>CM034081.1:27084674-28284674 GCA_019845555.1 Aristolochia fimbriata | reverse complement strand
TGTAGACGAAGAGTACTCCGGCTCGGGGTTGCTCTTGGGGAAAGCGGCGTCGGGGACGGTGGAGGTGGAGGAGGCGGAAGAGGAGGTGTCGGCAGCGACGAGGGTGTGGGAGTTGTCCAGTGACGAGTACTCGGGCAAATTGAGCTTGGCGCAGAGGCCGTAGAGCTTACGAGCGACGTCGTCGTAGGCGAGAGCGGCTTCCAAGGAGGTGTTGAAAGTGCCGAGCCAAAGACGCGTGCCTCGTTTGGGTTCCCGGATTTCGGCGACCCATTTCCCCCACGTCCTCTGCCGAACTCCTCTGTAACTGCAGAGGGCATTCTCGGGGCCTCCTTTGCCTTTCATGCACCCTTTCCTGGAACGTCTGATGCCCGTCTCCGAACTGAAATTTCTCTTCGTCGGATGGTTCTTCTCTGAACATCCCATAATTTCTCTACTGTGGAAATGGATTTTTATCTTTTTTCTTCTTTTCGGAAGGGGGAGAGGGGGGGTCGGTCTGTCTTATCAGAAGAGTAGTGGAGGTATATCAAAGTATGTGGTAGAGTTGGACTAAGACTCTTTAGAGTCAAGAGTCTTAGACTGTTCTTGACACACGAAGAACCCGAAGTCGCTGTAGAGGATGGCCGTTAGGCTGGGAGACCAGGGGGTAGTTTATACGAGACACCGGGCGAGGCCCGAGGGTAGCAACAACTGGCAACTGGGACAAGTACCCCGAAGGGCCAAGTGGCACTCCCTGGATGCACTGTAACACGTGATATTACTCTCACAAAGGCCCAGATAAACCTTGAATGGCAACGACGTGGGTCGACACGTTCCATGCGTTTTTATAAATCCTTCGACGAGGCCTCGCGACATCTGATAGGGGATGGGGGTTTGATGCGAGGCAGACCGCTCAACACGTAGGTACTGGTGATACGTGCCACATCCCGGCGCGGCGCCAAAACCCGATCGTGGCCCTTCTTCGTCGCTCCGTCACAGACCACGCTCCTCCCTCGCAGACCACCCTCCCCCCTCGCAGACCACCCTCCTCCCTCGCAGACCACACTCCCCTTCCCGTGGATGTCAAGTGGCTGCTCTCAGATACCCACTTCTGATTCGCCCCAGGAAAGAGGCAAGAGGCCGCTCTGCTCCTTCCCCAAAAACTGGTAGAATCTCGTTTCGGTACATGTAAACGAACATAACTCCAATAACGCCGAAGGCGGTCCACCGGAGGCCGTGTCATCGTACCACTTCCGCCACCTTCATTTGGAAGACTGGCTGATTTCTACTATCAAACAAAATATAGGTCGAACTTATTTCATCTGTTGAATCTACAGTTTCATCCACGTACATATAATAACAGAGTTGTCAGGGATAAAAACTCTTTAAAGATGGCCACTTCAGTTCCAAGCAAGAACAAACAAAATCACCTTTTCTCAACTTTTCATTTTGTATGCTCTTCTTTACGGTGTTAACTGGTGAAAGTACCACTGTAACACCCATCCCTAGATATTTTCCACCGGTATTCATGCCGTACACAACACACCATTTTCACAGTGATATATGCTAAATACGTGTGTTGTGAAAAAACATATGATGTATGCAACATTATATTTTCATTTTCATACTTTCTGGTACAGCATAAATAGTTAAGAAATTAATATGCTTAGAATAAAGCCTAAGACTGTGAAGAAAGATTTCTTCTATAAATCCAAATAGAGAATACAAACAATGCGGAACTAGACCATCAATTTTCTTCAACAGCTTTTATTTTCTCTCTCCCATCATCAAGTTCGAAGCTCATTTGTGAAGTCCATCTGGTATGAAGTGCTACACGATTATATCAATGTTTGATTGTCTACAGATATAGAAGTTCTCCAATGATGCAGGCAGAAAGTAACTTCATTCATCCGCCGTGAAGAGGAAAGGGGCACACACCCATGAAGGGGAAATCTGTACCTGATACGGATTTAAACCATTAACCGGATATACAAGGAAACCGTTAACAAAGGCAAGCCCAACCCAACGAATTTCCACTTGCGCTCGTCGATTAGAGCCCAAAATGGAATTCATATCTCAGAGCCCGAAATGGAGGGGAGGCTAACTTTTGGCCAACATGCAGAAAGGGCTATAATCAAAGCTGGATTAATTTCTCTCTCACTTCTCTCTTTCATTTGTTTTTCTCGTTCCTCCCTCATTTCTCTCTCTAATGCTCTCTTTCATTTGCCTCTCATTTCTCTGTCTAATTCAACATCAACTTGGCTTCCACAATGGAGCCCAAATGAATAACTGTGACATAACTACAATCTATAAATAACTACAATCTATATATACGACCAATTTTTTTCTCAGCTTCTAAAAGCAATTCTACTCTACTAACTTTCATAGCAGCCCCATATTTGTGTGCTTTGTATAATAAGATTTTCTTATGGACATAATGCCTTTACTGTCGAAGGAAGATGTAAGAATATTTCAAATCAATGACAAGCTCAATTTTTTGTGAACACCCACCTTGTTTGTCTTCTAAAAACGGTCTCACCACACCACTCTTTCAATATCTCAACATAGTATTGAAAAAGGAATTAGATGGCAAACCAGAGAGTTATTGCCTTTCAGTCGAGCCAAGGATACGATTGATTTCCCCATCCTTATTGTACATATCAACAAGCTTTTTCGCGTATGAGGGTACATGCTGCTCGGCTCTGCTTCAAAGAAAATAACCAAAAGCTCTTACCAGTTCCAAAAATAGTGTACAAATCACTTTAGTGAAATTTTGAACTGCTTACCTCTGCTTTCCCCAAGCACGATGCACATGTAAGTAGTTACGGATTGTGTGATAGTCTAAAGAATATCGGGCAAATTCAAGACCTTTTGGACCAATCTAGAAGAAGGAAACACAAAGTTTAACATGAAATGCAAACCAGCTAATATTGCATACAAATCATCTGTCCGAACCAAACTTACCAAGTTTAAAATGAAAGCAATAAGATTGCCAACAAATCTTGGAGCTGGTTGTGACGGACCTTTACCTGAAATGGTTTATAAAATCAGCTCCAAATAATGAATATAAAGATATTGTTTGAAACTTTAAATGCTTGATTACGTGAGTTAGAACTTACATTAAAAATAGTCAGAACTAGCATAAAAGTACTTGCATAGCATAATGAACAAAGACCAAACTTGTGCTTCTTATCTTAACATATATTAAACAATAAGATCCTGTTTCTCAAAGAGGCTTCCATCACATTCACAGCTCTTACGTCAATACAATCATTAGAACTACACATCTATTTACTTTATTCTGTTCCCAAAAATCAGACTAAGCAGCCTCAGTCAAAACAGACAGGTCCATGCATATATCAGACTGGCCACTCATCATTGCAACAAAAACTGTTAACACAGTAGAACTAAGTACAATCAATCAACCACCTGACTTAGCTTTGTCGTCAGCTTTAACTGTTTCCATGACAAACGGACGCCTGTTACCCTGAAAGAAAAAGAGTTGCATTTGCACTAGCTACTTGCAATAGAAATCTATTAGGAAAGTAGAGCCTGAAATTGGCCTACACTGCTAACTGTGGGAGTCATATCCAGAAGGTTCTCGACAAGGCTTAACATTTCTCTTCCACGCTCATTCCTGCCAATGGCAAAGCATGTCATAGGTTCATGTAAGTATAGGATAACATAATTTTTCTGCATTAAAATCAAATAGAGCATCAAGAGGTTGGAAATTTATGCATCCAGATCTGGCACCCAAATCGGGTCAAAACAGATCCAGCTAAAGGGAATGGCACTCATTCAGCAGGAAAATCCTAACAAGAGCATGCATAAGATTAGGATGTTATAACTGAAAATGCTGAATTGTGAAAGAATGACCGGAACTTGGGCGAGCAAGTAGACAATGGCGAGAGAAGACAGATTCCTTCCAAAAGGATCATGCTGAACCAACCACTGAGCTTCTAATACAGATGGAAAGGACAAAGTAAGGCAAAATTGACAAAGTATGCCAACAGTTTAACCAGCTGATGCACCAGAGAACTTAGAGGAAGGGCAACCCACTGGAAGTATACACAGATCAAGGCACCAAACTGTACTAGTAATGGATAAGTGAGGTGTTCGGAAGTTATCAAGAAATCATGAATTACACTATTTTTCAGGTAATCACTTTATAATTTTCGAATATATCTAGTACAGTTATCCTACGTTGGAACCGAGTTAGCTGATGCAAGGATGGGGAATGGGGATAGATTCATGGTAGCCAAAAGCTAAATTTCTTCTGACACTCAACAAGTATCTAGAATAGCAGGGATTTGGAGTCATCAAGAATATCATGCTAACTCCCAATTGTATTTTCTGTTTTCTTTGGGCAAGCAAAGCTGGCAAAGGACAAGTTTAAAACCTCTTCTAAGGACTTCAAATATTTTCCTTTAGTTCCTATTTCCACTTTCTTAACTGCGGCTGGAGGTTCTAGGTTTATACTTAAGCTTAAGCTTGCACCCTCTGTAGCCGTTTCAACAGTAATCAACAAGGACTTCTACCCAACAGTCTGTGCTTCACCCTTGGAGCCACATACCTTGTAAAGCCAGTCATTTGGCTAACCCACTTGAGAGAAACAGGATATAACCATACCTCAGAGGGAACTCAATCCTCAAATCAATATACTTTTTTCAAATCCTGTGTTAGATTTTTAGTATGTTACTTTGTTGGGATATACTTGTTGCCCCTGTGATATGCTTTCCCTCTTCTTTCTTTCTATCTTTTCTTTTTCTTTTTTTATTTCCTTTTTTCTCTCTCTTTTTTTTTGTTTGTTTGAGGAAAACAAAACAACAACATGATTCTGCAATAAAAAAATAGAGAACCTCTTTCCAATTTTTTCTTTTTTTCCCTAGTTAGGATAAAACCAGATCATTGATCAAACTAGTTGGTGCTGTAGGCTTAAAACTTGCAAAACCTAGCACTATGTTGCTGCATTTGTATACTAGAAATTAAATGGTCTAAAAATATTTTAAAAAAATTAAAACAAAAAAATGTTACTTCCAACGCTTAATTCAAGTTAACCCTTACCTGACAGTAACATATTGAGGATGTTGTGTCATGCTTACCCCTGAATACTTTGGTACTCCCATGTACCCCACCACTAAGTCCTGCAAATTATAGAAACATAAAAGACTGTGTAAGACACAAGAACATCAATCAGAAAGGAATATTACATATACAAGAGCACAATCCAGTGGTACTCTTTTTATAGGGAAGGAAAAAACAATATCCTTTCTCTAACGAAAAAAGAAAATAATATCAGGCTAATTAAGTATGACAATTTTTTTTGTCATTAACATCAAAATAGGTTTTTGAGATAAAGAAACTCACAGCTAATGCGTTAGTGTAGTCAAAGCAGCTGCAGCACATGTAAAAAAGGGCAATTAAGCCTTGGCCTGAATAAAGATAAACTAACACCCTATATATGCAAAACTTAGTAAAGGTGAGAAAGAGCATTTATTGATACCGAGCCAAAGAAGATGTTGTTCCATGTGAGGAGCAGGTAAGGTTAGGAAATTCACACAGTCAACAGAAACACAGGTAATCATGACAAGACAAAACTATGTTGAATAAGTTTCATTTACCTTGTCTGGAAAAGGAGAGGTAGATGAAGAAAGTTTAAATAGAAAACAAATTACCTGTAGCAGGAGGGAGCAATAACATCCACAAGGTCATTCGCAGGTAAACTGAAATAAGGAACCTGCTAAATAAGACATAAATATTGTAATCATCCAAAATATAAGAAAGGATGTGAGTGCATGTGGAGAGAGAATGAGTGAGAGAGAGAAAGAGAAAGAGAACCTCTTCGATATGTCCATCCAAATGCTTCAAGTGTACCTGTTAATAGAAGAAACATTATAATAAAAACAAATGCTTAACAGGAACTAGAGACAATAGAAAGTGCCAAGAACAAAAGTCGATGCTCAAACCTTGTAGTCTTGCATAAATTCATAATGTAGCACTGTTTCTGGATCATTACTTGCTGCCTTCAAAAACTTATCTAAGCCTTCCCTAGTTCCATTATCCACTGGGAGCATAGACATATTTAGTAATAGGCTCTAAGTACAGATAAATTCAATGTCATTGGCAATTTGATTCATGGTACAGTTTTACACCCACAAAAGAGAAAAAGACTTTGGCCTAAGACGATTCCTCAGATTCATTCTTAGATTTAATAATACGTTATTGAATTAATATTATTATCATGTATCAGAATGGAATGTATAAGAATGTGCCTGTAAATATGTCTTAGCCCACCAGGTATAAGAGTGATATATAGAAAGCAGAAAAAGAAATCCCTAATTGAGAAATCACTAATAAAAGCATACGAGATGAATTAAGGAAATGGAAACCAACATACCGCAGTTTGTTCCAAGTACATAAAGCTTTTCTAAACCCAGGTGCTCCTCTATGGATCGTAATGCTGCATTTTAACAGATTAGCCTGCATTACAGTAGTATGAGTCACAAAGAAGCGAAAAATCAAAACAAGGGCAAATTACAAGCTGCTATCTACCTTGAACTTGGCAGCCCACACCACAGAAAAGAAGACGCTTCACTCCTGCAGCCTGTAAATGGGAGGAAACAACACACTGGTGAGCATGAATCGGCGCTAATATTTTCCTAACGAAAAACAAAAGGAAGATAACAAGCACCCTCTGTCCTCTTCAACCCCTTGTGACACTTAAATCCAAGACTCACACAAGAAACCCATGTGACCATTGAGCTGAAGAGCCAAGTCATCCACAAGTCCGTGAATTTTGTTCTTTAAAAAAAAAAAAAAGGAGTACTGGCACATCCAAAATAGTTTGAGAAAAGGAAAACATGAGACCTCAACTAGTGCAAGGGTATTTAAGTTTGGAGATAGTGTAGGCTTGACACCTTTGGCCGCAAGAACTTCACTTGGTGTCCTACAATTACAAAGCTTTTTTATGTTAACAGCAGATAACGACAATATACGATTGTAATAATCAACAAACTAGCTAAAGAGCACACAATAGAGGTTGGACGAAGTTGCATGTCAAATGCGCCCTGATTTCCATAGCTGAAAATCTTGGATGGAGGAAAAAAGAAGGGATTGTTCAAGAGTTCAATGGACCTAACATCAAGAAAGGCACTACATATTACAAACACACCAGCACAGCACATTACCAGTAAAAAGTATAAGGCTACAGTTGACTGCCTACTTGGAAGAAATTCATAGGGTTCTATGAATTACTCTTCCATCATCAACATTGATACTCACAGACAATTTCTCAATATTCTTGCACCTTAGATGCAATCCATCATATTAAATATACATCTCGAGATTATATGATCTTATACATGAAACAACTTAAACAACAGAGATACCATCCTTGATCAGCTCAGTGAAGCTAAGTGTACGGGCCTTGGCCTTGCCACGTGCATCCTAGGGTTCTTAAGGAATCTCAAACTGTCAACACAATACATTTAAACAAAGAAAAAAGAAAAGAAAACACGTGCACAAATAAAAAATATGTGGATGCAATTTATGCAATATCAAGTCCAAAATATTAGACCTGACATACCATATATTTTCCATGTTAATTAGTGAAGCCCGTTGGTAATATTAACAAGAAAGAATCATGTTTTCCAGATATCAGGTGTTGAACAAGACATACAATGATACAAAAACTTATTCTAAAAGCTTAAAATTTTTTAAAAACTGGTTATAGCTACATGCAGTTTCTCAACAAAAACAGTGAAAAAGAGCTACTTGTGCTAATTCAAAGAAAGCACACTCATCACTTCTTGCAGCATGTTACTTTTGAATGAAGTTTGCTTCAAAATCTGCAGATCATATAGATAAAGAATTAGTTTAGAATACCTGGCCAAAACAGGTCTTGGAGTAAGTTGATCCTCAGGATCGCTAGCGATAACAGCAGCCGAACATGACCAAAATGAACCTAAATTAGTAAACCTTAAATGAAAAAGATATTCATGAGGTCTAATATGGCTATTTTCTGCCAGTACCTTTGAACACAGATTACAGCTTCTACAATGTTTGCTTTCAACATTTCCACTGCAATGGTTGTTACAATCCCTGTCCACTGGGCACCTACATTTCATGCGTTCCTCTTTTTCAGCTTACTCATTTGTCACTAGTCAAAGAATCTGAATACTAAGTCTCAGTAAGCATTGTTATGCTGCCACCGGTTCCCATACTAATCTAGAGACAGAGACGAGCAGAAGAGCATGAAACGGAAAAATATTTGGAACCTTGTACTGGAGCAGTTTTCCGAGCATATAACAGCTCCTCATGCACACCAAAGTATGTTTCCTCGGATGAGTCCAATTTCCGCCCTCTACCATGAACAATTGGTTCCAAGGCCTAATAAAAGCAATAAAAAACAGAAGCTCTTATTCAAAGATAGGAAATGTGAATAATCAGACAAGACACGAGTTAATGTTTCAGTGTGTGATGTTATACGACGATCAAGTGATCTCCAACGTTACAATGGAATTCCTGTGAACTTCAACGAGCGTAGACCGTGAAACTCATTATACGCCCTGTATTCCATGATTTCTCCTTGTGCCAAATTATCAAAGTTCAAGTTGCACAAAGTGTCCACGGGGGTTAGAAACACCCCAGGGACGAAAGCGAACTTATAGAAAGGAATAGCACAACACCGATGCCATGCCTTGGTCCTTCAGTGAAGCAATAACGCCTGAAAAGAGCAGACGGGATCTCATAGCTTCTCTTACCTCAATTCTGGACATGCCGTCACCCAAGAAAGCGCATGCATTCTTGACATGAGCAATGTAATATGTATCGCATAGGCCACACCGGCTGCCATAGAAAAAATGGAGAAGTTGAACAGTTTTTGGTTTTGGCTTACGATCGACAACAGTAACAGGAAATGAACAAGGTAAAACCTGCAGTGGTCTTTGGCAGGATAAGTGCCACCGGGGGGAATTGGTCTCGAGCGTTTCCTCCAATCGTCCCTAACCTTCGCCGAATTAGAGCCCTTCTCTGATAGGCAACATTAAAATCGAACCTCAGAACACTACGAAATCCATATTTGTTCCTAAAAGGTAAGAAATTCAAACGGTACTTGCTTCGTTAAAGGACGTAGGAAAAACTTTGCTCGTGATCCGAAAATCCAAACTTAAAGCAATCAGGACGGCAAAGTACCTTGCGAATGAGAGGCGGATGCTGGTGAAAAAGCCAGAACCGAAGAAGCGACCTTCGCCATGAAAGAGGCCATTGCAGATGGAGCAGCGGGAACGAAAGCCCGTCTCGACCACACAAATGACTACACAAGATAGTTCCGCGGGAAACTCGGACATGGATATAATGCAACCACCGTACCCTTTAAGTTAGTTAACTTAACTACTCTCAGAGTCTCAGTTAAACGTCTCGTATCCCGTATTCCGTATCCTATGTCCCATTGATTAGATAAAATACTCGATATTTATATTTATAGCACGAGATTTACAGAAAAAAATGCTGTATTAAACTATTAATTATTAATATTAAAAGTATTTTTCACGTACCTGTTCGTTGAACAAGTAACGGTATACAATACAAAAAAAAGGTATCATGTCTAAAATTGAATGACCAATTATAGGCACCATTAAACCAACTAAAGCAGAAAATACTAAAACACAGTTAATGCAGACTAGACATTGATCCAGATTTTTATATTTTTACTATAATTAATTGAACCAGAGGAGAAATGAGCCTCGTCCTAAACCCTAAACCCTAAATGGAGACATCCGTACATTCATATTCAGAAGAAGTGAAAGAACAAGAAGAAAAGAACTAAACCGCTCTACCAGGTTTAATAGGTTTTAATTAAAAGTTAAAGGATATCTAAAAACGAAATGATGGCATCCGTAACTACTAAGCTTATTCGGATATGGGCCCCCTCGGAGCTGACCGACCTTGAGCTGATATGGGTGGGGGCAGCATGGTCCAGAATTCAGATCGACTCAGACAAGGAATTCATGGCGAACCATGGGAATCATGTGATCTTCTGCAGTGCACACTGCATAGGATGTGTGGTCTCCATCAACGTTATTGAATTGATACAGATGCAGCAGCCGATAAGGTTCTCTTCTTTCATTTTGCCAGGTTGAGAAACAGAGCGTTGCCTACTCCTTCCGGGCGGAGGGGAACCACAGTGCAGGAAACCAAACAGCAGAGACGGTAAATAAACAGAAGTACGGCACCTTTGCAACCATTTCATAAATAAACGTATTGCCTTCAAGTATTGTAGTGAAATAAACAAAGCAGTTCATCTATATTTCGTGTATGACAAACACAAGAAAGAATTATTAGGCTCAAAACAAAACTGCCCCAAAGCAGAACCCTAACTTCTAATTATATATATCAGATAGAAAATAGGGCCCCCTCTAGTTCTACAAGATGTATATACGGGTCTGGGCACTGGATTACCAGTATTTCAGCGTGTCCAACTTGATCAGAGTCAACATCTATATAACCACACCGGATTCTCAAGTTGTGAATGAATTAGACCTTCTGAAGTGTCCTCTGCCATGGGCTTATAAACTAGCTTCCGAAGGTTGACAACATCCATCAGAATCATGAATGATCCCTCTGTTCATTCTTCCAAGAGTTTTTGCCGATCTCAGCCGACGACTTGACAGAATCCACACTGCCGGCATCCTTCGGCTTTGAAAAGAAAGGATCCCATTCATGGGGTCCTACACTCCTATGTCCTTCCTCCAGCAGAGCATATTTCCAGCTGAGTTCTTCCACAAAATCATCATTATCACGACCTTCTATGATATCCTTCCTCAGCCGTGTAACTTTGTTAATGATTGCCTCTACAGCCACATCAAATGCATCTTGAAAAGTATCAAGCTTAGATCGAGGGTCTGCATATATAAGCCTTGGTATGAGACTTATGACCTCCTCCCTCATAATATTCACCTGCTCGGGAGAGATTTGTTTCAATCTATCTTCAATACTAACATTTCTCTTACGAATATCATCCTCTGGAATGAACACAGAATAAGTTGAAAAATTTCTAGGAAGATGCCATGTATACTGAGTATAAGCTGAACCTGGATGGAAGAAAACTGGAATACAACCAGCCAACATGGAATCGAAAGCAGATCTTCGTGTGTAAGAGTCTCCCTGAGGCTGTAGGCAGAATAGAGAACTCTGAAACATTTTCATTATACTGCTTGGAGAGTGGCACTTGCTCTCTCCAAAATCACATTCCAATAGCTTGCACACCTTTGAATTTTTGCACTGATCAATAATCTGCCCCCTGATGGATTTGGGATTATCGGGACGTGGAGCACCTGCAAATGAGAATAACCATTGCCTTTTCAATTTCCTCATTCTGTCCTGCCATAGGAACACCTCTGAATCCTTTGCAGGATGGAAGTAGGTTGGATATGGAATACCAAAATCATTTGCATTCCATGGACTGGATTCCACAACCAACATAGACATGTTCCTTGCAGCCGGCAAAAACAAAAGCTTGTTACCCCAATCAGTGTCGAGGTCCGTTAGCCTCCGGAAGTCCCAAGTTATCCTCCCAGCCACCAGAAAATGATCCCTACCCCCCATCACCTTCCACTCCGGTCTTTTCATAAGCCAATCAACCAGTTCAACAGAAGCAGAATCCCTTACCGAAATGTTGTAACCCCAAAGGTATCGGGAAATATCAAATCCAGCATAGAATGGCACAAAAATGGCAGCAGCAAGGGAGGAATCTCGAGTCAAACACTCGTATTGCTTCATCCGATTACTGAATATCACATCTACAGCAAATTGATTTGTTGCATACCACCCCGTGTTAGAGAAGACCCCTTCTTCATTCTCGAGCGGAGGGCCAAGCCCTGCATTGGTTGTGAATTTACACATATTGGTCCAGAGGCTGAGAGTCTTACACTCTCTAAGCATCTGTTCGTTGAACTTTGGGGGCAGGTCATGAACATATATATACCTGCCTCCACATGGATCACTTTTGTTTTCACTGGTTCTCAGAGCTCGCATGAATGAATACTCCTTGGGGGGGCTAACAGTTTTTGACTCCGATTGATATGAAATGGACTCCTCCGGTTCATCAACAGCCCCACCCCCAATAACATAAAAATGGAAGTAGAATATCAAGAACCAAAACAAGATGGACAAGGAGATAAGAAAACAGAACCGACCCTGTTGTTGCTTTCCCCCTGCCTTCTCCATCTGTACACGAGGAATGCACGCAGATGAGCGACGTCTCATGAGATCAACAAGAAACCAAGACCTACGTCAAACAACGATCTCATAAAACGGAAACATAAATCTCCCACAGCAGCACAAAAATAACAAGCTGAAGAGAACCCTAGCCCAATTCTACGTTACCCCAACAACACCGTCTTCCACTGACAATCAACGGATCCAATGTAAAATTAACTCCAACGGAACCCTAGACCTCATTCCAGATATAAGAACCTTAGATAGTGAAACAAGCTAAGGGTAGCAAGAGGTGCGAGTGAGAGGCTAATTCGCAAGTCGCAACCCACCTTAGATAATTAACGAACCGGCGAAGAAGCTCAGAAGCAGCAGATGGATTAAATCTGGCGAGACACCGAAAAAGCTTGCTCCAACAACCAACAACAGAAACGCGGAATGAAAGACTAATACGGTTATACCATGTCGATCCTCCCGGAAGCAGACACACTCCACGGATTACCGTTCTCCCCGACGCCAACCCAGATCTACCCAACAATGAATCGCCACACCGGAGAAGGGGAAAACACGGAAACTGAAGAAAAAACAACAACTTACTGCAAAATGGCGACAGCGACGAATTGAATTAGCCTTTCCTACGCCACTTCTGAGCTGTGACTGCTGTCCATCCTCAACCCGCGCAGCGAGTCGATACTCTTTATACGGAGGGAAGCGACAAGAAGCAGCGCACTTTAGTGCGGTGCACAGGTCTGGACGACTGGACCCCTGGCTCCGTCGGCAGCCGATGACTGTACATCCACGTCGGATCAAACGCCTCCGTGTCAACCCTCCACTAAGAACTTTTAGAAGTCCGCGCTTCCGAGTTACGAGTTCGGTGTTACTCAACGCTAACCCAAAAGATCGCTCTTGAAGTCGAGAAACCTGTCTGGTATCTTCTATGCGTGCCTTAATGGTCTCTTTTAATCTCCTTAATTCCCTCCGCATGTGAGGTAAGCACATGGATTGCGTGCTCCCCCACCTCTAATATTTCCACGTGTTTATCCACCGTTTGCCTCTAAATATTTCCCCGATTATGCCCTTAATTTTAATTCCGTAGCTCGTAGCGTCGAAATTTGGCTACCTACTGAATTAAACAAGTAGGGGTTCAGGCACTAACATGAATTTAATAATATCGCGGAAGAAAAAAATAACAGTGACTCGGTCACTCGAGGGGGACTATGCCGAAGCTTCACAAGTTGAAGGTGGAAAATATAATACAGCAGAGGAACAAGGTTCAATGTTCCGCGTCGCCCGGTGCTAGACGAGTCCCGAGTCGCGAATCGCGATGACTACGACTTAGTGGGTAACGACTAAGTATCAGCTGGTGACTACTTAATTGCAATTTTCAGAACCCAAGTGGTTAGTATGAACCATGGAAGAGACACGTGGACCCAGATATGTGTGTTCGACTTGGCGGTGAGAGATTGGCGAGTCGAATGGCGACAACGATGCAGAGGTCCTGGAATTCGCGGATTCAGTCACCGACACGGTTTGAATAGATTAAAGAATAATATGTATATATATATACACAACGGAATCGCTTTCAGTAAAGTGTGGTCAGTTCAATGATTAAACCCACTTTAACCTGGTTTTTAAAAAATGGTTATCAGCTTAAACTGGGTTTTGGAGTCTTTAAAGGCTATCTAACCGTAGTCCGTGGACAGTTGCGCGTAGTCACTTCAAATGGGGACCCTCTGTCGCGGGGAAAGGATAAGAAACCAGAGACCGATAGGGGGAAGAGAGGGAGAGGATAGAGTGGTGATTGAGAACATTGTAGGAACGTCGCTGCGGCTATTGATGAAATGGTTCCCAACTTCCGGGACCCTGTTTATGGTTCGTTTCGTGGCTGATTGGCTTCCACGAGCTCGAGATTTGGGTGATGCTTGACCGTCCAAGAATCGTGCAAACGTGGAGGTGGTGGGGCTGCTACATTGGTTCAGCTTTCAAATGTTGGGGCTCATGTGATGCATGTCCCCATGCCGCAGACAGGGTGGTACATTGGGTTTAGGGTTTAGGGTACATGGGATGTAGAACTAGGGGTGGAAATGAGCCGACCCGAGCAGAATCTATGCTGGCTCGAGCTCGGCTCAGCCATTTACACTTTAGCTCGAGCTCGAACTCGAGCCCATGGCTGGACTCAAGTTCGGACTCGAGCGGCTCTCAAACGAGCTCGAGCTCGATTCAAACAGGCTCGAGCTCATTTCGAGCCCGAGCTCGAGCCAGATCTTGAGCCCCTAATCGAGCTAGGTTCGAGCTTCTCCCTCTTCTCGTTCACTCGGCTTTCAACTCTATTTCTTTATTCTTTGCCCTCCTTTAATAAAATGCAAGCATGGGGTTCTTCAATTATTTTTCGAGTCGCACTGTTTGGATTGAGAGCAGAATCCGCGAGGAGAGGCCGAAAAGAAAAATAGTTTCTCTTGTTTCGTAACCCGTGTAAGTCTTTCCTTCTTCTCGATTTCTAATCTAGATATCATTCACTACAATCTTATCGACTCCAATTTGGTCGATTTGAGGAAGAAGACTGAACAAAAGACGATTGCCCCAACCCAAGAGTCACAAATCTGTGACGCCAAGGATGGATCCAGATCCGAAGAACTCCGAATCAAACAAAAAGACGGGGGAGGAGCACTCCGCTGATTACACGCCCTATCCGAAAATTGATTCGCGGTTCTCTGGTTCTCGAGTGGCTCGACGAGCTTTCGAACCGAGTCACCCAAAACTCAAGTTCGGCTCGATTATATAAATGAGCTACACTACATTAACCGAGTTCGGTCCGAGTTCGATTATTTTTTAGCTGAACTGAGCCAAACCCGAGCCGAGCCCGAGCTACTCGCGAGCTGGCTCGATTCAGTGCCACCCCTATGTAGAACTGAGCCTACGTAAGAGAAAGGACATCGGGCGGAGCAGTATGGAGTCTACGGACTGAGGGGAGTGGGTAGAGCGCGCGACGAGGAATATGAACCACGTTGGGTGTTAATGGGGGGGAGAGTCGTCAATGGAAAAATATGTTATGACCTCGTAGTTAACATGTTACTTAGTTAATGTATTGTAAGTAATGCGTTATTGACCATATTTTTTACCACCAATTAGAATGTTATTACTAGCAAATAGTATTGAACCATGAAAGGACTATCACACAATGGGTAGCCAAGTTAACTCTACTAAGCAAAAACTCTTCGGCGAGGTTTTGGAAAACCCCGGTTGGATAACTCATTAATTAAGCTCAATTGTAACGATGCTTCAAAAGGTAATCCTAGTCCTACAGAAACTGGTGGGGCTTTCCGTGATCTACTGGTAATATCACTCTGGATTTTACTTGATTCTTGGCCAACACAGATTCAATTGAGCCTGAAATTATAGCCTTGTTTCAAGGAGTTAAGATCATGAAGGAGAGGAATTTACCCCCAAACAAAATGGAAGGAGACTCTCTTAATGTCATTAAGTGGGCATGTAAAACTACTCAACCACCTTGGAGGTTCGCTGCAATGGTTCTAAAAATATGGAAAGACAGGCAACATTTACATTTACATGACGTCTCTTGTTGTTAGAGTCTCCTAGATTTTGATGTTGTTTCACCGAAAATTTGCCGGTCCGCGAAGAGGCGCAACTGAGAGAGTAATTAGATTTGCCACATAAAATTTGTGTTACAATTTGTAATTGAATATCAAAGAATGCGAGTACAATCTCCTATTCTTTATCTGATTCGATCTTCGTGTAATTTGATGAAGTTTCGGCTTCTGGCGAGTTGACGTCAAAATGAGTTATGGAACGAGTGTGCACGAACGGTGACGACTTTGGTCTGTCGGACGAAAGTATTTGTATTCCGTGTGTATCGAATTGTTGACGTTGCCGACAAACGTGTAGAGCTGCTCCGATCGAACTGTTGAATCTCAACGAACTGCGAGTCGCTTAACTTCTTCGGCTTGAGAGAGCTTCTGTGCGCAAGATTTTTTCTCAAAAGGTTTTCGAACCCCTTCAACAGAAAGCTTTTGACTATTTGTAGCCGGTTCTGTCCAGTTGTTAGAGCTCTTTCCTTAGAATGGGGATCACGATCCCCTTTTTGGTGTTGTTGTTGAGATGGGAGGAGACTAAGACTCCTCTGTTGGATCCATCGAACGAGGCTTATGAGTGACTTTTCTTGGCCTATACCGTTGGGGACCAAGCTCAATTGTTCAAGCGTTGAAGTGGTTGGATCGTGGTTCGCTGCTGACTGACTGGTGCTGACACGGCGGCTTATTGCTGACTGGGGCGACGACTATATCGATGATGAAGCATGCGAATGGGTTTGACGATGGGCAGCGGCAAGTGACTTTGAAAATCGACATAGCGTATCCATGACGATCAATTTCTGGATTGATGGGCGTTTGGACTTGTCGCATTTGGGTCGTTCACATTTTGGTGTATACAGATGTATTACTAATCTTAAATAATAAATCTTAACTTTTGAAAAAAAAAAATCAATTAGTATATCAGATTAAGTTAATAATTGGCAGTATTTTTATGGTATTAATTATATGAGATTTACCATTTTAGCAACAAGAATATATAAACGTCGCATGGTCAACAATCCTGAGTCCACGTATGAGTCGTCATTTTTCACTATATAAAACCATGGATTGAGGTTTCTTCTAAAAAATCTGCACATGTAACTACTCAAGCTTGATGAAGAAAAATGTTAATGTGACTTGGTCCATTGTTGACCGTGCTGGACTAAGACGGGTATGAGCTAATAGACTTTTTGTTTAATAATAATAATAATAATAATAATAATAATAATAATAAAGATACAATCAAATAAAATTGCTAAAAGTCATTTATGCAATCTTGGACTAGGGTATTTGATAAAAATAATTTGGAGATGAACCATTTAGAATTTCGAATAATTTCCGAGTTTTTTTAAAAAAATCATTTTCTTGTATTTGAAAGAGATACTTATCGAATACGAGATTCAACAAACTATATATTAAAGTATACGAATAATATTTATTCTCCTTAAAAATATTAGTAATTTTATTATACTTTTAACATGGTGGAAACAGGTCAATGCTTGGATGTTTGCATTTTGCAACATTTAGCGGTAATTTATTTCAAACAGTTAAAAACTTGAAAGGGGGTCGCCCACTCGCCCCGCCAAATTATTAGTATATTTCGAGGAGGCGGGAAACGAGCACCGGACAGAGCCGGAGAGAGAAATGGAAACAAACAACGTGCAGAGCCTCCTGGAAGCCATTAGAGATTCAGAGGTTAGTGTTCGTAAGAAATACTCGCTATTCTTTCCAATGTCCATCGTCTTTACGTGTTTCATTTTTGTAAGCGAACGATGATGTTTCAGCGTAACCAATCACTGTACGTAAGCTATTTAAACCGTTAGCTTCCGGGCGCTATGAACGTCTAGCCAAGGTATTTATTTGATCGAAGTTGCAGCAGCGAAATGTAACGTGTTTCTTCACGTTGTTGATCATTACAAATCGTTTAATATGTGGAAAGAGCTAGGGTTGGGACTTACCTTCTTTAGCTTTTCAATGTGTCCGGAGCAGTCACGCAGCATTCTTCTTTGTATTTGACATGACAATTTAAGCTTTTTGAAACTTGGTGACGTATGAGCGAACTCAAGTTTCTCATCTGATTTCTATTGGACGATGAATTTCTTATAAGTGGAGCTGGTTCAACGGTTATTTTGTTGTATATTTAGCTTGGAAATGTCTCTATTTTTTATTTGTTTTTTCTCTCCACACAGGAGAGTTCTGTTCTTGTTTAATATAATTTTCCGTGGAACCACCTTTATTTATCTTTGTACTGTAAGTTATTTGTGTTGTAGTTTACATCATCGTGATGTATTTACAGGTCATCGAGAACAGGATTGATTTACTCAACCAACTCAGAGATTCAAATATCGTCAACAAGTCTGACTTGGTGCTACTTGCAGAATGCCTCGTCGTATCCAGTCTAATTTTAATGATTTTTGTCGGTGAGGCAAGCTGTTAGTGTATATCAATAGAGAGTGGGGAGATGAAATATTATCCTTTAGAAGACTCAAGAGGGACACTGTTAAAAAAAAAGAGGGACACTCTGGAAGTAGACGAAATAGTATGCTTAGCAGATTTTACTAGAGTTGAAGTAGTATGCGAGAACTGTCTTAAAATAGCATGGGAGATTTGCTTTCTGTGAGGCACTTGACCGAGGAAACAAGAAACAGAAAATGCACGAAAGGTTTTAGCATGGACACACAGTAATGGCTGCGGGTGCTTCCTGCATGCCTTTTTTCTGTAAAAAGAATTATTTTGTAAATTCCTCTGCTATCTATGTATGTTTTAACTACATGTGACTACCCAGTATGCACAAGTTCGTCCTGGGATTTTCATGAAAAATCCATTGGGAAATACTGCAAGAAAATTTGAACAATGGACACTGCAGCAGAAGATAAGTTGAGATTTGTATGCTATTTCTATTTCTCCTTGATTATGCCTTCGCCAACCTTAATGAGATTGGTTAGTAAATTATTTGCTCTTTGGCCCTAACTCATATGCTCAACTGTCTGGTATTTATTAATTTGTGAGTTTCATTTCCATTTCACCTGTTGATATAAACTAATTATAGTCATCGGTCAAAACTCAAAAGTTGTTCTCTTAATTAGATAGAATTTGTATGTATGAACTCCAAATATAGATGTATTTTTCTTCCAGACCTGTTGCTGTTTGGCTGTTCTATGTTTCTCTTTCCATTACCATTAAACAGAGCTTTTGGGAGGATTCAGCTTGCATGCCACAGGGCATGCTAAACAAATCTATCTTGCACATTACTCGGAAATATGCGGACATGAACATGTCGATTTGTCTAAGCCATTTTCTGGCACTTGGGGTTAAGGTATTGTTGTTTGTCCTTACATATCGAATGTTATTCAATACTAATTTTATTCAAACTCTGTTAGTTTTTTTTTTCCATCTTATAATTGAGTATCATTTTGTAGGTGAGTGTGTGGTGTGGGAAAAATCTCCTGATTGAGGAGTCACTTGATGAAAACTTTGTTTTTCAGGTATTGATTATTTCATGGGGAACATTTGCACAACTCTCTCTCTCTCTCTCTCTCTCTCTCTCTCTCTCTCTTTGCAGTCTGGTAATCTGCACTCACAGAGCATGCAATCTTTTTAATTTCGGCAATACGTCCTTTGAAACTAGAGTATCAATAGCGAATGGTAATTATTAGTCTTACAAATTACCTGAAAATAAACATTGAACCATGCCAATAGAAACAAATAGGATCTAAATCTTTGAAAATTCAAAATCATCTAGTTGCTGTGGTTTCTCTGTCTATAACCCAAGTTTTCAAGTGTCTATCATGAAGGTTCCTCACATGACTATATCAATTCTTAAGTCAAAGAGTCATCTATAATGTATTTGAATTTACAAATTTTCCCATATTGTGCTATCTGTTCCCTTCTCTTCCTTCAGTACTTTATTATTTAACCTGCGTTTCCATGGTTTCAGGTTGAATATTACAATGCATTTCTTTATTTATTGTTCTGTTATTAATAACAATGGTGTTATGAAAATTTTATGCAAGTTTTAACGTGTAGCACATCTGATGAATCATATCTCTGATGCATTACAAGTTCCTTGTGTACAGCATTGAAAGGTTTAAGCAAAATCCGTCTTTCTGATAGATTCCAAATACAAACATTTCAATCATGCCATAGGCTGAAACAATCTAAAGAAATATCATGTGATACTTCATAGTTGATCTTTTTGAAGGGTATTATCTTGCTCTGAAAAGAATATGGCTTCCAAAATTTGCTTATTTTTGCTTGTTTCCTTTCAGAACTCGTATCAATCAGAAAATAAAATGTAATCTTTATTGCTTTTCATTGTTCTTTTGTGCTATGCTATTACTTTTTATGCATCTTTGTCTTTAGAGTTATGGCAACGTAATTGATTTCTCATTCTCGAAAAAAGAAAAGGATTTATGGGTCCGGTAAATCCAATTAAATTATGGTTGTTTAGGTCCTAACTCATTCACTTTCTGCTGATTTATGTTCCAAATCATTGATTTAGAGACAGCACCTAATGCATGCTGCTAACTCACTTACTGGCTTCTCTATTATCTACCGAAACTTCTCTCCTGCTTTAAGCTTTTGAATTTTGACTTGGTATTTCTTTTCTTTTCTTTTTTATGCTTCCGGTGGTTGAATTATTTTGTGGCTTATCATTCTCTGGCAATAAGCTATTCAGCATTTCTCAAGAAATAAAATGCTCTCTCTTCTTTTTCTTCTTTTTTCTTTTTAGTCAATTCACAGTATATTATCATTAACTAGTTTCATTTTGCAGATTATCATGGAAGCATCAAATTTCTTTTCTACCACCTGGTCTGTCTTGATAAGTTCTAACACATTCAGTGAACAAGAGATACTGTGTACCGTGGAAAGTTTCATATTGGAACAGCTAAGTCTCACAACAGTGTTGATATCAGGAATCAAGGTACCAGTATTAGTGTCTTTGCTGCATAAAAAATCTTGCATTTCTTTTGACTGTTGGAGATTGATGATTTTGGGTGTAAGAATTGCAAGCTACAACCTCATAAACTACGAAAAATTGATGTACTATCTAGTTTCAGTGTAATTATTGGCAGACTCATCTTTGTGATAATTCACGAGAAACAGCGAAGTATTTTCAGTTCCTATACTTTCATCATACAGATGACTAGCATGATGTTATGTGATCGTTACCTTTATTCTTTCACATCCCATGTCTTATACTTGCATGGGAACCAAAAACAAGGAGATTTAATTGATAATGATGTTCTTGATGAGTAATAGTCTTTTACCTGTGGAGAAGTATAAGTGTATGCACAGATGACAACGGTATTATCACTTTTCTTCTGGGTTGTATTCACCAGAAGATTTGTCCGAAAATTGTCTGGAGGTTTCTGCCAAAATGTCAACATCTGCATTTTCTGAAAAAATTTAATGAAGTGTTCCAGTTGCATTGATTATAGATCAAGCTGACACCTTTATAGATTTCCTTGACCTTGAGAATTCTTTATTGATACTTTGTACTGGATTAGTGTTCTTCTTCTTGGAATTACTAAGTCACTTCGGATTTTCAAGTTTAATTTTAATTTTATATGGGTGTATAAGGAAACTGGGACACAATGAGCACTTGAGGCATTTCATACTGCAATGTTTCTGGTTTTGAAAGTTGGCAAGTTGTAATTGGCATGTGTTTCCAACAGATTACGTTTTTCTGTCACTTGCTAATATGTTTGTTTTCAAAACAGAGAGTTTCTTTCATTGCTTCAGACATATTGAAGTTGGCCCAAGTTGTCCTTGATTCTTCTGTAAAATTGTGCAAAGCCTACTCTGCCGAAGTAAAGTGGGGCATTGATGTGGTGACAGTTGATGAGCACCTGACTGCAGGTGATGAGAGAAGATTGAATAGTGTGAAACAGGTCATCAACATTATTGTGTGTACAATAAGTAACTTGTACAAATTAGGTACAATTGCAGCTTCTGGGGGAGGGAGTCTAGTATCTATTCTAAATATATCATGGAAAGGAGTGGTTTCACTGCTGCAGCTTGGTAATGGGACTTTAGCTGATAAAGTAAGCATAGGAGATATTATTCTGACCCTACTGTCACTGGCCACTGCATCTCTGAGAAGTGTTGCTGGAGCATGGTCTTCCATGGGTGAAAAAACTCTGGATGTAGCTGAGGCCAAAAGGACATTTCTGCCAATAAAATTTTACTTAATTAATGTTGTTCGGATCTGTTCCCAATATCCAAGCCAGGCCTTGAGATTATTCAAGGAGGTCACCTTATGTGTCTTGATGGTTTCAACATTTGGTACGTCTCTTACCAAAGAAAGCTATTTGAAAGCAGCAAGCACAACACTGGCTGAATTTTTGGAGCCAACTTCTTTTCTCCTACTTCTTAACCTACTGAACTCAGCTGAACTAAAACATGAGGCTAAATTACCGATATTAGATTGGTTATTCACAGATGAAACCTGTTCTGGAACAGAGGAAATTAGTTCTGTTGGTTCTTTCGAGAAAATATCTTTGGATGAAATATTTACTGTTGAATGTGAATCAATGCCACGTTCGAAGGTATTAAGGCTTGGCAGGTTTGTTTTATTTTTGAGTCTCCTCAGAAGTTCTCCGTATCTCAGAGAAGAGGTAGTTCTTGGAATCTCGAAAAAACTAGGTTGTTTCTTGGAGCTTCTGATGAAAGAAGATGTCTATTCCAGTGTTCTTGTTTTGCACATTCCGGTTATAAATGGTTCTGGAGCCATGGTGGAGTTAGCTTGGAAGCCCATGTTTCCTTATGTTGTACATACACTGAAAACCTTCATGACTGTGGCCGCTGCAACTGCTGCTTGGACGGAGGTGGAGCTATTTCTGTTTACAAACTTTTTTCATCCTCACTTTCTTTGCTGGGAAATTGTTATTGAACTCTGGTGCTTTTTTATCCAAAATGCTGAAACTCAAATGGTGGATGATATATTTGATGGATTGTGCTCACTGTTCAAGTCAGTAGCCACGACAGCGTCATCCCTGGCTCCCTTTTCTGCATCAAGGAGGATGGCAAGGTCGCTATGTGTGGTTCTTATGAACGGGTCCCAGTTTCTTGTGGACCACTTTTATAATTCTGTTGCTTGTGATGGTAAATCTCAATTATCTTCCATCATGCTTGCAGCCCTGTTTATGGAAGGTTTCCCCATTAACTTGTTATCAGATGACCTGAGAAAGCTTGCTATCCAGAGAGTCACTACTGATTTCTGTGTTTTGGTGGAAAATGATGCTATAACTGAGACTTCATTGAGTTCTTCTGTTTCTCACGGTGGGTTAGCTGTATGCGCTCTGTCTGCCTTGTTGCCCTCGGTGTAAGTAGTGTTGTTTGTTTGCCAACTTTAAGTTTGGTGCATTGATAATTCTAGGGCTTCACTTTCCGTCATGTTTATATGCTACACAATTGACCAATTGGAGTGCTTATTAGTGAGCTACTTAAATAGATGAGGGAGTTATCTGTCATGAATGCCTTCTCTTAATACTCTTACATAAGTACTGAAAATCTTGTTAAACCCTGTTGCTTGGGTGACTAAAGTTTCATAAAAAGAAGTGATTATTCAAACAATGCCTCATCTGTGGTTGGTTCCAACTGGTTGTTGTCTTAAGGTTTTGCTGTCTTGTTTGCCATAAAAAATTTCTGTAATATGTTTTGATGGAACTGCTCCATTATATTCAATCATACTTTACTCTTATCTAACTAACTTTGATGACATTTTTGTTTTTTTCATACAGCCAGACAAGTGGTTTTGACATAGGTGTGAAGAACTTCTCACGAGTCCTGAAGTTCATGCTTGCTGTTATGCATGGCTACAGAAGCTCCAATAGCAGTTCATACAAGGAACACTATAGTAAACTTCTCAGTCAGACATTAGAAATAATCTCAAACACTAAGCACCTGTATGCATCTGATAATATAGTACAAGTTGTCTTGGAGTTGAAGACCTTGTTTTCGGAAGGCCCCTCAGCCTCCGATATTTGGCTGCATCAGTGTAAACCTGCCTTGGCATCTTTCTTAGCAGGCCTTAGTCACATGGAGATAGTAGAGAGTGATGACTGTATGACCACCTCTGCTATCTGGGAGTTGTACCATCTGTTGCTTAGAGAGCGCCACTGGGCACTGGTTCATTTAGCTCTCTCCTCTTTTGGTTATTTTGCTGCTCGTACTACTTGTAACCAATTGTGGAGATTTGTGCCGTCTGATGCTGCTCTATCATTGGATACTGAGACGGGGAAAGAGGCCAATGAAGAACTATTCATGACAGAACTAAAGGTGTTTCTTGAGAAAGAAAGAGCTCTCGTCAAGGTGACTCTATGTGATGTTGAACTATCTTTTCTAAGCAGAGAGGGTCGTCGCTTAAACCAAGCGATTGAGAAACTTGCTAGTTGTAATATGGAGGTTGCCGAAGGCAAAGTTGTTCAAATTGACAAAGAAAACTCTGTTAAGAAAAAGAGGAAGCTCCCTGGTGAAGTTCATGAAGGGGTGGCTTTGTTGCAGAGAGGGGTGAAGGTCATGTCTGGTGCTCTTGCTCGATGGTCCCAGCTAAATAATGGTTCAAAAGCACTACATGATGAGCTAGCTAATGGCATCTCTAGCATTAATGGTGTTGTCTCACATTTAGCAGGCCTTACAGATATGGATGAACAGTAATATTAAGTTTTCAGTTCTTCACTAAAGAATGTTCAGCTGTTTAATGCTCAATGAGTAAGCAGTTACTTTAGAGCACACAACTTCCAGAGTGCAAGTGATGCCCTCTCTCTCTCTCTCTCTCTCTCTCTCTCTCTCTCTCTCTCTCTTTCTCTCTCTCTCTTCTTTCTGATTGTACACAAGTTTTTTTTCTTCTTATTTGTGGCATAATTTGGCAAATCTGTTTTTTGAATGCTTTGGAAATATTTTCTTCTATCCCGTGTTCTACCACATAGCTAATACCCAATAGAATTGCTGAAGCTTGCATATCTTTTTTTTTGAAAAAAATAACTAAGCCCTCTTTAAAAATTCTTCTCATGACCTTTTGAATTTGTTGTGCTCTTTATTGAACTCTTTTATTTGATTTGTTCTAAAAGCATTTTGTGATATATAGGCAGTTCATATGTTCAGAACACTAGCAATCAAGTCCATCTTATATTGGAGTGCTGTACAGCATGTCTTGGAGCAACATATAATACTGAGAAATCTGCTGAAAAGTTTCTGTAATTTCCTCTCTATCCTTTATAAAATGTTGGTCGATTGTATTCTTGTAAAATGTTGTTTGATCATTTCCTCATAAGTACTTCTGTATCCTTTTTCTTTTACTTCAGCAGCTGGAGATGCTATGAAAAGTGATGATGAAAAAGGGAGGTTGACTGTAGCTATAAATCATCCTAGTTGCTGCAATCACCGAAAGAAGCAATTTCTACTGTATTAGATTTCACACTTTGGTGAATCCTTGAATCCTTCCAAGGGGCTTAGACTTCATTGTTCAAGGAATCCTTGAAATCCTTCAAGTGGGACTATGGTGCTCATTGGGTGCAAGTGAACGAAGGCCACCTACTTGGTCATGGTTGTCTGACTCTGCCAGATCTCTCACATTTTCTAGATATTGTGATGATGAGGGGGTTTGAATAGACTAGACTGCATCTTGAGCTGAAGATTTTAACTCAACTGAGTAGATGTTTAACTTGATTGAGATGTTTGACAGGCCAAGCATACAGATATGAATGAGACTTCAATCCACAGAAGCTACGATTGAAGCCGCCTTTAAAAGTTTCTTCTGTACAGCATTATTCCATCCCTGTCTTCCAGTTGTATAGTTATTTCTCCAAGAAATCAACCCACTGTTGGGCCAGATATCACGATGAAACCCATCAAACAGTATGCTGTCTCTTTCAACACTGGCAAGGGCAGTTATTGGAGTTTTTGGAGATCACTCTGAATGTGGCATGGGAAGCCAATTTGGGTTTGTTAGTTGGTTCTTGACTTAATTATTTCTGTTTTTAAAAATTTTTATGCAAGTTTATAATCTGTGATCTTATCCTATGATTCTTAGTTTGATTTGTTAGTTATAAATGATGATAAATATTAGTATTTTGTTGTGTAATGTAATTGATGGTATTTATAAGTGATCATCCTGGCTAATTAGTTGAATTTGATTTTAATAAATTGTGTGATTATTCAACAAGTAATGATAGTGAATACTAATGTCATGTAACGTAATTCCTTGGTACTGTTGGGTTTGATTCATATTGAAATTTGGTTTTCTTTTACGGCTTAAAAAAATTATGCACTTTAGTATATGATAATGTCATACTTCTTTGGTTGGTTATGTTTGTACTATTTTGATTTCCCTTTGTCTTATAGCCTGGGTTTTAAGCATTTCAATTTAGTCGTACTGAATGTTAAATTTTGATAATATGTGATTCATTGTTTGAGTTTCTTGCTCTTTTTGTTTAGGATTGAACCTTTTTGGTTTGTTTTAAGAATTTGCAGTTGTACAGCTCACTGACAATTGGAATAGGTGATTTAAGAGGAAAACGGACAAATTTTCTTGTCACCAAAGATGTTGCTTTCTGAAGTAATTGAACATCTTGATATGCAAAAAGCGTGCAACGTTATGTAGTTGACTTATTGTTCGCTTAGTTTTTATGGTGCTTTTTTAAAGTTCATTTTTTCTCTATTGGGAGCAGTTTCATTTCAGGAAACATCTGCAAAGTGGTTTCAGATTGAGGACGCCTGCGATTGTACCTGAGGTTGGGTGACGAGACCCTTTTCTGAGAGCTCGTTTATTGTTATGTTGCGCGACATATAGTTAATGTGGTAAACTCAAGGTTTCTGTTTTTCTCTTTAGGAGTGAGAGACTCACAGCCTTTCCATTCCACTTAATTTTTCTACCAGAGGGGTGAGTGCTGGATTTGTCAAAAGTGGCTTTGGTTTCTGTCTTTTCTTTTCTCTAAGGCGAGAGCTTCCACGAAATGGATTTCCGTATTGACTAGCTCATTCCGTTCAACGAGACTAGCGGATGTCGGCACCATAAGTTGTCGATGGAGCTGTTTGCGTGATGACCGTTCTTGTGTTCTGTTTTTGTCTTTGTACTTGATTGTAGTTCTTGCAGGGTGAAACCTGAAATCACCAGATTCGATCAGAAGGTCGTCAATGGCGCCAAAGGTAAAGTAAGCACAGATTCTGCATCTGTCTTATTCTGAAATCTGAACCGAGTTTTTAATATCAATGGAATTATCCAGCAAAGATGTTTTGGGTCCGGCTGACGGGGTTCTACCATATTTTTTTGGTTTCAGGAGTCATGACTCGTGCATGATTGGACCCAAACTCCCACCATAAAAGGCCAGATTCATCGAAAGGCGGACGCTGCCGGCTTGGTGGCGTACTCAAGTACTCAGTCCTCACCTGCTCCAAACAACAGTAAAATTCTCACGACTAACGAGCGTGAGACATTAGATAATCCTCTCAAAACGTGGGCCACATCCCAATCCCACTTGTTAATCCTCATCGTGGGATAATGGCGCTGTCGGATTCACACCGCGAAGCGTAGCGTTAGTGAAAGCGCGTCGGTCCCACTTTTCCACCTTGTCTCTAACATGAAACTCATTTTGCAAGATTTTACGCCACGCGTGTCTCACCAATCACTCCAAGGATGATTCCCGCTTCCGTCCCATCGAGCGCTGAGCGAGCATTTCCTCTTTATCTGACTATAAAAATCGGGACCGGCCATGATTTTTGGAGATCCAGAGGGGTGGCGCACATGACGCTACGTTATAGTTTATACAATAAGACGGATAGGGTGGTGGCCCTCTTGTAACGGTTCCAAATCAAGGCCCCTCATAAGAAAATTATTAATACGGTCTTAACAATCAATGGCTTTTGTCATTACTCAAGTAATTAAAGTGGATGTCCCGCTCCAGATCTGATCCCCACGTGTTAACAACTCACCAGCTCATTGCTACAGTTCATTGCCTCCGAGGTGGTAGCACGAGTGCCAGGGGTTGCCACGCTTCGACCGCAGCTGCCTCTTTTGGTCTCTCTCTCGCTCCTTCTGCTTCTTGTGGTGTTTCACCGGTCGAGTGACAAGTGACCGACTAACGACTGAGGGATGATCGTAAATTGGTAACTACGGTTGTACCTACCAAAGCGCGAACGAATATTTCTGTGATATTAAAAGGGAACAACGTTAAATCATGTGTCTTTCAAGTTGAGGGTTGGAGATTTGTGGATGGAGGGGAAGAAAAAGGCATCTTTGACTCCTCTTGATTGGGTCGATTTAGAAGGGGGTGATTATTTTTATGGCCTAGATGCTACGCTTCATCTACCGAAAGGACGACGATGTTCACTGCTGCTGGGGGTCCTCGTCTGGTACCGCCAAACAAATACAGAGGAAAGAAACAGGTAAAAGTAAAACCCCGGCTTTTTTTTTCTCTGTTGGGTTTCGTGACGGTTATGCTATGTTATGTAGAGGGAAGCGATATGCATATGGGGTATTGACCGTATTGTATCGGATATGGAGTTGTGTTTTGTTTTTCTCTCCTCTGGTCAAGGTTGATATAGGGCGTGGGGGAGATGGACGGTCTCGGGTCTATCATCGGAGTTGAGACGGTTAGGCCTCGTGAAGGGTTCTACCGTTCTGGGGGATAAGATGGACGGCGGGGGGCACCGGGCACGAGTTTCGACTTTTGAACGCCGCCTGGGATTCGGGTTTGGTAAATTGGTAATTTGGTATTGCGTACTCGTCTTTGGTCTGGTCTGGTCTGGTCTGGTCTGGTCTGGTCTGGTCTGGTCTGGTCTGGTCTGGTCTGTCGTTTATGCGCGCGAGGAGAGACGAAGCGCGCATACGCTCACGCTCGTGCTCTGGGGACTCAGTCCACTTAGGAAAGAGATGAGAAGAAGGACGGGATTCTGGGAAACGGGATTATTAACCCTGGACGCCCGCCTGATGAGAGGGAATCAAGAGAGAAAACGCTAGGAAAGTACCCGCATCCGCATGCATCCATTTTGCCTTTTAGACAAACCGTTGCTCCCTCTTTTTCCTCTCTCTTTCTCTCTCGTTATATGAAGCAGCAGACAGGGTATCTATCCGCCTAGCCTACCTTTTTTGCAGCTTCCAGCGGGATTGCGAAGACCCCATTTCTTCTTTTTGGTTTTTTTTTTTTAATCCGTTTGGCAGTGGGGAGAGGTAACTCTGTGTCTCTGTTACTCTCTCGTTCTCTATCAACTGATATTTCTTGCTTATATTCTGCCTGCTTTATTAGTTTCTGGCGTTGGGTTTCCATTGCTTGGATGGTGGGGCTCTGTTCCTTTAGAGCATTCTTTTCTTGATTCTTCGTCTTTTCATTTCTTTACCAGATTCCTCATTTCTTTTTTTCTTTTTCTTCTTCCCCCGCCACATGCATGTTCTTGGGTTTGTCTGGCCTGGATTAAATCGCTGAGATCTCTTGTTTTATATGCTTTTCGGACACTGAGGTGGGGTTTTGAACCTTTCGAGGTCTATGCTTTTGCCCTTTTCCTTATAACTTCCCATCTGGAGAAATTCTTTCTTGGAGTTCTGGGCGGAGATTTCAGGCCAGGTTGTTCGTTTGTCCTCCCGATCTTTTCGTTGCTTCCTGATCTCTCTCAGCGGAAAGCGTTGTATTTCTGCTTTCATTCTTTGCTTTTGCCTTTCTTTGCTATCTTTTACTTGTAGATTTTGAAAACAGTTACGTGCTGCGTCTGCTTCTTGTGGTTATTGAGGACTCCCTTGTCGAAAAGTCTCTTGGGTCTTCTCTGTTTGTCTATTTTATACTTTTTCTCAGGTTTCTTCTCGAATTTGGTCTCTTCTAGGTGGTCTTGGATCCATTCAGAAGGGGAACTGGTCGAAACTCTTCCTCTCTCGAATTAGATCATTTTATCTTTCTTGCGTTTGATCAATTTAAATTATTTTGTGGAGCTCCTGATCCTACCCTGACCCGTATCAAACGACTTGTTCTCTGGGATTTTCCTGTTGCTTTTGATGATTAGAGTTCTTTCTGGTTGACCGATCTCCCTGATCGATGGCGGGACTTGAAATTTCCAAATACGCCCACAGCCCCGTCCATAAGGCCGTACTTTCCAGGGACTATACGTCTCTCCGTCGCATATTGGCCTCCCTTCCTCGGCTGACTGACCCAGCCGAGATCCGTACTGAAGCGGCTTCAATAGCTGAAGAAGAAAAGGCTGAGCAAATCTCTGCCGTGATTGACCGACGAGATGTGCCTAACCGTGAGACTCCACTCCATCTAGCCGTCAAGCTTGGAGATGCCACAGCTACTGAAATGCTCATGGTTGGTGGGGCTGATTGGAGCTTGCAGAATGAACATGGTTGGAGTGCCCTCCAAGAAGCTATATGTGCAAGAGAAGAGGCAATTGCCATGATAATTGTGAGACACTACCAGCCACTTGCATGGGCCAAATGGTGTAGGAGACTGCCTCGGTTGATTGGAACCTTGAGAAGAATGAGAGATTTTTACATGGAGATAACTTTCCATTTTGAGAGTTCAGTGATTCCTTTTATTTCGAGAATAGCACCATCTGACACATACAAGATATGGAAAAGAGGGTCAAATTTGAGAGCTGATATGACTTTGGCAGGGTTTGATGGTTTCAGGATTCAACGCTCGGATCAGAGCATATTGTTTCTTGGTGATGGGACTGAGGATGGCCGGGTCCCTCCTGGGTCACTTTGCATGATTTCGCATAAGGATAAGGAGGTGATGAATGCATTAGATGGAGCAGGTGCGCCAGCCACTGAAGCAGAAATCCAACAGGAAGTTGCTGCAATGTCACAGACTAATATTTTCAGACCTGGAATTGATGTAACTCAGGCTGTGTTATTGCCACAGTTGACATGGCGGAGGCAGGAAAAAACAGAAATGGTGGGCGCATGGAAGGCCAAGGTGTATGATATGCACCATGTGGTAGTAAGTGTCAAGTCCAGGAGAGTTCCTGGAGCTATGACGGATGATGAGTTTTTCTCATCCAGTAATGGGAATGATACAGAGAGTGAGGGGTACGAGGACCTATTGACAGACGATGAAAGGAGGCAGTTGGAAGTAGCTCTTAAAATGGGATCCTCTGAGATTAATGATGATAGCTCATCAGATGGGATTATTTCTCATAGGCATAGTTGTTACGAGGCAAGGGAGATCCCTGTTGAAGAGATGAGCAGTTGCAGCAATGGAGAGGTTAAACATGACAAAAAGGGGTGGTTTAGCAACTGGGGGAAGCGTGGCCCTAAGCATGAAACACAAAAAAAGATGGCTCCCCCAAGAAGTTCTCTTTGTGTGGATGAGAAGGTAAGTGATCTCCTTGGAGACTCTCCTCCTTCCAGATATCAGAGAGGAAGGCATTCTGTGGAGGTCTCATCCATGGTGGATGAACACCATAAAGGGAAGGATAGAGATCCAAGAAAGTCTGCTGTTACTTCTGATGTTGGGCCTCGGCGGAGGGAGAATTGTAGCCGAGAAAGTGAGTACAAGAAAGGGTTAAGACCGATTCTTTGGCTTTCACCAAATTTTCCACTTCAGACAGAAGAGCTTTTACCAATGCTTGATATTCTTGCCAACAAGGTGAAGGCAATTCGTCGTCTAAGAGAACTACTTACAACTAAGCTTCCGTCAGGAACATTTCCAGTAAAGGTGCTTGACCTATGCAAACATTGATTTCAGATTTTACTGTTGTTTCTAACTTTTTACTTCTAATACTTCTGTTGTTTTGTCTTTTACATCTTTAAATCCATGGTGATGTTATAGGCTTAAACTTTCACATGGTTACTGTTCTCATTCTTTCTCAAATTAGTGTCCCTAACAACGATGGAATACAGAGTACTAACACAATCCACTGGTGATAGGACCTTATAGGTTTTTAAGATTCAATTTTATACATGAGATGGTGGTTTAGTTAAAAATGAATATTGGTGGTATATTTGTTGACAATGCTTGTTAGGTGACTTATTTGTTTATTTTTATGTGTTTTTTCTTTCCTTTTTTTACTTTGTTTTCTCCAGCTTGTCGTATGTCCCCTTATCTTTTCCTGATAGGTTTGTTTTTAACTATTCCTTAGTTCAAGCAAAGTGCTGACTTTTTGGGTATTATAGGAGATATTGCCTTTTGAAGTAGAGCTAACTTGGGTGGATCGAGAAGTACATCATGATTTTGACTGGGTATAGTGGTTTGGATTCGAAGCTTTACAATTAACCCTTCTCATGTGCTCGATGCTGTATAATTGGTGGTCATCCTGGCCTTGAGAAATTTTCAGCTGTAGCTCTATTCATGATTTAGTTTCAAACTTGCGACAAGTTTGTGACTTGAAAGTGCAGCTATATGATGGAGGTCTCTGGCCAAATATCTGTTGTGAATAGTATACCGTAATTGTGAGCTTTAGGGACATGCAAAATTGCTAAAATAATCACATTTTGAGGGAGAGTTGGGGCTTCAAGCAGGACAGTCTATGCAAAATAACTTTCCCTTTGTGCAAAGAGAACAGTGAAGTGAGCAGAAAGGCATATTGGGGGGGGAATGCCCATATCTCCATTTTTTTTTCCCAAGCTTCACAAAGAAGGAAAATTTGGGGGGTGCACCTCTTGCTTTTCCCTCTCTTTTGCACAAAACGGGAAAGGATAGGAGGGGCCATTTATAAAAAAAATTAAATGAATTGAGTGTAAATGTTTATACTTAAATATTTCTGCTAGTTTCTTGTTGGCTGTAATTGGGATCTGACTATATAAACACAAATGCTTGTGGCAATATTTGAAATTAGGGAAATCAGGATTCTGTGTGGTGTTGCATGGTAATGGAAGGCATGAAAGAAGTCCCGAGTTTAGATCTTAATTGTTCAGCTTTGCTGAATTAATGAGCATTTCAGTAGGTACATGTAGTGCAAGGCATCTGATTTGAAAGAGTTACACATCTCAGGCATACTTCTAGGTTTTTCAATGTATTCTACTTAACTAGTGAAAAAGACAAATAGGCACATGCAGTAACTCATTGCTGAAGCCATTTCCTATCTTTGCCGGCCAATATTGGTGCCTCCAGTTTTTCTTGCTTGTTATTTGGCCTTTGTATGATTGCTACTGTGGTTGTGATTTGCCCAATACTTTGCTGATTGGGCAGTGGAATTTTGATTGTCAATTGGGCATTATGAAAAGGATTGTTAGTTAATTTTAGCGAGTAGCCTGTTCATGGGAAATTGGAGAGTGCAATTTAAGATGTTAGGCAAGTTTCACAGCGGACAAATGGTACTGTCCTGAGGGGGGTTTTGGTGATGATGGTTAGCCGACTGACCAGAAACTGGGAATGTCATAAGTGGGTCCTGCCTGGTGGGGAGTTATTGTCGATGTGAGTTAGTCTCTCATTCCATCCGTTTCTGTGTGATGACCAGATTAATGTGACCGACTGTGGTTAATTTAGTAAATTTAGTGTCAGAAACAGTGCTATTTCCATAGTATTATTTCTGCAGGTGAACTTTCCAATATTTTCTTTCTGGTTTACACTCTTTTCCATGTGGGCCATACTATTCCTGTTACAAACTTTAGATTTTCAGAATGACTTAAATTAAGCAACTGGGACAGTGTGGCCATCCCCATGTGATCATTGGGCCAAAGGCATCTGACATCTTGGGCCCTTCTCTTTTCACTAGAGTTTCTTAGAAAATATAAAATCAAGCTTGCAATGCCTACCCTGATGGGAATATCTTGAACGTTAAAGAGTGTGACTGTGTTTTTCACATAAGACACTTGACATGATTCTATCTATTTAGCTGGTGAATTTTGAACAGCATGGTGGTTTATTATGAGTGTGGACAAGAATGTGTAGACATCTGCTGTAACACTTTTGTACCTGATCTTGGTTAAAAATGGTTTGGTGGTCATTGACTGTAAAGTTTTGTGGTCAAGTTATGATAATTAAACAGTATTAGACTTTTGGTTGAGGCTTCATGTCATCTTTGATTCATGTTGCACGAGAGGTTAAGTAATTCTTAGCACAATGGTGTTTGCAGTGCTGCCTTTGACCTATGATGAACTCCTTGTTGTTAGCACATGCCTTCCTTTTGTATATTATCTTTCATTTTTAAGTTATCAAGTAATCATTCAGTTACTCGCTTAGTGTTGTTGTATGGGACAAACAAGGTGATTGCCTGTTTATCGTGGCTACCTGTTGGTCTTTTGTTTGCCTTCTGTGGTTTTCTGTGGTTTGTGCCTCTGGAACTGCATTATTTGTTTATTGTTTTCTGAACAGTTGTGTTACCGTTTCTTTCAGGTTGCAATTCCAGTTGTTCCAACCATTAGGGTGATAGTTACATTTACAAGGTTTGAAGAGCTACAACCATTAGAGGAGTTCTGTACGCCTCCTTCAAGCCCCGGAACTCTGAAGTCAGAAGGCAGAGAAAACCCTGTCCCTCAATCTTCAAGTTCATGGCTTAGTTGGATCAAGGCCCCATACCGTCAGAGCTCCGCTGTGATTTCAGGCCCCACCAGCAGGGTAGAAGACATTCAAGACCCATTTGTGATTCCACCAGATTATACCTGGATAACTGTTGAAGCGAAGAAAAAGAAGATGCAGGAGAGCAAGGGCAAATCCAAGAAGGGTAGAGGTCAGCGTCAGCAACACTAGTAGAACCATTGTAAGGTAGGTGGTCTTGATCTATTCTTTATGTTACTGGAGAGGAGGTAAATGTATACAGCAGGACAGAAATAGGGGAGGAGGCCTTGACGCTTGGGGAGAAGTGAGCTGCCAGTGATCTTACCGCCTTGAACCCGGCCATGTTCAGATATGAAGGGAAGGAAGGCATTGTAAATCAAGGATGATGGGTTGTAACGTACACGAGAAATATTTGGATTCGTGTGATACATGACTATACTACTGGTAGTGCATCTCTACAGGCTTTAAAGCGATTTGTTGAATCAAATATCGTGATTGTTATCTTCCGTTCTTGGTCTCCGTTATTTTTCCGTTTTTGTTCCTCATTCTTCTCACTGTTGCGTTACCTCCATTCGAGTTGGGTCTGCAGGATATCCTAGTAATTGATTATGTCCTCTTGCCCCCGTTTCAGTTAACATTGCCTGGCACCAGAATCACAAAGCTTTCTAACCATACCCTTCTTGGCGTCGAGTCCCCACTCGGCCGTAACACCCAAAACTATCAAATTGGCAAATGTTGATAATGTCTTCTGGGATTTAGTTTTTCGGTGAGTAATTCTCTTTTTGATAAGAATTTTAGCATGACAACAAACGATGTAAAATGACACCTGACTGAGAGAATGTAATAGTGCTGGGTTTTCTCGTCTCAATTTTCCACCCTGAACCTGCTAGTAAAAATGGAGAGATCTCGACTGCTGTGGTCCGGAAAAAAGCGATACGAAAATCATATCATATGATGCGAAGAGTAACAGCAGGACGTATCACGAATGGTGGAAACTTGGCCGAAGCAGACGCTAGTGGTGGAGGATGCCTTGTATGGATCGTTCATGTCCAAGCTCGATTTATTCAGATGGCCGATTATACCAAAAAGAAATTCCAACGGCAGCGAACGTAACATGAAAAGCGCTATTGACTCGACAGGATATTCAAATGGCCGTCTCTATTCTGGGTCCAAACCAAACAGTCCTTGAACCTCCTCCAATGGCTGTAAGTCTTCAAACTAATTATTTACGATCCCAGTAGTCCGGAAAGAAAGAAACACAGGAATCGCAACCTTTACTGGAAGTGTACTTGCCCGGAGTTTGGCCACGTGTTCTCGTGAGGTCCGCGCCCTTCAATTTTCTTTGATTCTTCCTAAAATGTCGAGAAAAACGCGCGACAAGGAACGCTGAATTTGGGCACCGGCTAGTGACTGAGACGAGTATCACTACCAAATCGAGTAACCAATAGCAGCAGAGGCACCCTCCATTGTTGTTGCCTACGCTGAGCGCACTTTCTGGTTTAGTTTGGTGGGTTTTTCGCTTGACTATCAGGCCTGAATTTCTCTAGTTGTCGCAGTGGAGATCGGGAGCGCTGCGTTCGGCCGAGCTATGGACGCTGCAACCTCTCATCTTTTCTGCTGTGGGATTAAACCCGTTCGGCGTTCCCGATCTTCCTATCAGAGTTTCGCCACCGAGAAAGGAACGAGAAGGCGATCACTTCCTGTTGGAGGCGGTGTGTTTCGGAGGCGCGTCGGTGTCTTCGCCGTTGCCACTGAACCGAAACCCGAGGCTGGAGCTAGTGGTGGCCCCTCGCGTAAGGTCCCCGGACGAATCAACGGAGTCTCTGCGGTTAATAGCAAGAAAACTGAGAAGGTTCCCGGTGAAATCAATGGCGCCCCCAAGACGAATACGGCGTCGAAGGCTCCCAATGGAGTCAATGGTGTCTCCACGGTACGGTATTTTTCGCCGCTGAAACGGATGATGAAGTTTTCGAATGTTTTGAGATTTTTGTTTTCTTTGTAATGTAACTAATTTGTGGTCCGAGGGTGGTACAGAGGTTCGGAAACGTCTCGGAGGAGATACGGAAAGTGCGGGCGCAGATGGAAGAGGACGAACAGTTGGCCATACTTATGAGAGGTTTGAGAGGGCAGAATTTATCCGACTCCCAATTCGCCGCTGACGATGTCCAGCTTCGTCTTGTTGAGGTTCGTGAAATTCATCCTATGGCATTTCTGTTTGATGATTTTGATTCTTGTTAACGGCGTGTTTATAGTTCATGTCACTGCTCTTTTGAAGGATGTATAAAATTACCATTGGAGAAAATTGAAACATTTGGTCACGTAAAAACGTCAAATTTAAGCCTGAACAGTATCCCATTAAACTGCTGGGTGCTCCTCTTTCAGGTTGATGAGAGCAGCGATGCTTTGCCTTTGGTTTACGATCCCGAGATTATCTCCGCTTATTGGGGGAAGCGTCCTCGAGCTGTTGCTACGCGCATAGTTCAGTTGCTTTCAGTTGCTGGAGGATTTCTTTCGGGCATCATTTGGGATATCATAAACAAGAAAGTCAAACAGGTTAGAGTCATTTTTACTGCTTCATAAACGCTTACACTGCATCGTTCTCCCCCATTTTCTAGTGAAACAACAGTTAAGCGACCTGAACTGAACAGTAGCTGGTGGAGAGAGTTTTATAGTGCACTATTAAAGCAAGGATAAATCTGAAGAGAAAAGGATACACTTGAAATATATTATCTTCTGAGCGTTATCAATTTCCGGTCAAGGAAAAAGCTCTCAAAACTGTTCACCCATGTAGCAAGTTGAGCTTGATGCAGTTTGCTCCGGTCTTGAAAGTTCTGTAACATTTTCTTTTTCTTCTTTCAATAAAAAAGCAATGGTTCTGGTTGTGTTGGAAGTGTTGTTATCATGGAGGTTATAATTGTCCTGAAGCTGTCCTGATGCTTTCCTGTCCTGGACTTCCATTTAAAAATGAATGTAGAATGAAGCAGATTCTCTAACAGTTGAATAGTCAGCCTTTTTACTGGTTTCTGGCCATTTCATACCACTGACGTTTCTTCTTGGGGTTTAGTGTGGTAGTATGGTTCATCACTTGGTAGTTATTTATAACATGATTTTTTTTTTGTTTCTATCACATCGACTTTCTTCCTTAGTTCTTGATCGAAGCTGTGCTTTCTGTATATTATCTTATGTTCTCATCCTCTTGTGTTTTAGAATGAGGTTGCACGTGCAATTGAACTCAGGGAGATTGTGACTTCTTTAGGTCCGGCATATATAAAGCTTGGACAAGCATTGAGTATTCGACCTGATATTTTGTCTCCTGCAGCTATGACAGAGCTTCAAAAGCTTTGCGACAAGGTATATCGATGTTCCACTTCCATGTTAGCAGAAACAATATGTGTAACAAGAAGTAAGATTTCTTGCAATATGGCTGATTCTACATCCGGCAATGTATTATAGGTTCCTTCATTTCCAGATGATGTGGCCATGGCTCTTATTGAGGAAGAACTTGGTCAGCCTTGGTACAATGTCTACTCGGAATTAACCACTTCTCCAATTGCTGCTGGTATCTCACCAACTTTTTGTACTATTATCTTGTGCTTTTCTTATGTTTTGTATCTGGTGGTGGTGTTGACTTGCTCTGGCGCATTTTGTTAGCAGCATCTTTAGGGCAAGTATATAAAGGCCGTCTAAAAGAAAATGGGGATTTAGTAGCTGTCAAAGTTCAACGTCCTTTTGTGCTTGAGACAGTCACCATTGATTTGTTCATCATTCGTAACTTAGGTTTAGTTTTACGGCGATTTCCACAGGTAGCTAACAAACAAACACCTATTGGATCACAGGAGTTTAGATTCTCTCCTTTCTGTTGAACCCCAAATGGCTATGCTGCTGATTTTCTTTGACCAGGTATCTCTTGATGTTGTTGGATTGGTTGACGAATGGGCTGCCCGCTTTTTTGAGGAGCTTGATTATGTTAATGAGGGGGAAAATGGAATGCTCTTTGCAGAGATGATGAGAGTGGATCTTCCACAGGTACTTGTCATTTTGTGCTGATGCCTTCTTATTGTCTCTGTTCAAGGATCTTATCTATAAGTCAATTTTATGTGTGACATGCATTTTTACATGCTGTGACTCACTAATATCTAATATTCTCGATACTTGGTTTGACCATTTCAGGTTGTCATCCCAAAGACTTACCAAAAATACACCTCCAGAAAGGTTCTTACAACACAGTGGGTAGATGGAGAGAAGCTTTCTCAGAGTACTGAAAGTGATGTTGGATCACTCGTGAATGTTGGGGTCATATGCTACCTAAAGCAGGTTTAACTCAATTATATATAATTGTATCTGACAATGGTATTTGGTTTAGAAATTATCCTTCAGACATTTGCAGTTGTTTAAGTTCACCTCATCTCTTTCTTGAGTTGTATGCTAGAAAAGTTCATTAGTCTTTTATTAGTTTATTTATGAAAAATGTTAATTGTCATTGAGCCTCTGATTTGGTCGGCCATAGGTTGATTTGATACTTCCTGGCTGCAAAAGTAGATAGTACTTCTATTTGCTGATATTTGTGTTTTGTTTTGCAGTTACTTGATACTGGATTTTTCCATGCTGATCCACATCCAGGAAATATGATCAGAACTCCAGATGGAAAGTTGGCCATACTTGATTTTGGTAATAATCGCACTTTCTTCTAGAGCTTCTTGTTAAGGGATCAAACCTTTTAGTGACTTCTATGGCAATTATTTTAAGTTGTTTCTTTAAATGGACTAGTATTTTGTAGGTTGTAACAGTTTTATATTTTTAGACAGGACATAGAATAAACCCATTTACTTATTAGTATCTGTTAGGACAGAAGTAGTTCCTAAGCCCTCTAGTGCACTGTGAATTATACTGCATCTGGCAGCTTTGGAATTCCACCTTCTAATAAATGTTTTCAAGCTGTTTGCAGATTATTTTTCGTATCTGCTTGTGAGTTATGTAATTTTAGATGCATATTTTGATGACTATTGCTGATTATATATTGTGTTTGAAAGGTACCATTGCCTGAGGTCGTTAATTATAAGGCTTGATTTGTTAATGAGTTGAACTGAATTCCTCTGATACATTCTGTTGTTATTTATAAGGCTTCATTTGTTAATGTGTTGAACTGAATTCCTCTGATACATTCTGTTCTAGGCCTAGTGACAAGATTGACAGATGATCAAAAGTATGGGATGATTGAAGCAATTGCTCACCTCATTCATCGGGATTATGATGCAATTGTCAAGGATTTTGTGAAGCTGGGATTCATTCCAGATGGAGTCAACTTGCAGCCTATTTTACCCGTCCTTGCCAAAGTATTTGATCAGGCACTTGAAGGAGGGGGTGCAAAAAATATTAACTTTCAGGAGTTGGCAGCAGATCTTGCTCAAATAACATTTGATTATCCTTTCAGAATTCCTCCTTATTTTGCACTTATAATCAGAGCTATTGGTGTACTTGAAGGCATTGCTTTAGTAGGAAACCCAGATTTCGCTATTGTGGATGAGGCATATCCTTACATAGCACAGGTATTGCTCTACTAATAATGGAAGAAACAAATTTTGCATCTGTTATTTGCATGAACATGCTACATTGTTCTCAACTGTCTCTATCACATTATTTTCCATTCAACTGAAGTGGTGGATACTGATTTTGGCTTTGCTATATTGATTCCATCCTCTTATCAGAGGCTTTTAACAGATGAATCACCAAGGTTGAGGAGTGCTTTACGTTACACTATATATGGTAAATCTGGAGTATTTAATGCTGAAAGGTTCATAGATGTGATGCAAGCCTTTGAGACTTTCATAACAGCTGCTAAAAGTGGTGGTGGGGAAAACCTTAAAGGAAATATGGCTGAACTCGGTCTTTTACAAGGCCAGACAAGTTCTATGCTCCCTGCCATTCCCTTGGGTGCATCTCAGTCAGAGCAGCCAATCAAAACCAGAGCTGCCTTAGCTTTTCTATTGTCTGATAAGGGGAACTTTTTTCGGGAGTTCATTTTAGATGAGGTAATCTTACAGACACTATAGTTGTGTGTTTTGAGCAAGTGTATTGGATTTAGTGTTACAATCAGACGAATTCTTAATGTTTCACTCTGTTTTTACTGCAGATAGTTAAAGGCATTGATGCTGTATCAAGAGAACAATTAGTACAGATAGCTACAGCCTTCGGTGTTGGAAATGCTGCCCCAGTATTCAGTATGGTACCTGCTCTTGGACCCATCAAACCAGCTGCTCTGTTACCCACTGTAACAGAGGAGGACAAAGTGATTCTGAACAATGTTGAGAAAGTTGTTGATTTCCTGACTGCTGGAAGTATGAAATCAAGAAGAGCAACTCAGGTATGTTTGACTGTTGCAGTAAAAGAATTTCTTATCTACTTAACAGGTTCATTATTAGTTTTTTGATTCATGCATATGTTGTTGGGTGTGGTGACAGACATTACCTAGCATGGAGGTCATTCAAGAGCTCCTTCCTGTGCTGCCTGGTATCACTGCAAAAGTGCTGCCTGAAATTCTGAATCGGTTAACTTCAAGGATTATGGCTCGGGTAATCCGAGAAACATTTTTGTAGTTTTTTCTTGATTTGATTCTTGTCCGGGGAGCTGGTCAAATACACCTCGTCTAAAGAAAATCAAGTTCTTGTATATATAATCCAAGAAGTGGAAAGTTTTTCACATTTATTTGGGGGGAAATTGTGTAAAGCTAGAAGGCTTTGATTCTTCCATCTCATGTAAAGCTTGGGAGAAGTTCGTTCCCATGTATATTCTTCTTGGAAAAAAAATTCTGCTGGCATCTTTGTTACACTTTTAAGAGGACTTTAGAATACGAAGGTGTAAGACCTCTTTCACAGCTTCAAAAGGGGATCCCAAAATTTTTTGAAGAAATAAACATACAAAATAGCAAACCCATATACTGAGAATTGGCGGTATCATTGAAATATACAATGGTTGTACATAAGAGTGCCATTAGAAAACAATTCTACAATAGACTTTGCAAGCCTTTTAGCTCCGGGCCCCGGCCTTAGAACATTAGGATCACCCCACTGGGCGCATTGATCATCTTCTCCTCCTAGACACCACCCACCAGGTACAACCCTGCCTTGGCTCCTATTCAACACCTCTTGATCAATACGGTCAAGAACAGGATCATTTTCAGGGAACCGGGTACCAAAAGCTGCTCCACTCTCAAGCATTGCATTCAAGTCTTTCAGGCCGAGTATGCGAGGATTCTGTTTGGGAGGGTCATCCCATGAAGCAAAGTGCATATTGTGGTTAATAGTGGTGTTGTTGAAATCTGGTGAGTTGCACAACACAGTATGAAAGTAGTTCCTGTCTGATGACGGGGTATTTGCAAAGTACATCAATAGAATCCTTGGCAAGTTCTCAACACCCAAGATGCAAAACTCAACAAACTTGCGACTTAGAATGACAGAAGTAGAACCTGCACGAGAGAAAATAAAAGTCAGCATGCTATCTTATGACTCCAGTAAATCTCAACCGACTGAAGGGGCACATAAATTGTAAATTTCAAGGACATCACAAGATACTGGGGCAAATTCAATTGAAACAAGATCTAGCATAAAATGTTGACTGTGATTACGCAAGGAGCCATTCGTTGACTCTTGTAAGAATTACAAAGGAGAATTAGATTATCAAGGTCAATTGAAATGGAAACTTTCTCATTGGCATCCTTACAAGGGTCTGCCAATCATTTGGCCAACTCATAACACAGTAGAACAGGGTTATTCATCACATGAATCATGCAAACAAAAAAAAATCTCCCTTCACTAGCAGTTTAGTTAAGACAGGCAAAAGACAATCTCCAGGAAAGTCTACTTCCATCATCTGTATGAAATCATTGTATTCACAATCTTATTGAATATAAAACGTGCTCAGGTGTCCTTCCATACTGTAAATTTTCTCTCTTCATATTTAATATCCCATTGGTAGTATGATCGATCTTAGTCATTTGGCTAAAACCATTAGGTACCTAAGAAACTGAAGAAAACAAATTACCCAAAAGACTATTATACCTGCCCTAACAAACCAGAATTTACCATTTCAAATTGAAACATATTTGCCAGCTTTTTTAAACATGAACAGGAGCAGATTCCATAAAGAAATAGACCACTTGCCAGTAGCCTCTTGAAGACTTCTGTTAATTATTCTCAAAGAGAAGTTAATTGATAATAAAATTTTCCTTAAACAACCACTTATCAGGTTGAAACAAATCACTGAGTGACATCAAATATCTAGAGGAGAAAAGAGGCAATAGACTCAGCCTATGAAAGAAAACTTGAGTCATCTCTTAGCAACAAGGAACTCCTTTTGCAAAGTGTACACAAGGACCCTTCCAAGCTTAACTACTCATCAATGACCCTTGGCAACTGAAGTTACAGAACATCGAAAGGACACTTAGAGCTAGATGCATTTCCTTCTTCATTTTGGATGAATGCAGTAAAGATCACCTACTAACAGAAGTAACATATCAATGGTCAAAAGGTACTACAATAGCTTGAAAAAGCAAAATGGACCTGAAATCTTATTTGACTCGTACTGGTGGAGTGCATAACAGATTGAATAGAAAGAGAGTTAAACAGATGTTGCTTAGTACTAAGAAGCTTCTTCATGATTCATTTCTTCACCAGGCCCTGTGAGAAAAGAGAGGATTTTAAATGTTTCATGGTCATTCTGTCTGGTATTCATTAGTCGATATAGAAAGAAAGAGATGCCCTCAAAACTGGTCAGGACTCCTAAATGGTAAGGTATTCTCTCTCAACTCAAGTCTTACTTGGTGTGCCACATGCTTCCCAAGTCTCCATGATGTATAGTAACTCAAACGCAGTTCAAATGTAACATCATGTTAGCTAACTAACCCATGACTGCCATCATTTATGTTTTCATAATGAGCAAAGAGTTTGTGGCAAGAAGATGACCAGGAGACAGAACCATGCGAGTGTGCGACAATAGCTCTGTATCACTGATATAATTTCTGCGTTCTAGCTACTGGACTACATACTGCGTGTTAATTTCATAACTATAAGGGCAAGAGTTTCATTAGCTCTCAGTTAAGTAAGAATGATTGCAAAAACAAACAGAAGATCTGAAACAAAGATTCATCTATTGCATTAAGATGCCGTTCCACTCTAAACAGGGGAAATCCGTCTGAAAAAACTGTTTAGAAATCCGTATGAAAAAACTAACCTGTGAACAACTTATACAGATTTGGTAATTCCCGCTTTTGGGTAGCATAGAACATATCACTCCTTGCCGATAGATAAAATCCTGGGTCCACAGTTACCAATCTTACTCGGCGAGATCTGCGATAACATCCGCTTGAATAAATATTTACACTCTTCGCAATCAATTAAATTCAAGTAGATTATGAGGAAGATATAACTGCGGAAGGAACAAAAGGGGGAAGTACATACTCTCTCGCAGTTAAATTACTGGTGTGCTGAACGAGGTTTAGATTCCTAGGTAAGAAAGCTAATATGTGGAGAAGATCTGTGCCAGTGGATCCAGTTTCAGTTCGAGAATACGAGGGAGGAGCAAACAACAAGAGAAAAACCAAAAATTTGACGAAACAATACCGTCTTGTGTCACCAGAGGGTAGTCCTCGGCCGAAAGATTTATAAACCAATCCCATTTAGGGGCAAACCTCAGAAACAGAGAGGCACCATGAAGGGTTGCGGCAAGGGCAGAGGAGCCACGCGGATACGCGAAATCGGCCTTCCCAATGACATCCACATTCCGGGCAGCGCGGTAAATGGGCACACCCTGCACAGCGAGGGCGAGCTGCTCCCTCTGTTCTCTAGAGGCCGTTAGATCAAGGTGGAGAAGGTAGTGGTTCTTCGGGTGGTACACGGCCGAGAGGAGGCGCAGTAGGCGACTGACGTCGCCGTTGGAGCCCGAAATGAGGTACGCGAGCGCGGGTGGCGGAGGCAACGACGGGTCGTTGGGGTCGAAGAGGAGCAGCTTCGGAGCGGACGAAACCGGGCGGGAGACGAGGAATCGAACAGAGGAGCTGCCGGAGAAGGTGAGAATGAGGAAAAGGGGAGAGAGGAGAGCTGCGGTAATGAGGCAGTAAAGGCTTCGGCTTTCCTTGGGCGCAGATCCGGCGCTCGCAGAGAGGCCGGGAAACATGGCTTTCTCGGAGGGCGGTGGCCTTGTCCGAAATCCCCATTCGTGACCGAGACGACATTGATGTAGTGTAAGTTAGTGATGCTGAGTTCTCCTCGAAAAGAAGGGAAAAAAAAAAGAAGAAAAAAGACAAAAGAGAAATGTTTCTATCTTTCCTCTCTTGGACCCACTTAATCTGACGGACATATATTGCTACTCCCATGGGACCCAGAAGCTATCTCGTATCAAGACCTTAAAAATGAGGTTTTTATTTAGGGTTGTTCCATTGATATCTTGTTCACGGAGGAAGAGCGCGGGAACACGTTCGAGGGGAAGGGAAGCTGGCGATGGAGGAGAAGAAAGATGAAGTGGGATTTGCAGAGCGAGAAGAAGCAATTTGGGCTCGGAAGTCATGGGAGTCACTGTCTGCTCTACGCCTCCGGCGGCCGCTCATTCAATGCATAACCAACTTCGTTTCCATGGACTTCATGGCCAATACTCTGCTTGCCGCGGGGGCTTCTCCGGCCATGCTGCACGGACTGCAAGAGATTCCCGATTTTACACCTTACGTTAGCGGTCTCTGCGTAAACATTGGGACTCTCACCGCGGATTGGGTCCATTCCATGAAGGCCGCGGCTGCTTTCTGCAGTCAGTTGGGGAAACCGTGGGTGCTCGACCCTGTTGCCGTCTCCGCTTCAGAATTTCGTATGAAGGCTTGTCGGGAGCTCGTGGGTCTTCGCCCTTCTGTTATTAGGGGGAATCCGTCCGAGATCATTGCGCTTTCCAGTGCTTCCCTGGGTGCTACCAAGGTACGTTTGATTCGATGTGTTGCTACTGTTAGATTTTATCCTTTTCCAGTAAATAGCAATTTATCTTGGGGAGAAATCTTGAGAACTGGAGTTGAAATGTCTGTGTTATGCTTCTTTACGGAACAAGTGGGTCATGTTGCATAAATGAGTGATAATTCTCGTTGATTCTTGTTTTATGTCTTGCAATTTGTAATTTAATCTGAGTATGATTTGTCGGCCTTCTGTTTATGGAATGCTTTTTGAGCAGCAGGCTTTGTGGGTTCCTTACCCTTTTATTGACTACTCTATTCACTCAATTTTTATATATTATGGAGCCTCCTCTTCCCTCTGCGACCTTCCCTTTGTTGGACCTAGAAAAGATACCTCTAAAGGAAGGTTTCAGAATGATCGCTCTCAGTTTTAAACTTCCCCAGTATTCTGCGTCTCTGCCCACCTCTTAATTTCAGCTTCTGCTTGCTGAAAAGATCTTAATGCTTTCTTAGGATCTCTCTTTTCATTCCAGAGCTTTGTGAGGTTCATGACATAATGGTCTTTGTTGGCGGCATAGTGGCGCTTTCTTGTGCAATTATGTTCTGGAATAAAATGAAGCAATTATGTCAATGGTCGCTTCCTGTTTGATTTTTGGTTTCCTTGTATCTGTCCTTTTATTTTTAGGAAAGCTTCAAGTAAAAGAGTAGATTAACTTATGAGGGCTTTCTTTCGCTTCTGCTATGATCTGAAAGCTTAATACAGCGTAGTGTGTGCAAACCCTGCCCGGTTTGGTTGCTTTGAAGATCCTCGCGGTTGGTGACGGAGATAAATTGCAGTTCCTCTGTTTTTCATGACCGTGCATTCATCATTTTATTCTCTGAAGCTGGAAGTTGGGGTTAATCTTTCACTGCAAACCTGTGAGTTGTTAAGGAAGTTTTTGACCTTGAAAATTTTACACCTTGTTTTGGAAGAACAATGAATACTTCTAATTTCAGGGAGTTAAGGAAATATAGTAGTTGCATTTAACTGTCCAGTGCTGATTTGCTGTAATGGTGTGTAAGAGTTGCACAGAAAGGTGCATTTCCCCCTGTGTGTGTTGATGAATGTAAACATAATCTGTGGTGGTAAAATCATTGGCCTTGAAAGTCTTGCTGGTTTTATTTAGATATCATTGTTTTGCACCATCAGCAGTGAAGCATAGCATGGAGCAAGAAAAATGTAGTTCTTCTCCATTACAACTGTAAGGATCTGAGGAGTTGATCCCAATGGACATGAAATGCTACAAATTTAAACATGGATGTTGGAGTTTCACCAGAAACTATATATAACCTCTTGACTTTGTTTACCAAAGCCACTCATTCAAAAGTCAGACATTGATATTAGTGTTATAAATTTTAAAGCAGTTTGTAACAGTGTACAGCAGTTGGGAAAAACTACAAAAATCATGAATTATAGCTGCCAACGCTTACAGCAAAATGGGTAACGAGTTGGTTTGCTTGTTATTTTCAGGGGGTAGACAGCTCGGACAAGTCCACTGATGCAGTGCACGCAGCCAAGTCCTTGTCTCAAGCAAGCGGAGCCATTGTAGCCATTTCTGGGGCCATCGACATCGTCACAGATGGGGAACAAGTGATTGGAATACACAACGGAGTACCCATGATGCAGCTCATTACAGCAACACGTTGTGCAGTTACAGCCTTGATTGCTGCTTTCGTTGCCGCAAGCCCATCAAACATATTTGTAGCCACTGCTGCCTCCCTTGCCATCTTTGGCCTAGCCGGTGAACTGGGGATGGAGAAGGCCGGTGGCCCTGGGTCTCTGCGAATGCATCTGATCGATTCCTTACACGGACTAGACGAAGCCACCATCCTTTCCCGAGTGCACATCCATTCGTTATCGTGATCGTGACCAAAACCATTGTTTTGACCCACCTTTGCCAAAGAAGAATAGTTTGAATCTCCATATAATACCTGCAATATGCACAGATGATTGTTTATTCCATTGTCACACTTGAGAGTTCTGACTGAAGATTTAAATAGGTGGTGAAGCCATTTGTTATATCCTTTTCCTAATGCAACGAGCTGATTATATTTATCAGGTGATCTTGCTCTCTTTCTGTCAGGTTTTCGGAAGTATAAATCAGGGGGTTTGTCGTGAACTGTAGCCGTCCAGCCATCCAGGTCTTCCCAGACACCATTGAGGATGCGAATTTTTGTCGGGTTAATTTGTCTCATTTGGATCCTGGCCTTTGTTCATGAATCTTAAAAGAGATGATTCGGTTGGCTCTGTTTGCCGATCGCAGAAACGCTCGCTCTTCGATGTTATCGAAAGATCTCGATCGAGAAACCACCGGATAATCACCGAATCTCAATATCGTTTCTGGGTTCATCGGTCCAAAATGTTGTAAGTATTCTAAAAGTCATTAGCGAGAATGGCACCTCGCAGATTCAATTCAAGTGATGATATATTCATACTTGCTCTACTGTTCCATCGATTCTGCATCGGAGTTTGGATCATGGAATAACATTACGATCGTTGCTTTTGAAGCGGAGTTCACGGGAAAGCAGTCCGCTTTGGAAAATAGTCATAGAGAGTTCTCGTCACTCGTCAGTTTCAGGAAGAGCGAAAAATGTCGCAGTCCATGACCTGCATTACTCTTTTTCTTTCTTTTTTCTGCTCCTCTCCACCCTTTCTAGCAGTAAAGACGGAAAGAGAGCGCAAAAGACAGGAAAACGAAAAGAGAGCAGCTCCGCCTCCTGAGAGACGAATCTCGTGCCTGCAATCTAGACTCACAAAGATGCCGAATCACGTGAGTCTCCAGACTGAACGTATCTCCATTACAATACTCTTCTTTTAGGCTTCTCTTGAAATCTCTTCCCTCCTTCCCCGAATCAAAGAGATGGCCCAATCTCTGTTCCCCGTAATTTATTCTCTTTACACTGTGCCGGCTGGGGAAGAAGAACGATTTTCCCCTCCAAATTAGTAAAACGAAATCTATCCAAACTGCCCAGAAAGAACAGCAGGACGAAAAACCAGGCTGAACTTACTAAACTGTCGGTGGGATTTTGATTTCCGAATTCCCCTTCCGATTAAAAAGAGCACAAATCATGTCTAAAGCGACTGCTTTTTAATCAGTAACAGTAGCAGAGAAAAAAAAACAAGCACTAGTCCTGATACTCCAGAAAATCACAGGGTGCTGCTGCTGCTACTTCGACGCCGTCTCACTCCCCCATAAATGAAACGATGACCCACTCGTGTTTTTCAAAATGATCAGAACCCGGCAACGTGGGCGCCGGGTCTTTATCTTCTTGCGAAATAATAGAGGCTGTGGTGGTACCCGGAAGACCCAACTGCCCATCCTCCCCGCCCCCATGTCACTATTTTGCATCGAAGATGTGGTCACCAGGCAGCGCTGCTCTCTTAATTTTATATGTCTTCCCCATGACATCACACTTACTTTGATTCCTCTCAAACGTCTCTCTCTCTCTCTCGCCGGAGTTCGCAGAGACGCCGCCTTCGCCGCTCGCCGGAGAGAAATCCTCTCTTTCGCTCGGTCAAACTTCGCCGCCTAACCCTAACCGGAGGAAGACGGAAGAAGAGAAAAAACCGGGATAACTCCACATAATCCAACGGTCGTGGTACACCGTTCGGACGCTTCGGGTGGCTCATCGGACCGCGAAAATATAAAAATTAAAAAACGGAAAATTGAAAGTTAGATAAATGATTGGTGAGAAAATGTGGTAAGCTGTATTAATTTAGGATTAGGAAAAAAAATCTAGCTAAAACTACGGTTACTCTTTTTCTATTTTTTGATTGATTTGGGATGTCAAAAATAAAAATAAAACTTTCCTACCGAGGAAAAGAAAAAGTAGGGGACATTAAGTGACTAATGACTAATCCATTTACGCACTATTTTTTCTGAAGCCAGAAAAAGGAAGAAAAAAAAAAAAAAAAAAAAAAAAGAGAAAAAAAAAAAAAAAAAAAAAAAAAAGCTCTAGAATCTATCCTTGCCCCTTTGTTTGAACCGTCGCATTTCTAGGATTTTCCGGTGCGAATTGGAATGCAACTCGTTCGAGAAAGTCGGGCTGCTGGCCGGCCGATACTCCGGCACGAGCCGGCCGGACTTGAAGCGGACGCCGCACGCGTTGCACAGGGTCTTCGGGCCCAGTGGGCCGGCCCGCCACTGCGGGGTCTTCTCCGCCAGGCAGTGCAAGCACTTGCGCCGCGGCTGCGGCTGCGCCGAGGGCGGCGCCCCCGCCGCCGCCGGCGCCCCCGCCGCCGCCGAAGCCTGGCTCGCCTTCCTCGCCTCCCCCCACATGCCGGCAAAGCAGGAGACCCCGCGCCTCCGTCGCCGTCTCTTGCTCCTCGCTCTCACCGGAAACCGTACCCCGCAGCCTCCGGCGACCCCCGTGGTGTCCAGAACGGAAACGGGGCTCTGCTTTTTGGGTCCCACGCAGCTGCCGACGCTGCTCTCCAGCACCGACACGGGGCTCTGGTGCTTCGTCCCCCCCGCGCTCGGCTTCTCTAACGAAATGTCAAACGCCTCCAGCGCCGGAAACGCGTCCTCGTTCGATAACCATTCCAACTCTTCTAAAAATTCCTGCAACATCAGAATAAAGAACAAAAAAAAAAAAAAAAGTAAAATAATTAAGCCCAGAGTCCAAACTCTAAAACCCCTTTCCCAAAACCAAAATAAAACCCCCCAAAGAAAAGAAAAAAGAAGGAGAAATGAAAAAAAAAAAAAAAAAAGGCTCACCGGAAAAGCCTCATCTGTGGTGTCGAAAAAAACATCCAAGGCGTCATGAGCGTCCGTCTGCGAAGCAAAAGGAGTGGCCTTTTCGCCAAGGCTACCGTCTCCGTTATCCTCGGCCTCTTGGTCGTCCACCTTAGGGTTTTGCTCCGTGAGGTCCAGCGGCAAGTCTAAGAAGCCGTCGACGAAGCAGGCGTCGAGAGAATCCATTCCCTCGTCCCCCTTCCCCTTCAGAGAGGACCAACGACAAGGGATAATGGAAAAAATAAAATAAAAAGCCCCGGTGGGTTTTGAGGGTTCGGTTCAGAACAGACGACGACGACGACTCTCTCTCTCTCTGTGCCTCTCTCTCGCTCTATATTTTCCTTTTTTCTTTTTTTTTTCCTATTTAAAAAAGAAAATCATATTCTATTATTACGACCCTCTCACGCGAGGGGGGCTTTGGTGGAACGAGAGATGTCGTTTATTTTTCCGTTGCATTTTGACTAAACTGCCACTCCAAGGCGTGAGTAATACCTAATCCCACGCCATTATTTCCTTAAACAAACAGATATTCAAATTAGTCCCCTCCTTCGAAAATTTCCGCCGGTTCGGTGAGCGTCGCAGTCACACTTGCGTTACAGAAAGCAAGCTCCGTGATTGGCGCCTTTTCTATTTAAAACGCCATGGACCGGTAATAGTCGTTTTATTATTTTTAGATTCTTCTTTTTTTTCGGATTAGAGAGATTCCGGGGTACCCTCGGTAAATACGGGGAAAGGGGGAGGGCGAGAAGGATAAAAAAAAAAAAGATAAAAGGGGAGAGGCGGGCGGGTGACGCAACCGGAGCCCCAGGCGGGCGGGGGGGGGGGCGCGACGACCTCAACGATGCTCGCCCCAATGAGCTCGACGTGAGGACGTCACCTCCCCAATCGTCTCGCGACACGTGGTACCGCTCCTCCGGAAGTGGTTTTTTCAAAACCCTTGCGCGCCGTGTCCACACGTGCGGTCCCTACCCTCTTCCCATTCCTTCGTCCCATTGGTTGTCTCGACTCCGGCGGCCGCGATTTTTTTCTGACCGGGCGGCGCTTTCAGCCCTCTGTCATTTCGTAACTTACTCGAAACCTCTTAAAACGGAGAAATTAAGGAATGGACTCTCGTTGCATCCTTCTTAATCCGATCTTAATCCGTAATTCACATAGACTAATCCGGTGATTTTTTTGGGCGTGCCTCTTTTCCGTAAAAGCATCCCCATATTCAATCAAACTTTTAATCCGTAAAAAGATTAATAAATTTGGAGGCTTCGATGCAGCAGCATTAAAAAGCCGCCTTGCCCAGTTGAAATCTCCACTAGGGGGTAGTGCTCTGAACTGTGAAGCAGGGGACCCACGAAAGCTTCGGCTTTTCACCCCGTCTCGTTAATGGCTTCGCAGGGTTTTACTTTCACGGTTTCACCAGTCACCACCACCCAAATGTGGGGAGGAGAGAGACGAGACGACGATGGGGAGGGGCGACGGGGGCGGCCTTAGCTTCAAATATCACATCCTCCTCCCCTTTCACCTGCACGGCATGTGCACTACAAACATCACAAATCGGCCGCCTTGAATGAGGGACCTAACCGTGTCCCTCACCGAGAAGCAACCTTTTTTTTGTCGTTGAGACTGGAACTCGCTCTGGAACTCGACGTAATTCGTAATTCCGATTTGGATTTTCGATCTGGGTACCCCAATCGATTGCGGAGAGGACCAGAGGCAAAGGCGGGAGTGGAGGAGTGAAGCAGCAGTGGACCCCTCGGGGAAGTTTTTGTTTCGGAGTGGTTTGGTAATTAGTATGATAGAACTCCACTTGTGTTCTTCTTCCGTGTTCATCTTTTAAGGCCTTTTTTTTTTTTTTTCTGGTTCTGGCCACTGTGTCCCCAAATTATATAGACCCACTTGGCCATTTTCGGTCGCCATCCTCTATCAGCACGGGCGTCGGGCGGCTTTATTATCTGGGTTTCTCCTTTTCTTTTTCTTGTCCCTCAGAAAAGCACTACTTCGACAAGACAAGATCAAAACGTACCCTCTGGAGTTTGAAAGCTTTGAATTTTCACCCGGCTCCGGATTTTCAGAATGGAAATCAAGGTTTTAGTTTTGAGTTTTAGAGTGGAAATTGAAGGGTCTTTGTCTTGTAGGGAGAGGGTCGTATATTTTTAAAAGTTGTGGTGGGTTCGGCGAGGACGAGCTTTCCCTGAAGGTGGAGGACGCGAACACTTTTGCTGCCATGGGTGGATTAGAAGCAAATGTTTAGGTAATCTTTTAGTTGATGATGCTACACCTCAGCCAGAGGAAAAATTATTACTTGTTTTTCATTTAAAAGATGTATCTTAGAGAATCACCATTCGCAAATCAAATGCATGCAAGAGCCGCTTCCTCGGTTCTGAAACTGTTCTGTTCTGTTCTTGCGGGAGCCTGTAGGCCTTCCCCTCCTTTGGTTCGAGAGTGGCAAACAGCTTACTGATGATACACGGCATTCTTAAAAGAACGAAACACAAAGATCTGGGTCAATTGGAAAGAAAGTCGGCCATTTTCAAAGCTAGAAGTAGAAGTGACAATTTGTGATTGTGAATGAATGCTCTGCTGCCCAATTTCTGGTACGATATTTGTACACTGATCATGGGCCTTACTTGGATTCGATCATTATATGGCTCGATCGATCAACATTGTCTTTTTCCTCCTGTCGAGTTCTGACTTTCTCGATTCCATCAGTTTGAATGTCGAATTGATTAAACGATCTTCAGCACTGAATTATTTTCTTTTTCTCTTTTTCCCCATTAGAGATCTTCGTTTACTTCATTTCGTGCGGCCTCACTCGATCTGACAGTCCTGATAAATAGATCGAGGGCTGAGGCCCTTCTTGAGCCGGAACCATGATTATGTGATCCTCCGCAGCCTCCATTACAGAGGAAGACGAGACCTGAACTGGGTAGACGAAAACTCAAATGCATGGATTTTCCAATCCAGTCAGCTTCTCACTCTTTTCAATTTCGTCTTCGCAATTACGGCATTTATCTTCTTAGAAATCGATCCAGTCAAGGTCCTCGTCCTGTTCTTGTTACCGGGATTTTTTTGAATTGAATACGAACTACAAATAAACTCAAGTCTACTCAAGACTTCTAATTCTATACGCAGATAAAGGCACGGAGTGATGCATGGAGCCATCGACTTTGATATCTGAAGTCTGAACCAAACTATATATTCAAACATCCGGCTATTATATGACGCTGCCGGTTGGAAGGAAGGTGCAACAGGATTTATTGCAGTCGGGAAAAAAACAAAGATGCTTACAGAATCACAGAACAAATAAAAAAGACTCTGTCGTGCACGTCTGATCATTCTTCGGAGAATCCAAACTCACGAATCATAATTTATTAAACAAGTCTATCTAGTTCAAAGAAAAACAAAAAGAACTGAGAATTTAAATCCGAAGATTGCTAGAAACATTTGAAACGGTTTTCATTTCAGTCCAAGCACCCGAATTATTGTTTATACTATGAGAGAGCTAGCAGCCTAACGGTCCTCCAGCTTAGCTTCTTTTGGCTTTTCTCTATCTTTGAAGTGTTGTCCTTTTCTTCTCATCGTTAAAATTTTACGTAATGGGTATCTGCATTTGCATCAGAGCTTAATGTTTTGATCTAGCCGTCCTCATAAATTCGTCGACCGCGTTAATGGCGGAACCGGTTTTTCCGTTCTCCTCTACCATGGAAGCCCTGATCATGTCCGAAACAACAAGGGCCTTCTTCTTCATATCAGCACTCTTCTCGGTCTTCCCGAGGACTTGTTGAGTCACGTTCACGACGGTCTGCACCGTGATCTCTGCAACGAGACCCCTCGTCAACTCCAGGGAAACTCCAAGTTCCTCTTCCATCATCTTCGAATTGTAGAACTGATCGGAAGCCAGGGGCCACGCTATGATCGGCACACCTTGGCTCATGCTCTCCAGCACCGAGTTCCATCCACAGTGACTGAGAAAAGCGCCGGTCGATTCGTGAGCGAGGATTTCCAGCTGGGGCGCCCATTTTCTCACCAGGATCCCCTGTTTTCGTTCCCTCATTCGTTCCTCGAACCCTTCGGGGAGCCACTCTTCCCTGAAATCGGCGTTCACGTCGTGTCCGATGGGAGGGCGAACGACCCAGATGAAAGGGTGGCCGGCGGATTCGAGCCCTTCGGCGAGCTTCAACATTTGGGTCTCGGAGATGGTGTTCTGGGAACCGAACGAAATGTACAGAACGGACGATGGTGGGTGTGTGTTCAGCCACTCTACACAATCCGTAATCGAAATTCCGGTTTCTTTGCCCGTCCGATTATCGGAAAACGACGACGATGGGTGGCGGTGCAGCGACGAGGGAGGAAGCGTAAGACCGATACACCAAACGGGCATCTTCATCATTCCCCTGAGTACCTCTAAACCGAAAGGCTCCATCTCCGCCACCGAATTACACAACAGAGCATCGGATTCGAAACACGGCGGTGAAATTTCTCGAAAGAACCTCGACCATTCGTCGTTCCCGTCGGCGGCCCTCATGTACAGAGACATCTGGGACCGCTCAAGGCGGAAGCTTTCCGGAAAACCCGGGAGATGGAACTGCTCCTCCTCCGTCTTCGTGTGCGGGAGATTGCCCCAGAGAGAGATGAACGCGGCGGTCCCGTAGGCGCCGCAGGTGGTGAACACGGCGTGGTAGACGCCCATGGCGCGGGCGGCGAAGAGGGTCCAGCCCAAGAAGAAGTCGGCGACGACGCAGAGCGGGGGGCGGCCGTGGCGGCGGCGGAAGTCGGAGAGGAACTGCTCGAAGGCGGGGCGCAGAGCCCGGGAGGCGTGGAAGAGACGGACCCAGAGAGGGAATGGGAGGCCGTCGGTGTTCTCGGCGCCGAGGGGGAGGCCGTGGTCGGAGGCGTCGAAGGGGAGGGAATGGACCTGGATCGGTGCGTCGGGGGGAAGCACGGAGCGGAATTTTTGGACGTTGAGGGGAGTGCTGAGGAGGGTGACGAGACAGTTGGTTCGGCGCTGCAGGAGCTTCGCTAACGAGACGAAAGGAATCAGATGGCCCTGAGCCATGAACGGGAACAAGATGATGTGATCTCTCGCCTCCATGACTGTAGCTCCGAATCGATCCAGAGGAACTTAGAGAAACAAGGGAGAACTGCGTCTCTTTCTTTATAGAACTATCAATCTTCCATAGTCGGTTCCATGCCATTCGGTTCCATTCTGTGTTTGGAAGGAACAAGACAGAAACCCCATCTGGCCGCCAAAGCCGCAGCCAGAGACCCAGGGTCAAGACACAAGCCCACAGACTGAACAAGAAGTACTCCAATGTCCCCACGCATCAGTAAACATTGATGGCGAAACCCAAAATTGAACAACCCTAATTCCAATTTTATAACGTTGAAATTACGTGGACAATTTGATCTTTTATATCTGTTTGAATTTAGGTACCTTCTTTCTTCAGGTATCTTCTTACATGGTCAGGAATCCTAGACTAAAATTCCTATTTAATTGCCGACTCCCTCTTCTGAAACGTATCAAAATTAGGATTTAAGCAGTGAATAAGGAAGATAACCTGGACAATGGTTTGCTCGCCCATGAATTGAAAATAACAGTAAAAGCTTAATTTTTTTTAGGACCCGGGCAATTTAATTTGAAGAGATAATTAATTATCTCTCTTATGGCTTCCAGATGTCTCTGGAGCATCGAATCTTTCCAAGGGAAAATTTGAGCCCGTACTATATCACTACTCAAAGTCGGCGCCTTTATTTTAATTCAATCCAAATATTCGTCTTGCTGATGATCTGATTTGATCAGTTGTTTGCAAGAATATTGTCTTACAGTGCTCATGTAATCGTCAATGGCGTCGATACAGGAGGAACTAGCTAGGTCCCCCGCGCATGGCGGACCTGAACACTTCCGCGAGGCGAAGCGCCTTTTCCTTCATATCCTTCCCTCTATCGGTTCCACCTATCACCGTTCTCACGACCCTCCAACCTCTCCGACGAAACCTAGCCACTTCCACGCACACGCCCAACTCCACCTCAATCATCTTCGAATTGTACAACTGATCGGCGGCCAAGGGCCAGGCGATGATGGGGACACCCGCGCTCAAGCTCTCCAGTACCGAGTTCCACCCTGTTTTTGTTCTCGCATTCGGTTCTCGAACCCCGGGGGCAGCCACTCGTCTCTGAAATCGGTGTTAATTTATGTCGTGTTCGATCGGAGGGCTGATGACCCAGATGAATGGGTGGCCGCCGGACTCCAGCCCGGCGGCTAGGTTTTTCATTTGCGAAGCAGAGATGGTGTTCTGGGAGCCGAATGAGATGTACAGAACGGATGAGGGAGGGTGGAGATTCAGCTATTCGACGCAATCCTGTATCGAAATTCCCGGTTCTTTCACCGCGCGAGCTGGGTTCGAGGATGGAAGAGTGGAAGAAGAAGAAGAAGATGAAGACAATGATGAAAACGAAGATTTATAATGGAGCAGAAGATGAGGGAGCGAAGCACAGATGCACCAAAGAGGCATCTTGTTCAAGAATCCCTTGAGAATCTCCACACCAGCTCGCTTCAAGCCTTCCACTGTGTTACACAACATGGCGTTGGATTCCAGCGACTAGGCATCGTTCCCGTCGGCGGCCTGGAGAGGACCCGAGAGCTGCGACCGATCGAGGACGAAAGTTTCCGGAAATCCCGTAATACCGCACGTGGTAAAAGCGGTGTGGAAGGCCCCGAACTTTCGCGCGCTCAGGACAGTCCAGCCGAGGAAGACGTCGGCGATTAAGGAGACGGAGCGGCGGTCGTCGTCGACGGAGATTAGTTCGGAGAGGAATCGTTCGAAAGCTGGCCGAAGGGAACGAGAGGCTCGGAAAGGTCGGATGAGGTAAGGGAAAGGTAAAAGGTCGCTGCTTTCGGCGTTGGGGGGGGGAGGCCGGGGTCGGAGGCGTCGAAGGGGAGGGAACGGAAGCGGAGTTTATTGCCGTCGGGATGAAACGAAGATGACGACGATTTGAATTTTGAGCTTTTCGACGTTGCCGGGGGTGGTGACGACGGTGACGACGCTGTCGGTTCTTCGAGAGAGGATAAGGCTCGCGAGTGCGATGAAAGGTTTGAAGTGGCCTTTGGCCATCAACGGGACTATCTCTTCCATCTTTCGACCGGAATCCGGCACACGATCTCCACCACCGGGAGATGTGATTATTCATCTGAACTGTCGACCACCAAAAAGCTACACAAATATACGACTAGAATGATCAGATTCGACCGACGTCGGGGGCTACCTTCAGTGAGTCAAGCTGGATCTCTTAATGACGAGCATTTTCGAGTAATGAAGATCCGTGTACGGAATCTAGTCTTGCTTGCAGTCGCGGATGATGACGAAAGTTCTTTCATATGATTGATTTTCTGATATTTGAGGTTGCCTTTTATTTTTAGATTATTTATTATAAAATTAATAAATATATCTAGTATTGTATTATTATAAACCATATTAATTTAGTTTCAAATGTTCTAACTACTTTGTCATATTATTGCTTAATTGAACAACATATCATACATAGTATTTATTTCAAAATTAAAATAAACAGTAATATAAATAATAATAGATGATTTATTGATTATCATTATGCTAAACAGGTTTATTTACTCATTTAATGAAAGACTAGGAAAAGGGTATAGTGCAGCCAATGCAGAGGGCTCTTTTAGTCTGACAAGTCACGAACCACTCCGCTTTACTGCACTAGTTGAAGGTATCCACACTGACTACCTTCTCGCCCGCCATGGGGATCATCCCTAATAAAGCTTAGATATCTAATCACCTACTCATTATGCCAAATCTGCTCTACATTTGATTGGTGGTTGCTCTTGCTTAAGCAGGTACGCCATGTATAGTTTTCGCTACTCTGCTTTCTTTACATATAAAATGACTTTTAGTCTCAGATTTCTGAAAGACAAAACATCTGCGTCACTTTGCACCTTCAAGAAAAAAAAAAAAAAAAAAAGGGGAATTATGGATAGGATAAGTGTGGGTAACGATCATCATCCATGAGCGGAAATGATTCTTAATCTTGAATTGTGAGGCAAGTTTGTTCCTGTATGAGATTTATTCCTGACGGGTTTATGATATTGATCATGCAAAGATACAAAAAGAAGTGGAGATCTAATGTCCAGGGGAGTTGCAGGGGAAGTCCATTAGAAGCTTCATTGGAGGTCTTAGATATTTGAATTGAAAAGCCGCCTGCAGCTTAGTGGCCTCTGAACACATTATATCATCATTGCCTAAGTGGTCTTTGTCATTTACCTTTCAGCTACTCTCTCGAGAAGACGATGATCAAGTACTCAGTCAGAATGCGCCCACAACTTGTTCGACAAAATGCCCCAAGTGCGTCTCATGTGGAGAACGGAGAAATGAATCGATTCCCTTCATTTGGATCACAACCACTGGTTCACCTCTTTACTCTTTTAGCTTAAAACCACCCATTCAACATTATAGTTAGTGGCACAAACACACCTCTAGGGGGTACTTCATTTGCCTCTGAACTAAGGGAAGAGCCAAACAAGGGGGGAAAAAGAAAGAAAGCCTTTGATATGGAAGGGGAAGCGCCGGATTATAGCTAGCCTTTCTAAGATATCACCAAAAGCAGGCATAAAAGCACGTGGAAGCACGTATTCATCACTCAGCACAGATACGCCGTAGTGGGCTGAGAGGCAATAAACAAATGGGAGGGGGCGCCAGGTGAAGAAGCTCAATAATGGGGAGAGAAGTGAAAAACTCTTTCACATGGCACCCCCATCTCTGCACAGATTTTTTTAACGCGCGGCAGCATGTGGGATCATGTGAAAATCTGCCTGGGCGCAAAGAAATTGGGTTTTGGTGGGTTAACGCGGGCAATGATTGCATATGGGAGGGCACTTCCTTTTGATCTTTCAATTGTGACCCATCAGTACTATGCTCCTTCAATCTTCTTCAACCCCCATGTTTCGTCCAGTTTTTTTCTCTCTTTTCTAAGGAGTGAATTTGTTCCGTATCGATTTGTTGTGACACCATAACATGGAAAGATTCGGGTGTTTCCGATGGTTTCTACCGCCCCTTCAGAAACTAGCTCATTTCATGTGCTTCAATGGAGGATTTCTAATAGATTAAAGTCAGTGATGAGTCAGGTGGACGCTGCAGTGGGCGACCAGAAGAGACTGAAATCGGTGAGGTTCGGAGGAGCTTCTGTCACTTATCAGTTATCATCAAAACTGTTCTTAAAAAATTCTTAAAGGTACCTTTGGAGCTTTGGGAATATGTGCCATTCACCTCTGGTCCATCATGGTGATATCATGAGAACATCATCAGGCCTTGGAGGGTCAACTTCTTATCTTGGTTCCTACATGAACAGTTTAGCCAAGGTTTTTTACAGGGGGATAATTTCACCTTAACTGAATTACTGGCTTTTTCAGTCTTTCAGTTTCAACTTTCAATTGCAGAGGGAGCTTCTATGCAGTGATGGCTTGGATAGTTTGATTTGCAAAATCTCTAATACTTCTAGTTTCTTGCTTAAAATGCTGTTCCATGTTGAAACCAGTCAATGGGAAGGATTAACCCTCTATATGATAGAGAATGTGAGGCTTTTACTTCTGTCAATTTTCATTGCAGTTGGGTCACCGAGCTAAGTGAAGACCTGTAACTGCCAGAGATTTCTTCCATGGAAACAATTTTCTACTTGAAGTTGAAGCCTGTTGCCTTCTAATAGTTTATTGATCCTCTTCTCACTGAGATGAAATCTCTAGAAAAAAATTGCTGCAGTGCGATTAACGCAATACATTCTATCCACCAAAAGTCTAATGTCGGGGTTGGCTTCTCCATTAACCAAGGATTAATTTGCAATGTCTGTACAATCGCTTATAATATCGTAACAGTCATTAACAGCTGTTGCAGAACCCAAGACCTCACGAGCATGCAGGGAAAAAACAATTCCATTTTTTAAACGCAAAGCCCATCTTCTCGTCTCCTTCATATAATTCTTCCTCTTCTTCCTCCGCTTCTGGTGCAGACGGAGGAGGCGCAAATGGCAGGAATCTAGGAGAATTGAAGGAAGAGAAGCGTAGAATGAGAGCAAGAGGAAGAATGCTGACCCACTTGCTGCTTCTCTTCTTCTCTTCCGTCGTCTCCGTTGCCGTCACGGAAGACGCGCTGCTTCACTCCGGCGGCGGCGATGAGCTCTCGGTGCTTCTTTCCATAAAATCGAGTCTCATCGATCCTCTGAATAGGCTCGAAGATTGGAAGAATCGTGGGCACTGTAACTGGACCGGGGTGACGTGTGGCTCGACCGGGGCGGTCGAGAGGCTCGACCTCTCGCACATGAATCTGAGCGGGCGCGTGACCGAAGACGTTCAACATCTACGCAGCCTCACCGTCGTGAACATCTGCTGCAACTCCTTCGCGTCTTCTCTCCCGAAATCGCTCGCGGGTCTGATCGCATTGAAGAGTCTCGACGTCAGTCAGAACTCATTCGTGGGTCCCTTCCCCTCCGGCCTCGACCGGGCGACGGAGCTCGTAAACGTCAACGCCTCCGGCAACAATTTCTCCGGCTTGCTGCCGGAGGACATTGGAAACGCGACTACGCTCGAGAGCTTGGATTTCAGGGGGAGCTTCTTCGAAGGTACGATCCCGGTCGCTTATAAGAGCTTGCAGAAGCTCAGGTTTCTGGGTTTGTCGGGTAATAACCTGACGGGGCGAATCCCCGGCGAGCTGGGGGGGCTTTCGTCTTTGGAGACGATCATCATCGGGTACAATGAGTTCCGGGGAGGCATTCCGGCGGAATTCGGGAATCTGTCCAGTCTCCGATATCTTGACATTGCCGTCGGGAATCTCGACGGGGAGATTCCGGCCGAGTTGGGGAAGTTGCAGTCGCTCACGACGGTGTTTTTGTACAAGAATAATCTTGAAGGGGAGATACCTTCCGCATTGGGGAACTTGACGTCGTTGGAGCAGCTGGATCTCTCCGATAACCTCTTGACTGGTCGTATTCCGTCCGAACTGGGTCAGCTGAAAAGCCTCCAGCTTTTGAACGTAATGTGCAATCGCCTCTCCGGTGAAGTTCCGGCCGAGATAGGAAACCTGACTCGGTTATCAGTGCTCGAGTTATGGAACAATTCGTTCACCGGGTCATTGCCGCCCGATCTTGGTCGTAATTCGCCGTTGGTATGGCTGGATGCATCGTCTAATTCTCTCACGGGAGAAATCCCGAAGAGTTTATGCGACGGCGGCAACCTCACCAAGCTCATCCTCTTCAATAATGGCTTCACCGGCTCAATTCCGGCGAGTCTAGCGGCTTGTGATTCGTTAGTGAGAGTCAGAATGCAGAATAACAAGATCTCCGGTCCAATTCCGATTGGGTTCGGAGGACTTCCCAAACTCCAGCGTTTGGAATTAGCATCGAATAATCTCTCCGGCTCGATCCCGGACGATCTCGCACTCTCCTCTTCCCTCACCTTCATCGATCTTTTCTCTAACCAGCTGCAATCCTCTCTCCCTTACAACATTCTGGGCATACCCAATCTTCAAACTTTCGCCGCCTCTGATAATAAGATTTCCGGGAACATCCCGGATCAGTTCCAGGACTGCCCATCACTCGCGGTCCTTGATTTATCAAACAACAATTTCACCGGGAAAATTCCAGCCAGTCTCGCCTCCTGCGAGAAGCTGGTAAATCTGAACCTCGGGAACAATGAATTAACAGGGGAGATTCCGACCGCCATTGCGGTGATGCCGTCCTTGGCAGTCCTGGACTTGTCGAGTAACTCCCTGACGGGATTCTTGCCCCCTAATATCGGATCCTCGCCGGCTCTCGAAGTGCTCAACGTCTCCTACAACAACTTGACCGGTCCGGTGCCGCCGAACGGGATGCTAAGGACCATTAACCCGGGCGACCTCGTCGGAAACCCGGGACTCTGCGGGGGCATTCTTCCTCCTTGTTCCTCGAGCTCTGGGTCCTTGACCATGGAGAACGCCCACCTCAAGCATATAATCGCGGGATGGATAATCGGAATCGCGGCGGTTATGGCGCTCGGGATCGGCCTTTTCGGCGGGCGGCGAGTGTACCAGAGGTGGCGAAGGAACGGCGGCTTCTGCGAAGATAGATTCGAGTCAGAAACAGGGGAATGGCCGTGGAGATTGACCGCGTTTCAGAGACTCAGCTTCACGAGTACCGACATTCTTGCAGCAATAAAGGAATCGAACGTGATCGGAATGGGAGCGACGGGGATCGTGTACAGGGCGGAGGTCCAAAGGCCGCACTCGGTGGTGGCGGTGAAGAGGCTGTGGAGGGCGGTGGGAACAGAGTCGGAATCGATGGAACGAAGCGAGTTCGTGGGAGAGGTGAATCTATTGGGGCGGCTGCGCCACCGGAACATAGTGCGGCTCCTGGGTTTCCTCCACAACGAGACCGACAACATGATCATCTACGAGTACATGCCCAACGGGAGCCTCGGGGAGGCCCTGCACGGGAAGCAATCCGGGCGGATTCTGGTCGATTGGGTGTCGAGGTACAATATCGCCGTCGGAGTCGCCCAAGGATTGGCCTACTTACACCACGATTGCTCGCCGCCGGTGATCCACAGAGACGTCAAGCCGAATAACATTCTCCTCGACGGGAATCTGGAAGCCAGGATAGCTGATTTTGGACTCGCCAGGATGATGATCCGGAAGAACGAGACGGTTTCCATGGTTGCAGGTTCCTACGGCTACATAGCACCAGGTAATTAAATCAATACGGCTTTCGTTTAGATTCAATTTAGGCCTTCTGGGTCCTCTCTGTTTTGATCAATTTGCTCGATATGATCCACAGAATATGGTTACACGCTGAAAGTGGATCAGAAGAGCGACATATACAGCTTCGGGGTGGTGTTAATGGAGCTTCTGACGGGCAAGCGACCCCTGGAACCGGAATTTGGAGAGAACCTGGACATAGTCGAGTGGGTTCGATCAAAGATACGGACGAACAACGGAACAGAAGCGCTGGATCCGTCTCTGGGTGGAAGCCAGTGCAAACTCATAGAGGAAGAGATGCTGTTGGTTCTTCGAATCGCTCTCCTCTGCACGGCCAAGTCGCCCAAGGACAGGCCCTCCATGAGAGACGTTCTGACCATGTTGGGGGAGGCCAAGCCGAGAAGGAAAAGCAGCAGCAGTAATGCCGTTCCCGCCTCTGACAATTTAAAAGATAACAAACCAGTGTTCAGTACTTCACCGGTATCGGGTCTCCTTTGAGAACACAAACGAATCACCGTTCACCAGTTCCATCTTCTTAATTTGTGTTCGACATTTTTTTTTGTATGTATTTTCAGCTTTCAATCTGTCCATTTTGTATCATTATGTACTTAAGGTGTATGAGTATGGCTGTATGAGCCCTGAGCAAGGACGCGGCAAGCTTTTTCTTTTTCTCTGAAAAGGACTGCCTTAATGGCTATCTCAGACTCACATAGAGGGTAACAGAGATAAAAGACTGTAAGAGACGACTTTGGAGCCATCAGATTCAATACAAGTTTTCGGAAGATGAAATGTGGCTTTTGGCAGCATGCGAAGAAGCCGTTCGAAGGAAGTCCTCCAGCGCTCTAACAGATGGTCCTTTGCAGTTTTCTTCATTCACGGTCGCCGCCGTGATCAGCTCTCCAAACTCCTTAGCTTTTCTTCTCATTTCGATCCCGATTCCGTACTCTTCATCCATGAATTGTTTAATAGTCTCCGCAATCTTATCTGCACGAATCTCTGCTTGCGGCCCTCTCGCCATCTCGACACCCACCTTTAATTCCTCTACTAAATACTTCAGATTGAAAGGCTGCTCGGCATCCATGGGCCACCCGATAATGGGCACGCCGGCCATCAGACTCTCTAAAATGGAGTTCCATCCACAGTGGCTAAGAAACGCACCAGTCGATTCGTGAGCCAAGATTTCCATTTGCGGTGCCCAGTTCTTGACGAGCAGCCCCTGTTCCTTCTCCCCTGTCACTCTTTCTTCGAATCCCTCCGGCAACCACTCTGTCCTGAAATTCTCCGTCACGTCGAACCCAATCGGAGGCCTCAGAACCCAGACGAATGGTTTCGATGACGATTCTAAGCCTTTCGCGAGTTCCATCATTTGCGAGGGGCGCATGGAGTTCTGGGACCCGAACGAAATGTACAGAACAGAGTTTGGCGAGTGTTTGTTAAGCCATTCGACGATGCTCGTCGACGATGAGGAAGGAGAAGAGGAGAAGCGGAGTAGAGGGCCGACGGCCCAAATTCTCCTCGAAACGTGCTTTCTTAATGAATCTAAGCCTCTATCGTCTATCTCCTCCACGGTATTGACGAACATTCCGTCGGCCTGGGAGATGAACTTCACGTGCTTTCGGAAGAGGATAGTCCACGGATCGGATTCATCCGCCTCTTGGCAGGATCTCGAGAGCTCAGTTCTGTGGAGAATCACGCCTGGAAACTCGGGCACTGCGATCGTCTCCGAATCCGTCTCCTTGTGCGGGAGGTGCTTCCAGACTGAGTAGAAGACGGCGGAACCGTAAGCCCCGCCTGTGTTGATCACGCAGTGAAATACGCCGAACTTTCGCGCGCTTTCGACGGACCAGGACATGAACTCGTCGGAGATTACGCAGAGCGGAGGCCGCCCGTCTTGCTCGCAGACTTGGGAGAGGAAGCCTTCGAAGGCGGGCTGCAGAGTTTCGGTAGCCTGAAAGAACCGGAACATGAGATGGGGAGGCACGGATTGGGTATTCTCGCAATTGGGTGGAAGGCCGTGGTCGGAGCTATTGAACGGAAGGTCGGCGAAGTGGATGGCGGAATCCGGCGGAAGAGCCGCCTTGAGCTTTCGGGTATTGAGAGGCGAATTGACGAAGGTTATCTTCAAGCGAGTCCACCGGGCCAGTAATCCGGCCAAAGCCATGAAAGGGTTGAGATGACCCTGTGCCATGAACGGAAACAAAATTATGTGATGCTCGTGGGAAGACGACGATGCCATGGACGAAGCGAAGATCGTTACGACCCTGTCAGCGATTGAATTCGGAAGACTTCGGAGGCCAATTCGGATCCTGATCTGTGCTCAACTTTCCTTCTTTTTAGTTTTTAAACAGCTATTGAGCTTTTGACATATGAGCTAGTGGGTAACACCTGCCTGCGTTGTTATTAAAAAACAAAAAGCGTTTCTTCCGAAGCGAAGTGCAACCGTTCGGGTCGCCATTGGAGCAGTCACATCTACAGGGTACAGAGGCTACAGAGTCATTTGGGGATAAGGTCGGCTTCAAGAATTCGTCCATTCTCTAACTCAAAATGTCTTTTAACGATTTGACCCGCTGTAATCTTTGGTTGAAGAATAAGGTGGAAGAGCCTCGAACTGTCGAGGCCCCGAGGGGTGTCGAATATGGAGAGGTGTGTTGAAGAGGGTTATCTGACAGTTTTGTCTGCTCTCGCCTGTAGTTCGGCCGAAGCAATGACATGGTCGAGATGACCCTTTGCCTTGAATGGAAATAAAATTATACGATGCTAAAGCTTGAGGCGAACCTATAGACAAAACGCCGATTTGTTGCAAACCCTGGAACCGATTTCGAAGAATTCAGAGGCCAATTTCAGGTGAATCCCCTGTTTCTCTTCCTCTGTCACGCCTCCACGGTACCCGTCCGCTCTGATGTCTGAAACTCTCCTTCACGTTGATAACCGGAGGCCTCACAATCCAAATGCTAGAAAATTATAGTTATGGCCGAACTGAAGTAACAAGCTTTTAGTTTAATGAAAGTTTGGAGTTTTGTTTCCCACGTGAATCACGAATGTTGGATCCTTCTCTCCTCGTGGGCGTCCAAACATTAGAATCAAAAGAACACAAGCACACCTTCCAATCGTGTCCTCCTCCTCTGTTCCAGTCAAAATGGTTGAACAAGAAGGTAAACATCTGGTACTGTTCCCTTTCATGGCGGAAGGCCATTTCGTTCCCTTCCTGGCCATGGCGGATCGCATCAACAGACGGACTCGGTGCACCATAACCATCGTTTCCACTCCTCTCCTTTCACGAAACCTAAAAGCTATCAACCCTCCAGACTCTAACATCCGTCTTGCAGAACTTCCTTTCAGCTGCACCGACGTCGGCCTCGCTCTTCTCGAAGCCTCCGAGACCCTTCGGCCCGCTTTCGAAGATATGCTATCCGAGCTCTGCAGGACGGCGGGGCGAGAGTCCATCCACGTCATCGCCGACTTTCTGGTGGGATGGGCCGTCGAGGTCGCCACCGAGCTCGGAGTGCTTGTTTCCGTGTTCATGACCAGTGGGGCGTACGGCACGGCGGTGGGCGTTTCTCTCTGGCTTCAACCTCCGAGCGGCGACCCGGAGTCCGACGAGTTTTCCCTCGCCGACTTCCCCCGGCCAATTTCTCTCCGGCGATCCCAGATCCCCGATTACATCAGATTCAGCGACGGGAGCGATGTCTTGTGCCCATTCCTTCGAAGGCAGTCGTCCAGGTGCCTTGGAGCTGACGGGTTCCTTTTCAACACGTTAGAGGGGTTGGAGGACATCGGATTGGAGTATTTCGAGAAGAAATCCGGCGGGAGCCCTGTTTGGGCGATTGGACCCATTATAGCGGGAGACGACTTCAGGAGGTTCAGAGGAGAACATGGGGTTCAGTCTCAAGGGTGTATCGAATGGCTGGATCTCCATCCACCTTCATCCGTATTGTATATCGCCTTCGGTTCGATCGAGACCATCTCGGCTTCGGAGATGATGGAGTTCGCCCATGGCCTGGAAATGAGCGGTAGACCCTTCATTTGGGTGGTGAAACCCCCTCTGGGTAACGAAGAAACAGAGCAATTCAGACGGAACGAGTGGCTCCCGGAGGGATTTGAGGATCGGATTCAGAAGAGAAAACAGGGGATTTTGGTTAAAAATTGGGGGCCGCAGCTGGCGATTCTGTCGCACAAGTCCACCGGAGCTTTCCTGAGCCACTGCGGTTGGAACTCGATATTGGAGAGCTTGGCGAACGGGGTTCCAATCATCTCGTGGCCTTTGGGTGGAGAGCAGAACTTCAATTCGAAGCTGTTGCAGGAAGAGTTGAAAGTGAGCGTCGAGATCGCTGCGGGCGACAGCGCAGAAATCGATCGAGATCGTATATCGGGTGTGATCGAAATGGCGATGGGGCAAACCCAGAAAGGAGATGAAATTCGACGAAACGCCGGAATACTCAGAGCGATGTTCGAGGCGGCGAACAGGGAGGAGGGTTGCTCCAATGAAGCTTTGGATGATTTTCTAAAGAAAGCGTTCCCCTCGAGGAAGTAGGGCTGCGCCCTGCTCTCACAATGGGGTGGGGCCTATAGTGCCCCTATAGGCCCCACCCCGACCCTCAGTGAGAGGAGGCGGAGCCAAGCGCTCCGCCCTGAGCGTAGTAAATTTGAGCCCGAAAAAAATAAAATATTTTATTATTTTTTTTTCATAAATTAATTAAGAGCAATGTTCAAGAAATCATAAAGAGCTTTAATGGAAGAACCTCACTGCTGCCCATCTCAGTAACGTGAGCGACCTCCATGATTTCTTTAGTTCGACGAGCTTTCCTTCTCAGGCTCTCGGGAGCTCTCAGATACAATGGGTCCAATAACCTCTCTATCGAACGATTGGTCGGTTTACTTGAACTACTCTGTTTGGACTTTGGAGATTTGAGTAACAGAGATTCTCTTCAGCCGGAGCTAATTGCAGACCGCAGCCGCCATGATAAAATGCGTCTTCTCAGGGGAACATGGATTCCAATCTGGATGTTGGACGACTACTCAACTGGAATATAGATTCTGAATCAGAACGTAGTAGTTACAAGAGGCCATGAATGTGTACAGAGTAACAAAAACGAAGAAGTGACGGAGGTCTTCACTTATAACATAGTAACAGAGAAACAGATAAACACTGGAGAAGAAGAAGCGACGGAGTTCAAAGCAATGCCAACTCTCAAAATGGGACTTGAGAATTAAGATAGAACAGTGTTCAGGAAATCATCCAGGGCTTTAATGGAAGAACCCTCGCAGCCTTCCTTTTCAATAACAGCGGCCTCCATGATTTCTTTAGCTCGACGAGCATTCTTTTTCATCTCTTCGCCCGCCTTAGTATCCCCCAAAACCATCTTTATCACGCTACTCACGTAATCACGATCGATATCAGAAGAATGACCCTGCGCAATCTCCACGCACACGCCCAGTTGTTCGACCAGCATCTTCGAATTAAAAAACTGCTCCGCCGCGAGCGGCCAGGCGATCACGGGCACGCCGGATATCAGGCTCTCGAGGATCGAGTTCCATCCGCAGTGACTCAGAAACGCGCCCGTAGATTTGTGCCGGAGAATCTCCAACTGCGGCCCCCACCCTCTTACCAGAATCCCCTGTTTCCGTTCGTTCATCCGAGCTTCGAATCCCGGCGGCAGCCACTGCTCCTGAAACTCTCCGTTAATGTCGAACCCGATGGGAGGACGAACCACCCATATGAAGGGTTTGCCGCTTGATTCTAACGCCTCGGCCAGCGCCATCATCTGAGAAGCGGAGATGGTGTTCATCGACCCAAATGCAACGAAGAGTACAGAGGAAGGAGGATGCTGATTCAACCATTCTAAGATCCTGGGTTCTGTGCCACAGCTTCCGCTGCGGGAGCTCTCAGATACAATGGTTCCAATCGCCCATACCGGTCGCCCTGTTTTCCGGGCGTAAAATTTCAGCCCGACTTCATCGAGCGCCTCCACCGTATTGATCAAGAAGCCGTCTGATCGGAACACGGCGCCGAGCTGTCTACGAACGAATTTGCACCAGGAATCGTTACCGTCGGTGTTCTTGAGGTTGCCTGAAAGTTGAGACCGGGAAATAAACCCGGCCTCTGGAAACTCGGGAACGAGGAAACGGTCGGAGGCGGTGTTCGCGTGTGGAAGGTGCATCCAGATGGAGAAATCAACGCCGGAGCCGTAAGCGCCGCTGGTGACGAGAACGGAGCTGAAAACGCCCACCTCCTTCACAACATCGACGCTCCATCCTAACAAAAAGTCCACGACGACGCAGAGGGGCTCCCCTGTTTCGCGGAGGCCGGAGACGAATCTCTTGAATGCGGGACGAAGCGTCTCGGCGGCTTCCAGTAGAGTGAGTATTTGGTGGAAGGGCAAGCGATCCGCGTTCTCGGTGCCAGGAGGGAGGCCGTGGTCGGAGCTATCAAAGGGAAGCTCCTCGAATCGGACGCCGTCGGAAGGATCCGAACTGGGTCTGGATGACCGTAGCTTCTGCACATTGAGAGAGGTACTGACGACAGTAACGGTGCAGCGAGTTCGCCTTTGGATCAAGTCGGCCAGGGCCATGAAAGGGATGAGGTGGCCTTGCGCCATGAACGGGAAGAGAACGACGTGTCCCCTCCGAGCCATTTCCGGCGAGAAGAACCAGGGATAGATTGATAGATAGGCGCGCGGCGGAGGATAGAGAAGTGATTACAGAAGGCTAAAGAATTGCAGTGACACATCTACGTTTCCCCAAATCCTAGTATGTATAAGTTGCAAATTCGGGTAGTAAGTATGCACTGCGGCTGCGAGAAGGCTGCGGCAGCCCATCACCGCAGCCACTCCCTCATGTCTCTAGAACGATTCGAAAGCTGAGACACGCCAACGAAGGGAGACACGGGGAAACCTCTGGAGTGAGCACCAGGGGACAGGGGTGGATGCAATCTGAGGTCCGTAGCAAATCCAAACTCTGTAAAGCGTAAACCCACTTCCATATGCGCATTATCAGTCGTCCATTAATGAAAGCAAGAGGAGGATAAACTTAAACTTAAACAAAAGACACTTTGAGGGTAATTGCTGATTTGATAAGGCGCTTTAGAATTTAAAAAGTGGCTAATCAGCCGAACTTTCTCATGAAGATGGCGGCGCTAAGGAAACCGTCCACAGCTCTGATCGAAGACCCTTTTGAACCTTCATCGTCCCTGACCGCTGCAGCCAGCACCTCCTTCACACTCACCGCTCTCCTCCTCATGTCTTGCCCTTTCTCAGTTTCGCCCATCACCATCTCGATCATGGCGGCGACGTGGCCGCGATGTATCTCCGACCGATTAGTTCTCGCTATCTCCACACTCACGCACAGAATTTCTTCAAGCATCTTGGAATTGTAGAATTGTTCGGCGGACAAGGGCCAGCCGATGATGGGCACCCCTCTCGTCAGGCTCTCCACCGTCGAGTTCCACCCGCAGTGACTCAGAAACGCGCCGACCGATTCATGCGACAGTATTTCTAACTGCGGAGCCCAGCTGTGTATAAAAAGCCCCTGCTTTGTTTCTTCATCCGTTCCTCGTACCCTGGTGGCAGCCACTCCGATCTGAACTCGCCGTTGATTTCATGTCCAAGAGGAGTACGAATCACCCAGATGAAGGGTTTGCGGCACTCTTCCAGTCCAATCGCAAATTCCATCATTTGGGATGCAGAAATCGTGTTCATGGATCCGAAACAAATGTAAAGCACCGAAGCCGGAGAATGTTGATCCAACCATTCAATGCAGGCATTCATGACCTTTAGTACTCCATCCTCCTTCCTCGAACGCACCTCGTTATGGAGCATAGACGACACCCAATAGTCCAGACCTTCCCCTCCCCCATCTTTTCTCTGAAGAATCCCAATCCCACATTCCCGAGCTCCTCCACCGAGTTGAATAAAAACCCATCAGAGCGTAAGCAATTCGATACCTGCGGCTGAAGGAACTGGGACCACCGGTCCGTACCATCGGCGGCAGCCAAATGGTTCGAGAGCTGAGAGCGGTGGACGGAAACCGGCACCGGGATGTCGGGGACACGAATCTGGTCGGAATCGGTCTCGTCGTTGTGAGGGAGGCGAAGCCAGAGGGAGAAATAGACGGCCATACCGAAGGCATCGAAGGTGAACACGGAGTGAAAGATGCCCAAGCTCTTGGCGACGTCGACCGTCCATCCGAAGAAAAAATCAGAGATGATGCACAGAGGACGTTGTCCTTCTTCTTCTTGGGCAATGAAATGATGCAGGAGACGAGGCGTTCGAAGGCGGGGCGGAGGGTGAGCGAGGCTTCCATGAGGGCACACACGAGCGAATAAGGCAGCCCATCGGTGTTCTCCGTACTCGGAGGGAGGCCGTGGTCGGAGCTATCGAAGGGAAGCTCCGCGAATCGGATCGCGGTTGTGGATGGGAAAGCGGCTCGAGCGGCCTGGACGTTGAGCGGGGTGTTAACGAAGGTGATTGTGTACCCAGTTCTCTGCTCCAGTACCCTTGCCAACGCCATGAAAGGGAAGATGTGGCCTTGGGCCATGAACGGGAAGAGAATCATGTGCTCTGGAGCCATTTTTGCAAGGATGATGCAGCGATGCTGGGTCACGGACTGCTATATATGGAGGCTTGATCGGAGTAAGAAGACAACCGCTTCTCCGAAAACAAATATCACATGTATTGTTCTATTGTATTGGCTACATCAAAGCAATCTTTGTGGAAGGAGAAAGAAAAGAGGATCACCGTTTTTATTTTAATCCTTCGACGAGGGAGCGGAGATCCTCTTGGACCTAGGGAAGGGAAACAAAAAAAAAAAAAAAGTTCTTACTTGTTGTTCTTACAACTATTTTCCATTGCAATCGACAGTAGTTCTGGTTGAGAGGGCAGCGTCGACGAAACGGTCCACCGCTTCGAGTGAAGACCCTCTGAAACCCTCTTCTTCTCTAACAGCCGCTTCAAGAATCTCCTTCACTCTCCCTACACTGCGTCTCATGTCCACTCCCTTCTCCGTATCGCCCATCACCGTCTCGATCACGGCGGCGACATGGCCGCGATCTATCTCCGACCGATTAGTCCTCGCAATCTCCACACTCACGCCCATAATTTCTTGAAGCATCTTGGAATTGTAAAACTGTTCTCCGGCCAAAGGCCAACCGATCATGGGCACCCCCCTCGTCAAGCTCTCCACCGTCGAGTTCCATCCGCAGTGACTCAGAAATCCGCCGACGGATTTATGCGACAGTATTTCCAACTGTGGCGCCCATTTGTGTACCAAAATCCCCTGTTTCCTTTGCTTCATCCGTTCCTCGTACTCCTCCGGCAGCCACTCGGGTCTGATCTCCCCATTAATGTCTTCCCCAGTCGGAGGTCGAATCACCCAGATAAAGGGCTTTCCGCTCTCTTCCAGTCCGATCGCCAGTTCCATCATTTGAGAAGCGGATATCGTATTCATGGAACCGAAGGAGATGTAAAGCACCGATGATTGCCGATGCTGACTCAACCATTCATTGCAAGCTTCCGCTTTTATTGCGGGCACCTTACTGGAATGTATTGGGGTTTTCAGCACTGCGGCGACTGGCCCAATCGCCCAAACTTTCCTGTTCCCCATCTTTTCCTCGAAGTACCCCAATCCGACTTCGTCGAGCTCCCGCACCGTGTTTAGCAGAAAAGCGTCCGAGCGTAAGCAGCTCAAAAGCTGTGGCTGAAGAAACAGGGACCATCGATCGGTACCATCGGCGGCGTTCAAATGGTTCGAGAGTTGGGAGCGGTGGATCGTGATAGGTTGTTGAAAATCGGGAACGGAAAACTCGTCGGAGCTGGTGTTCGTGTGGGGGAGGTGGAGCCAGAGCGAGAGGTAGATGCCGTAACCGTAGGCGTTGCTCGGGAGGAACACGGAATGGAAGATACCGAAGCTCTTAGCGACGTCGACGGTCCATCCGAAGAAAAAATCGGAGATTATGGAGAGAGGAGCCGATCCGTCCGCGGCGAAGATGTCGGAGACGAGGTTCTCGAAGGCGGGGCGGAGGGTGGTGGAGGCTTCCAAGAGGTTCAAGATGAGGGAATAGGAGAGGGCGTCGGCGTTTTCGGAGTTTGGGGGGAGGCCGTGGTCGGAGCTGTTGAAAGGGAGCTCGGCGAATCGGGTTCTGGTGGTGGAAGGGAACGCAGCACGAGCTGCGTGAACATTGAGCGGAGTGTTGACGAAGGTGATTGCGTGGTCCGTTCTCTGCTCCAGCACCCTCGCTAAAGCCATGAAAGGTATGATATGGCCTTGAGCCATGAAGGGAAGGAGAATCAAGTGTCCTCTCCGAGATGCCATCAGATTTGCAGCGAGTAGAACTGTTCTGGGTGGGAGGCGATGCAGAGACGGAGCAGCTTTTTTGTGCTTACTCTGTATCGATTATCTTGTTTCGGACGCCGTTGGCTTTTCTGGCTTTCCTTATCAATTTCGCTCAGGAACGACGACGACCTTCTCACACATACGTTGCTTTTATAATTCTAATTTCTACCTTCATATTAATAAGATTATATGAGTAGGACTGAATAAATACGAAAGAGTAGAAGAACACTAAAAGAAATAGATTTTTCACAGCACTATTCTTTTTTTTTTTTTTTTTTTTTTTTTTTAAAAAAAAGGCCCGAAGGCCCGAAACCTGAAGGCCCGAAAGTCCAAAGGCCCGAAGACCCGAAGCCAGAAGGCCCGAAAACCCGAAAGCCCGAAGGCCCACAGTCATAGGCCCATTTAAGTGCTTATATGTCAATAATCAATATATATTATTAGAGCCTATCTATATATATATATATATATATATATTGGCATTTAGAGCCCAAACATCAATGTACATTTACATTTGGATGCCCAAACATTAATATTCATTGCTGTTTAGATGCCCACCCCTATATATAACTTATCGCCAGGTGGTTACTATATATTGTTAGCATAGCATACGTATTACATAAAATAATGTAAAATATATCAAATAAATCTAAAAACCCAATTTTTTTTTAAAAAACACTTAATCTTCTAATTGTATAAAATTTCTGATAATACCCCTCTTATTTGGGTTATCGGGTATGTAATAACACCATTTCATATACTGTTCCGTTTAAAACCCGATTACCCATTTATTAATTAAAATAATATATTCTAATTATTAATTAACAGAAAGATATATGGAATAATGAGGTAAGATTGACACCCCTAATCTAGTAGTATTACTCGATTTGCAAAGGTCGAATAGATCATCATGATACGATCATAGAAGATCGAACAATAGAACCCTGGAAGTGTGGAACCACATTCACGCGACACCTCAGTCCCACGACATCGAGAAGTTTTACGAATGTAAGGTGATCAAATTATTCTGATTTGAAGCTTGATATCAAATAGGCTGGACGATCACTACGGACGAGACCCATTTGGCTGGACCTATTTGGTTTCTCTAATGTCAATACTGGCGTCCGAATCTATTCAGTATTCACGTCTCGTCTCCAACGAGGAAACCAAGGAAAAAGACAAGTAGACGAGTCTCTCCCACACTCGACCTTCCGTCCTTAAAAATAGTCGTATCAGCTGCACCTACAGTAGTTTTTTTTTTTTCGTAGCTAGTCAAGAGTAACTTGTGTTCTTAATTTAGGAAGCCGGTACAAGGATGGAAGATTCACCGCAAGAAAACATTCTATATTGGGGAATATGGCCGGACGGCCGATTGGAAAACGATTCGAGAACACTCGGGAGCAAGAGACGTAGATTTCTTCTTCCAGAAGAGCCAGGCGTCTGATAACCATAGGTGTCTGAGACGGAATTTGAGAGTTTTAAGTTTCAGGCAGCAGCTTTTTTCATTCGGGCACTCAATCGTGGTAGTTGAAAGTTGAGGTCACTATTCCATAATCGGAGCTCGATTCGATTTGAATATTTCAGAGGAGGCTTCTGAAAGAATTGGAGCACAGAGTGACCCCTGTTCGCAGGGTATTTATAGGAGAGGAGAGAAGTGCACTCCGACGTGGTCGTCGTCGTCGTCGTCGTCGTCTTCGTTGAAACGTATTCTTGTGAGAGAATTGAATTAATGATGCCAGGGGCGGGGGAGAGAGAACACGTTGTGTTGTTTCCTTTCATGGCCCAAGGTCATCTCATCCCCTTCACGGCATTAGCCAGGCTCATCGAGCTGCGGAAGGGGTACAGAGTGACCATCGTTAATACGCCTCTCAACGTCGAGAAGCTCAAGACCCTTCTCCCTCCCGAATCCACCATTCGACTGGAATCACTCCCTTTCGATCCAATCCAACACGGGCTCCCGCCGGGCTCCGAGAACACTGACACTATGCATCACCAATTCTTGCTCAATCTCTTTCGGGCGTCGGGGACCCTCGATTCAGCTTTCGAGAGGCTCCTCGTCGACATCCGCCGGAGAGAGGGCCGTCCCCCGTTGTGCGTCATCTCCGACATGTTCCTCGGGTGGACGGTGGACGTCGCCCGGAAGCTGGGTCTGCCCCATGCCGTGTTCATCGCCAGTGGAGCCTACGGGACCGCAATTCTGTTCTCTGTTTGGCTGAAGATAACAGAGTTCGATCTCAATTCCGAGGAGGTCACTCTCCCCGACTTCCCCGAAGCCGAGTCCGTCAACTGCTCGCATATCTTCCGATACCTGAAATTCGACGCGGTGAGGTCGGAAGACTGGACTCAGTTTCACCAGGTACAGTTCGGCGCCTGTTTGCGCTCGGACGGGCTTCTTTTCAATACCACGCAAGAGATGGAAGAGACTGGGTTGCACTACTTCAGAAGGAAATCTAAACAATACTCTGTTTGGGCGATTGGACCCATAACTCTGGCGGGAGACACAAAGGGAGGAACGAGAACTGAGGATAACAATCACGAAATCGTGGAATGGTTGGATCTTCACCCTCCCGGTTCCGTCCTCTTCGTCTGTTTCGGGTCGATGAACAGCATTTCGTCGTCCCAGATGATGCAACTGGCAACGGGACTGGAAGCGAGCGAGCAGCCGTTTCTCTGGGCACTGCGGCCTCCCGTCGAACACCTGGAGTGCAAGGAGTTCAAGGACGAATGGCTTCCCCGAGGATACGAAGCGCGAATGGAAGAGACGAAGCAGGGGTTCCTCTTCCGGGGGTGGGCGCCCCAGATGGAGATACTCGAGCATCAATCGACGGGAATGTTCTTAAGCCATTGTGGGTGGAATTCGTCCTTGGAGAGTTTGTCCAAAGGAGTGCCGATCATCGCCTGGCCCTTGTCCGGCGAGCAGCTCTACAATTCGCACTTAATGGAGGCGGAATTGGGAGTGGCGGTGGAGATAGCGAGGGGGCACTTGTCGGAGGTGGACAGCGGGCACATTGCCGGAGTAATCGCGACGGCCATGGGAAAGACGGAGAAGGGAGAAGAGATGCGGAAGAAAGCGGAACGATTGAGGAAGGTGATGGAAGACGCCGTGAGGGACGAGGAAGGACGCAAGGGCTCTTCGGCTAGAGCTTTCGATGATTTCATCGAAACCGCTCTGTTGCTGAGATCAAAGGACGCTTCCCTTGGCTTCTAATCTCCAGACGCTAAAGCTCTATGCTGGAAGTTACATTGGACTCGTTCCCATCATTAGGAAATGTAATTTACCACTTTAATAGTGATTACTAGTATTAATATTACAAAGACCTCTCAATTAATTTTCTTGGTTTTAAATTAATATCGACAAATACTAATGTACTGTGTTAGTAGCTAGAATTACCAGAACCATTCGTTCGTCTGCGTCGATCCTAGGACAAGTAGTAATGTTTGGGGCTGGAGGGGTACAAGATTAAAAATTATATTTTATAACAAAAAATCACACTCAAAAATATTTTGTGGGGTCTAACTCTAAAATATAACATTTTTAGTGAACACGTAATTTTTTATATATTCACTTATGGTGTCATATCATAACCATACTTTACATATATATGTATAATATTAAAAAATAATAATAATAATATTGGTGTTTTACCGAAAATCCGCCAATCCGCGAAGAGGCGCGACCGAGTGAATAAATCGATTTTACGACAAAAAATTTGTGTTAAAAGTTGTGTTTGAAAGTCAGAGAATGCTAGTACAATCTCCAAGTCTTCCTCTGATTCGATCTCCATGTGAATTGATGGTGTTTAGGCTTCTGGCGAGTTGACATCGAAATCCAAGTTTCAGAGCAAGTGTGCACGAATGATGATGGCTTTGTCAGTCGGACGAAAGTATTTGTGTTCCGCGTGTATCGACTTGTTAACGTTGCTAGTGAACTTGTAGAGCTGCTCCGGTTGAACTAGTGAACTTCGACGAACTGCGAGTTGCTTGAACTCCTTCGGCTCGAGAGAGCTTCTGTGCGTGACATTACTTATCGACAAAAGATTTTCGAACCCTTTCGACAGAACATTTCTTGCTATTTGTAGCCATTTATGTCCATTTGTTGGGGGTTGATCTTTGGAATGGGGATCGTGATCCCTTTTTTGCTGCTTCTGTTGAGATGGGAGGAGGACTTGGGCGCTCCTCCTTTTCCTCTGTTGATCCTATCGAATGAGGATCATCGGTCGTTTCCTGGTTTCTTCAGTTGGTGACCAGACTTGGTCGGTTGAACGTTGCTGACTGGGATGACGACGGTACTGATGACGCGCCAAAATGAATGGACCCAGTGATGGGCTTGAGTGACGACTTTGAAAACCGATGGAGCAGAGCCATGACAAGCTCATGACGATTGACCGATGGACTGGTGGGCGTTTGGGCTCGACGTATTTGGGCCAACCACATTTTGGCTTCTATAGTTGGTAAGGTGCACGGGACTGAATCAATAAGAACCTGAATAACCACCAATTTTTGTTCGACAGGGTCAGACTGGCGAGTTCATTTTGGTTTTAAAAATATTATATTTAAAGAGATAAATTAGGAGATAAAATTTGGCAAGATTTTTACTAATTTTGCTTTCCATCTACCATATATATCACCAATCAATCACCCCATTTTCCTTTTCATCTATCATATATACAACCAATTAATTACCCCAATCTACCATATGTACAATCAATCAATTAGTCCAATTTACAATGTATACAACCAATCATTCCTGTTTACCTTTCCTTGTATTATAAATAGGTTCATTGATGTATTGAAACACATAAAAGAAAAACCAGAACGAAATTGTTTCTGGATCATCTCCTTTGTCTCCTTTCCTCTTATTTTTTTATCTCTTCCCTTTCTTTTCGTTATTCTTCTACGTTTTTCTTCATGGTATCAGAGCATTCCATCTTCTATATTTTAGAAACTCTCTGATTGATCTCTTTCTTTTCATTCAATCAACATGGCTAAATCATCTGGTAAGGTGATTCAACCTACCTCACCCTTCTACCTTTATAGTTCTGATAATCCAGGAAATGTGCTAGTTTCTTGTCTCGACGAGAACTATACGACCTGGTTACGTGCAATGATAAATGCACTCAAAGTCAAGAATAAACTTGATTTCATTGATGGAACAGGTAAGAAACCATCATCTACAGCAGTAGAACACTCAGCGTGAAAATCATGCAATTCCATGATCATTTCAAGGGTTTTAAACTCTTTGGAGAAGTCTCCTCATGGAAGTATCGCATATGTAATAGATGCAAAGATGTTTGGGACAATCTTGTTGAACGTTATTCACAAGGCAATGCTCCTATGATTCACGAGATCAAGACCAATATTTGCCTATTACGTCAAGAAGGACTTACGATCACAACATACTACTGAAGCTTAAAGGTATGTGGGATGAATTGAGTTCTTATTCTAACTTACGAACTTGTATATGTGGGGCTGCAATAGAGTTTAGAAATGATAAAGAAACATAGAAAATCCATCATTTTTTTATGGGTTTGAATTCATATGTTTAAAGCACAATTCGGTCACAAATCTTGGGTTTGGATCCTTTGCCCTCCTTGACCAAGATCTATTCTATAGTCACTGAAGAAGAAAGACAACAATTGATTACAAAAGGGCGAGAGACAAAGACAGAGGCTGCTGCATTCTTTGCTCCTAGCTCCTCAAAACAGTCCTCTAATGTCAACTGAAGCAACAACATACCTCGTTGTGATCATTGCGGCAAACATGGACATCAAAAGGCCAAGTGCTACGAGTTAGTAGGGTCCCCATTTAATTGGGGATCCAAGAAATCAAAGGCTACAAAAGATAATAGTAGCTCAGCCCAAATATGACAACATCTTAGCATAAGCCCTTCAATGCAAGAGATGGGATCATGGGCCCAATCCCTGGTCTCACACATGAACAATATTCTCAATTACTCACTTTACTCGGAGGTTCGTCTTCCACTACTATATCTACTGAAAATCTTTCAGGTACGAATTTGAATTTGTCTTCAATATGGGTATTAGATACCGGAGCATCATGTCATACGATAGGGAGCCTGCATGAATTGAGTAATGTCGAACCCCTCTCTTCCACTATTTCTATACACTTACCTAATGGTTCGAGTATTTATGCTAGCCACAAAGGTGTATGTTTCTCAATAGATCTTTTGTCCTTAATGAAGTCTTATACATCCCCCATTTTTTTTTGCAAACTTGTTTTTATTGGCAAGTTAAAACTTCTGATCTTTCATGTTCAGTAACTTATCTTCCCAATTGTTGTTTCATTCAGGATCGAACATCAAGCAGGCTGACTTGAGTGGGTGACTTTCTAGGTGGGGTCTACTGCCTTATACTTGGTAACCCAAATCAAGCATTTCAAGCTTGCCTCCAGCCAGACATTTCCTTCTTCATTGGCATCTTGGTCATCCTTCCGCTAGCAGTCTTTTATTTCCACTTCGTCATTTAATAAACTATTGGTTTGTGATGTGTGTGCATGAGCCAAATAGACTCGTTCTTCATTTCCAAATAGCACTAGTCGTGCATCTTCTAATTTTGAATTAATATATTGCGATATTTGGGGGCCTTATGACACCTCTTCATTTTTTGGTATTCATTATTTTTTTTCGATTGTCGATGATTATTCTATATGTGTGTGGGTTTATCTTATGTCTCATAAGTCGACTATCACACAACTACTTCTAACCTTTTGTTCAATGGTTGAAAACCAATATAGCTCTCGAATTAAGACAATTCGTACAGATAATGGCAAAGAGTTCCTCTATTTCTCTCTACAAACATTCTTTGCTCAAAATGGTATCCTTCATCAAACATCTTGTACTTATACCCCTCAACAAAATGGAAGAGTCGAACGAAAACATCGACACATCCTCATTGTTGTCCGTGCTCTCCAGTTCGAAGCTCATCTTCCATTGAAATTTTGGGGCAAATGCGTTCACTCTGCTGCCTATCTTATCAATCACACTCCAACAAGGATCTTGTCTAACAAAATCCCATGTGAAGTACTTTTTTATAAACCACAAGATTTTTCTCTTCTTCGTGCCACGATCGCATGATAAGTTTGCACCACGCTCTCAGAGATGTGTCTTTCTCGGTTATCCTTTTGGAACAAAGGGTGGAAACTTCTTGATCATGATACTCAATAAATTTTTGTTTCTCGGGATGTCACCTTTCACGAAGATATTTTCTCATACAAACATGTCAACCAAGCATCTCCACTAACCCCTATTTCATTACCTATCCCTGAAGATCACCAAAACCTTTCCTCCACATCATCCAATGAAACTACCATCAATGGCAACCCATTATCTATCAACAATAGTCTTGAAAACACTATGGACGAGCACATTGATGGTACTCAACCATCTTCCACCAATGAACTAGAATCTGATTCTCGCGACAAGGGGAGTTGTCTCGACAATTCTGAATCAAACACCATACTCGAGCAACCACCACTTCGCTCTTCCACATGCATACGAGGGCCTCCTTCTCATCTCAAATATTACATTTGTCAAGTTGCATTGACCCCTCCGACAAGTCATTCACCACAATCAGCTGCCTCGAATTCTGTTTTTCCTCTTCATCAATATCTTTCTTATTCTAAGTTATCAGTTTCTCACAAATCATTCTTGGACTTTTTTTGAATAATTAATAAAAAAATTTACATTTTTAACAACAACTCAAACTTATTTCTAAAACTAACACTTTCAACGATTGACCTGCTTTGACCATAATGGTCAAATGACACGTCGGTGAGACGCTGGCGCCAACGCGCCAGCGTGTCACCAAAAAAATTTTAAAAGAAAACTTGCTAGCGGCATTTCAATGCCGCCAGCAACAAAAAATTAAAAAGATAGAGGCGACTTCTCAAAAGCCGCCTCTAACAACACTTAATCAACATTTGAAAGGGTTGCCGGAATTTCAATTTCTTTTTTAAAAAAAGAGTAGTGGTGGCATTTTGATGTCGCTACTACTTAAATCGACGAGGCGGCTTTGAGCCGCCTCTTTCTAATTTATCCGTTGGTGGCATCGCGATGCCACCACGACCTTTTATTTCTATCTTCTTCTTCTCATTCTCTTCTTCATTTTCTTTTTCCCCCTTCTCAAACCCAATGCGCAGAATAGCCGTGAAAGCCTTTAATCCCTCTTGTTTGGACGTCGATTATCGCTAAATCAAGGCTAGAGAACTTCGATTGAAGACCGTACGCCCGCGAATTGTCGCTCTGTCACATGAATCATCATCAATTCGTCGCACAGGTAAGTGGATATCTCGTTTTTCGTAGGTTAGGGTTTCAATAGTTGCCGATTTCATGCTAGTTTAGGTTTTTGTCGTTGAAATCTCTTCAATTGCAATCTATTACGTGTGATTAGCAATTGATTTCATGTTTTTCGTTGATTTAGGGTTGGTTTCCATGTTTTGCATGGATTTTGGGCTTTACATAAAGAAACTTCGATTTCATGCTAGTTTAGGGTTTTTGTGGTACCAATCTCTTCAATTGTAGTTATTATGTGTGATGAGAGTTCAATTTCATGTATTTTCGTTGATTTAGGGTTGCTTTTCATTCTTTACGTGGATTTAGGGCTTTACATGAAGAAGCTTTTACTTCTAGGTTATTAATTTGCTTCTAGGTTATTAATGGTCAATGAAGAAACAGTAAAGACTCCTGGTGAGTACATGGCGTGGTATTTGTCGGTCACTCTACGATTCATATCACCTCCACTGATGGAGCCAGCCATGGTATACCATGATAGAGGTTATACCAATGAGGCATTGGTATGTATTTAACTCTATGTCATGATTACTTTTGTAAATATATTTTTTTAATATATATTTTTTGTTTTGTAGTTGGGTTGCGTGCGAAACGTGATTGAGCGCGTGCAGTGTAGAGAGGGCATGGACTTACCCATCGTTGGCAGATCCATACATAATGGAAATTAGAAACTACTGTCAGTAGATCCCGCACAGTCTTTCACTCTTGGAAGGGACGATCATCGAAGGAGACTTGTCACATGGGGGTGAGCCTTCTCATGTGGTTGAGCTGACTAGAAATAGAGCACAACGGGAGTGTCGTGCAAGGCGTCAGCCTACATCTGAGACGACGCTGCATGTTGAGGATCCCGCGAGGCTTCCTGTCGTCCCGAACCCTACAGTGCTGAGCTTCAGCCTATGCAAACACCTGAGCCTTAGCCCAAGCTACTCCTTAAGCCTCAGCCCGAGCTGCTGCTTGAGCCTCAGCCCGATCGTCACCCTCCCATCCGTAGGATTTACACTAGAAGGCAGAAGAAGGCAATTGGTACATCTGACCCTAGTTTTGCCTTGTGTTTGTACATTGTGCATTATTTTTATAATTTGTTTATTCAGACTTTTGTATTCATTGTTCAAACAATGTTTTTTATATTATTTTTTATTCAGGAGTATTATTTTCGGTAGGGTTATATTATGGACTTCTCTGTTATTTTTCATCTATTTTACGTGGGTTCAATACTTAGTTTTATTTTAATTATATGTTGTTTAATATATATTGTTAGCAGGCTGAAAAACAAATCAATGAGAAAAAACAACAAGAAAAATGAAAAAAAGCCATTAAAGGCGGCATTAGAAAGTCACCTCTCTTTCAATCTCTTCTACTCGTCTCAAGTGAAGAACTGAACGTAAAATTTTGTTTAAGTGTTGTGAAAGGCAACTTTTAGAAGCTGCCTAGTCGTTTTCAATAATGGTGGCATTTTGATGCGGCCAATGGTCTTTTTAAAAAAAAGAATCAAAATTTCGTTGACCCGATTAAGTGTTGTTAGAGGAGGCAGCTTTCAGAAGACGCCTGCTGAAAGCCGCCTCTCTTTTTTAATTTTGTTGCTAGCGGCACCGAAATGCTGCCTTCGATGCCGCTAGCGGGATTTCTATTAAAAAAATTTGGGCGACACGTCGGCGCCAGCGTGTCACCGATGTGTCATTTGACCATCGTGGTCAAAGCAGGTCGTTGAAAGTGTTAGTTTTAGAAATAAGTTTGGGTAGTTGTTAAAAGTGTAAAATTTTTATTTTTTTAATTATTTTAAAAAAGGCTTCATTCTTGGCTGCTCTCTCCTCTGAAAATGCAACAAAGACATATTCACAAGCTACCCGACATGAACAATGGCGCCAAGTCATGGCAGCTAAAATAAGTGCCTTGCAGGAGAACAAGACATTGATTCGTACTACTTTTTTGCCACATAAGAAACCCATAGGATGCAAATGGGTTTTCAAAATTAAGTGCAATGTTGATGGAATGGTAGAAAGATATAAAGCTCGGCTTGTTGCAAAAGGATACACACAAATTGTAGGCTTAGACTTTCATGATACTTTTGCACCAGTTGTTAAGCGCACTACAGTGTACGTTCTTCTCACATTTGCTGTCTCTAGGAGGTGAAAACTACGTCAATTAGATGTCAATAACGCCTTCTTACATGGTGATTTGATAGAAGAAGTTTATATGCAATTTTACTCCTGGCTTCGCCACACCCAAAGAAAATCTTGTTTGCATGTCGCAAAAATCTCTTTATGGTCTTCGCCAAGCATCTTGAAATTGGTTTGCAAAACTTTTAGTGGCACTTGGTTTCTCTCACTCAACTGCTAATTACTCTCTATTTGTTTATGACTGTGATGGCTCTTACATGACACTATTAATTTATGTGGATGATCTAATTCTTACTGGCAACGACAACTCTCGGTGTGCAGCTTTCAACCTTTATCTTGATACTTGTTTCCACATTAAACAATTGGGTGACTTAAAATTTTACTTGGGCATTGAAGTTGCACTGAGTGACACTAGTTTATTTCTTTGTCAACATAAGTAAACACTTGACATTCTCTCTGAAGTTGGCATGCTTTGGGCTAAGCCTATAAGTTTTCCAATGATTCAAAATCTCAAACTCACATATGATAGCGATTCTCCTATTTTTTATCCTAATCAATATCGTTAGTTTGTGAGTCGTTTACTCTATCTCACTATCACCTAACCAGAAATTTCCTACTTAATTCAAATTTTGAGTCAATTCATGCATGATCCATGACAAACTCACTTTGAGGCAGCATGGTGAGTCTTGCAATACCACTAAATGGCCCCAAGATAAGGCATCCTTATTCGTCCCTCAACAACTGTTCAACTTCGAACATATTGTGACTCTGACGGGACCAGTTTCCCCATGAGCCAACGTTCTCTTACTGGATTCTTCATATTCTTAGGAATTTCGCCTTTCTCATGGCGCACAAAGAAGCAATTTGTCGTATCTTGATCCTTTGCAGAAGCTGAATATATGTCAATGGCATCAACAACAACAGAACTTCTATGATTACGTAGTGTTTTGAAGAGCCTTGGAGTTTCTCATACCGATGGAGTTTTACTGTGTCAACAAAGCTGCATTGCACATAGCTGCCAACCCAGTGTATCACGAACATTTGAAGCATATTGAAATTGATTGCCACTTTATCCGTGATTTCATCCAAATAGGAGCTATTATCACTTCCTATGTTCCATCACATTTACAACTTGCTGATATCTTCATCAAAACCTTGGGTCAGCCCCAGTTTCATTTCCTGCTTACCAAGTTGGGCATTGTCAATCCACATGCGTCAACTTGAGTAAAGAGATAAATTAGGGGATAAAATCTGACAAGATTTTTTTATATTTTCCTCTCAATTTACCATAACCATATATATCCCCAATCAATAACAACATTTTCCTCTTCATCTACCATGTATATAACCAATCAATCACCCCAATCTACCATATGTACAAATAATTAATCAATCAGTCCAATCTACCATGTATACAACTAATCAATCAACCTAATCTACCATATGTACAAACAATCAATCAATCAATCGAATCTACAATGTATACAATCAACCATTTCTATAATTACCTCTCCTAGTATTATAAATAAGTTCATTGATGTATTGAAATACATAGAAGAAAAACAAAAACGAAATTGTTTCTAAATCATCTCCTTTATCCCGTTTTCTCTTGTTAACACAATAAAAGAACTTAATAGAATTCAAATTTCCACCACTTTATAATTGAAAATAAATTTCTACACAAAAGTATGCACCAAATAATATAATTATATGGAGAGTTGGACTATTGTAAAGCCTCACTAAATTTTTTTAAGAATTTGATACATGAAAATCGATCGTGTGACATACAAAAGTGAATTTCTTGACACAAAATTTTAATAATTATTAAGCTTTTCAAAAAAATTAATAATTATTTAGCTTGACAAAAATGTAATAATTATTAAGCTTTACAAAAAATTGATAACCTCTCTAAAGTCACCAATATGTTCTCCTTTATCTTTACAAAAATGTAATAATGATTAAGATCATAATAATGACATCAGCAGCTGAACCGTATTTCTTGTTATAGAAGCCGTGAAGACTATGCCATTCTTATAAACAAACTGCTATGAGGTTGGTTTATTGATATTGCCTTTGTAGTCGACGCGTTACATTAAAACAACCGAACCTTCCACATCTGGTCCAGAATCGAAAGCGTCCTGCCGGAAACTAATCAATTCAAACGCCGATCTCAATCCGATCAATCCGATCCTCAAAGGGAAGAGTGATGGGTACTGCATCTGCTGCATGGCCGTCCCTCCTCATCCCCGTCTTGGTAACCGAAACGCTCAGAAAATCATTCAATGCTCTGACGGAAGAACCCACGTCGTCGTCTTCCTCCTCCACGGCAGCCGCCAGCGTTTCCTTGATGCCCAACGCTCTCCTCCTCATCTCTACACCCTCCGACGAGGACGACGACGACAGGACCGCCTTAATGGTGGAACTCACGCGACCGGGATCGACCTCCGTGTCGTCGCCGTGCGCAACCTCCACGGACACGTGGAGCTCCTCCTGTAACATCTTCGACGTGTAGTGCTGTTCGGCGGACAGGGGCCAGGCGATGATGGGAACCCCGCGAGTCAAGCTCTCCACCACCGAGTTCCACCCGCAGTGACTCAGGAACGCGCCCGTCGACTCGTGGGCCAGAATCTCCACCTGCGGAGCCCACTTCCGGACCAGTAATCCCCGTCCCGTTTCCCTCATCCGAGACTCGAACCCCTCCGGGAGGCAGGAGCCCGGGTCGAAGTCCTCCTCGGCCGGGGCCGAGTCGAGCTCCAGCGGGGGTCGCACCGCCCACACGAACGGCTTCCCGCTCGCTTCCAAACCCTTCGCCAGCTCTGTCATCTGCCGGGTCGAGATCGTGAACATGGAACCGAAAGACACGTAAAGGACCGAGTTCGGCGCTTGACGGTCCAGCCATTGAAGACAAGGGTACTGGTGAGTCGTGCACCTTGTTGCCGCGGGGGCGACGATGGGTCCGATGGTCCAAACGGGCCGGTTCATCTTCCTAGCGAAATACGCCGGTCCGATTCGTTCCAACTCCGTCACGGTGTTGAACAGAACCCCGTCCGACCGTAAACACGCACCCAGCAGCGACTGCAACAGTTTCGTCCAAGGGTTCGTCTCGTCGCTCATCGTGAGATATTTCGGAAGCCGCGAGTACGGGTAAGTGCCCGCTTCGGGAAAGTCAGGCAACGTGAAGCACTCCTCCTCCTCCTCCTCCTCCTCCTCGTGATAGTTATTAACTTTGTTAATATTTCTGCTGCGGTGAGGGAGATTGAACCAGCAAGAGAAGAACATGGCGAAGGGGTATGCGCCGCCAGGGACGAACACGGAGTGGAACACGCCGAGCCGCTCCGCGACCTCCACCGTCCATCCCAACAGAAAGTCCGAGACGATGCAGACGGCGCGACCCTTCTCCCGTTCACAGACAGCGGAGACGAGGTCGCGGAAGGCGGACCGGACGGCGGGGCTCTGGGTGGCCTGGTAGAAGGGGAGCTGAAACTCGGACGTCAGGCTGTCGGTGTTCTCGACGCCGGGGGGAAGGCCGTGGTCGGCGCCGGAGAAGGGGAGTTGGGCGACGGCGACGGCGGAGTCTGGCGGGAGAGAGGCGGCGAGTTTGGGGACGTTGAGGGGCGTGGTGACGAGGGTTACGCCGGAAATTACTTGGGGACGCCGACGCTCGAGCAGCCTGGCGAACGCCAGGAACGGAATGGTGTGGCCCTGGGCCATGAAAGGGAACAGCACCATGTGCTTGCTAATTTGCTCCCTCATCTCAGTGCTCACTGTAACAGACAGACAGTCGCTCGATGTGAGCAATCAGACAAGGAATCCGATGCGAGGAAGGAGTTACACTTATAGAAGATTTGGTCGTCGTGCCTGTTCGTGGACAGTGACCCTTTGAATTGGGTGAAATGCATGGTCTACCACTTCCATTAAGTTTGTCGTCTACCCGATGTGGTACATCAAAGAATGACTAGCCGAATTTAGTAAATTATTTATTAAGTAAAAAGTACGGATTATTTATATTTGTGTATTTACTATTTATCAATACAAATTAAGTCATGCAGTAAAAGACATTAGTTAATAGTTTTGAGATTATGCAAATGAATTTCATATTTATTTTTGTCCATAACTTATATTGGGAGATGCAAAAATGCAATCGTCAATGACGACTTAAAAAAAAAAAAAAAAAAAAAAAAAAAAACCTCAAGTGGCACTATTTAGCAACGCTTTGAGTCTAGTGTCATGAGCAGTGAGTCCATCTTAATAATTAATTAGGATCAAATAAGACAAATTAGGTGGCTTCGTTGGGCTTCCGAAATAAATAAGCTGATGCCAAATCTCAACTTGTGTTTGTGCAGTTATATATACATATTAATTGCTTAGCACACACAGTTTGACACCCAATCGTAATATTTTCAGCGGTTTTGATTGTGTTAAGACTTACATTCACTTAATTTCTTGCCACCAATGAAATCACCGGTATACTAGTCAGATGATCAAAGTACTGCCAGGTGGATATGCAGATCAGAACAACGATTCAGTAAACTCCGTAAAGACGAAGGATTGGGAGGTGTCACATGTGGGTGCAGTCTTGCAGAGCTGCAGAACATGCCACTGTCAAATTTGTCTTGGGGCTCCAGCATCACATGTTCACATCACACACCACCTTTAAATAAATAGACAAAAAAAAAAAAAAAAAAAAAAAAAAAAATATCGGCACGGGTTGGATTTAAAACCTGAATCCGACCCAAGACCCAACACAATTTGCCCAGTCCATTTAAAATATATTTTTACCAATTTATAAAATTTAAAAGTTATAAAAAAAAATCTAATAAAAAACAAAAAAATTAACTCTATCCTACAAAAATATTCGTTTGCCTTTCAAAAAAATTAAAAGGTTAAAATAAGTATAATAGTGTATGCACCAAAATGTGCATGGCCCAAATTCAACAAGTCCAGGAGCCCACCAACCCAGCAAACAAGGTTCGTGAACATCCCCCAACAATTCTCAAGGTTATTCGACACAGCCCATCGTCGGATCCATCCGTCTCGCCGCATCATCAACACAGTCATCGTCCAGTAAGCAACGACTCAGCGAATCATTGTCCAATCAGCAACAACTTAGTGAGTCATCGCCATGTCGGTATGAGTCAGCATACAGTCATCTACTTCAAACGGAAAGATAAAAACCAGGAAAAGAGGCCACGATTCTCATTCAAGGGATCTCAGAGGAGCTCTTGGTCCTCCTCCCATCTCAACTACAGCAGCAGAAAGGGGATCGTGATCCCCTTTCCTAGGAAAAATCCTCAACAACCGGACAGATTGCTACAAATAGCCAGAAGCGTTCTGTTCTAAGGGAGGATAAATCAGGTTCGAAAAACAGAAGTCGAAGTGCTCATTCACACACGGAAGCTCTCTCTCTCGAGACGAAATCAGAAAAATCCTTCATCGAGAAGAACCATCAGAAGCTCTCTCCCAAAACGATGGTCTGAAAATTCCTTCATCGAGAAGAACTTTCACACACAGAGGTTGGAAAAATCTAAGTTGGAGAGCATTCTTGCCGAGAAAACACTTCACACACAGAAGTTCTTTAGCTCTCGAACCAAAGGTCTGAAAATCCCTTCGCCGAGAAGAAACTCCACGCTCAGAAGCTCTCTTGAACCAGAAAAGTTCAGTAACTCGCAGTCTATCGTCGTCCACCAGTTCAACCGGAACAACTCTACACGATCGCCGGCAACGTCACAAGTCGACACACGCAGAGCATAAATACCTCCGCCCGACCGACCAAAGCCATAACTGTTCGTGCACACTCTTTCCTACAACTCGAGTCTCGACAACGACTCGCCAGAAGCCGAAACTTCACCAAATTCACACGGAGATCGAATCAGAGGAAGCATAGGAGAGTGAACTCGTTTTTTTCTTGACTCACACACATTGTAAACACAAATTTATTCTAAAGTAATCGACATATTCTTTTATCGCGCCTCTTCGCGGACCGGCGGATTTTTGGTGAAACAAATAGTATAAAAACATGTGAATTGGGTTTGGGTAAATCTGAACGCTTACGTCTCTCCCTGATTTGCCTTTGGGTTTGTGTATAAACCCGATTTTTATTTTAAAGAAAAAAAAAAAAAACGAACCCCGGTGCCCGCCCTTATCCTTTCACATATATATATGTAGGTAGAAAATCCAATTGTCATTAATGTCGATCATAGAAGTTATACAGTGAGAACATATTCATCGTCAACATCTCATGACCGAATTGAAGATGGGACTTCATATGGGGTAACTGCTACAATCAATGTACGTCCTTCAATTCGTCGCCTGATTCAGAGGGGAAGTAGTCATGAGGTACAAAATTGACATGCACATGCTGCAATATTTACAGCCCCATTAGTAGCACTGGATAGATAGAGATATCCTCCCTTCTTGAGCCTTCCGTGATCAGAGCTCCAGTACAACAACTGCGCGTCGTGAATCGAGGAAACGGGGTTAATTAGTACGGTGACAGTAATTTAGTAAAAGATAGAGGAATTAGAGAAGCGATAATTAAGTAGGAGATTGGTGTAATTCATTACATTCGGAATCGGTGGTGATCCAGTGGCCCACCCTCACGTAATCGTCTCCTTTGGGGCTAGTGCAGGATTCCTTGATTCCGCAAGGATCGCCTTCGGAGTCGCGTCGTTTTGATGACAGAGCCCCGACACGGGCCGAGGAAGAAGAAGTCAGGGACAAGGGAGAGAAGGCGGAAGAAGAAGTGGAGCAACTGCCCACGTCCCACCTGAAACTCATCTTGCTCGAGCTGGTACTCATCTCTTCCAATGGAGCTGACTTTAGAGACTGCCCTTTATTCCGGAAGTACAGAACCTTTAAAACAAAAACAAAAAAAGTTCAAAATGTTAGACATTGGCTTATCTCACTAATCCAAGTTACCCATTACTACTAGCACCGGCTCTGATACCATGTAAATTGTGTCTGAGTTATATACAAAATGACTTAGCCAAAGTTAAAGAAGCCTCGTACCAACTTGTAAGCCACAATTATTTATATATTACCTTCCATTTCCTCAGTACTCCTTTGTCGGCCTTTGCAGCTGCAGCCCATCTCATGAGCTCCTTCATTCGAGAGACTGCGCGCTTCTTCCTGTTCAGGGAACCGTCGCTACTGTAATCAGCACCCTGTGAAGCAGAGTCACAGATTAATGGAAGGACTTTGCTTCCCACATGAGCAGGCTCTGCTAATATGTGGCCCATCCTTCTTTTTTCTTCTTCTTCTTCTTCTTCTTCTTCTTCTTCTTCTTGTGCCGGGTGTGGATCGCAATATTGATCTCTTCTCACGTAAAAGCTGCTTCTAATGTTCTTGAATTTCAGGGTAGTGAAGAGACAGGTCCTGCTGTTAACCCTGCTCAACAACACAGTGAATGAGTCCTTGCACGCCACTGCATCCACTTTCTTCAGTTTGATTCCCTCGTAACCCGCTTCTTTCGTTGCTGCTGCTTCGTCTTCTTCTTCTTCAACTGATCAGTACGTCACGACAGAGAAAAAACATTAGAGCTTGAAATTAATAGCTATCTCAAAAAAACGATATATTGGGGGTGGGTGTAAAATGTACATACATCGTAGCATCTTCTTCTTCCCACCACTTGAGATCCTCAGAGCAGTACTGGGTTGTTCTTGCGACACCCCAAAGAGCCATTTTACGATCTGAAACGAAGCAGATCGAGGAAGAGTACAGATGGATCATTGCATGTTCGCGCGCACTAGATATATATAAACCCGTCACTAGCCAGAAGATTACAAAACCTCACCTGCATGGCTGTCTTTGCTGTTCCGAGCTGTGTGTAATAAACAAACGAATTCCCTCAAGCGATATATCAAAAGAAGGAGAAGATGATTCAGATTTAATTCCTGTCTCGTCTGACCGGTCAAGATCGAGACAGAGGAGATAGATTTGGATATGAGAGGAGGCAGGAGTACTAAAGGAAGAAAGACAAGGGGAGAATCGAATGTAGGGAGGTGGGGGGTGAGTAAGCGACTTAATTGTATTATTTCTGTTCATAAAACTGCAGTACTGCTCATGTGGAGGGTGAGATTCTCTGCTGCACCTTTAAAGGGTTCAGGCAACGAGTCATGTGAGTATTCCTGAGCATCAATCAACGATCTGGGGATGAGTACTAACACATATCTAAATTAATATCCTGATACAGTGATCACTTCTTCTGCTGTACATATATATTTATATACGTACAAATGGAACAATGTGTGGTGTTGGCCTCCTCGCAGCCATGTTCGAGGGAGAAGTGGAGCCGTGGAAGAAAGAACACAGTTCAATAAAAAAAAGGGGATGGGCCATGTGTGGGGGCCAAGAGCTCACATGGGTAACAAAAGGGATCGATGGAGGAAATTAAGGGAATTGAAATCATTTTCTTTATGTAATTTATACGGCCACCTGCTGGGAGTTCGTGTTACAATCTCCCTCGTGGTACAGTGGAGACTCGGATCCAAGACCGAGGGTTTAATCTTGAAGAGATCGTGTGGTGGGCTTATCGGCCACGTAAAATTAGAACTACTTTTCTCTTTGCTTGGACCCTGAAGATATATACGATGATTGATCAATCTGAGAGGAGGGAGAGGGCAAGAAAGTTGGAGAAAGAAGAAGATATGTCCAGAAGGTCCGGTTATGGAGATCGAAGAGAAGTTAATGAAAAGCTAGCTAATTAACAGGGATTACCGATGCAAAAGGGACGGCGTGGAGGCGTAGAGGGATGACGGGTGGCGTGGATTAAGATGGATAATCACGGTTTACCAAGGTTTTGCATGTGAGGTTGAGGTTGGAAATTAAGGATCTTTCTGGTTCGGGTATGGGGAAGATTGAAAAAGGAAAAGTCAAGGAAGATGAAACCGAGACCGCAACTATTTCCGGCAAGGGCCCTGGGCGTGGTGTGGACTGTACGGAGGGCTCAAAAGGGTGAGTCAACGCGACTATTTACAGCAAAGGGCGTGGACTCTGGGATATTTTTTTCCGAAAAAGTAAGTCGTACCTTAACGATTTGTCTATTTCCGGCAAGAGCCGTGGACTTAGGAAGATATAATTCAAAAAGTAAAAATATCTTTAGGACGAGTAAATGAAAAAAAAAAAATTAACTATGTTTTGTGGCTGCTGGGATTCGAGCCCAGGTCTCTACGGCCACAACGTAGAATTCTCAGCCACTTTGATGATAAAGAAAAACATATTTATTATATAATCAAATCAACACCCCTTTTCAGGAATTTCCATTTTAATGAAGCAAAGAGTCTTTTCTCCAATTCACCAAATGGATAAAAAACCCGAATTGATACAACCATGAAGGCATGAACCTTTGAAAATCTCCTTCTATTTTATTCATGTTTAAAAAGTGAAATGCCACCAACAGAGTGCCATTTCTTGTATACTGGTCTATTTATCCCCGAAATAGAAAATCGGGTGAGCATTGAGCAGATGAGTTATAGTAGGTCGTCCCACGTGAAGACTCTGAAGAGTAATCTGGTGAGCATTAAACCTTGCTTACATAAGCTCCAGTTTTTGGCTAAACGTTGCCCGCTTATTCACTTCGATCATTGTGGCAAAGAGCCACCCAAGAGTGCCATAGTGGGCGAACCGAATTGATAAGAGTCACTAATCGATTCACGGAAAACCGCAATACAGACAACCTTGAATGATGTTATTGTTCATGCTAGTCTAGGTCATCCATGTGCAGTGTGGTTGGTTCAGCTTTATTAAATCACCCTGACATAGGGACTCTCTTCGGCCAAGGATTATTCGTGAGGAAACGTTGCTCACCTGATGGCATTTCTCTTTCTGGTGAAAAAACAGTGTCTCGTACCCATCCTATATTTGTTTAGGTATTTCACATGATCCCCAACCTTAATGATAAAATACCCTATTGAACTCTTACCCTTTGATGCTTAACAATTTCAGGTTTAGACCTGCTGCCATTTATCACTTAGGAGCTAAATTTTGAATCATATTAACATTTGGACAGAAGATGGCGGATGGCGACCTACATTTAAGTACGAAAGCTTTGATGCCCTTTGAGAAGTGACGAGTCAAAAGAACAGTTGTAACCTTGCCGAGTCTCTGTATATTAAAATGCTCCCGATAACAAGTAAAAATAAAAGAATCATATTAACACATTGCATTAATGCAGCTCGCAGTTGTAATCAAGAAATTTGATACCCTCGAACATCCCACACTCAACCCCATCCTCCAGCTGAAAGACTCTAACAGGAGAAAACAAGAAAGAAACGTAAACAAAAACTTAACAGTGTCTAAATCATACATTTTACAAAAACTACAACCATCGAAAGTTTCTCATTTAAGAAGAGCATCGACCCCTTCAAAGAAAAGCGGAACCATTTCAGGGTTTGGTGTCTTGACGGCACATTTGACGCCAGGGGTCCCAACAACAGCGGTAATCTCTATCAAGAAAGGTATACCTCTGGGGCCCTTGGCTGAGAGATATAATACCTCCTGATTCATGTTCCTCCGCTTAGCAATGAAAAACACATTTGATGCAGCCAGATGCTCAATTGTAGCATCCATACTCTTGATCACATGAGTTGGGAAATCTTTGGATATCTCATTGGAATCAGGAAGTGACTTCCATGTCTGCACGTTTGGAAAAGCATTTATAGTTACAACTAGCAGTGTAAGTGCCCAATAAAGGGCCTTAAGAAAGCTTGCCTTCCTACTCAAAATCAGAAATCAACTTCATGCAGACAAAGGAAAGACTAAAGGTTGCAGCTCTTTTTCTCTTTGAATTCAACCCCAACTTATTAAATACTTCTATACCTGGATACCATCTCTCCTTCTGCATACAATCCCTAATAAATACACCCCCCCAGTTTACCCAGTTTGTACCATCTTATTTTGAAAAGTACCTAACTGGCTAATCCTCACAAAATTAAAAAGAAGACAAGGAACACCAAAAGGGCATGTGTCACTATGATCGTGGTCATTATGAAGACAGCATCCTTCTTGGTAAAGCAAGAGTGACGGAGGGAGGGAAAATTATCACCCCAATCAAAAACCCAGGAAAGCAAATGAAAGATGCTCAAGAAAATGAATAAACCAAGAAACGGAACAAACTGCTGACCTCAAGAAAGTTTGCTCGCTCCATTTTACCATCTTCTGTGAAGAATATATGAAGGGATAATTTATCATTAAAGTACCAAACTGGCTGTTGGTTGTTTTTTATTGCAACCTGCAGAAGTGTACTTGGAGGTCCAGAGAAAACATGCTGGAACATTGCCATTGGCAAAAGGGCCATAGCAGAGCTTCCAGGTAGCAATTGCGGAACCTAGCAGAAGCACGAATTATAATTCCAGAGAATGAAGAACCATTTGTGTGTGTGTGTGTGTGTGTGTGTGTATATATATGTGAGAGAGAGAGATTAGAGAGAGAGAGAGAGAGAGAGAGAGAGAGAGAGAGAGAGAGAGAGAGAGAGAGAGAGAGAGAGATAGAGAGATAGATATATATATATATATATATATATATTATTATTATTATTATTATATTATTATATTATATTATATTATATATATATATATATACATATTATTATTATTATATATATTACATTATTATTATTATTATTATTATTATTATTATTATTATTATTATTATAGATATTATTATTATTATTATTATTATTATTATTATTATTACATATTATTATTATTTAAGATATATTATTATTAGATTATTATTATTATTATTAGAGAGATTATTATTAATATTAGAGAGAGAGAGATATTTATTGTATTCTTTTTCCATATTATTATTATTATTATTAACATATTTATTCATTATTCATATTATTATTATTATTATTATTATTGTCATTGGTCTACAATGTGTGTCTGTGTTAAAGAGAGGAATGTTATTGTTATTTTATTAATGTATTGTGTGAAAGAGAGAGAATGTGTGTGTGTGTATGTCTGTGTGAAAGAGAGAATGTGTGTGTGTATGAGAGAGAGAGAGAGAGAAAGAGAGAGAATGTGTCAATAATGATACCTGTAGAGGACTAGAAGGCGCAAGACCAAAAGTATTTTTGTTGAACTGTATCATGAACCCATCGAGGGGAACCTGAGAGTTATTCTCAAACAGCATACTGTAGAAAATCTGACCATCACGACGTACAAGCTGTGCACTTATCTGTAAGCCTTGTCCAGTTGATGCAGGTAGCAGTACAGGTAGAGGAGGCCTGAACAAAGACTCATTAGAAGACTAGTTTTTTCATGGATTGAAGTAGATAAGCCCAAATTTGATCCTAGATGCCTTCAGAAGCCTATTGAAATTACTTAAAAGATTTGGAAAGACCATAGAATAAAATGATGGTAGCGTTCCAAGCAAAATAGAAAAAGAAACATTATGAGTAGGAAAACCAGTTGATTCTGGCAGAAAAGATCTTACGAAATGAATTTTAAATATTACCAAAAACAGGTCATATCATACAGCTCAGTTCAATAGAGAAAATCGAATGCATGATATCCAGAAATGCATCTAATGATATTAAGAACATTAAAAATCCTTGTCCTTACCTGGAAGGCGTCATTGGCTCCTCAACCGGGACAAGAGCCCCATCCAAGCCAATTAAATCTCCAAGCAAGTCTGGTACAGGTGCTGCTGCAGGTGGTGGTGAAACTGGAACCTGCCTAGTTGGGGCAGCAGAAGCTGAGCCAGATGCAGATGGCACAGCATCAGTCGCATGAGAAGGTGTTTCGGAGTATCCAGTTTCACTGCCATCAGGATACTCTTCCTCTTCAGGTCTCTGGACTGCTGACTTAGCACGGGTTACAAAAGCATCTGGAGGCTTGTGATACACGGACGCAAGTGTAGCAATATTTGCCAGAAGTTCATCAAGGAGAGAAGAATCAAGCTGATTTGAATCATCACTGATCACAGGCTTCTCAGCTAAAACTACATCTTTAGCAGCCTGGTGTCAATCAAAATAGTACTGACCTTTAAACAAATGTAAATATAAAATTGAACTTCAAAAATTTGCAATCAAAATGAACAAATTGCTACTATCCAATAATTCATTGGTATACCTCGGGATCAGTAGAGAGAAGGCGCCAATATATATAAGCTCGGTCTCGAAGATCTGGATTATCTGTCTCCACGGTTGCATTGTTCAGAACAACCTGCAAGATCATTACAGCATTAAAAAGTTCTGAAGCACTGATCACTGAAAATTCATGAACATTTTTCCAGGAGTGAAGAAAAGGAACCTCACTTTACCAAATTTACCAAACATAAATAACCTGTATCATGCAAATGTTGCTCATACACTTTCAAGTTGCCTACAAAGAATAAGATATTCACCTATTCTGAATAAATAACTACATAAAATATAAGGCCTCCAACACCATAAATGCACCTGAATCATCTGTTGGGGGCCCTCAGTTGGCTTTTTCAAAAATAGTTTGACAGTAGCAGTGAGCAATTGCAACTGAACCAGTGGAGGTTCTTCTGGAAAGCTCTCCAAGAAGCTCTCGAGCAGTTCATCGGCATTATCAATCCTCTCTGCATATTCACCAATTATCCAGATCATAGATGCCTGCCACAGCGAAAGCAGATAATTATTCCTGTTTCTTCGTACAGGCAATTGAGAGATAGAGCACCTCTCCCATATGGTTCTTTAAAGCAAATATTTAGATAAAAATTATAAAGAAAAAAAAAAAGGAACCTTGGCCTCTGGCTCATCTAAAGTATCCAAACTCTCACAGAGAGTGGCAATGATGGACTCGTAACTGCCAAGAAATAAGGGTTCATATTAGAAATTTGGAAGAGGACTTAGGTAAGAAAAAACATGATGCACCAGTATAGACAACTTACGTATTTGGATATCTCCTGAAAATGTCCTTTATGACTATGATTGCCTCCTGAACAACATAATTTACTTTTATTTTTATAAGCTCAAGCAACACACTGATGCACCTCTCTGCAGCTCTTTCCAGTTTGATAGCACAACGACCAATAGCACGGACAGCTTTTCTTACAAAATCCACATCTACTTCTGTGGCATACTCTTTAAACTCCAATAAAACCTACAAGTACACCATTTCAATATTGAGTCAAAAGCTTCCTTGATCCCCAGCCAAACCCATCAAACAGAATAATGTTCTTTTCCTCATGTCTACCTGGTCTATATTCCTATCTGATGCAAGCTTTATCATTATCTCTAACTTTTCCATCTTCACATAGATTGGATCATTGTACTTGCAGAAAAATACCTACAAGAAAGTTCATACCAAAAAGAAACTGAATAAGGCAGCCCATAAATAATAAAGTTTATAGTAAAATAATTTGCAGATTCAAGGCTTACCTTAATTTCATGTGCAAGGATGGTGGGCCTCTTTTGCACAATAAGATTGATATTTCTCAGAGCAACATATTGTATCTCAGGTTCAGCAGAAAGTAATGTTACTAAAGGAGGAGCCATTTTCTTACAAAGATTTCTGACCACATCTGTGCTAATGATAAGTTCCATTTGCTGAAGGATCATCTGTATAAATGTGACAAAAATATTATCAGATTGAAGTTAAAAGTCTTAAAATCTCTGTTGAGTTGGAATAAGTCTCCCACTGAAAAATGTTAAGAAAAGTCAATGGCTTATAAGAATGAGTAGTAGGCATCTAAGTGGCTAGGCATCATATCAGAGAAAGCTGTGTACATAAGCTGAAGCCCAATTTGAGCTCCTCAGGCTATTTGTACAAAGTGGGCTCCATGAGGTGAGAAGCAGGTTATTTCTATGTTGTATGCTCCGTTGAGAGTTAGTGCCCACATCGTAGGCCCATTATGTGACAATGATGTGGGAGTATTCTGTGGAAAAAAAGTCTTACATTTAAAAGAGTCGAGAGAATTTAGTGGCCATAAGGTTGACAAATATGCCTCTTCAGAGACTAATCATTTTGCAATAAAATCAGGCTCAATCCAACAAGCTCAAAACTTACACAAGTTATCATAAAACAGATAGAACCCTTGAAATGTTGTCGCTGCTATTCATGGTTCTTTGGAAAGAAAACAACAAAAGGGCATTGACAAATCAATATCGATAACGAAGCATTGGAAGCTTCCCTCTATATTACCCAGTCCCAACTCATCCCCTTGGAAACATTCCCCTTAAGACCACATTATACTCAAAGTTCTGTCAGCAGTTCAACAGGATTGTAGGGAATCAGGATTCTTATCTTGTCAGTGCTCAGTAAAAGGAAGGAGACATCGTGAGAAATGGAGGGGGGGGGGAGGAGGGAGAGGAAGGCACTTCAATTGCCATTAGTTGGATGAAAGAAACTCCCCTATACAATCTTTTTTTTTTTTTTTTTTTTTTTTTGAGATAAGCTTCACAGACCTTTTATTTTAAATGAAAAAACTAAGGTTTGTGGAGTTTTATCTTTCAAAAAAAAAAAAAAAAAAAATCACAGATCTCAGAGACTTATCTAACTCTTTGAGGAAATTGGGAAATTATTTAATCAATGTCACCTACTCATATCCAGATGTCTTAACTAAGGAAAGTGCATTTTGCCACTCTTCTCATTGAAAGCTCCTTATGGACTTGTAATCAGATTGATGCCTGGTTGCAAAAATATTGTGATTGGTTATCATACTCGGATGTCTTAGCTGAGGGAAGGTGTGGTTTGCTACTCGTGCAGTTGAAGACTCCTTCCCCATTACTGTGTGAGGGCTAATAGGAAGTCGATATGTACTAGTTTCCTTGAGTTACAAGGTTTAGGTTGCTCTTGTGAGCCTCCAGTAAGGCTGAATGAGTTTTACTCAAGAAGCAGCTACAGAGGCGACGCTGACTCAGCAAAGGAGACGGTATCCAGGAGCGTGGTGATATTTTTTTAATAAATAATCAGGAGATTTTTTTACAAACAGTCTGGTGATATTGTTTGTCTAGTTCCTACAAAAAATATAAAAATAAAAATAAATAAATAAATCCTCAAGAAAAAATATACTTTTTGCCTAGCGCACATGTTTCACTTGATCATCGAAACTCCACAAAAGAGGAGTCACAGACCCATGTAGTAATCACAAAATTCACAACCTGTGGAAGGAGAAGGAAATCATTCACCCCAAAAGGTTCCATTCACTCTTCATTGTGTTAAAAACATGGTTTGTCAACTCCACAGGTCAAGCCGTGACTCAGCCAGGTCTTTCCTGGCCAGGTAAGACCAAGGGTTCGGAGGCAAGTCGGCTCCAGCCTGCCTGAATCCGGCAGAGTTTAGGAGCCAACCCAACTTGACCCGGTTTTGAATAGACCTGAGTGGTATCGTAAAACCTCCATTAGAAACTAACTAGCACATCTCCAACATCATCATCCATGATATGTTAAACAACCAAGCAACAGAACATAGGATGGATAGAGAGATTTAAAAATTAAATGAAAAAAAAGGGGGAGCATAAAACTATCAAATGCGTTTTCACGGGCAAGTGCAATTTCAATAAACTCGATCACAGGCAACTACAAAACCATGGGGGCTACCTTACAACAGGAGATAAGACAGACTCCCTATTTAGTTAAAGAATATGAAATTAGTTGCTCTAGGAATACAAAACCAATTTACTTGCCATTAAGTAAATGATCTTTAACTTGCCAAATTTTTTGTGTGTCAAACTTTTTGCTTATTTTTAATTTGATGCAATATGAAACCTCCGCTAAGAAAACAACTACTAGCATAGAAAATGAAACATCAGAATAAAACAATACTGAGTGATTAAATTACATAAGTTAAGATTAGCTGCACAATGATGGCAAAGAGAGATAGAATTCAAGGTGACTAATCTAACACTAAGATAACTAAAAATTTTGAGAAATGAACAAGAAAACTCACCTTGACAGCTGATAATACAACAGCACAATTTGCATGCTGTAGACGAGGAGTAACTCGTTCAACAATATTCTCAGCTTCACGAGCATCGGCTGCTTTATACTTGGATAGAGCATCCAAAATAAAAACTTGACCCCATCTACAAAGCATAAGAACATTCAAAGTCAAAAACAAGACCAAAACCAGCAGTTACATAAACTCTTTGAATATATGCTCGATAGCAACTCATCATTGGCATTTCTGTCCCTAAATTTTTAAAATTTTGTTTTCTTTGTCATCTAGTTGTATCTCATATAGATGTATATCTCACTCAAGAGGTCTTCCGGTGAATTTATTTTCCCTTTCTACCCATGACATTGGTCCCACATGCACAAACAGATCCCAAATTTTTATGCTTCATTTTTCTTTGTTTGGGAGCTTAGAACATACTACTACCCTCATAGCTTCTTTCTAAGAAAAACAAAGAATAAACAAGTAAAATATATATCCTTTTAGCTTCACGGAAAATTACATAATGTTAAAGCTGTTGGAGTGCATGACTTTAAGCTACCCGCAGGTGTAAAATTCACTGCTTAGTCTATGTTAATCCATTTCTCAGCAAGGAATTTACATTAATACATACTGCCCAAAAGAGAGCGAGGGAAGAAAGATGATACAAATAAATACACATATTTAGAGAGTGAGAGAGAGAGAGAGGAACAGAGATGGGATCTCAAACATTTGAAAAATTCTATCAAAATTACATGCAGCTTTTTATTTTTTGAAAACAGATATGTGGCTCACATAGCAACTAGTAATCAGCATAAGGTTTTTATATGTGCAGAAGAAAACTTAGAGATATGTTAATGACGGTTTTTCTATGTCATCCATCAGATAATATTCATATTCCAATTTCACCTAATTCCGCAGAAAGTAAACTATAACTAATGCAAAAGCCCAGAAAAACATACTCAGTGCACTCATTAAGAGCAGTAAGCAGCTTTGACAGTGTATGACTGGTAACTTCAAAGATTGGACGACTGCTGCTTTCTTGAATCTCTGCAAGCGCTGCCACAGCATTTGCAACTACCATGGGGTTGTTATCAGAGATCAGATCTTTTAAGGTATCAAGAAATCCTCTATCTTCTACTAGCTCAGCATTTATATCATAAAGTTTAGCGACACAAATTGCTGCAGTCTTCCGGACATAAGGATCATCATCCTATAATGAAGTCACATGAAAAGGTCATGATGCTAAATAAAAACCAATTAAGGTGATCCAGCAATATGAAAACAATATAAAAGATTAAAAAGAATAAGGAAACTCCCATATGGATGCAAAAGCAGAAATTTCAAATTAAAAAAATAAAATAAAAATATCAGTACAACAAAACATAAACCTTCAGGCATCTTTGAAGAGGATCACAAAGATATTCTGTGATTTTGTCAACACGAATGCATCCCATAGTCCGGACAGCTAAAGCACGGATCAGTGGATTAGGATCCTGTGAATCCTGCATTCAACCAAATTCAATTAATGTCAATATAATTTAAATCCCGCCTAAGTTAAGACAATATTTGTCCAGAGAGCCAGCAAAAAATTAAAAAAATTAAAAAATCGAAATTAAAAAATAAAAAATATTGATATTACAACAAATGGAAGAAGTATAACAGCAAAATTAAACAAATAATACATTGCAGCCATATCATACAAATATTCCTCTTTTATCAAAATAGGAACTTCAACTTGTTTTCTTTTATCTACCGGAATCTAAGTATCCAGTCATTGGATCTCTTTCGTAAAAAGTTCCCCATATCAAGCAGCCAAAGATATCACTACATAGATTAGTTAGAGCGCAAGCATATATTAGGGAATTTCATCTTAAGCAGCTTATAGCAGGGTAGATTAATCAATGTGCTTCTGAAAAGACAGCTACCTGTGGCAAGGCTAAGTACATGGGAAGGAAACATTCAGGACAAGTAAATGTCACAGCAATCAATAAATAAAAAATATATGGATTACATACAAAAAGAACCGATGCATGCATAGTACAAACAAGTTTGTCAAATGACTGAGGATAGTCGAACACACATTGCAATACAATCTCAGCTAAAATAATCAAGTTCAATTTCATGGATGCCAAATTGAAGCCCAGTACCTTCACGAAGGTATTCACAGCAAGAATAGCAAGGTCAGGCTGGCTTTTAGCATAGTTTATGAGATATAAATAGACAAGCTTTTTCAACTCCAAATTCTCTGTCTGCATGCAGTTCACAACATCTGTAAACAATGATGACACATCCTTCCCGACAGTCATTGCTGCAATAACTTTTTTGACAGCATCCTTTTTCTTATCCTGTAACAATCAGTTCTGGTGAGCTTCATATCATATATAGCCAAAGGATAGCAGGAGGTATGAAACAGCATAGTTAAAAGTCAGGAAAGAGAAGAATCATCACTAAAGAAATAAGATAATGATAAAAACTACAACAACAATAACAACAGCCACGACAGCGTCCATTGTTTTCGTTTAAGCAAGATAAGCAAGCAGAGACAACAAGCTTTAGCGTCCGACCATAATGAAATGAATAAACTAAAATGATGCTGATGCAATTCATGTAATTTACAAGCAATGATCTAGTACCGTTCATTGTGCTAATAGCTTTTAACAAAAACTAATGCATTTCAAACCCATCAGAGGTAAAACATTCTCGAGCAACAGTACTACTCAGAAATATTGTTTGACAAAGAAACAAAATAGACTAGAATGAACCGTGAATAAAAATGATATATGAAAAGTGAATAGGCAACGATGCCATGAAAAGTAGTGCACTGGAACTACAAGCGTCAAATATTACCACAGGATAGTTTATGCATGCCTGGTAATGCTGCTTCTTACCGCTGCTCTTTTTTTCCTTTCATGGTTCTTGTTCAAAGATCACGCAGAATAGAGCTAGGAGATGAAGAACTAATGAAATATAGACCACGAAGGTCCAGTGCTGTGGAGGATCGAGATGCCCAACCCTCTCCATGAACTCCTATGGTTCTAGCAAACTATACTACCAACTCGGCCATGACTTGGACATCAAAGACAGTCACCTATCAACTTTTTCCTGAACCGTCACTATGAATGAAGCTGATGCACTGGATTCGGGAGAATACCACACCTAATTCAAACATTCGCGGTAAAAACAACGACCACGGAGATAGCATCGACGCTTGAAAATGAATGTTGGAACGGCCAGTCACCTCCGCCGTAATCCATACATATGAAAATTTAACGATAATACCTGCGGATCTGGAAAGATCCTACTACACCAGTTTCAAATAAGGACAGATCGACAAAATGAAGACCTAACCAAGGGAAATGATTTACGAAAAACTGCAAGCGTAGCGGTTCGGACGTATTAGACTCGGAATGAGGTATTTTACCTTGTACTGCGAATTCAGCTCATCTTTGAGCTCAGGGATCTCTCCCTTCTTCGTGGTAGAGAAATACTTGGAGTCGTGCCCACTCATCTGGCTTCACCTCTCGCACCTCCCTTCTCTCGCCTTGGCTCGCCGAATCAACGACGGAGGCAAAATGGCGATCGGCAACGGGAAGTGACCGCGGGGAAAGTCCTTCGCCTCGTCAATCCAAGTACTCCTCTTTTCTGCTAATAAAAAAACGGGTGCTGAATTTTTGCTGTGCGTACTGCGCGCACCTGGTTAAGGAACTTAAAACTTTTGGATGGCGAAACCGCAGAGTCACTCCTGTCCGAGCTAAAACCAGTCCACCGCCCAAGTCCATTTACCACGAAAGACCCATTTCACAGCCCATTATCACTGTACTCATACCGACCAAGTGCTTCCACTCACTCTAATTACCCCTTATCTAAGTAAAATAATTTTTGAGAGTAAACACGTATTATTGTCTTTTTTTTTTCTTCTAGTTAGATTACTTAATAATCAGTTTATAATTTTTAATTCAGTTATTGTTCAAATTAGGGTTTGCGTCTTAGGATTTTGGAGGGATTAAATCGCAACGGATATCTTTCTTTTTTATTTTTTAAGACATATTTATTATTAATGAAGATGTTAATAATTAATTTATTTAATTAATACGCACATTTGGATATGCTTAGGGATTAAACTAGCGTAGACTAGAACTCCTTTTAAAATTGAGAATATTTTATATCTAATAATGTTTTAAGAGAAAACTAACAATTGTGTTGAGATGGCCGAGTTGGTCTAAGGCGCCAGATTAAGGTTCTGGTCCGAAAGGGCGTGGGTTCAAATCCCACTCTCAACATTTATATTTTTAAGAAAGTGGAAGCCAGCTCTTATTTTTACAAATTTACCTGGTAGAAAATGAGAAATGAAGTTCCTAACGTCGTCGTCCATGGGCCCGTCTTCAGCAACACTGTTAGGCCCGTCTCGAGATCAACTGTGATAGGCCCATCTCGTCTCGAGCCCACAGAAGGGGAGGCCCGGCAGGGGCGACCTGAGAACACATGAAAATCGGCGAAAGCGTGGCCGGCGGCGGAGCAGCCACCGCCGCTCGACGGCGTTCATGTGCTCCCGGGCCGCTCCCGTTGGAGCTCCCTTCCTTCTCCCTCTGCTTCTTTTTCATCATCGACACGATCCGCCTCTCTTTTATACTGATCGGCGGACGTACTAGGAGCAGTAGTAACTAGTACTACGCCCCCGATCTTGGATGTACTGCAGCGAGCCGCGGCGGGGATAGGCAGTACAGCTCTGTACTGCAACCCCGTGTTCTTGACGATAATTCGCTTTCTGTGATTAAATCTTTAAAAGGATATTAAGCCTTGTTGTTATTCAGTAATCCCGTCTTTTTCCTCTCTTCTGCCACTGGATAATACGCTGAACATATATACTGTAAAATGGGGCAATATTTTTTGTTTTATTAATGCGGAGAGAGAAATTATTTCAAGAAAAATATACATACTAAATCGTTAATAAAAATTAAAATACCAAAAAACCTTTTATAATTTATAGCAATGTTTTAAATACCGAACCGGCCATCCAACCGGCACTATGTCCGGTTTTGGTTGAACCCATTTAGACCGAGTTGGACCGTTATATATTATACACTAGGGTGGGTGGGCATGGGTAAGTCGACCCGACTAAAAAACCTGAAACCCGAACCTGTTAATAACCCAAACGGGTTTTAAAATCTGAACCCGAACCTAACCCCAAAAAACTGATTTTTTAATTTAAATTTTTAAATAATTAAAAATATATATATTAAAAAATATAAAATTAAAAACCTGCTGGAAAACCCCACCCGACCCGAGATCGGGTTTGGATTTTCAAACCCTAACTTAACCCGCGGGTTGGATTTGGGAATCCAAACCCGGCTTTTTCGGGTCGGGTCGGGTTTCCGGGAAAACCCGACCGGATGCCAACCCCTTTACACCATATTTTGAGAAAAAGGCAAAAATATTCGGATCGGACCGGCCGGTTTGGTTCGGTTTTTTAAACACTGCACACTGATTTATAGGGTAAACATATAAATAGAAGTTTCGCAATAGCATGGTAAGAAGTTAAGATCATGTAACCATTCGCGGCAACACAGAATACTAGAGGTAGTGGCAGCCATTTTGTGGGATGGACGGCTGTGATATGAAGAGAGTATGTGGGGCCGCCGTCTTCGTGGTAGGTGAAGATGTTACTCGAGCGCGCCCTGGTTTTGCATCCCACGCTAACATTCTCTAGTTTTTTACTCCTGCGAATTGTTAGTTCGAGGGAGCAGAGTGGCAGCAGCCAGCAGACACGACAAAGGAAAGCCGCGGACGCCTTCTCGAAATTTTCTTCCTCTTCGAGAAATCAGGGTTTTTTTTTTCGTGTTTTTCTGTCTTTTCTTGTTCTATGGGGTGGTTTAGATGATGGAAGCTTGTGTCTGAGAGTTTTTTTTTTTTCTGGCCGAAGCTGGTATGGAGAACCATCAATCATGGCGGATGAGATTCTCCTTCAGAAATGCCACGATCGTTGTCTGCCTGTTTAATCTCGTGACAGTCGTTCTCCTGCTTCAAGGTTTCATCGGAGGCTCTGGCCGGAGAAACTCCGAAGATGGGTTGGATTCTGGTACGCCGACAACTGTTTTCGTTTTCTGCCTTCTTTCTTATCTTGAATTCTGATTGTTCTTGGGCGTTTCACGCATCCGTGCTTAGGTGACTTGTCGTCGGATGCCCAATGTTTTCTTTCTAAATATGATTTTTTGAATTTTAACAAATCCGCGTCATTCTCTCGACCTCTCCGAAGATGGGTTGATACAATGCACCAATCCTTCAACTTCTGTCCTTGTGATATTTCCTACCTATCCCTTCCATTTTAGAAGGCCTGGGGACTTGAGAAATGCTAGTACACGACTAACCCATATTGTTGAAAGAGGAGGATATATTGGTGTCGGTTATGTTTATTGGATGTCTGACCTTTCCTGCTTTAAGCTGCTATTAGATTAGCAAGTTTCTCCTTCCCATGTATTAGGATGCTGCTGTCTGAGCTTTACCCTGTCTCGTGTTTTCATTAATTAACATGGGTATATGTTATGGTTTTCTAGGAATACAACTTACTTTCTGATGAGTGAATTTTCTGTGCTAGTCATGTCATGGTATCCTTAAGTGTTCGAGTGTCTACTATATGTCAAGTATTAACGGACAGAATAATAAGCATCATCTACCACTAGCTAATTCTGCCCCTATGCATTAAATTCTGTATGCAGTACAGCAGAGGTATATCATGGAGGCTGAAGAGTTGCGCCGTGCAATGGAGCCCTTAGAATTGATTAAGAGAGTAAGTATGGTTTGTGTTGATAGTGAGAGAGACAATTAGTTTCCAGAAAGAATGCCCCTAACCAAATATGTCCTTGGTTTTATTTATGTATACAGGGTTGGGGCCATCCTTTTAAATTCTGAAAAGCTGTATAGAGAATGTCAAAAAAATATTTTTGTTATCTATATGCATTGACTTTCCAAGTGAAGCCAATGGTTTCTCGTTGATGTACTCACTGGGAAAGCTGATTCTGGAGATGTTTTTAATTTAGGAATTATTTTGGAATTCCTAGACCAGACTTTTGCTTGAGGGTCTTTTAATTAGCTGTTGACTTCTCATTGAATCTAACCCAATATATTCACTGCTAGAACCATAATGCATCAAAGATTTAGTTCCTCACTGTGGCAGTTCCTGCTGATAAAAGGGAAGTCCCTACATCCGGTACTTTTACCAGGTTCTTCCATATTTGGTTGAACTAGGCTGTGCACGACTTCTGCTTGTATATTAACCCCAAGAAATTCCACTAATTCCACTGCTTGGAAGGACCTAGACTGCAGGTTAACTAGGGAAAGAAGAAAGAAGAGTAAGTGAAATGTCTAAAAACAAGGATACCAGTGCTGGTCCACTGGCCAAAAACTTCTGGAATAGACTTATTCATGAAAGAGATTGTTTATTGTCTACTATTTTTTCTTGAATTGGACGCTAAAATCTAGTTTACCACCTAGGTGAGAGAGATACAAGAAGAAGTTTACACAGATCCCGAGACATCAGAGCAAGAAAAAGTTACCAGGAAGACTGCTGCAGTTGATCTTTCAAAAAGGTTGCAGGATTTTCGCAATCTGAATGATGCTAACAGTAAGAAAGGTGAGAACTTTGGGTTCCTTTTTATGTACAACAGCTATTCAAAGTGGATGCTTGTCTGCATTGTCATGGTAGAGATTAGAAGTGAGGAAATAGGACCAATGTGGAGAGGCAGCGGTATTAATTGCCCGTATAATCTCGGAGATAACTAGACAGCTGTTGCCTAGAATTTCAATTGGTGGTCAGCCCCATCAGGTGCTCTGTGAATATTTCATTGTGTCTGGTCATGGAAATATGTCATTCTATTCTGATTGTATTGCCTTCCACAGCACTAGCACTACCAAGAGAAGATAATTCTGATCCTCAGTTTCAGTTCATAATGAGGGAAGCACTTATGAGAAGGCTTCATTCTCGTGCAAGTTCTCTTAATAGTTTTGATACCTTGATACCTCATTTATCTCTACTTCCAATAGGTTTAAAAGTAAACACAATGATATTAAGCCATATGTGCAACTCATTCTGTAGAGTTCATGATTGTCTTGGTCCACAACTTGTTCTACGAGCCATCAAGGAGGTAATCGAGCTACTTCCTGTTTATAACTGATCAGCCATCAAGCAGTTAATCAAGCTACTTTCTGTTTATAACTTATCTTAATGATGCAACCAACTACTCTTTTATTGATCGTGTTGTAATTAACCTTTAAAGTGTGGAAATTCCCCAAGGCAGATTATTGAAACTGTTCATGTTCATTCATTAGGTTAGGCCTATTTCAATAAAAAAATATGTTGGATAAGTAAATCTATCTCTTCGTAAATGGTTTGTTGAACATTACCTCTTGACATCTTCTGTTTGCTCTTTTCAATGCATCTGTAGTGGTGTTCATGTAAGCAAAATCAAATAAAACAAAGTAAGCTGGGCAGTCTCAGTATGTTGCAGTTGCTATCATTCCATGCAAAGGAGTTTACTCCAAAAAATGCCATGCTTGTTACCTTTTATTTACTGGTTTAATATAAATCAATGAGACTAATATGATGGGTTTTCTCTTTGTTCTTCCAGCTCTCGAGGAATGGCGGAAAAGGAAAATGGAGCGAGCAAGGCAGCGTGAAATGGATAAAATCTAACCATTGCCATGCAAAGCTAGTAATTCTCAAATGCCTTCTGATCGATTGATAAGTTTTTATTACTGTAAGATTGTATATTTCCAACCACAAAATTACAAGCATTTTGCATAACATGAATCAACTCTGGTCCTGTTGTCAAAGTTCCAATTGTATCATATGTGTTAGTCAATCATTCATGTAATCAGACAATCTTACGTTTAGCTATTGGTCTTCGTTTTGCTCGCTGCCAGAAAGTTTCCGGTAGGTGATGATAAGTCTGTAGATCTGTGGAGTCATTAAACTGCTTGTTCTGCAATCTGAATAACAGAGACAAATTGGGGTCCAATTGCAGAGGTATTAAAACATAAATAGCAACGGTGGCACAAATTGATATATGTTGTAATCAGTCATAAATCTTGTCATTATATTTAAAAAATTGCACGCCATTCCTCAACATTACAGCAGAATGAGGATCACGATCCCCATTCCAAGGCAACTCATCTCAACGGCCACATAGACCAGCTACAAATAGCCGGAAGTTCCCTGTCTCAGGGTGAAGAAATCGATTCTCAAATTCCGACAAGTGAAGGACTCCCTCTCTAAGCCGAAGGACTCAAATCCCTTCCTAGAGAAGAAGCTCATACACTTACAGAGGTTCTTTCGAGCCAACGAAGCCAAGCATTTCATCGTTCGTCGTTCGGCAGTTCAACCGGCGGCTCTACACGATCGCGTCGGCGTCGTCATAAGTCGACACACACGGAGCACAAATACCTCCGTCCGACCGACCAAAGCCACAACAGTTCGTGCACCCTGGTTCTTGCAACTTAAGTTCGACAGTCGTTCGTTCGCAGAAGCTTCGACTTCACCAAATTCACACGGAGATTGAATCAGAGGAAGCATGGGAGATTGTACCCACAATTTCTGATATTTACACCACAACCTGTAGCACAAATTATTCTAAAGTAATCAATTTATCTTCTCGGTCGCGCCTCTTTGCGGACCGGCAGATTTTCAGTGAAACACTATGTTTTTTAATAAAACATGTTTCTGTTATTTTACTTGTAATTTATACAGATTTGATTCATCCATCTCTTTTGGCAATTTTATTTTATACATATCATCTATTCCAATCTTCAATTAACTCATCTGATCGTTTTAAGATTACTAACATTTTGAAATATTTTTAATTACATCAACTTTTAAAAAGACATAATTTGGTGATTGAAATATTAATGTTAAAACTTAGCATGTTTTCTCATTTTAATCTGGTTCACACACTGCAGTGCAAAGAATTCAAGATGTTTAAACTATAAAAAGCAAAGCGTAGCTAAAATTAGCTTCCGTCTCTCTCAAAAGGAAGTTTAGTAATGCACCCTTTTTCTCGCAAATTGCAAGTCCAATTTTAGTTATCTTGGTTGTCAACGACATTCTTCTCTTTTCTATTCCTTCTTCTTCTTCTTCTTCTTCTTCTCAAAACTGACCTCTCTCTTCTTTTTCTTTCTCATTAGCGGTCTCTTCTGAATAATACTCTGAAACCGGAGAATCTTCTTGTACATATGAAGATAAACAAGCCACATGCCTGAAAAGTACCACCGGATTCCGTCCTCATCTTCGGAGGAAAGAAAGCTCCGGTACGTATGAGACGATCATATTTATGTTTCTTTTTTATGTAATTAATACTGTTATTTTTCCATTTTCCGTAATTTACAACTAAACAAAATACCCAACAAAAAAAGTGTTTGTATTGAGAGTTTGAAAAAGAGAATTATTAAAAAATATAAAAAAAATAAAAAATTCTTCCACCCATAAAATAACATAATTTTACTTAAAAGACTAATTTGATTTTTTTTTTTCTTCTTTTTTCTTTTTATAAAAGGCATTCATGGGTGTTTAATTTATTGCAGGCTTTCTTTTCTCTTTAAACATTGCAAATTACTGACTTCATTTGGAGAAAGAATATCAGTTTTTGCTGGTTAATTAGAAAAATATGAAATATAGTGATTTATGATGGGAATAATGGAAGAAGCTGCAGAAACAAATTACTGTAATAGAACAACATCCATGCCAACTCCGTCGACGTCTCATCCCAATTCGGAAGATGAAGCCGGAGTTTCCCACGAGACATCATCACCGAGCTTTAATTTGCCCAAATCCAAAGCCATGGCGATGCAACAACGTAGCAATAGTTTTCAGAGATGGAGACGACAGATGCAGAGGGCGTGGAAGAGAGGTCCAGCAACACGAGACCAGAATTCTAAATCTTCTTTTAATCCTGAATTACTGACTAATCAGAAGCGTCAATGGTACAGAAATCACATTCGGACGATGGTAAGCTGTCTTTAATTTGATATTATTATAATTTTTTTTTATTTTTTTTTTTTTTTATCAAGATGGATTTATTGGGGAGCATAAAATAAAAATCATAATTAATATTATGTAATACAGTATAGACAATATTACAGAATAAATTTTTATGCATAAAAATATGAATTTCATAAATTAATTTTTTTTTTTTTAAATAATGTGGTTACAATTTGTTTTATTATGATTATTTTCGCATTTTACATTATTTAAAAATAAAAATAAAATTAACTTGGTATATGTATGTTACAGGAACGTATGCATATGCAACACAAGGAACCAAGTACAATGTTCGAACAATTCCTGATTGTAGGTCTTCCTGCTGATGCCAATGTGGAGACTATTGAACATGTTTGTGGCAGGAGAAAGACATGGCACAAACATTCAAAATCTGAACTCATAGATTTCAGAAATCTCAAGTATCGTGGGCCACCACTTCCAACATTGGAACCTGAGGTGATTGGTTGTAATATTGTTGTAGTACTATTATAATTTCAACATTTATTCTATAACCGAATTTCTTATTCTATAACCCAATGTTTTAAACACCGGACCGGCCATGTTCTATTTTGGTCGACCTTGGTCACATATAGTGAACCGGACTGAGTCAATAAGAACCGAACTAGCCTCCAATTCTGAACGGGGTTAGACCCGTTGGTCCAGTCGGGTTTTTAAAACACTGATCAATAATTAGGTAAATTTTTTGAGTAAAAATTATTGGCCAATAGCTGTTCACAGCGGCACGTAGGGCGCATGCGAATAGGGCATAAATGCTATTCATATAAAGTCAATAATATCGAAATATAATTTTTGTGGTGTTTATCTTGTGACAGATCCTTTTCCAATATCCTACTAAAAAGAGAATAGGGGTGCGAATCTCTGATATACCAGCATTTTGTTTTCCTACAGGAGTGAAGGTCATATGCATATCTTTGGTCTCTATTATTTTCCTTTTTATTTAGGTTTTTTTATTTTGATATCATTACTGAATATGGTGTGTTAAGGAGATAAATGGTAACCCTTTTACAGGCTCAAATGTTAGAAAAGACACCATCCATGAGTGATCTTAATCAACTTATATATGGTCAGGTACAATACTTATCTTACTTCTAAATTTCTAATTATTTTTCTTAGGATTATCTGTAAAATTTCCTTCTTTTTGCACAACAAGTGAAGAACCCTAGTCTTAACAAGGTTGGACAGAAAAATCATCTGTAAACCAATGTTTTATTATTACACTCATTTTTGTGTTTTTTTTTATACTTTAAATTTGAATAGGATTAGAATGTAAAACTTAATAAGGGGTAATGGTTAGTAATTTTTAAGCTACCAAATAAGTAAAAATCTAAAGACTCTTCTGAACATTGGGCTATCAAAGAAAATTCCAATAAAGAAAATATAAAAGTAATAAATAATTCGTTTAACGTATTTTAAATATTTAAATAGTACATGATTAACAGCACTTTCCTCAAAAAAAAAAAAAAAAAAAAAAAAAAAAAAAAAAAAAAAAAAAAAAGATGATTTCACTAGACTATGTTAATTCTCATGCCTCCAAACTACAAGGCTTTCCCTCTCTTGCACTCTTTCTAATTTTTTATATATTGTGTTTTTATTTTTTTAATAATTATACAGGAGCATATGAGAAGGGATGATTTATCATTCAGCTTTTCCCTGAAGGTTGGTTCTTTATATGTTTCTGCTTCTGCTTAGATCAGATGATCGAATGTTCTTTGGGATGTAAAGAGCACCGAGTTATTTTGCAAAAAAGAACTAATGAGGGCACTGCCTCAGCGTTTATGCTTTATGCCGATCAGTTTTTATGGTCATCTTGTTCAAAGCAGAGTTGCTGAAGTTTTTGCTGTGGTTCTAATCAGGTGGCGGACAATGCAACCTTCTATGGTGTTTGCTTACATGTTCAGGAAATCGTCCAAAGGTTGCCTGCCTTCTTAGGTTTGAACTCGCCAGCTTCTAGACTTAGTGGAAGAGGAAGTCAATATCTGGTCTCTGCACCTCGTTGCTATTGCATACTCACGCGGTTGCCCTTTTTCGAGCTGCACTACCAGATGCTGAACAGGTTTGAGCCAGTTCTATGTCCTGCACTTGATTGTGGATAATGCATGCTCTAAGTATTTATTTTACCCCCTGTTTGCTTTGTGGGTGATGAACGACACTGGTAGTTCAGAGTGTCCGAGGGGAAGTAAAACACAAATGTTTCCTTCATATCCAAAACCTGGGCAAATGACAAATTCTCTATGAACTTAATCCAACGGGGAATGTACCTCCTGGTGTGGCAACTGCCATAGTCTTGCATTTACATTTTTGCTCCATTTTCTGGGTATCCATTGGGCTGGATTGTTCTTTGACGCCTTTGGAGGGAGATTCTGAAATTTCTGAACTCGTTCCTTCTCTTTCATGATGTTGCTTGAGTGAACAGGAGTCGGATTACTAACCACTGTTGTTCCTATGCAGCATAATTGCTCAGGAACGTTTAGATCGGATAACGCACTTTGTTACCGAGTTGTCTGTCTTTGATTCCATTTCACCGGCAGTTTCAACATCGGATCAAACAACAGAAAATTCAGAGTCTCTTTGGGGTACTACTGAGTCCCCTAAGGCTTCTTCAGCAAGCAATGCAGCAGATAATGAGGTCCACTCTTGTCACTCTCCTGGAAGTGCGTCCACAAGTGAGGTTTCGGACTTCAGTCAAACAAGAGAAAAGGATAAGGATAATAGAAAGGGATTCAATTATGCTGATGACTCTGCATCAGAGGTTACTTCAGAGTCACGCTCTGATAGTTGTGAGAGAATGAATGGAAACTATGAAAATGGTCATACTTCTGATGTTGGGACAATCTATTCCTCAGTCAACCGCACATTGGAGAGACTTGGAAGTTCAGAGTCCTTGCGCAGGTTTGAAGATTCTCTTTTCCTTAATCTACTTCTATTCATTTTCCCTTTCCTCTAATGTATTTTCTCCATCAAACTTAATATGATCCAATATACAAAAAAACTAGAAGACTTTTAACCTCTCTGACCTTTGTTAATCTGAATATAATTACTTTCAATGTATTTGGCTATTTTCAGTATTTCCTGGTCTTAATTTTATTAAACCTGCACTTTGGACAGTTCAGTAAGAAGCATGGGCTCTGAGGATGATGACACTGATGAAGTCACCTCCAAGTGTGCTGATGATGAAATAATAGAATGGGCCAAGGTACTTTCCCTACTTCTTGAAAAGGAACGATTTTTTTCAGATGCTCCTGTAAGGGTCAAGTGTCATTGCTGTTTCAAAGTCAAATACCATTAAATAATAGCAATTTTAAATAAAGCTCCACGTCTAAAATACATTTTTCTACCTCTAACATTTCTCCCTGAAAAATGTTCTGAACAGGAGAATAAAAACGATCTGTTACAAATTGTCTGTGCCTATCATGGTCTGCCTTTGCCACCAAGAGGGTCAGAAGTAATTTTTCAGCCTCTACTACACTTACAGCCAATTAAGTATGATCGACCGGGATTGGCTGCCTTGGATTTTGATGAAAATACTTTGATAGAAGGTGATAGTTTTGCCACAGATCCTTCTGAGGTTAGACACTGTTTATAGTTGATGGCATTTCATCAGTTTATATTTTGTCAGAGTAAACATGTTATGTTATGGTATATGGTACTGAAATTTTCTTGTTTGACAAGGTCAACGCAAGGATAGCAGCTGCTGAAGAAGCTTTTTCACTGTCTGTCTGGACCACTGCAACAATTTGTCGTGCATTGTCTCTCCAAAGTGTAATGCTTTCTATGCCATCATTCTCAAGGCTTAAATTTCAGATCATTTATAGATCATTAATGAGAGTTCAGATTTGTGATACCAAGATCAAGCAAGGGCCCAGTCTCCTGCAATCACAAGGAGAATATTAATGGGATCCATCTCTCTATGTAAATGAATCTAATTATCATTCCCATATGATTGGAGGGGATCGATCCTCTTACTTGGACTTGGTCTGACAGATCTGACCCCTGTTATACCACACCCATCATGCATTGATTCAAGACTTAATTACAGAATGGCCTTTTTTAGGTTCTGGCCTTATTCACAGGGGTGCTGTTGGAAAAGCAAGTAGTTATCATTTGTCCCAATTTGGTAAGTTAAATGTTGAACTGTCTGGGGTTATTCATCATACAGTGTCATTAGAATGTGCACGATTGGTGAGCAGATATGATGCTCATTGCCCTTTTACGTTGTTTGTTTCAGGGAATCCTTTCAGCTACTGTTCTGTCAATTATACCAATTATTCGCCCATTTACCTGGCAATGCTTGTTTCTCCCTGTAAGTTTAAAATGTGAAGCACTTCTGTTCTGAACATGATCAATGTGGAATTTTAAGCTCGTCTGTCTCGACACTCATCGACCCTGTGACTGATGCTGCCTCAGGTCCTACCACAGAAGATGCACGATTTTCTTGATGCCCCAGTGCCGTTCATTGTGAGTTGTTCCTCTTCTATTGATATTATTGATATAGGAAAGGATCAACAAGAACATGCAATAACATGAGGCTAGAGCAAATATCCACAGAATAGTCCATAGAGGAAGTAGGTCACACAAGAAAGAGACAGTGAAAGTTTATTCAAGATGATGTACTTTCTTAATCTCCTTTTTTATGTTATATAAATTGAATTTGTAATATTATTTTTAAAAAATTAAAAATTAACAGAAGTAGTGGAGACAACTTCCTATTTCAAATGTTAGGTTAGGTTACATCATGCCATTTCATCACCCAAATATTTTGTACAAAAAAGTAAAATTTTAGCAATTCAGATGAAAGTTTCACTTTCTCTCATTATTGTGTAAGATGATTCACTTTCTCTAGTTATTGTAGATTCCACCTCAATTTTCCCCATGTGCTAATATATTTTGGCACATTATCTAGGGAATTCACTATAACTCAGCATTTCTTGGTCACTGATGCTGGTCAGCCTTTTACTATCATAGATATATATTGTTTGGCACTTCTATTCCTTTGTTGACTCTTCTCCTCATAGTTACCTTATGCCAAACTAACAAAAATTCTTTGATTATTTATTATTTCCATGTAAATATGTATACATCTAAAATTAGAAAAGGCAAAGCCTGATTCTCTGTCCTTATCCATAACTCGCTTGAACTAATCCTAGAACACTATTGATTGTAGATGTTCATGCCTAGTTGGTTTTGTAGGTTGGCATTCAAGAAAAACCAGCTGACTTGAAGACGAAAGCTTCCAATCTTGTCTGTGTTAATGTTTTGAAGGATCAGGTAGGTTGCAGATAAATTCTTTCTTTTACCTCTCACCTGTAACTTTTTGGGATCTGAATATTCTTATATAATCTGTATAAGCTAGAAGCTGGTTCCATGCACCAATATGTTCACTTATCAAATCATCAATCTAAGAGCCTGAAAACAGAAACTTTTTCTGAATAAATTCTGGTTTCATTGTACCTGTTGCAATATCTGCTGTTAGATATATGCAACTGTTGACACCTCTTGAGTGACCCTACCTCAAGGAGTTGTTATCAGATATTGCCCATACAAATACATCCCGTATAGGCTGGTACAGGCTGATAATTGGGAAATATAATTGGTTGATGACCCAAGACTTGTCACATTGCAAAGTCTTAAGTTTGAGGTTCCAATAAGTATTGAGGAATATTGGTTTGGTAAGTTCCAATAAATATTAGGAATCCAACACACTTGTGAATGATGATTCAAGGTGTTCATTTTGAGTCAAAGTGAGCTTCAGAATTCATTAATATATGTTTTAATTGTTGGACAATTTAGAATCAGACGACCAAGTTTACTCATGTCTCATTCATGAAATGCTTAATCTTTCCAATTGTGGAAGTTATTTCCCATTTGACACTCATGTCTAGGCTATACATAATAGGCCTAGGACAAAAAATTGTAAAGGAGAACACACACTTACCACTTGGAGCCAACAACATACATACAACCTGAGGAGCATAAATTGGGTTATACCCACTAACAGAATACTCTGATCCCATGTGAAATTGAGTCCATGGTCTGTAAAGGACTACATGTTAGCCTTTGTTGGAAACTACTGCTTGTTTGCTTGGGTGTGGGTACAGCTCGAATAGTTGGCCAACATGCGACCTTATAGTGATCCCTTTGGATAATATAGTGTAGCTTAGTATTACTCTTCTTTCAGCAACAAGGGATACTTAGAGTCTATGAGGTAGTATTTGTGGGAAACTGTTAACCTGCTGTTATATAGTCTTTACTATGGGATCTGCATTAACCTGGTATTGCTTTAAAATGCAATATGAGATGATAGCTTATGGTGATCTTGCATCATCCAAACGTGCAACTTAAGACATTTCATTGTGAAAAATTAGTCTAAGTGGATTTTAAAATTTGAAACTGGTTTCCTTGAGGAATAACTGCCCTCCCTCTTTGAAGAAGTTAGGTAATGTGTTGCTGGAAAGTTTCCTCTCAGAATACAACAGAGCTTTATGGTGTTCTATGGACACTATAATGCACCCTACAAACCATGATGATCCATGTACAAGATGGGTGAAGTTCTGGAGTGCACTTTGGTAAAAATCCATGTTTGAAAAGGCTGGCTTTAAGAGCTCTCCTTAAGTGTTTGAAGGAGAGAATAATATCTCTGTACCGATCAGGAGGATACTTGGGTTTCCTTCGTCTCTTCAAAAGAATCGTGTGGTTTTTACAGAGAGACAGGGAAAAACTAAATAAATTTTTGAATTGATAAAAAATCTTTATCAACATCCATCTTGAAAAAAAAGTTGCGTCATAATTTTCATGAAAAAATTGAAAATAAAATTTTGGAAAACTTGTCCTCTTTTAGTTTCTGATACTAATACTCTGTGTAAAAGCAGCCTAAATCAGCTACATTGAATCTTCCTTGATGCATGCATTATTATCTTCTAGAGTTGTCAAGTGTCACCTTGTAATTTGTCATGTTTAAATGTTTCTTGGAATTATGTACTGAGAAATGCAATTTTTTTGGCAGATTCGTTAGCTAATTTAGGTGTTTCTTCGCAATACCTTGTTGTGAGAGATCTCCTAATTTGATGTATTGTTGTAAACTTATGTTTAAATACTACAATTTTTTTGCTGTGTTAAAAAAAAAAAAAATGTTTGCTAATGCAATTGGGGTATAGGTGCTTATTCCTTGATGTGGTGAACCATACAGGTTAAGATGCCTTCATTGCCTCCGCTTCCTCAACTGAGAGAGCTTGTTAAAGAACTACAGCCAATTCATGCTAGACTCTCATCTGACAGTGAAGTAGCCAGAAGGCCTGTATATAAGTGCAGTGAGGCCCAGGTATCCACAATTTCACTCCTGTTTGTTAGTATAAGAGCATCTTAAGAACATTTTTTTGTTAATTTATTGAAAAAAGCATTCAGCTAATGTTCTCTCTCTCTCTCTCTCTCTCTCTCTCTTATTTTTTCTGTTTATTTGTTTTTCTTTTCCTTGATTCATGAGCTTGGTAGCATAATGCTGGTTTTGTCAGCATTTTAAACCTAGAGCTAGTCTAAGATGCATTGCCTTCTAAATTAGTGATCTATTTTAAGTTTCTTGATTGCGTTCATCATGTTGCAGGCAGAAGCTGCTGGGGACTTCTTAAAGGTCATGAGATCCTACTTAGAATCACTTTGCTCAAATTTAAGGAGTCATACCATAACCAGTGTACAGTCTGACGAAAAGGTTTGCAGTTGATGTACAAGTAGTTCTTTCTAGCTTCCCAACTGTTTACTGTTTAAATTAACTTTTATAATAGTCAGGTATTATTAGTATGCAATTGATTATATGAACATCTTATCACTCAAAGGGGGTACTGGTTATTCAGGTATCATTACTCCTTAAAGACAGTTTCATCGACTCCTTCCCTATTGGGGACAGACCTTTCGTGAAGGTATTCCATAGTCTAATTCTATTCCCTCGCATGCTTATATCACCGTCCGTGAAGAATTAATTACAAGATTGCATGAGCTTCCATTTTTCAAATTGTCAATAAAACACTAGTCTAATGGGTTAAAATTATGCTTTAGACCTTAGAGTTGATGCTTTGTACTTACCAAAAAGGAAATTCAGGGTAACCAGCTCTGGTTTTGGCTCCATTTGGTTCAGGTGCTTGATCTACAAAAAGTAGCTAATTACATGCTGAAATTTGTAATGGTAACCTCATGTCCTGTTACTCCTGTACACAAAGACATGACGAAACTTCTAGTGAAAACGTAGTTTCGTGTTCTCCACATATGGGCAGCGTGATAGCTTTGCGCTTGTAGGAAATCTTGGCAAGTGTATGCTTTTCTCCACCTTCACTCTTCTAACTTTCATCTTCAATATTTTTTTGCAGCTTTTCGTAGAGACCCAGCTCTTTTCTGTTTTATCAGATTTCCGCATCTCGCACTTTGAGACTGAACTGAACAGAACTGGAAGTTAATCAACCCCTACCAAGATGTCATTGTACGCATAGAAGTAGATTGCAGTCAGGTCATAGCTTGTAGATATAACTACTGCTTGTGATTATACCACTTCTTTTGAGCTCTGGCCAGCGACAAGAGTGCTTGAAGCTGCAGAGTCGATTTTGTATTATAAGAGTCGGTCTCCACTGTCAGAGCCACTATATGATGTTGAGATCTGCAGTCCCATGCTCCTGGGGATTCTAAAGTCCCCACCTCACCAGAATTTGATCACTTGTCTTCGTTTTGTACATTCTTCAATGTTAAACAGTGTATTTAAATGTTCCAGCTTTGCATATAATAAGACACTCATGTTTATACCAGTTGTGACTGCATTCCCGTAAGAAGGTTTGTATATCTCAATATCCAACAGTTAAACTCACATTCTTATGTTCATTTTCAACAAAAGAAAATTCATTATCAGACATTTATCAGTATGGCTACGTTCAGGAGAGATGAAAGTACGGTGGCTGGAGATGTTGGAACTGAACCCCTCACCCTCTTTTACAAACAACAATTGCTACAAAGGTCCCCTTTCCCCTTCCTTCCACCCTCTCATTTGCAAAGAGCAACTGAATGATCTCTATAAATTTGAGCGAGAGAGTGATCACTCTCAGCAAGGAAAAGTCTTCCTTTCCCCTTCGCCAGTATAGAGAGAATAACAGCATCATAATGTATTACAATTAAGGTGTGTTTCACCGAATAGTACTCTGTTTCAAAGCCACCAATAGACCTCCCTTGTATCTAATTCATGGAAGTAGGATCGCCCGGAGCAGAGTCATGCACTCACGGATGTATGCTTATTTTTCTACATAATTTTATTATTATAGATATAATCTTCATAGTTGAAGAGATCTCGTTCACATATAACAATTTCTGAAGCTAAATGAATTTTACTCAGTTAATTTAGATCTCTCTTTTTTTTTTTTTTTTTTTTTTTTTATTTAATTTATTTATTTATTTATTTTTATCAAACCCAGTATTTAATATGTTATAAGAAGTGATTGGGAATCAAAAGACCAGTCAAGAGAAGTTTAGTCCACATACGAGTGCAGCAATTCTGTAAACTGTAATGCTCTTACTTGTGTCCGAGTCAAAATACTCACCGAACCGGCGGCCGCGCTCCCAGTTTCCGGCACATGGAAACCGGTCTCGGGGACCCTCCACGGCATCGCCTCTCACGTGCCGCCGTAAGCACGACGACTCCCCAGAGCCCTAGCAAGCATAAAGACGTGCTCCCTACCCGGTTTAACATTCTCCCCAGAGATCTCCCCCTCCCCCTTCTACGCTTTCTTTATATACCTTCTTTCTTCTTCGTCGTCTTCTTCGACTCCGACGTAGCCGTTTCCCGTCTTTATTTTTAATCCCTTCCTTAATCAGCGAGATTAGCGTGGGTCCCTTTAGAAATCTCCTTCCACTCCCTCTGCATCCCCATCTCTCCTGCACAACCCACAATTGCCTCCCACCAACCCAAAACCGATTACTCCACAACTGATCGAAATCGAAAGAAATCTAAACGCCCTTTTTCTATAACGACCATCCCGTTATCTTTTTAATAATTGAAGAATCTGGGCGAATAATTAGGTACCGAAGATATTCATAAATATACATATATGATTGGAGATTTGGCTGCTTGGAATTGAGAATTCGGAAGTGGGATTCGACTCGTTTGTTGAGCACATGTTGCCTCTGATTTGACCTAACCGACCACTTCTCTCTTCACCAACGGTTTTCATTAAAGCATCTAATCTAATTAAGTATGTTCGTGTTTTAATTAAAATGGGGGTTTCCATGTGGTCTCATGTGTTCCTTCCTTGGTCAATATGGTCTTCTCTTCTCGCAATGAAAGAATCTCTGCTTCCCCATGTTCTTAATGTCTTCCCCCTCCTCCCGTTCTTGAGGTCTTCTCCTTTCCCTTTTTGAGCTTTGAACCGGTAATGGCATCAAGTAATCCCTTTGGAGCTTAGTTTAATGTAATCCTCTCCAGTTATGGTGGAAGTAAGTCTCAACTAAGTCAAACTCACTCTATAATCCTTTTATTTATCTAATCGACCATGTTAATCACTATTGTAATCAAATCTTAATGTGGGTCAATCGTTAAAACACATGTAAATGAGTGAAAACATTAAGGGCCTGAAATATTTATTTGAGGAAGATTTCTTAGGAGATTTACTTGGTTTCTTTAGCCTTAATTAGGGGATCCTATTGTTTGATCAACTGATGATAATCAAATTTTCAATTCCAAATGATCATTAACGAAACTTAATTACTTTGTTTATGAGACTAAGAATACTGATCAGCAGATTTTAATTCTAATGCTTGAAAAACAAAAAAAAAAAAAAAAAAAAAAAAAAAAAATCATGTCGTGTTCAAGAAATTCTTGTTAAGAAAGAGTTGAATTTAAAAATACTAATCCAATAGTCAAAACGCTCAAACACATGCAGTTTCATGTGCACAAACAATTAAATTGCTGCACTAAACATTCCATTAACCCCTAATCGCGATTAACTTCACCACGTATTACGAACCCTGCCTTGATCTCTTGGGACAGAAGCGAGAGCCGCAAGCCCTTTCCAAACTCCTCTCCAAGAAACAAGAGTAGAATTAAAATGCAGTGGTGCTGCGTGTCCCCTCGTTTCCTTCTCTTAAATCTGGATTAATTGAGAACAAAGAGTACTCCGAAAACTTAAGCGAGCACCCCATAAGTGACACGAATGCAATGAACCTCAGAGAGGATAATATTATTAGAATTCGGCAATGTCGAAGAGAATGAAAGGGGAGGGAGAGACAGAGATGTCCATGAATCCAGTTCTTGAATTCCCCGCCCGGGCATCTTGAGATTCATAACTTTAAAGGGCAAGTAAGTGAGAAAGCCGGAAAATTAATACCTCCCAACACGCGCGCTTGAGTATTGTTCACCGAAAGCATCTGCGGATTCGTAACTCGAAAGGGTAAAGATTAATGGCGAAGGGGATGACTAAGCTCGTATGTGTTCGACGATGGAAGATGGCGTGGAGTTCCAGACGAGGCAGGGGCGGAATAAAGAAAGCCCCATGAGGCGAGCGACGATAGGGCATTTAGTTTTTTTCCACATAGAGGTGAGTGTGACTCAATCTTCTCCGAATTAAACTGGGTTCCCTTCATTTTTTAATTTAAAACCGCCATGTGAGGCGTGGAGGCGGAAGGATTCTAGAAAGACGGGGTTCTGCAGAAACGAGGGCGCCTCCTCTGCAAACCACCACATGCAGGATACCTCTTTCTTCTTCCTCTACCTCCACTGAGATTCTCAATCTCAGGTCTCGAAAACTGACTTCGAAAGACTAAATTCTTTGCAGCAGAAACTGAAAACTGATTCGGAAGGTATGGATTGAGATTGGGATTAAAAAAGGGTCGGTTTAGGCCACATGCAGGACTGTCCTCTCGCCAGGTGCAAACCCCCTAACGTGGACTCTGCACTCTGCACATATTAGATTATCTTTCGTTTCTTCAACATTCAAACCGTTTTCTACCGACCTCATTAACCGAATCTAGTCGTTGGGAAGCGGTCAGAGAGAGGAATGAGATCCGAATGCAATTAGGTCACCCACATTCACTACTCCCAAACCCCATTTAATTCTTCTCATTCAAATGTTTCTTAATCTGGGTATTAAACAAATCCCACTAGGGACACTACGTTTGAGATTTCGAGAGAAATGATCACTCTGATATTTTCATTATCCGATGTAAGTGATTTGGAGAGCTTAACTACTAGTATCAACTGGTTATATATAAGTGCAACGAACATGCAATAAAAAGAGATGAACTTCATCGATCGTCCTCTATTTATATAAATTCTATATATCATGGATTGATGCAGACCATTCAATTCGAAGACGACACATGAGTTGCAGATTCCCTAAGACTCAGCAGGGCTTCGATCCAACCTAACTTTCAGGTGATCAGGAGTATAAAATGGGTGGTGGGGAAAGAAGCCATCGATATAAAAATAATGGTGAGAGGTTAATTTGAACAGTCCAATCAGAGCAAGTATATATCAGAAAGCTCAATCCGTGTATATATATATATATATATATCCCACAATATGAAAGGTGGTTGATCAATCAGTTAAGGCATCCACGGGTCAAATAGCTCAGACTCTGTTCAGTTTGAAATCAATTCAGTGTACTGAACTGGAGGTGGTTTATGATTGAAGTCACAAGAGAGGAGAATTGAACAAGAAGAAGAAGAAGGAACAAAAATAATTAAGAAGAAGAAAAGAAGTTTGGGTTGATGCATGATATGAACAAAATGGAACCCAAAGTTTTGGCATTTTACTGGAAAGAATGATATCATTTGAGTCATTAGTGATGAAAGAAGAATACTCTCCCAGTCAAAGATATCAACTATCAAGTAGAACATGAAGCTGCATGCAGAGAGATGTAATTAATGGAGAAAATATTCCCTCATGGATCATTGTGATTTTAGACCAAATTTTGGTTCGTCTTTCACTGTTTATTAAAAGAGGGCCATGTGATCGACTAACACATTAATTTGACCAAAGTCAATTTTTCTCTCATGCTTGCACTTTACATATATATGTACAAAAAAGAAAAAAAGGAAAGAGAAAGAGGGGAGAGATAGGGAGAGAGGCACTCAGTGCTCCATAATAAGCATTTGATTTAGATATCTTTGCATATTGTTATGTGGATTTGATACTCACAAAGGATTCCTATCTGCCAGTATTTTAAAGGGTTTCAGTAGTGGAGATGACTCAGAGTTTTGTTTTAAAGACTGCATTCAATCATATCCTCCATTTGCACCTACACATCTCTCCTTTCACATGCCCTATCATCTTAAAACCTTTGGCACGTAGCTCTTCCATCAAGTTAAAGGGAACCCTAAACCCTAGAAATATTAAAGCCTCAGCTGGTCCAATTCACTGCTTCCTGTTCCACCTTGGTTTGAATGGAAACCCTAAACCCTTTGACAGTACTTGTAAGCTAGAGAACCAACCATTAATCAAAACCCGCTTCTTCTTTTTCACTTTAATTAAGCCTGCAGTTTTATTACAAAAGATTAAAGGAGTAAATTAATTAAAAAGGGTACCTATATATATAGTACCTTGTTGCCTACCCATGATTAATTAATTTAAACTATATGCATGGTTAATCATTCAAGCTAGCTAGTTCTTTTTAACTTATTGAAGACAGATATTGCTTATGAACTCGGCCTAACAATATTTGACTTAATTGTATAAATATTTATATATATATATATCTCTGTGTGTGTGTGTGAGAGAGAGATATCAACTCGGCCGGGTGGACTCAACAAGGTAGGTGGGAACGAATGAATTGCTTATATATATATATATATAACTTTAAATGATTGATATTCTAATCCCCAATCAATAATGAGCTAGTGAAAACCCATAAAATTTTGGTTCACAACATGGAGCCGTCAAGCTTGGTGAGGAAGCAATGAGCAACTGCTCATATTATAATGTTTAAAGCTTAGAACTTAATTCTCGAACTCGGCGTATATCTAACGGGTCCCTCTTCTAATCATAAACAGGGGGAAGGCCGGAAGGGGGAGGTGGTAATTAATATATGTTATTAAAATGGATACAAACCCTTTTGGGGAGAAAGTCTCGTCGCTCCTGGATATTCATATTCTCCCAAATCAGTGTGGGAATATATACACATACAAGAGTTTTTTGTTGTTCTTCTCTTATAATAAAAAGAAAGAAAAGCGATTAAGAATCCAAAGTGGCTACAAGGGACGATATAGCGATCAATCTGGGTGGCGACGATGATCAAAGTGGATACACGGAGAGATATACAGATATAGAGTAGTGGGCTCCGTCGCCCCGGTGTGGCAATCGAGTTCACGCGTGATGGGGAGCCTATTATAGAGTTTCGATGGCGCTTTTATATATTCTTGTGCGCCCTGGGATTACTTAATTAGGCTGAAACTGGGTGGAGCTTTGAACTTTGAAGCACCATCTGCTTCGAAGTAAGTACAGGGCCGAGCCGACCACGTAAAGTGGCATCAGGAAAAGCGAAGGAATGATCGTCCTGAAACTTCGTTCCCAGCAGTACTACTGGCGGCAGCTAGCTAGCCTGGACCTCATCCATACGCAATGGCTTAACTAAGACATATGTGAAGCCAAGCCAGTGCCCCCCTCGAAATGCAAGGCTGTGATGAGGACCGGAGATATATGAATAAGATGATAAAGCAAGCAGCCAAGCGAGCACGCATCCCCATTATCAACTCATGCATGGGGATACTAGTTTTCATATCCCTACTTTTGTAGCGTTGCTAAAAATAACACGATCTCATGAGAAACGCCAAACACCGGCTCCCTGCCTCCCTCTATATCTTTCTTCATCAAAAGCAGAGAAGTCCCATGAAACCAAGGTCCATTGCACATGCCTTCCCCACGAGACTACCTCATCCGCACTCTCTCAGAGGTTTAGTACGTACGTACCCAGAGTGGGGTTCACCCTTTCATATATCTCATCACACTACTACAACTACTACTACACTACTACTACACTACTAGTACTACTAGGATCATCGTGATCCGTCGATCTTTTAAACAAATCCCAATTACTTTCACCGATCCCCTCGCTTTAATATCCTCCTTCCTTCCTTCCTAGAAACCAGGTATCGACTTCGGATTCATGTGTCTTGCCAGTGCCTGCTTCGTTCACACATTGGTCCAAGTGTAATGCATGGCTCGATCACAGCTATTAATAATCCCTCGCTCATAATATGCCGAGCTTTCACTAGAGTCGTTGAGGAATTTCGTCGAACACCTGCCTGGCGGAGGCAGCGAGGGGGGGGCGGTGGGGGTGGGGACCCAGGGAAGCGGCTTTCTGCAGTCGCCTTCGGAGGTGGACCCTGTGACTCGGAAGTTGAAGCCTGAAGGCGGAGGAGGATGAGCGACTCCCGAGACCATCCACTGTACCACGTGGGAGCACAGGGCTCCCTCCTAGTCAGCAAGGTCCACTCCCACGTGGCACCTGTGGAAGAGATATTTCAAATCGGGCTGTCAACGCGCGGAGGTGGACCACCCCCCTCCAGCCGGACCATCTCTCCCGTCCCCCTCGGCTCGAGTCCGCGCGCCTCGTTCCGATTTCCCAATAATTCCGATCAGGATCACATTGTCCCTTTCCCCTCAATAACAAGCATTTCATTTTTTATTTTTTTATTTTTTTTTAATAAAATTTTAATTAAAATTCGACTAATCAATTTACTTGTGATTATGTGATTTGATGATAATCAACATTCGAAACTCGGATGGTACAACCAATCGTTACTATATACAAAAACATACTTAATATTTAATATTTATATATATTTTCACTTATAAAGTAAGAAAACCAGATTAATTATAATATTTTTTTTTCACTCAGAAGTCAGAAGTTGTTTAAGAAATATTTAAAAAATAAATAAAATAAAAGTTCGAATTAAAACCACATAAAAGAGAGGTTAGGCTAATGAAAATGGAACTTTTGAGTGGTTAGGCACCGCGAATAATGTAACATGTTTAATAAACTGTTAGGCACCGTGAATAAACCTTTCTTCATCGATCATCTAACTTTAGTTTAAATTCATAATATAAGAAGAAAAATTAGTAATTCCCAAAATCAATCACTTTATTTAATGGCTCATAATTTATGAAGGAGAGCTAAAAAAAAAGGTATAACTTAGACTTATAACTATGGTGATTATTTTTACAGTATCATCATTACTGATTAAGGTTTTTTAAATGACATGCGTTTAATAAAGATATTAATCAATGGAATGGAGTATGGAGAATTTAATTAATTTTTAATATTTTATTTTATTTTTCTCTATCCTTTTCATACTAAACCCACATTACAAATAAAAGTTAAAAGAAGTTTAAAATAGAAGAAAAATAAGATTATATGTATATATATATATATTTACATGAAAAAAAAAAAAAAAAAAAAAAAAAAAAGTGCTTTGAGTATCCTTCTTATCTCTATGGAAATAAAATTGCAAGTCTGCAACTCCCCTTACTAAAATAGAGGACCCCACAAATCTTGAGTCTCTGGATTTTTGCCCTTATAATATTCCACCCCAGAAAATTAAGTTATTATTTATTTATTTATTTATTATTTTTATTTTTATTTTTGGTTGTGTTAACTTTACATTGAAATTAGGAGTAGAGAAAAGAATAGGATTGAAATATAATAATATAATAAAAGAAGAACGCAGGCGGGCTTATCATTTGCTAAGACCAACTTCTCACATGGACCTCGCATGCCCCTTCTCACTCAGCTCTCTCTCTCTCTTGACTCTCTCTCTCTCTCCTCCCTCTCAACTTCCCCCAACTATTTATACCCTTCCATTCCTTCGACTTCCGACTCAGAATCAAACAAGCCATTTCCACTTCCAATCAACGACTTCTTCTCCTCCTAACGACTCTCACGAGAGCTTTTTCTCTCTTCCTTTGTTTCTTCCTTGGAGTTCATCTAATCGTATTCCCGCACAGACCCGAAATTAATCAAGCGATGGCTTTCATGGCGGAGAGGGAAGATTTTCTGACGAGGAGGTGCGTGTGGGTGAACGGTCCGGTGATCGTGGGTGCGGGTCCGTCGGGCCTCGCCGTGGGCGCCTGCTTGAAAGAGCAGGGGGTTCCCTTCGTGATCCTGGAGCGAGCCGACTGCATTGCGTCTCTGTGGCAGAAACGGACATACGACCGATTGAAGCTCCACCTCCCGAAGCAGTTCTGCCAGCTGCCCAAGATGCCCTTCCCGGAGGACTTCCCGGAGTACCCCTGCAAGCGGCAGTTCATCCAGTACCTGGAGGACTACGCCCAGCGGTTCGAGCTCAACCCAAGATTCAACGAGTGCGTGCAGTCCGCCAAGTACGACGACACCTGCGGCCTCTGGAGGGTCAAGACGGCGAGCACCAAGGCGGCGTCGGAGGTCGAGTACATTTGCCGCTGGCTCGTGGTGGCCACCGGGGAGAATGCGGAGATGGTGGTGCCGGAGATCGAGGGGCTCGGGGAGTTCGGCGGGGAGGTCCGCCACGCCTCCGAGTACAAGTCAGGGGAGAATTTCAGGGGGAAGAAGGTTCTCGTTGTCGGCTGCGGCAATTCCGGGATGGAAGTCTCTCTCGATCTCTGCAATCACAATGCCTTCCCTTCCATGGTCGTTAGGAGCACGGTGAGTGATTCGTCGATTCTTTAAAGCTCCCCAGAAATGACACTTAACCACACCCAGATGGGATTTGGATGGGATTCTCTGTCTTCCTCCCCTGAACCGGAAAGGAATTACAGAGCTCCTCACTTCTTCCCATTTCCACAAAGACGTTTTTTTTTTTTTGGGGTCCTCTGTTATTATTGATCGAGATTTTGATTTTCTGATTACAGGTTCATGTCCTACCGAGAGAAATCTATGGGAAATCCACATTCGAAACGGCCGTTGTCCTCATGAAATGGCTTCCGCTCTGGCTAGTCGACAAACTTCTCCTCATTCTGGCCTGGCTGGTGCTGGGGAACATCGAAAAGTACGGACTCAAACGTCCCTCCATGGGGCCATTGCAGCTCAAGAACGCCCTGGGCAAAACCCCTGTTCTCGACGTCGGTGCACTACAGAAGATCAAATCCGGAGATATAAAAGTGGTGCCGGGAATAAAGAGGTTCTACCCGGGAAGAGTTGAGCTCGCTAACGGCGACAACCTTGACGTAGATTCGGTCATTTTGGCTACAGGCTACCGCAGCAACGTCCCTTCATGGCTACAGGTGAGCTGATGCCTCTATCTTCGAGTTTACTCTGTTTTTTTCCTTTTAGTATTATTATTGTTATCAGTAGTATCCTTCTGCTTCTGTTGATTTGACGGAAGGGAAGAAAAGTCTAAAAGACAAGAAGTAAAAGGTCGATCGGATTTGACTCAAAACTGGATCGTAGTGTCTTCATCTCCAAGAGTTCAGAGATGATTTCCCCTTTTCCAAAAAACAGTTCAGTTCAGTTCAGTTCAGTTCAGTTCAGTTCAGTACTTCAGTTCAGTTCACCCCCTGGAAGAACAGTAAATGATTTTATTTTATTTTAGCCTCTAAATGATTTTACCACCTGGAAGAACCGTAGCTAGCAGGACCGCCTCTCCACGCCAGTAACAGTATCGGTTTGTGTTCTGATTGGTGGTCCTTGCTCTTTCTTCCCTCGAAAAGGAAAAAAAATATAATAAGAACATTTTGGACTGAATCGTCTCTGTTCTCTCTCTGTACAGGAAGGGGACTTCTTCTCAAAAAACGGGATCCCAAAGCAGCCGTTCCCAAATAGCTGGAAGGGAAAAGCCGGTCTTTACGCAGTCGGGTTCACAAAGAGAGGGCTATCTGGTGCTTCCCTGGACGCCGCGAGAATAGCACAAGACATCGGCAAAGTATGGAAGGAAGAGACGAGGAAGACAAAGAAGTTCAGTGCCTGTCACAGAAGATGCATCTCTCAACAGTTTTGAGTCTTCTTCTTCTTCTTCTTCTTCTTCTTCTGGGTCCGCCATGGATGGTGATGGTGACCACATTGACCCCCCGTGTACGATAACCTGTAAAAACTGAGCCGCAGCCCTCTCCGAGTAGCCCAAATTTTGTTAGAGAAAATGGGCACAACTTAATTTAATTCTGTATAGAGGAAGAAACAGAGAATTTTCCTTGTATTAGAAATTTTGTAGCGCTTTTTTTTTTTTTTTTTTTTTTTTTTTCTTTTGTACTATATAGTTCGATCTTCAATCATCAGATCAAAAGGAAATATATGATTCTCATGTTATTGCTGCTTCATTGGTTGCTTTACGAAGGGACAATCACTTCTCTCTCCCCCTCTAAGGTGGCAAACTATTCTCTCTCACTCTCTCTCTCTCTCTCTCTCTCTCTCTCTCTCTTTAAACTTTTCAAATGCGTTTCGAAAGGGGTATCCGATGGGACTCTGCAAGCATTTTTACAGCGCAAAAGAACTCATTATAGTATACACCTCAAATATAATCGGGCCCCTCCCTCCCCTCCCATGGCGACTACTTGCATTGCACATCAAGTCCCCTCCGCCATTTGCAGTACTTTAAAAAAAAAAAAAAAAAAAAAAAAAAAGAAGAGAGAAGAAGACGCGCAGTTCGATCCATTAATCATTTGTAGGTAAAAGAGCTTTGTTGTTCCATTATGCAAGTGAGTTGTAACTAGTATCTACAGCTATAAAGCGACGGAAGAAATCAAAACTAGCTCCCCAGTCTCCATCCAACTTCTTCTTCTTCTTCTTCAGATCTTTTCTTTCGGGTTAATGGGTAATCAGTCACCGGTAACGAGCCTCAGGATGATGATGGATGCCCTTTCAATCAATGTTGTAAAGTATGACGAAAAGTTTCAGAAAAAGGGAAAAGAACCCAACTTGACCTGCTGCATATAGATTCAACTTTACACAGAGATATATGTTTCTTTCTTTCTTTCTTTCTTTTCCAGTTTTCTTCCCTTCTGCAGTACGTACTGGGTAAATTCCAGCAAAGACGGCCTTGCGGTACACTTCATTTTCCCGAACTGGGATATGAAAAGGCCCCAGACGGAATCTCTCCATAATTTCTTTGATTGGAACTAAAAAGGGAAGAGGTTGGAGCCGTGCTTTCATTGACTCGATCCCACCCCCTCCGGGTACTGCCAGAGCATAACCCCTGTAAAATTCCCATGTCGATGAATACAATAACATATATACATTACCGAAAAAATTGTGGCTTTCCCTTTCGAGAAGACCACTGAACATTATTGTATGGCCCAACTCCACACCCACATCTGTGCCACCACCAAATGGAGCACATTCGAGGGGGCCCACATCGGAATCAGTACATCAGGTTCTCAGCTGACTCCCTTCCCACAGGTCTGCACCAACCTTGTATTGGGTATTCTCTATATATATCCCGGCCAGTTCTGCCATGACTGAACTGGGTAGTGGATATATCCAGGGGCTGCTGCAGCTACTAGTACTGGATCAGACATTAATAAAACGGAGGGTCGTCGATGCTAGCTTTTGAAGAAGAAGAAGAAAGAAGAAGAAGAAGTAGAAGAGCGGTGAAAGGATGTAGCCGACTAGTCGTCACTGACTGAAGCAAACAGTAGAAAACCACATGGGGGATGGTCGCCCCACTTTCACTATCCACCACAATTGGCCTCTGCGCGCCCATCCCTTCTCTTTAACTCCGGCATTCAAACAAACATGTAGAGTTCGAGAGAGCGTACTCGTGTTGTGGGACCCACAATGTGGCCTGTGCGATAGGCCGGCACATGTGCCACGTGGACGGTCGGACTCTTGTGGGTCCGCCGACTTCAACCCCCGACCCCCACCCCAAGAGATCAAACTGAGTCGTCCGGCCAGAGTCGCCGGCGGCCGATCGACGTCCCAGATGGGCTCGATCATGCAGCACTGATCAAGAAAACACTACTCATAGAGTCCCATGCACACGAGTCATATATGTAATCTTATTGGTAGAAAATTAACTTCCAATATATATATATATATATATATATATATATATATATATATATATATATATATATATATATATATATTTTTTTAGAGAGTGTTTGGGGGGTGAGTTGTGAGTTCCTGATCGGTACTCCCAAGTGAATGTGATCGTGAGGCATCCACGTAGTAATGAAGTTGCAGTTCTTGATTAATTGTCCGGTAGCTAGCTAGCTCCCAGAACTGGACGCCTTGGCATGTTTTGAAGATACAGCTGAGGAAGAAGGTTTCTGAAACACAGATCTCTGGACCCTTGGAGCTGATCTCTTCACTCTCTCCTGTAGGAACGTAACGACGACCCAGTCCCTGTTCCTCTCGATCGAATAATATCGCTCTCTAACGCAGTCTTCTCAACTAAGATGGGAAATGAATAATCGTGGTCCTCTCCCTCCAACCACTACCTCAACTAGTACGTACTATTGCGCTTTGATAAAGCCCGGTACCCGTTTCTCTCCACGTAAAATTAAATCGCAAAAATGAATGCGGGCAGATAAAAAACTTGATCACAACAAAAGGGCCATATATCTCTCTAATGGATGTATCACTTCATTAATTAATGAATATGGGTCTCTTTCTAAGCGAAAAAGGAATCACGGGTCTTGCTTGCATAAACTGATCAATAATATTATCTACTACTCATCAGAGTCTCTTTCATGCATGTTTAAGTAGGAATTTCATCGATCTCTTGACCTTCTCAGTACGTGTCTGGTTTTGAATCTGATCATGAGAGACCCTCCTTCTTATAAGCACACATGGTTAGGAGTCGGGACAAGTTTAGACATATCTCCGGCATTTTTAAGATGGAATATTACCATGTCTCAGCTTATGTAAACCGAAGAAATGGCAAGATTCCGAGCTATCTTTGGAGAGATCGTTGAATTCCTCTGCTATATTCCCTGAATCTGATGTAAATTTTTTTTTTCTAATTAAACTAGTGAAACGATTCCTCTCTCTCTCTCTCTCCCCCCCCCATAGACAACTGTATACATTGTTTCCATCACAACAGTCGTTCGGAAGGAAAGATTGGTTGACGGCACATTATATTTGCGCATGCCACCTCCTTCGTAATTTCTTGCATGAAATTCAAATCTATCTACCCAATATCGACATGAGCATCTTCGAATCACAGCAACTACATGGCTAGCTAGCTCTTCTCTAGATTCTAACAACTCGAATATTGAGTAACTGATACATCTTTCAAACCAAAGATCAGATCCATATATTATATATATGGAACTCTTCTCCATATGCATATATAAGATCGAGTAGTACTCTCAGATATATATACATATATTCATTCATGTTACTTGTAATTGATCAGTTCTTACAGTGGATCGATCAATCGCGAGTGTACATGACCACGACGCAAAGACGTAAACCCGTACGTAACCTTCAACATGCAGGTGGACCCACGAAGCACGCTACAATATTAGACTTTCGTATCACCCATCTGGTTGTTCGAATTGAAATCAATGTTCGACAGTGAATATATCCATATAAATACATTTATGTCCAATCCATTCTATATAAGGCTGCGTGTATTTTTCAGTTTAGTTTCTTTACATGTTACAATATTTAGGTATAAAAGGTTAGTAAGTAGCGCAATTCCTGCCTGATCAGATGGTACTGATGAGACTGGTACTGCGGAGAAGAAGAAGAAGAAGGAAGGAAGGATGGAAGAAAGATGCATGGGCGGCCGGGAAATTAAGATCGATCGATTAATGTGGAATAATAATAATATCGATCCAATCGAGGCGAAAGTGACGAATTGGAGCTATGTAACTTAGTGGGCCATCTGATCATCACGAGCAGTACTATCGGGTGTAGCGAGCCTATTATGAGTTCATGATTACGATCGGCGGTGAGGGCGACGGCGGGAGGTTCCGATTGGTGGACGGTGGAGCCGGGGATGCCAGGTGTAAGTGAGGGGCATGTGTATTATATATAGGATCATGGTGGGAAAAATATGAATATATATGGAAGAGAATGAAATTAAGTAGCGGGGGAGATCTAGTACGTACGTGATTATATGTATATTGAATGGTGGGAGAGGGACGCAGAGAGGGACGGAGCGGGTGGGGGACCATTGCCAACCAAGAGATCGGAGAGCCGATTTGGGTTCGTTCCAACTTGTTGAATTGGTATCAGAGTTTTGAGATGATCAGTCATGTGTGTGGTCTATTTGGAATATGTGGAGGAGGACCAATCATGGGCTGGTCCGGAAGTTCCTGACAGGTTCAGATAGAGAGAGACATTCATTCCCAACCAGCCACCTCCTTAATTCAATGTATCCCCCCCTCTCCCTCCCTCCGTACCAAGCTTAAGACAGGTGAGATTAATTAAGAAGTGCAACTTCATTAAGGTGTACCTAGCTAGCTACTTTGGTTAGAACACATATATGTTTTTTAGGGTTTTGGAGAGTTAATTACCATATCCATGGTTTTACTGACTCTTTTGTTATGGGGTACTGATCAGTCTACTTTAAACCGGAAAAGTTTTTGGGTCAGAACGGAGAAGTGGGTCGACCCAAATTTTCCCGCCATTTTGGTCTAACCCAGTTAAACCGAGTTGGACCAATAATGAATACTATACCCTGTATATTTTCAACACTTCTATATATAATAAAAGAAAATAAGTGATTTAGTTGTGCCTATTATATATATAGTGAACTGGGTCGGACCGGCCGGCGGTCCGGTCCGGTTTTTAAAACACAGATTTAATTAAACAACACTAGCTATCTAGGTCTTCCCAATCCAAGATTATTTTAATTTCCATGTAGATCAAGTTCAAGTCGAATTTGGTATCTATAATGTCCCACCTATATAAGCAAGTCTTTTGAGGTACTAACTACTGGTACTAGTACAATTAATACGTCTATAATTAATGTCCCTATGAAGAGTACATGAGCTTTAACATAGGAAAAAAGGAGCTTGAGAAATCATTGGAACGCGTTAAATTAAAGTTGGAGACATATATATATATATATATATATACACATAGCATTGATCGATCGATATTGCAATAGTTTGGGTTAATTAATGACGTGAAGGTATGATTGAATGCGGTTGGCATGGAGTCTATTTCGTGGCCCGGGTTAGGTATCAAGTCATGGATACGGCAAAAGTGCAGTAGTCCACATCCTATTTGACATGGAGACGAAGTTCATAGATGTTTTTTAGGAGGGCTAGCTTCCATGAATATATGGGGTAATATTATGTAACATGGCCACATATGGCCTACAAATCCGATAAGTATCTGCACATCAGCCAATGTGTCTTCATTATAATCAAGACAAGGAGTACCTTAGGTACAACCGTCTACGTAGGATATTTACTCTGGCAAGGACGACCTTAATTATGATATAGTAAGGAAATTTAAATTACAACATATATATTTATATATTTAAGACTTAGTACTACTTATTCCTGCTTTAATATTGTGAGAGAATATAATTTGTTTCGTACGTACGAGTCAATATCAAATTGGGTGGATATCACATCAAATAAGTCAAAAATAAGAAAAAAATATATATATGTACGCACCAAAATGTGTGTGGCCCAAATTCAATGAGCCCAACAACCCATCTGTCCATCAAACAACGATCATGGGTAGGCTTTATTCGTCGTCAAAGCTCGTCGTTGTGGCCCATCGCAAAGTTCAACCGCGCCGCCACATCACCAATACATTCGACACCCTCGTCAGCAGAGATTGTCGAGTTGGCACTCGTCAGCACGCATCGTCAGCAGTCAACTACCAGCTTCAGTCTTTAACAGAAAGAGCGAAAAGAGGGCCACGATCCTGGTTTCCCTCTTCCCCTCGTCTTCCCCAACTTCACAGCAGAATGAGGATCACGATCCCTATTCCCAGGCAACGCCTCTCAACGGTCATACAGAACCGACTACAAATAGCCGGAAGTTCCCTGTCTCAAGGGCGTGAAGAAATCAATTCCCAAATCCCGACAAGTGAAGAACTCTCTTTCAAACCGAAGGACTAAAATCCCTTCCCGGAGGAGAAGCTCTCATACTAACAGAGGTTCTTTCGAGCCAACGAAGCCAAGCATTTTATCATTCGTCGTTCCGACAGTTCAACCGGAGCAGCTCTACACGATCGCCGGCAGCGTCATAAGTCGATACACGCGGAGCACAAATACCTCCGTCAGACCGACCAAAGCCACAGCAGTTCGTGCACACTGGTTCCTGCAACTTAAGTTCGACGTTCGTTCGTTCGTTCGCAGAAGCTTCGACTTCACCAAATTCACACGGAGATCGAATCGGAGGAAGCATAGGAGATTGTACTCGCAATTCTTGATATTTACAACACACCCTGTAACATAAATTATTCTAAAGTAATCGACATATTCTCTCGGTTGCGCCTCTTCGCGAATCGGCGGATTTTCGGTGAAACAGATTTGGCATACCCGGTGGGACATTTCCTACCTCTCATCTCCTTCTCCGTCAAAAAAAAAAAAATCCAACCACTGTCATGGCCAGCAACGCCAATAACGGCAACAACAACAACAACACCAACAATAGGGGCAAGCAAACTGCCTTGTTGAGCTCTGCTCAGCCACTTCCTACTGTAACTGCAAGCTCGGCCGCCGGAGCTCGAGGATCGACAGTCGCATCTCCGGCCAACCTCCGCGCTCCGACATCTCCTCCACCTGCCACACGCCCATTTACAAGGGCTCTGGCGGTTTGTCCACCGGACAAGCTCCATTTATGCGCGACGCCGCGCCGCCTAACTTCCGTGTTAGGTGCCTTTAGGCTACCGCGGCCTCGGTCAAACCAACCACCGCCAAACTACTACCAGCGATGGCCAAGCCAACATACCTGGCTGTCGCCGCATCTCCTTCTCCTCGCAGCCCGTTTCGCCCAGCCCGGCCCCGATCGCCCGTCCGCGGAAGCTCTATTGTTCCCACCTTGGTACAGCAATACGAGCAAAGTGGGGGCATCTCCTCTCTCCCTGCGACCAGGACATGCTCAATACCAGCTTCCTCCGTGCAGAGAACATCGGCGACGGACAACTTCGCCCGGTTATGTTGGTCTCACACCGACCTCCCTAGCCGCTCTCAGCGCGGCGGCTGGTCCACCACCCCTCCGCTCACCTGCGCCGACAAACATCAGCGATCTCCCCTGCTGCCACATCGCCCATTCCATCTCGGCGACTCTCACCCGGTGGCTGCGCTGCGCCAAACCCGGTCACCTCCCGAGTCACATCTGCGCCAATCAACTGCGGCGGGTCCTTCGGCCCGGTCTCCCACAGCGAACACCTCTCCTATGAAGTCACCGACGGCGACTTCATATCTCCAAGTTGCGTCAAGAACAAATACTCCGGCGCGAAACTGTCAAGATGGCCGCAATGACAACCTCGGCCAAGACTATTGAAGAACAAATTGCGAAATGCAAAGCTGCGATAAAAGAGCAAAGCGAACAGCTGCAAGATAAAAGATGCGCAACTTCGCAACCCGCGATGCTCAACTAGCAGCTCGCAATGATCAAATCGCTAAAAATGTTTGAAAGGCTTGAAATGGGCACAACCACCAATAACACCGGTGGCCTCTCTCAAGAAGTCGATCGAAATCGGCCGACTACCGGCCCTCAGTAGAAGCTACCGCGAAGAAGATTCCTCTTCGACGACGAAGCCGCCGCCGTCGCTCCAAAGGCCATCCGCAGAGGCCGACCCGAAGGGATCCGTCTGCTCTTACCCTTGATTCCATTACTGAGCTCATCAACCATGCGGACGAAACAAATACGACGACCACAAATCGGTTGCCTACAAGAGACCGCATACACCGAGGGATCCGAATATCCCAATGTCGATCGGCTATCACCCTCCCAAGTTTCAACAATTTAACGGCAACGGCCACCCAAAGCTAGGGATGGCAACGGGGCGGGGCGGGGCGGGTTTATGGAAACCCGTCCCCGCCTCGTGAAAAACCGGGGAAACCCATGCCCGTTAAAACCCGCCCCGCGGGTTTAATTTCTAAACCCGTCCCACCCGGTAAGAAACCCGCCCGAACCAGCGAAAACCAGCCCGCCCGTATGGGTACCGACCGACCCGTTCCATTATAATATATTTAGTATTAAAAATTTTAAAAATATTAAAAAAAATTTAAAATATTAAAAATCTATAAACATATAAATACTTAACTTAAACATTTTATCAAAAATAAGTTTTATTAATATATATTTTTATTATATATTTATCTTTAAATATTTTATTTTTTAATAAATATTAAGCTGGTCGGGTCGGGTTTTTGGGCGAAAACCCGCCCCCCGCCGAACCCGTGGACGGGTTCCGCCCCAAAACCCGAACCAATCGCGGGGTAAAATGTAAACCCGAACCCGCTTTAAGAAAGTCGGGTCGGGGCGGGTTCCCCGCTAAATGGAACCCGCTGCCATCCCTACCCAAAGCAGCATGTCGCTCATTTCATTGAAACATGTAATAACGCCGGCACAGACGGCGGCTTGTTGGTGAAATAATTCGGCCGGACACTAAAGGGAAATGCCTTCGACTGGTACATCGAGCTACCCCAAGAGTCGATCGACAGCTGGGAACAACTGGAGAGTGAATTCCTCAGTCGGTTCTACAGTACCCGGCGCACCGTCACTCTAGTCGAGATCGCCAATCTCAAACGTAAGAAGGGCGAAAAAGTGGTCGACTACATCAACCGATGGAGAAATTTGAGCCAAAACTGCAAAGAAAGCTCAAATCTCTCCCTCGAAGCTGAGATCGAGATGTGCTCACGGGGAATGCACTGGGAGCTCCTGCGCTACATCCGTAGCCGAAGGCCGAACGACTTCCAAGAGCTCGCAACAGAAGCTCACAACATGGAGATTCTCATGGAAGAACGAGGAGAAGAAGGATCCTCTTCCGCCGATCCACGCAAAAAAGGAAAGGCACCCGTTACGACCGCACCAAAAGAGACGAAAGAGAAAACGAATCCTCTTTCACAACAAATACTGTCGAACCGATCAAGGTCGGAAGTAAGGTCAAGCCGACCTACCTCCCACGACAATTGACGGGAGGCTTCAAGAAGCTGACACTGGAAGAACGACAGGCAAAGACATATCCCTTTGCCGACGTTGACGTTCCCATCATGCTCGACCAGCTGCTTGAAAATCAACTACTGAGGCTGCCAGAAATCAAAAGGCCTGGCGACCAATCCAAAAGCAAAGATCCAAATTTTTGCAAATACCATCGACTGGTTGGGCACTCGACGGAGAAATGCTTCGTCTTGAAGGACCTCATCATGGAGCTGGCAGCGCAAGGCCGTATTGAAATCGAAGGAGCTAAAAACACAGCCTCCTCATATGCCATCTCCATCCGAGCCGAGCCGAACCAGCTAACCCGGCCAAACAAGAAGCAGGTCACGAAGGAGTACTGACCAAAGCCCGGCTCCTCCAGCCGACCTCATAACAACAGACGACCACCGGCTAAGGTCGCACCAAAACCGGCACCCCGCGAAGAAGCTCCAGTGGACGCAGAAGGGTGGATCTTGGTCCCCCGGAGAAACAAGCATATTCGAGAAATCGAACCAGCACCGGCGACCATCAAAACAAAAACAAAGCGGTCAAACAAAAGAGCCGCAAAACGCCAAAAGAAAGCTCCCAGGACTAACGTCCAGGGGGCAAGCAAAAAGAAAAGAAGACCCGTCACATTGGCAGAGTTCTTCCTGAAGGAGTTCCTCTCGCCGCCTGCAATGGTGGCGACCTGCTCAACAGCTCTTCCCGAACAAACAACAACAAAAGAGAAGGGCAAAAGACCAGTCATCGAATGCGACGACCATGAAACATCGCTCAAACAAATCTCGCATCTCAACAAGATAGAGGATGATCTTGATCTAGACATCAGATCGAGGCAAGCCTTAATCCAAATCCTCGCCAAACCAGAGGGACTCAAGGCTGAACTTGAGACGCTGCTGATGAGAAAGCACGATCTGCCGAAAGTCGGGTTAACCCCTCCTTTTCGAAAAGTGGAGGAAGACACTTACACCAAAGCGCATCTCGCGAAGTCAGAAGAAGCACTGGCCGTCACATGCCCATTGTGCATTACATTCAGAAAGGAAGACGCACAATTGGGGATGAAGAATCACAACAAACCGTTGTTCGTCTCCGGCTACATCAGGGACCACAAAATCAACCCTATCCTCATCGACTGCGGATCTGCAGTCAACATTCTGCCCATCCGTACGATGAAGAATATTGGTCTCTCTGCCGGCTACCTCTCTCCAAGTTCTCTCCTCATTCAAGGTTTCAACCAGAAGGGCCAGAGAACACTCGGGATGACGAATCTCAAATTGCATATCGGGGACATGATAGCCGACACGCCTCTTCAAGTCATCGACTCCAGGACGTCTTACAATTTGCTCTTGGGTCGACCATGGTTCCATTCAAATGGAGTTGTGCCATCCACATTGCACCAGTGCTTCAAGTACTGGGAAAACGACGAGCAGAAGACGGTGTATGCCGACGAAAGCCCATTCACAGAAGCAGAGGCATCGTTCGCAGATGCTAAGTTCTATCTGACAACCAGGCCGACAGTCAAATTGTCACCTTGGTCCAACCAAGCAGCGAACGCCAAAAGCACTCCGATGCAAGCTACACCGTCCAAACAACCGGCGCAGGATGCAACACTCAAACAGTCGTCGCAGCCCATAAAACCGCAGGCTCCGACGTAAACTACATCGCCTAAGCAGACCACGACGCAGGACGTATCTCCAAAACAGCCGGCACACAGTCCTAAACCGGCCACAGTCACGCCTACACCAAATCGGCACAACATACCCATCATGCGATACATTCCACAGTCGCAAAGGAAGAAAGGAGAAGCTCCCCTGGTCGCCTGCAACAAATTCCAGCCGACCCCTTTGTCAGAAAAGGTCACGCTTCCTCTACCAAAATTAGAGGAACGAAGTATCGTGAAGCAATGGCCGAGCCAGCAATAGTTACCGGCTACACGCTCAAATGAAGGCTTCGACCCGAACGCCTACCGGTTGATGGCCAGAGCAGGGGGCAATCTTACAAAAGACGAGATTCATGCAAAACCTCCCGTGACCTTACCCGTCTTCACTCCAGAGCAGGCGAAATTGAAGAACGAAGGGCGCTGCATCAGTCAAGGCCGCTTGGGCCTCGGTTACGAGAGGCCAAAACCAATCAAAATCTATACAGCCCAAGCAAAGCCGGTCAAGATAACCAGAAAGTCATCGGCAGATGTGCACCAAGTCTCAGTTGGCCAAATTCCAACGAAGAAACAAAATACTTCAAAGCCGGTGATCATTTACACCAAAGACGCCATCAATCGAAGTCGACCAAAAGAAGACGACGGTCCAATCGTCATCTATACTTTGAAGGCACACCTCGCACGAGCTCGCGCGTACTACTCGGTATGGCGACTCACATCTCCGTCGTCGACGACAACCAAGAAGAAGAAGAGGAATTCGTCTTGAAAGAGGCTCCGGCTGAATTTGAAGAAGGAGGCCAGTCAACCGTCGACGAACTAAAGAAAGTCGACTTGGGCACAGCAGAGGACCCGAGGCCGACATTCCTCAGCGCCTCACTGACGGCCGAAGAAGAAGTCGAATACATGGCTTTGCTTCACGAATATCGCGATATCTTCGCTTGGAATTACACAGAGATGCCCGGCCTCGACCCGCGCGTGGCAGTCCACAAATTGGCGGTTCATCCCTCTGTTCGGCCAGTGAAGCAATCGCAACGACAGTTCCGGCCAGAACTGGTGCCAGAAATCGAAAAGGAGGTTGACAAGTTGATCGCGGCAAATTTCATCAGGGAGGTGAAGTACCCATCCTGGATTGCAAACATCGTCCCAGACAAGAAAAAGACTGGCCAAATTCGGGTCTGCGTCGACTTTCGTGACTTGAATAAGGCGTGCCCGAAGGATGACTTCCCTCTGCCAATTACCGAGCTTATGGTCGACGCGACAACAGGGCATGAGGCTCTATCTTTTATGGACGGGTCCTCCGGCTATAATCAAATTCGGATGGACCCAAAAGATGAGGAGCTCACCGCATTCCGCACTCCAAAAGGTATTTTCTGCTATAAAGTTATGCCGTTCGGACTCAAGAATGTCGGCGCAACATACCAGCGAGCAATACAGAATATCTTCGACGACTTTCTGCACAAACGCGTCGAATGCTATGTCGACGACCTGGTGGTAAAGACGAAGCAGAGGTCAGACCATCTCCTCGACCACAGGGCAGTGTTCGAGAGACATCGGCAGTTTCAACTCAAAATGAACCCGCTGAAGTGTGCTTTCGGCGTCACTTCGGGTAATTTTTGGGGTTTCTCGTCCATCACAGAGGAATCGAAATTGACCAGTCAAAAATTGACACCATTCAGAAGATGTCGGAGCCCAGAAACATCTCCGAGCTTAAAAGCTTCCAAGGTCACCTAGCGTACATTCGACGTTTCATCTCGAACCTTGCCGGGAGATGCCAGCCTTTCAGCCATCTGCTAAATAAAGGTACACCGTTCGAGTGGGACGACTCATGCCGGAACGCCTTTAACAACCTAAAGGCGTATCTCACCAAACCACCAGTGCTCGTAGCTCCAATCGTCGACAAACCGCTGCTGCTGTACATCGCAGCACAGGAAAAATCGGTGGGCGCTCTTTTGGCTCAATGTGATGAGGACAACAAAGAACGTTCTCTGTATTATCTCAGCCGAACACTGGTGGGTGCCGAGCTCAACTATACACCGATCGAGAAAACCTGCGGCTCTCATCTTCGCGAGTACAAAAACTTCGGCATTACCTTCGGCACATTCAACGAATCTCATTTCAAGAGCCGATCCGTTGAAGTACATTATGTCGCCCAATCCTCTCCGGTCGACTGGCTAAGTGGGCTCTGCTCCTATCAGAATTCGAGATCAACTTCGTCCCGCAAAGAGCGATCAAAGGCCAAGCACTAGCCAATTTTTTGGCCGACCACCCGGTGCCGGCCGAATGGGAATTAACAGAAGAATTCCCCGACGAAGAAATATTTTTAGTCGAGGTGCTTCCCCCTTGGGAGATGTATTTCGACGGCGCCGCACGAAGAAATGGAGCTGGAGCCGGAGTTCTTTTCGTCTCTCCAAAGAAGGAGCTATTGCTATATTCGTTCGTGCTCGCTCAAATTTGCTCGAACAATGAAGTAGAGTACCAAGCCATCCTCCTCGGACTCGGTATAGCGGTCGAGATGCAAATGTCGCAGCTAACTATCTACGACGACTCAGCTCTAGTCATCATGTAATTGACAGGGGAGTTCGAAGTAAAGAAACCCGAGCTCAAACCTCTCTGGAGATATGCCAGTGAACTCCTGGCCCAAATCCCGGAAGTCTCACTCCACCATGTCCCTCGCTCCGAGAATGGGCCAGCCGACGCATTAGCCAGCATTGCTGCCAGCTTAGCACACCTGGACGAACGGCCAAACCGAGTCCCCATTCGCGAACAATGGGTCATCCCTCCACCAGTCAAGGAAGAAATAGATGAAGAGCTAACAGAGGAGATAGAAGAATCTCTCCCTATATTGTCTAGCCAAAATGAATCCAAAGATTGGCGCGAACCTATCATCAACTTCCTTCGTCACAGCATGCTCCCAGTCGACCTGCAAGAGCGAGTCCAAATCCGCCGAACAGCTCCTAGGTACGTTTTCATCAACGACGTACTATACCGAAGGTCGTACGCAGGTCTGCTCCTTCGCTGTCTTTCAAAACAAGAGGGGCTACAAGTATTGAAAGAAACACATGGTGGGATCTGCGGCGCACATCAAGCCGGCCCGAAACTCCACCTGCAAGTCAAACGACTCGGCTATTACTGGCCAACTATGCTCAGGGACGCCATTGAAATGGCCCGAACCTGCAAACCGTGCCAACTCCACGCCGACTACATACACCAACCACCACGGTGCCGCTTCACCCAACGGTCGCTTCCTGGCCATTCGGGCTTGGGGTATGGATATCATCGCCCCATCACTCCCAAATCCGACTCCGACCGGCAAGTACATCTTGGCTGCCACCGACTACTTCTCCAAATGGGCTGAAGCCGCTGCCTACCGAGAGGTCAAAAGCAACCACCGTCGCTGATTTCATCCGAACTCAACTCATATACAGATATGAAGTTCCACGGTATATCGTGGATCGGACAACGGCACACCCTTCTTCGAAAACAAGTGTCATGGACCGCTTCAAAAAATTTCGCGATACAACAGCGGATGTCGCCGGGCTTATAACCCGGTAGCCAATGGACTCGCAGAGGCTTTCAATAAGACACTCGCAAAATTCTGAAGAAAACGGTCGGCCCACAAAAGGAGCTGGGATGAGAAGCTTCCCCAAGCTTTATGGGCATACGAAATCCATCGGCTCGAACACCTACCCAAATCGACTCCATACTCGCTGGTTTACGGCGCCGGCGGCGGTGCTCCCTCTCGAGTACAGCTCCCTTCCCACGATAGCTGTAAGAGAAGGGTTGGCGACGGAGGAATGCGCTCAGCTGCGATTGGCAGAGCTTGAGTCACTGATGAACAGCGACTTCGAAGCGCAACAAATGACTGAAAGTGTTACCAATCTCGCATGACCGTGAGCCTTCAACAAAAAGGTACGCCTCGGGTCATTCCGTAAGGGCGACCTTGTGCTAGCAGTTCGACGACCAATGCTCTTTACGAGCAAGACCGGGGGCAAATTCGCACCAAAATGGGAAGGCCCCTATGTCGTACAAGAAGCTTACACCAATGGCGCATACAAACTCGTCACCGCTAACGGGTCGGAGTTACCTATCACAAACGGTAAATTTCTCAAACGATTTTATCCATGAGAAGGGTAGCAGAAAAAAAAAAAAAATCCATTTCATTCTAGTAAAAAAAAATATTTTTTACCCAAGGTCTCGCAAAAAAAAAAAATCCAAGACCTCAAAAAAAAAGCGAGGGGAGAATAAAAAAAAATCAGGTTGCAACACATCCAGGGATCAAATACACAGAGGCTACAGGTTGAGTTCGAAGTCGATCACTCGCTGCCGCCGCGAAGCACCTCTGCCGGCGTATCCTCCAGCTCACCAGCTTCGCTCTCACTCAGCACAGGTTGTGCACGGACATCCTCGAGTTGCCGCTCCAACACAGAGGCTTCAGCATCAAAAGCCTGAAGCTCAGCCTGAGCGATACCAATGTCCGCCCGAAGGAGTCAAGCTGGCGGCCCAGCCTAACCAGTTGTTGTTCGCGAACGGCTTCCCTCTCAGCCTCCACGGTTTCGTACTCGGACCGGCACAGACTGACCAACTCAACCATCGCATTGCGCCGGCAATGCACTCGTCAAACCGATCGCGATACCTCGGCTTCGAGAGCTCGGTGCTCGGCCCTGGGGAGATTACTAGCAACAGAGCAACGCAACTGCTGGAGATGTTCAGCCTCTCGCGGGAAATCCTCCACCCACTGCTCCAAGATAGAAACCTCGACACCCGCTAAGCGTATATGCTCTAAAAGGCCGCGGGCATCAATCACCAGCCCGGGGGAGCAGGGGTCCTCTGCAGGAGCCAAGGCTGTCCGGATGAACCGAGTCCACAGGCCCATCGCAGATTGCTGGACCCACCCTCGCGAGGTCGCCGAGAGAAAAATCGTGGAAGACTGCTTGAAAAATTGCCATACCAACAAAGGGTTAAGAAAAGAAAAGCAGGAGGAAGAAATAGAGAGTAAGGAAAACCTACCGCAGTGAACCGAGAAGATAAAGAATTCTCGCTGGCGGACCGGTGGATGGGCTCTGGACACTCTTCCCCAACGACTGGATCGGCTGCCTGGCCATCCAGCCTCCCTTCGGTGCATGGCCTCTCCTCAGGAGCAGGGAGTAAGCGATAACTTAAGTTCGGAACAGGGGTCCGAAAATTGACCCCACCTTCCCCACCTGAAGGTGGAGATGACGCTTCGCCCTCGTCACTAGAGATGGTCATAGGGCAGTCAACCCTACCCATCTCCAACCTACCAGTGATAGCATCGGTGAACATCCCCTCTTGGTCCCTCCCTTCTCGGTAACGCCCCCCTGAGACAACAGGAGATCGCGAACCCTCCGAGCGAACATCAAGCTGGCTCGCGCGAGAATAGGGGACCAGCGCAAGTGCATCTGCAGAAGGCTCCGCCTCTACCCCAAGTCGCACCAGAGAAGACACAACCGGCATTGCCTCCAGCCGCGTGGCAACTTCCCTGGCAGGTGGCGCCTCCAGCCTCTCTATCGGACATGCCCCCATGATAACTTCTTGGGACTCCGCAGCGGAAACCGTCGGAGAAGGCAAGTCACGAGGAGAAGAAGAAGTCCGATGATGCTTACTCCTCGACCTCTTCTTGAACAAAGGCGGGTCGAAGATGACCCTCGGAACCTTTGTCTTCTTCCTCTTCGACACACCCTTCCTCGACGAAACTGCCGGCGGCGGAACTGCGGGGTGCACTATTATTGGGTCGACGACCCCTTTCCTTTATCCAGAGGCGCGTCCGCAGCCGGTGGAGACGACGAGTTCGGCCGAACAACTGGTTCGGCAGGCGGGGCAGGAGCGGCTTCTCTGATAACGGCCCCTCCCTCTGGCTCGACGGTCGTCGGATCCTGAGTAACCTTCTGAGAAGGCTTCGAGGTCGGCGTCTTCTTCTTCGCGGAGCCCCTCTTCGGCGCGGCCTTCTTCCGCGGCGCCCGCTCTCGAGTAAAACTCTCCCATTCTTTCTGAGAAACACAAGGGGAAGGAGAGAGTAAGTGCAAATACAACCAAAAGCCCAAGGAAACAAAAGGCGCATAAATACAAGTAAGTGCTTTTACCTCAAAAAGGGGAACCACGGCCTCGAGCCATGATACCCGATATAAAGCCGTCACTCCTGGATCGGCATCTGGACTGACGAAGGACGACACATCCACCGTCCCGAGGGGGAAGGCATTCTCGCTCTGCCAAATCTCCACCAACGACTCAACCGTCGGCGCCCTCCTCTGATCACCGATCAGAACACCCAAAAAATCCTGGCAAAAGCCGAACTAACGGGCAAACCGATGCGGACTATATGGCTCCATGATCAGTTGGTCGCACTGCCGCAACACGAGATGGCTCGCTCGCAAACAGCAGAAAAAATCCGCCTCAATCCGCGAAGCAAGATGGCCCGGCCTGTCGACAATAGGGCCTGGGGGGAGTGCTTGCGGCCCGTACCAACACCGCACTCCACTTCGCCAGAACAGGGCACGAGCTTCCCTCTGTGTGTAGGCACGGCCATTGTCGGGGTTGCGATAAATCATCATTAACGGCCGGTCACCTCCCGACGAGTCGGCCGTGTGGACGCCAAAGTAGTGTGCGAGCCAGGCTTAAACAAACGGCCAAGGGACCTTCCCCCAACAGGAACTGTTAAGGCCTTGATACAGACCTGCCAGAGTCACGGCGGCCAAGTTGCACTTATAACCGCTCGCCAAGAAGCACGCCATCTTCAAAATCGTATACCTCAACATACCGCCTGGCGCGGGGAGAATACAGAGGCAGAGCCAAAGAGATAAGAAGGCGTCCAAATATACCTCGTCGGCGAGCGCGTCGGGAACATCGAGCTCCTTCAAAGGCTGATCCAACCGTTCCGACCTATTGCGGCTCCTCGAGCCCGAAGTCTTCATACGATCGGCCCAAGCATCTTCAGAGGGCCGAGAGTCCCTTCCCGGGCGGAACCAAAAAGACGTCCAATCGGACATCAGAACTCCGTAGCTCTTTCCGCCTCTCTGCAGCACGATAAACGAAAAATAGGCCAAGATCAAATACTTGAGGCTTTCGGCAGAGGAAGATGATGACCAGAAGAGAAGTCATCAACGGAAGGGAAGGACTCGTCAAAAATACCTCCTCGAGCACGGGAAGCCCACCGAGGCGATGGAGATCCCACAAGGAAATCGACAACTCTCCCTCTCGAGTGAAGATAGAATTGGTGGCAGAACACCAGACTTCCGTGAAGGCCGTGACGACGTTGCAGCAGCAACTATACCGGAACATGGAGGCCCGCACGGCATACAATAAGTCGACTGCCGCCAGATGCTCCGAGCATGTACGCAGGACGACGTCCGCCCACTCGAAGTAATAAGGTACGTAGCGAGGACTCACAATGTCCATGCTTCTAGCTTCCCAGGGGCTGAAGCTGCTGCTACCGATAGAAAGCTCGGGAGGAGAAAATTTCACCAAAGTGTCGTGCATAGGGTTCATCAAGATAGCACCTTGAGCTTCGTCCGGAGGCGACGGGGTCTCGCCGACGTCGGGGATGAAACAAATCTGATCATCCCCGCTAACAACCGGACGGCTCCAGAGCTCGCAAGTCGTCCCAGTTAAAGGGACACGTACGTCACGCCCTCCGAGGGCAGAGGGCAAACCCACAAACAGCAAAATTTCCCTGTCTCCTTGTGTATTGCTGATATGCACGCACTCTCGGAGCGCGCCTCTCACCGGCACCCGGACGTTGGAGAGGACGAGGTCGAGGAACGTAACGGTGAACGATGGGAAAGACATCTGCAAGCGACAGAAACATCGGAATCGTCAGTTCAAAAACCAGGTACTCAAGCTATCTTCAAAAAAAAAAAAAAAAAGAGAAGAAAGAAGTCTGTGTATTCACATCGCGATAAAAAAAAAAATGATCGTAACAAAAAAAAATAAAGGATGTGAACAGCGGAAAAAGAAAACCAAAGCCGCAATAAAAAAAAATAAAGGATGTGAACAGCGGAAAAAGAAAACCAAAGCCGCGATAAAAAAAAAAAATCTCTCTCTCTACGGCTAACACAAATGCAGCCTCGAGACAATCGGCGATAGCAACCAGCATCCTCGCGGCCACCAAACCAAAGGTGAACAAAGTTGTATTCCCGATGCTCAACCACAAACCAGAGCATCACAGGGCTTCAATGCCCGGGACTATCACCGAACATTCGCATTTGCGAACCCCCGTGCCGGACGTCAAAGTCGGACGGGAAACGAATGCTATGGAAGACGATACTCTGCGACCGAGCCAAGCATTATATGGAGCTCTACGGTTAACCACATCATCGTCAGCTATCCGTGCCTAGCAACCCAGGCGGACACGAGTAGGGATGGCAACGGGTACGGGTTAGCGGGAACCCGCCCTGACCCGACCCGCTTAAAGCGGGTTCGGGTTTATGTTTTTACCCCGCGGGTTGGGTTCGGGTTTTGGGAGCAGAACCCGTCACGGGTTCGGTTCGGGTTTTGGGAGCAGAACCCGTCCGCGGGTTCGGGGGGGGGCGGGTTTAAGCCCTAAAACCCGACCCGACCCGACCAGCTTAATTCTTATATAAAAAAAAAAAAGTTTTAGAGGGTATTTAAATAATACAAAGTAAAATCCTACTTTATTACGTTATCCCCTTATGTTTGATAATATGTTTATATTATTTATTTTAGAATTTTTTATATTTTTAAATTTTTAATATTAAACATAGCTGGTCGGACGGGCGGGTTTTCGCGGGTTTGGGGCGGGTTTTTTTTTTTTGGGCAGGGATCGGTTTAGAAATCAAACCAGCGGGCGGGTTTTCGCGGGACGGGTTTCCGGTTTTTCTGGGCGGGGATGGGTTTCAAAACCCGCCCGCCCGCCCATCCCTAGACACGAGCCAAAGCCATAGCGCGACCAAAACAAAAGGGATAACCGCGCTGGGCAACCGAGTCGGACACGCTCAAGCGAGGTCAGGTAAGTGACTCTTCCCTGAACCGAAAAAAAAAAGAAAAAAAAAAGGGGAGGGGTGACAAAAAGAAGCCATCACGAAAAGACTGCGACAAAAAGAAGTCGTCGCTAAAAAAAAAAGAAAGAGAACGAAGTTCCGAAGAAGCCTTCACCAGAAAACGAGGTAGCCAGGCCAACTCGTGCATCGGTAATCATGGTGAGCCGCGGAATTCGAAACTTGACGGCCAAGCCACCGATGATAGGCTGAGACGAGACGTCTGACAAACTGGCCACTCAAGTCGAAAAGAAATTTTCGAAGAAGGCGAGCGAAACGGAGGCCCCCTCCCCGAAACCGAGCCGTCGGGTCGAACGACGAACGACAAATGTTCGACCACCCACAGAGGAACGACCGGCGCGTTTTCAGCAAAACCAAAAAAAATGTGAAGACAGAACATCACCCCGGCGACCCAACCAGTGTTCCCCGGAGTAAAACCATCGGAAAAGGAAGAACCGGCACCCAGCAACTAAGTCGGGCGCATTCCCCAACCGAAAACCTCGCGGAAGGAAATCGGTCATCTACACCAACAAGATGACGGACTCCAGCAACGCTCAAAGGAACAAGTTCAAAACAAGGTACGTATCGAAAATCCAAAACAAAAAGAGAGAAGGAAAAGAGCAGCGACAAAAAGAAGCCGTCGCACACAAAAAAAAAAAAAAAAAAAAAGCTCTAAAACTGCAAGAGAGCAAAATACCTAGACCGCGACAAAAAGAGGTCATCGCGACAAAACAAGAAAGAAGGAGTTGAAAAGGAGAGGAGAGAAAAAGAAGAAGGACAAAGGAAGAAACAAAGGAGAAAAGAAAAGAGAGCGGGACCCCGGCTGGCTCAAACTCCAAACGAGGCTGCCGGGAGAGAAAAAGAGAGAATCTCGAAGGTACCTTTCAATCTATGCGCGAATGAGACCTCAGACGACGAGAAGAAAGAGACGAAAATTGAGATTCACCGAAAGAAAGGGCTTCATCAACAAGTACCCTCCTAGAACCAGAAGCGCGAACAGAATCTTCAAGAATCAGTCGCATACACACACAACCGAAGGAGGTGGAACTTCAAGTGGAGAGCGCTCGAGAAGCGAAAAACTCAAAAGGGTTGTGCTACGAGGTTTGTACGGCGGACTATTCAAGACTCAAGGTGTCTTATATATCGAAAAACTCGAAGGGTTTCCTTCGAATTTGGGAGAAGGCGACAGTCCCTTTCTAAAAGGGATCTGATTTCTTCCGTACAGAATTTCCCTTATCGTGAATCTCTACATGGGGACCCGATCAGGCGACAACCCCGGGATCGTTACCAGGCCTTGGTGGACCCCACCCCTTATAACCGTCTTGACTTACGGAGGAAAACTCAACCAACGAGGATAAAAGAGACTGTGGTGATGGACGTGTCTGGAGTCGTGCAGAGGCCACAAGAGAGTAAGTTAAACTTTAGGGTTTTAGCGAACCCTAAGAGATCCTCAGAGTCACGACATCTGGTTCGCGCAGTTCCCTCGGACCGCATAATCAGGATCGGCAGCAGCCTCATCTATGTCCAATAAGAAGTGATTCCTCGAGCCGTCCAAACACATTCTTCGAATGGCGACTTACAACAACGACATTGGAAACAATCGGTCCAAAGCGACCGAAAATGGCGAGATTTCATCGCTAACATTTCTTCTACGGAGTCAGAGTTCAAAGCAAGTTCAACCTCTCGAATCGTTCGAACATAGCTTCAAACAATGATTCGTTTCACAACAGTCCTTCTCAAAACAGGAAGCAGTCTGCCGAAGGAGGATTATCGAGAAGTATGGAAGCCACCGAGGTTCTTCGCTAACATCTCTTTCAAAGATACCGAACATCGTCGCCAAAGTTCTACGACGGCACACACGGGGAAGACAACCAACTAAGTCGACATTCATCTTCACCGAAGTATCTTCTTCCGCTCAGGAACATTCGTTCCATGCCGTACTCCAGTACGCATAAAAAAACAAAACAAAAAAACAAAAAAACTTTAGAACATATAGAAAATATACATTGTCCTAAAAGAGTAAGAGGACAAACAAACAAATATACAAACGATCCTAAAAGAGTAAGAGGATCCAAAAAAAAAAAATGTATGTATGTGTGTTGTGTCCTTCAAATTCGACACCAGCTCGTTCCTCCCGAACGATTAAGTCTCGAAGGGGGCAATCTGTACGCACCAAAATGTGTGTGGCCCAAATTCAATGAGCCCAACAACCCATCGGTCCATCAAACAACGATCATGGGTAGGATTTATTCGTCCTCAAAGCTCGTCGCTGCGGCCCATCGCAAAGTTCAGCCACGCCACCACGTCACCAATACAGTCGACACCCTCATCAGCAGAGATTGTCGAGTCGGCACTCGTCAGCACGCATCGTCAGCAGTCAACTACCAGCTTCAGTCTTTAACAGAAAGAGCGAAAAGAGGGCCACGATCCTGGTCTCCCTCTTCCCCTCGTCTTCCCCAACTTCACAGCAGAATGAGGATCACGATCCCCATTCCCAGGCAACGCCTCTCAACGGTCATACAGAATCGACTACAAATAGCCGGAAGTTCCCTGTCTCAAGGGCGTGAAGAAATCAATTCCCAAATCCCGACAAGTGAAGAACTCTCTTTCAAACCAAAGGACTAAAATCCCTTCCCGGAGGAGAAGCTCTCATACTTACAGAGGTTCTTTTGAGCCAACGAAGCCAAGCATTTCATCGTTCGTCGTTCCGACAGTTCAACCGGAGCAGCTCTACACGATCGCTGGCAGCATCATAAGTCGATACACGCGGAGCACAAATACCTCCGTCCGACCGACCAAAGCCACAACAGTTCGTGCACACTGGTTCCTGCAACTTAAGTTCGACGTTCGTTCGTTCGTTCGCAAAAGCTTCGACTTCACCAAATTCACACGGAGATCGAATCGGAGGAAGCATAGGAGATTGTACTCGCAATTCCTGATATTTACAACACACCCTGTAACATAAATTATTCTAAAGTAATCGACATATTCTCTCGGTCGCGCCTCTTCGCGGACCGGCGGATTTTCGGTGAAACAATATATAAGGCTGAAAAACGGAAAATTAAATATATATATATAGATATATACTTTGAGAGCAGTACTACTTATAATTGTGAACCATTTTATAAAAAATAAGACCGGACCGGACCGAACCGTTCTTATTTTTGTTGGAGAGTTAATTAATTAATTAGTGGAAATAATAATCATTTGAGAGGTTAGCGAAAACTATAAAATATGATTCTATACATGAATCAAGAAGAAAATAAATCTAATCCAATAGTACTTAGCTGCAGTCAATGGTTTTAATATATGATTACTCTTCCTATATATGTTAAGGACTACTGACTTATGTTGATCTCTTGAAAATGTGACTGGTTTATATTATTATGAGAAGTGAAAGTAGCTTGTAAGTAAATGTTGAAAAGAAGAAATAAAAAAAGAAAAAGAAAAGAAATAATTAATGAAAATTAACTACAAATATGCGGAGAAAAGTGTTATAAAACCAAGATTAGATACCTGATTAAACAAGATTCAACCAAACTGTGTCCTTTTTTAGATCAAATAGAAATAAAAACAAAAGGAAGCTGGCCAATTTGGTTGGGCCAGTTCTTTGGCTTCCAAAAGAAACCTCCGAAAAAACAAGAAGACAAAGCTAGGTGGCACCCTACAAACCCTCCTTTCTATCTCCCGGTGAAGAAGGGACTCGCTGTCCTTCCCACCGACATCAAAAGAAAAAGATGAAGAAGAAGAAGCAAAGAAGAAGAGAGAAAAAAAAAGGAGGAAGAGATTTATTTTTTATTTCTTACAATCTTATCAAAGCTATTAACATCATATGACCTCATTTTGTATCTAACCAGTATATAGTCTGACCCTTTTGCATCTGGTCCAGTTCTTGAAACCTTCGACATAACAACAAACAAATAGAACATTTTTCGTTACAGGTACAAATTGAATGCAACTTTTGATGGAGATTCATTAACCTCACTATTTAGTTTGGAGTTAGTGAGCTTTGCCAAGGGGTTATCCTTATCGGGTAGTCGGTCGTATCCGACCACCCGAATTCCGACATGATATGCCTGAAATGCGAATTGCAGTATGTACTGGACTACAACAAGTCGTATCAAGCATATTGTGTCACATTAGCACCCTTATAATCTAACACACTTATTATCCTACACACGATGTGTGTTGCCCTTAATTATCAATGGATAATTAGTTATCTGAATGATTATTAGTTCTGTTGTGTCTTAATTAAAAGGCCAAAAAGCTCAAAAGTTCAAGTATTGGATTAGTAGATAATGATAAAGATTATAGAGAGAGAGAGAGAGAGACTGTAATTGCTAGATATTTAAAATGGGGAGAACTCAGTCCCGGGCTTTGACAGAAACAAGTACTGGACCCTACTTGGTTTGATGAACCTGAGATTCCAGACTTCCAGTGGTCCTGAATGACTAAGCTAGCGGGATCTAGATTGGTCCAGTAACTACTCGGGAGAGAGGGACAGAGTCTCTCCGAGTTATTCAGCAAGGAAACCCAGGAGTAGGCAGGCCTTGTGAAATCGATGGAAGCAGCCAGTCCCTCCATGTGAACTTCTCATGGCCTGGAGAAGCATCCATTTGGGTCCTCGGCTCTATCGTTTCCAGCTACTTGTCACTGTTCATTTAATACCTTCCGTGGTCAAAGACCCCAGCTTTCTCAGCTCTCTTTCTCCGTCGACCAACCGTGTTTGCTTTGCGATTACTCGGAAGGGTTTCGTCATCCGGGGAACTTTTGATTGATGGGAAGTCTGAACTCTGAAACTTCTTTTCAACAAACAACACGGAGTTTTGGAAGGGGTCATCTTCATTATTTAACGGGATTAATATGATGAAAGCTCTTGGGGGTAAAGGTTCTGATGTCGACGCCTTACTTCCTTGGGGGTGGTTGAGCTCGAGAGCTTTGTCTGGACTCTGGTGGCTGCTTCTGCTGTGGCTTTACTGATTATTTCTCGCATTATACATACGCCATGAAAACAGGGGGGAGTCGAAGTACAGGTCCACCTAAAGGTTGTCGTTGGGCTAGTAGCAGTCTCTCCCAGCAGCTTCTGAGGTCTAATGGACTGAAGATGGGATAAGGTAACAAAAGAGAAGAACAAGCGCACCTAGAGATTATAATTGGGCCTCTCCTGAACTCACTATCCTTCTGCTTCTTCATCATAGTGGCTGCTTGACTATACTTAACTGCAAGCAGCCAAAGAAACGCCTCAGTCTTATCACAAGTAGCTCAACGAAATTAAGGTAAAAATCATACATTTCATATCAAAGCATTTGTACGGTTGTTGCCAGGAGAACATTACAAAAACACACCATATTGCTCCATTTGCAACAAAGTGGCTTATTCCTACAGAATCAGTAGACCTAAATGATGAGAAAATTCTAGATAAGTTTAGACAAAAACAACAAAATTAACATTACATAAACACAACATATTGCTCCATTTGCAACAAAGTGCTTATTCCTACAGAATCAGTAGACCTAAATGATGTGAAAATTTTAGAGAAGTTTAGACAAAAACAACAAAATGAGTACCCACCCTAGATAATTTTCTTTTTTTGAAACAAAAAATGTGGTAATCCACCCTAGATAATTTTGAACGTGTATAAATGCAGAGGCCAAGCTTTGATCGAGTTTTGACAATAACAACGAAGGCCGAACCTCTAGATCAGCCTTGTTTACATGCATCTAATATCTTACAAGTACAAAGATGTTAAAACTCAAAAATACAAATTTATGAAAAATGTAAATGGAAAAAACTGAAAGTGCTGATTCCTGGGGTACATCACATATGCATGAAATCACTCTGAACAGTCTCTCCAAATCCAAAATACATACTACCTTGTCTGCAGTAAATTAGCCATAATATCTTCAAGACTATTTTTCCATCAGATGTTTAATGATTCTTTTTATGCCAAACTCTTAGTATTATTGTCTTTGCTTAGTCATGTTTTGAGGTTCCAATGTCTGTGTCATTAGTTTTGGAGAACTACATTGGCTTTTCCTTTCGGTTTTACTTGTATGAGCTGTAGATGGATTGTTGGCCATTAGGCGGTTGTCATTTTTTATTGCTTTCAAGTCATATCTTTAATAGTCTTTCCCAAAGAGGAGAGCATTTTCCAGTAATGAGTTTTTTTAATTCTTCCATATATGATTTTTGGCACCAGTTCCATATATTTAAGTCCCAGTCCCTTGGTTATTTTTGCCTGTCTCAATAAGGGTCTCTCTTTTTAGTCTCTTCAAGTAAAGGCATCTATCTTGAGGGGGTGATGTAGAAGAAATTTAGAAGAGTTGATTGGATGTAGGGGTAGGCAAATAGGGGTGGCAATGATTTGGATATCAAATCAATATTTTTGTTATTGGATCTCCATTACCAATCCAATAAGCTTATTGGACTCTTATCGGATATCCAATAAGAATCCAATAAGCTTATTGGATATCCAATAATCCGTTAAGAAAAGAACCGGTTAAAATTAAAATTAAATTTTAATACAAATTATAAAATATCATAATTAAATTAAATTTTAAATTAAAAGAGAGAAATAGAGAAAAGCATAGAGAAAGAGAGAAAAGCCTAGAGAGAGAAAGAGAGAAAAGCCTAGAGAGAGAGAGAAAGAGAGAAAAGCCTAGAGAGAGAAAGAGAGAAAAAGAGAAAGAGAGAAAAGCCTAGAGAGAGAAAGAGAGAAAAGCCTAGAGAGAGAAAAAGAGAAAAGCCTAGAGAGAGAAAGAGAGAAAAGCCTAGAGAGAAAAAGAGAAAAACCCTAGAGAGAGAGAAAGAGAAAAAATCTTAAGAGAGAAAGAGAGAAAAGCCCTAGAAGAATAGAAAGAAAAAGTTCTAGAGAGAATATATAGAAAGAGAGAGAAAAAGAAAAAGCCTAGAGAGAAAAGAGAAAGAGAAAAGCCCAGAGAGAAAAGCCTAAGAGAGAGAAAAGAGAGAAAGAGAGAAAAAGAGAAAAGCCCAGAGAAAACCCAGAGAGAGAGAAAGAGAAAAAGCCCAGAGAGAGAAAAAAAGAAAAAAAAAGAGAGAAAACCCAGAGAGAAAGAGAAAAAGAAAAACCCAGAGAAAAAAGAGAAAACCCAGAAAGAGAGAGAAGAGAAAGAAAAACCTAGAGAGAGAAAGAGATCAAAACCTAGAGAGAGAAAGAGATCAAAACCTAGAGAGAGAAAGAGAGCAAAACCTAGAGAGAAGGAGAGCAAAACCTAGAGAGAGAAAGAGAGAAAAACCTAGAGAGAGAAAGAGAGCAAAACCTAGAGAGAAAGAGAGAAAAACCTAGAGACACAAAGATAGAAAAACCTAGAGAGAGAAAGAGAGACTTCATCTTCGTCGGGTCTTTCAGCTCGTTTTCTATCGGATGAACTGCAGACAGCCGTAACCAGAAGATATTGAAGCTTAGTGAATGGAACCCCATTTGCAACAAAGAGGAATTGATTTAAACGCCAATTTAAAAAATTGAAGATAAGCAAAAACAACCCATTTGCAATAGAGAGGAATTGATTTAAACGTGAAGAGAAGAATTGAAGCCAAGCAAGAACGGACCCATTTGCAAATGAGAGGAATTGATTTAAAGAAGTTTTTCTCGCTTACCGCCGTAATGGCAGATATAGGCGCGCACAAATAACCGGCACCGCGGAGAAAAGCTTCCAAAAGGAGGCCTGATCGTTGATCTCGGGAGCAAAGCCGCTGCATCCCTACGCCCCATTCATCAATTTGATAATGGCAACCGCCACGCAGAATGAAGAAACAAGACGCTCTGCTGGATACTTGTTATGAGTTCTATGGAGAAAAAATAAAAGGGAACTGCTACTAACCCGGCGCTTCAAAGAAATCAGAGGTGAGAAGATGAGTAAGGTAGTTGAAAGGAGGACTAACGATCACGTTGTCCACCATTGTTGCCCGAACCAACCTTCCGTAACCCTGGATGGTGCGCCCCATTAGAGGAGGTCCCGCCAACACGCCCCTATTTCAAAGAAAAACATGGTCTCGGGAGGGGGGTGCCGGAGGGGGGTGCCTGGGGGGGGTGCCTGGGGGGGGTGCCTGAGGGGGGCCTGAGGGGAGGGGGGGGCCTGAGGGGGGCCTGAGGGGGTGCCGGAGGGGGCCTGAGGGGGTGCCTGAGGGGGGCCTGAGGGGGGGTGCCTGAGGGGGGGCCCTGAGGGGGGTGCCCTGAGGGGGCGCCCTGAGGGGGGGGGGGGGGGGGGAGGGGGGGGGCCCGAGGGGGGGGGGGGGGTGGGGGAAAATAAATCAGAAAGGGCAATCCGAGGGGCAAATCAGGAAATAAACGGGGAAAGGCATCCGGAAAGGCAAATCATCAGCAATCAAGGGCAATCAAATGGGTAAGAAATCCGGAAAAGGCAATAATCAGGCAGTCCGATCAGGAAGTCCGGAGGGGCATCCCGAGGGAAAACGGGAAGTAAATCCGAAAGGCAACGCCGAGGGGAGATCAGGAAATAAAGAGGGCCCCAGGAAAAAAATCAGGGCAAAATCAGGAAAGGGCAAATCCGGAAGGGGCATAAAATCAAGGCAAGATAAATCAGGAAAGCAAAATCAGGGGCAATCCGAGGAAATAAAAGGGCAGGAAAGGGCATCCTGAAGGGCAAATCAGGGCAAAATCAGGGGCAAATCAGGGAAAAAATAAATCAGGAGGGGCAAAATCAGGAGGCAAAGGAGGGCAAGGAGGCATGATAAGGGAGGAAAAGCAACGGATCAGTCCGAAGGGCAATCCGGAAAGGTAATGTCCGAAATAATGTAAAATAAATGGGAGGGTAATCCGAGGGGAACCGTAATCAGGAACCGGAGGGGTAGGAAAGGAGGGGTAGCCCGGAGGGGTAGTCGGGGGTAGTCCATGAGGGGTAGTCGGGGGTCAGGGGAGGGGTAGTCGCGAGGGGTAGTCGCGAGGGGTAGTCGCGAGGGGTAGTCGCGAGGGGTAGTCGGGAGGGTTCGGGTCTGGTGGATATCCGATTAGGCAAAGACCCCATAATCAAGAAAAGAGGAAGAATGGTGTTATTGGTGCACATAGATTTGTTAAGAGATCTCATATTATAGGCTATGTTTCATGGTGTAATTTTCCCCTATTTACGGACACCTAATTAATGGAAAACTTATCTTGGCATTCAACCCCAATCTGTAAGTCAATATGTCTATGAAAGGAAGGCCTAGTAGAACTCTGCTTTAATGACACCTAGGGTATAAACTTAAATTACCTATAATAGTGACGGTTGCTTCTGTCACTCCATAATCTGCTGAGTTCCCCTTCCTGAAAAAAGCACGTGAAAGATTCCAAATTTAAACTTCTAACATAAGCACAGGCACATAATGAAAGTCCCAGTAGTGTATCTTCACCATGACTGCCCATAATAGATAAAACTTCAAGAAAAACAAAAATAACAGAAATAATAGAAATGCCAATGATCGAAGGAAATAGTTTTAGGTGTATGCAGCTCCATTAAGCTTTTTATCTAGCAACCTACGACGCTTATGAGCATATACTGTATCTGCATAAACTGCATCTAATATTAGAAGTTTTTAAACAAAATAACCTATCTTTAAAGATATTAGAATAACCAAACCCTTAAGTCTACAAAGTACAAACAAAGATTTCACTGAGAAGTATCCTGCACTAAGAATTCATCTGCAACAATTACATAGCTATGCATTTTAAGATTAAAAATTCATTTAATTATCTACAAAAATTAACTCTTTAATCGTGTTTGAATTAAACAACCACCCTTATGCATGTTCCCAAACAACCCAAGTTTAAATGGAACTTCAACCCAGATCTCATTCCATTAGTGTTGTCAAATCATACTTTTCAGGAACCGGGTTGTGGTCCAAAAGAAACAGAAGCACAATTCCTCATCAATTTGAGAATTTGGCAGCAACATCCACTATCGCAAACACTACTTTAAACAACTCGAGTTATGGATAACAGCTAACTTTCAGACTGAATTTTTTTTAAAATGTCTGATTACAAAACAAAATAAGCATAAGCGATACTTAACATGTTGTCAAAGATGAGTTTAACATCACAGTAATGAATGTCACAGTTAATAACTTTATGGTGTCCATGAAGATCTCCAAGAAATGTACTGTAAGTTGGCTGTAGCCGTGGCCACGGGTCAGGCCTTCCGACTTGACCCCCTAGCCCAGAAATGTACTGTAAGTAGCTGAATAGATAAAGCAGAAATAAAATATTAGCAGCAGACCTTTGTAATCAGAATTAATGCTGCTTTGTAAGCTATCCTTTTCATCGGGTGCACGACACTGCCAGTCTAATTGAAGCGTGTATTCAGGACATAGTCGCTAATTCTTGGAACCTTCATGACGAAGAATGACTCTTAAGACCTAATATTTCAAATAGAAGAGTTATATAGTGAATAAATAATTCAGAAGTGCATTCCTCTTGCAGAATATTTGATGATTGTAAGGCAGTGCAAAATGCGGAAGGAAAAAGTGAGATACCTGAACTGAATCGTCAAATAAAATGTCATTGAAGCAAATATGATGCCAGAAACTAAAAAACTGGTAGATCCACTCGCTGTCCATCAGATTGTATACCCCTAATACTAGCACATATACCCATAATACTAGCACAGTGGTTGCAACAAGTCACCATAGAAGATAAAGACATCATAGTAACCAAATGCCCAGGTTCAAAATCTAAATCAAATATTCAAAATCTGGATGTAGGATACTCCTCATAGTCAATACAAGACTATCCAATGCAGCGTGAATCAGCTCCGAGCAAGGGTGTGACTTGTCGGAGACATAGAAATAATGAACTTTGCCATTCAAACTAATCCAACTACATCCTGGAACCTTCCTCATGCCTCTCTCCTTCATCTGCAACCTAGTTTCTGCCACAATGTCCCATCTCCCAGAACAGGCATGGGAATTTGAGAATGATACATAAGTTGATGGATTTTCAGGTTCTAACTCCAGGAGAGACTTGTAAGCCAAATCTTGCAACTTTAGGTTTCCATGAATAAAAGAAGCATTCAGTAATGCTCCCCAAACACTAGGACCAGCATTCACAGGCATCGTCCAAATGAAATCTAGAGCATCTTCAAGCTGTCCAGCACGGCCCAGGATGTCAACCATACATGAACAGATCTCCACTGTGGGCACAATACCGTAATCAGTTACCAATAGATTGTATATCTCCACACCTTTGTCAACCAAGCCACCTCGGACACAAGCAGAAAGAACCGCAACAGATGTTATATAATCTGGATGTACCTCAGACTCACACATTTTATAAAATAGTAAGATAGCTTCTTCAGGCTTGCCATGTAGTCCATAACCAGCAATCATTGAGCTCCAAGAAATCACATCTTTAATGCATGAATCATCATCAAAGATATTCCTTGCACATTTCAAGCTCCCACACTTGCAATACATATCAATTAAAGCATTTCTCAGTGCAACATCATAAATGAAATCTGATCTAATAGCAAAAGCATGAATTTCCCTCCCATGGACCGGATTGGCCAGTGCCGCACAGGCAGGCAGAACTGTAATAAGACAGACTCTATTGGGAATTATGCCTTCTCTTTCTTGCATCGAGCGGAAAAGAGTTAGAGCCTCCTCAAAGATGGTATTTTCTATGTAACCTGCAATCATGACAGTCCATGAAATAATGTTTTTGTACTTCAACAGGTCAAAAACACGTCTTGCCAAGTTTATGCTATGGCCCTTCGCATACATATGAACTAAACAACTTCCAACGTGAAGATCAGAACCTGAACCATAAATGAGACCGTGTTTTATAATAAAAGTGTGCAATTCTCTTCCATGAATGGCATTCTCGATACTGCAGCTTGGGAGAAGGGAAGCAACTGTGAAAGCATCTGGTTTGACCCCATAGTCACTCATCTGTTTAACGAGATCGTATGCTTTCTGACTAGATAAATAATCCCCTCTCTCTCCGTATTCAGATATTAGAACGTTCCAAGATCCTGCAGTCTTATGCGTTATTTCTTCGAATAAGTCATGAGCATCCCTAAGTTTTTTGCATTTACAATACACTGACACTAGAGAGTTAAGTATAACTGTGTCATGCCCAAAACCTGTTTTCGTGATTAAGCAGTGAATGCTTTTACCAGTTTCCAAACTACCGATATCGGCAGCTACTTTGGAAACGGTGGCAAAAGTATAATTATCAGACATACCTTCTCGATACATTTGACTAAACAGCAACAAGGGTTCTCCAAAAATACGATTTTTGGCGTACCCACTGATCAAGCAGTTCCAAACAAACACATTCTTCCGCGGCATCGAGTGGAAGACAGCGTGGGCTTCGAATGGGAACCCGCAGGCTGAATAGGCATTGATAAGTTTCGTCCCGCAGAAAGTGTCGTGCTGGAGTCCCAGAGTCCATACCACGGCATGAGACCGACGGACGAAACGAAGAGATTGGACTTCGACTGCAAGTTGAAGGAGGTGGATGGCATGTACTGAAGGTCCGGTTGTAGTCGCGGCTGTGCAGTAGAGACATAACGCGTTTCTGATTGTTTTCAACTGCGAGCAGATGCCAATGTAAGAAGCGAGCATGAACGCGGGAAACGAGACAGAAAAAAAACTGCTCGGAATCGACTCTACAAGAAAACCGTTCTGAAGTTAGAACCTTGAACGATCCAAGAAACCCGTCTCTCCAACAAAATTAACGTAACAAAACAACGAATTGATCGAGTCAGGTTGTAACTTTGTATGTGGCACATTTCAAGCCTGCGACAACAATAGATCAAATGTCTGTAAACCTTCAATGATCAAATGGCCTGATCAAGCCTGAAATGATTAATCTAGACGTGTTTAGATTACTCTAAACATGTTTAATGACAATAGATCAAATGACACTTAGTTTAGGAAATATATATGATGACAATTTTACTATATGATAGTTTATGGTATAATAATACAAAATAGTGATAAACTATACAAATTTCAAAAACCCCTTGAAGGGGAAGGGGGATACTTCCATAGAAAAAAATATATATTGTTTGTGTAAATAATATTGTAAAATAAAATTATTGGTAATTTGGACATCTTTAAAATGTCTGCAAAGATTACATAAGTTGAATATTTTTTAAAAAAAGTTCAACATATTTTAATCTCTTGAATATAACAGTTATCACGTTGACAAGCTAATTCAAAGCTTGTAACTAGAAAAAGTGAAAAACTATTCAATTTATTTATATCAAATAGAATATATTTAAAAAATGTAATTTATAGAAAATAATATCACATAATTCATATAGTTTAGTGAGTTTGGATTTAGATCATTTTAAAATATTCATTTATTGAAATAACTGAGATAACAGTGTTAGTATGCTATTTCTCTAATTGCTTTTGTTAATAAAAGTGTAATTGATACATAAGATTGTGAGATTTAGGTTTCTAAATATAGGCAAACTGAAATTAAAAAATGAAATATATGTATTCAGTAGCATATTATGTACAGCCTATAGGCAATAAGATGGCAAATCATGGTTTTATTTATCATAACCATGTGAGTTGGGACATTAAAACCGAGTTCACTCGATTACACTGAGCGAACTCGGGCATCAGCCTACTGCGGTGCACGGGAGCTCGCAAGATCCATAGTCCAAGCGCCCCCCCGTCCATAAACAGTGCGCTGAGACCATTGTGATTCTCCTAATAGAAGTCTCAGCTTCCTCCATTACCGATCTTTCTTCTCTTTCAGCTCGGTTTTCATTGCTCAAGTCCATCGATAGAGCGGGAGAAGAATGTTGCAGGCGTATCGCAGATGCCTCGTCAACCAGTCGCTGAACTCCTCGTCATCGGTTTCTCCTTTGAAATCCCTTTACTACATTTCAAGTAATTTCATCTTAAAGGCTATTCTCTCTTCTTTTATATTAGGGTTCAGTGATCTCGCGTTCCATTTGCAGGAATTTTTGCCTGACTCGCCTCAGGTTCCTCTGTACGATCAATCAGCTTTATCGTCGGACGGACCTTTTAATGAATAAATTTACTGTCTTTAGTTCATATCACTGTACTCTTCCGACGCTTCTACTGTCGCATTATGCATTTTCATTTTCGTTTTCGTTTTAGATTTTCCAATTTGTAGTGTTTACTACGGCAATTTCCGTTGGTATCTATCCAGCAGTTATTTGTTATTTTAAATTTCGTTGCTGTTAAAATTTATGGGTTTTTCTCTGTTAAATTTTAGGTAACCCATTTGTTTAAGAGGTTATTCTCTTGTGTTAAAAAGGTAGCTGTCCTTTCTAATATCTTGAGTTGCATTTCTCAGACTGGTTATTCCCATTATTGCTATCCTTTACTACCAATGTTATCTTTTGCTGCCAGGATGTTTCTTCCATGATTGTGTTATTTGAGTTTGATTTTAACTGTAAATTTTTATCTTTTGACCGCCTTATACATAGTTTTCAGTATTTATTTTTTTACAGTTCTCTTGATATGATTTATAAATTCTCCTTGCCATTGGACTTTTAATATCACCGTTGTCACTACTTGTATCTGGTTTAGATTATCAAATTGATCATCCCCGGCATGAATCTACCCTTGCCTCTAGGGGTGCTGGCCACATTGTTCGCAAAGGTACAGGTGGAAGGTCCTCTGTCAGGTATAATTTTAACTACTGTATTTATTACAATCAATCCTATATGCAGTTTGCAATCTAAAATGGAGTTTGTTGTTCTTTGACAGTGGAATTGTTTCAACAGTGTTTGGAGCTACAGGTTTTCTTGGCCGTTATGTGGTCCAACAGCTTGGTCAGTTAGAAAAATAATAATTTCTGTTGTTACTCTCTACTGATTCTTCTTATTTGCTAAATCACTGCATGTTTATCTGCTTTTACTTCATATTATATGCAATGTTAATTACTTTATCAATTTATGCAAGCGAACTATTATCATTGCAATGGACTTTAATCTAGCTTTCTGCATGTCCAGCTAAAATGGGTTCCCAGGTGCTAGTTCCTTTCCGAGGTTCTGAAGATTCTCCCCGACATCTCAAGTTAATGGGTGATTTGGGCCAGGTAGATAGTAACAAAACACTCCGATTCCAATTTTATTGGTGTGATTAGCATTAATTATTTTTTTAGTTGGATTGAAGTATTTATTCTGACTAATTTTTTTATTTAACATGTCAGATAGTTCCCATGAAATACAATCCCAGGGATGAAAATTCAGTGAAGGCTGTGATGGCCAAGGCAAATGTTGTTATTAATCTTATAGGTCAGTAGTATTTTATTTATCTTTTATTTTTTAGTAAGATAATTTGGAATTTTTGGAGCCAGTAATGTAGATTGTGGTAGCAGGAAGGGAGTATGAAACAAGAAACTATAGCTTTGAGGAGGTTCATCATGCAATGGCAGAACAGATTGCAGTGGTATGTTTGTGTTTCTATCTTTAAGCATCAATGGATGGATGAAACTATAGACTAATGTGGGTTGGAAACATAAAAATGAAAGGGCACCTTATACAGAATCAGGCCAAATGGTGGATGTTAGAAACCCATTTTGGAAGGCCTTAATTTTTATTCAAAGACAATGAATTTTGAACTCTGACAATGCCAACCGATGGGGTTTTGCTCTTTTTTTATTTTTATTTTTTCTTTCCAGAAACTCTTTGTTTATATTTATGGTTCAATAAGCTAATTATTTTTATTCTGAGGCATCTTTCTTTACCTAATGTTTAATTCTTTCAAATTCCATAACGTGTTTTTTATTTTTTATTTTGTAAATGCGATTACAGTATGGGTCAAAGGCCAAAACTATGAAGTAGACTAAGCAGCGGAGATGATAAGATAGGAGATTCATGATCTACCCCATCCTTGGCCAGTTTGTCAGCAAGACCGTTTGTCTGCCAACTTGAGGCCATTCCAAAAATATTGCTTGTTATAGAAAAATCTCTAAGAAAACCTTCTATCGCCTACAAGGAGGCTTAATGGACTTCATGCTCCAGCTAATAACTGCCTTGGAACCCCTGTCCACCTCCATCTCCTCAAATGGTTGGGGTAGAGCTTCAACCTTCGTAACAAACGCCGACTTCTGCCCAATTGCTGTCAGATTGGACCTGTTGGCAATCTGATCATTTAAAAAATGCCAACTATGCTAGAAACCCCAAAATTACCCCAGTGGCGCCTCCTGTAAGGATAGCATGCAGCAACTCATGAAGTTGCATATTGGCAACTGGCAATTGCTTCTGATGCAATAGCATTTTATATGTTTATTTTTTTATTTATTCTTATGAAATGGTGAAGCTGTTATTGCTGCGTGAAATCTTGATAAACAATGATTTATCAATGTTACATAGGGTATGGCCAACTAAAGCTGCGTAATAAGCTTTGAGAGTTCCAAGTGTTACAACACTGCATGCATTGAGTTAGTTCTTCCATCAAGTGCCCAATTTCTAGTGTACTTCTTTGTACCCCAGCCTTTGCAAGGCCATTTGCTATTGAGTTGGCTGAATGGGGTACCAAATCAGCAGTATAGATTTGTAATATGAAGTTTCTGATTAGGAACTTCAAAATACTGGAAAAAGGTGGGATCCAACCTTTTGTAGGTAAAACAAGAAACACAGATATCTTTGTACACTAGGGATAAGGCAGCAGGAGAAAAACATTAAAATTTTTTATTGAATGTGTAGTGTCTCACATGTTTAATCATGCAAGATGTTGTTGCTGCTGTTGAGACACCAATATGTTGGCAATGAAAAATTTGTAGTATTTTTGTTGTCCTGATAGGGGTATCAAACTTCAATGTTTCCTGCACTTTGCTGATTTGCTTGCAAATGAGGAGACAGTATGGGCTACTGACAGAAGGGCATTTTATTATTTCAGAGTATAAAACATAAAAGTGAAAATTTTGTAAAGCACACTATTTAAAATTGCTTTAAGTACCATTTAAAACACACATTAAATATTTCATTCTTATATCTATGTAACTTCTTGATGATAAACAATGTGTATTATTGATGTAGTAAGCACCTAAAATGTGTTTGAGTTTCTGGTCTCTAAGGGAAACTCACCCAAAAACTTAATATTTCTGTTATCAGGCCATAGTTACACGTTTTGTTTACTCTTGGTACTTTTCTTTGAACCCTATGACACTATAACATGATTCATTTACTTTGTATACAGAGCTTATACAAGGACCTCTAGAATCTCTCAAACATCTTAAAAATTTTTTAAATGGGTTTTACATTTACAAACTCTTTGATATTACTGTTTCTTCATCCATTGTTTGACCACCCTGTTATTTGGCTTATTTGATAGTAAGTTTACCTTTTTTCTTATATTTCAGCTTGCTAGGGAACATGGTGGCATTGCAAGGCTTGTGCAGTTATCTTGCTTGGGTGCCTCTTCCTCCTCTCCATCCAGAATGCTGAGAGCTAAGGCAGCTGGAGAAGAATCAGTCTTAAGAGAATTTCCTGAGGTCAAATCTTTTAACTCAGTTTTCTATAGCGACACAAATAATTCTAAGAATACTATGAACCGAGGCCTACTCGTTCCCCATGGTAGAGGAAAGACATTTCTTGTGTGATTATGTGATTAAGGCCTTTTCATTTGTGCTACAGTAGTTATTTGTCATACAATGGATTCAGCTTATAGAACTTTTTAAATTTGGGATGGGACTCATTTAAAAAAAAAAGTTTGGGATGGGAGTTGTGTTATTGCTTAAATTATTTCGAGAGTCCTTACAGTTTGATAATTTCCCCCCACTGAACATGCATGATAAGTTAGCAAAAACTTTTCAAGTGTGGTGGCTTTATGAAACTTGCACCTGCTTCCTGCCACACTGATTGTGTTGAGCTCCATCTACAGGCGACCATCATGAAGCCTGCTGTTCTGATTGGCACTGAAGATAGGATTTTGAATAGGTGGGCTCACTTTGCCAAAAAGTGGAGCTTTCTTCCACTCATTGGAGATGGATCTACTAAGTATGTCCAAAAATATTTTCATTCTCTTCTATTTTGTTTTGAGGAAATTCCTCTTCTCTTCTGTTTTTTTTAAACAGGCTGTCTCTGTTTTCATTTGATGTGCTTTTTTATTTTTTGAAACCCAGTTATTTTTTTTTTCTCTTATACTTTTGTCATGTTGAAAACATCAGAAATAATTTCTGTTTATATTTTTCTCCCTCAGAATTCAACCAGTATATGTTGTAGATGTGGCTGCTGCAGTAGTTACTTCTTTGAAGGATGATGGAACTAGCAAGGGGAAGATCTATGAACTTGGTGGACCTGATGTTTTTACAATACATGAACTGGTAATTTATTGGTCTTTAGCATTCATGTTGATCAAAATGGAAACAACACTTTGTATTATCTCAATAAGATACTATTTTTCTGAGTCCTGGGCTTCTGCAGGCAGAGCTAATGTATGATACTATCCGCGAATGGCCTCGTTATGTAAAGATTCCTTTCCCCATTGCCAAGGTAAGTCTGTGTCCTCTTGTGGGTTAGTCTGCAAGTTTGGTTCATTTATTCAGCAAGTTTAATATCAAGTTAAATGCAATATGATCCTCTGAACTGTGATTTGGTGATTTAAAAAAAAAAAAACTGTGATTTGGTTACTGCTTTGTTCTTCAAATAAACACTTAAAAGTTGGTCTCTGTGGTTCTTTTTTTTTTTTTTTTTTTTTTTTGAGGAAAGTGAGTTTATTAATGCAAAATGGATTTACAGACTTCCAATGTACTTCTTATGAGGGATCTCTCACAGTCGTAGCTTGTTGAAAGACTCCCTCCTTAGCTAAGTTTAAAACAAGAAAGCATATATGTAATGATTGCATTTTTCTGAATTGTACACTGCATTGTACAATCCAAACATTTGATTGGTCAAAAAGAAAGAAATCAAAATGTTCTACAATGATCATTGGCATCAGGCCTAACTGAATGATCTTTGTTTGGCAGGCATTGGCTTCTCCACGAGATTTCTTATTAAATAAAGTTCCAGTTCCTCTTCCCACACCTCAGATATTCAATTTGGATGAGATCAATGCTCTGACTGTAGATACATTGGTGTCTCCAACCGGTTTGTCCTTTTGTTCCCTGGGATGGTGGAGATTTCTATTCACTAGATATGCTATTAGGAGTATAATTATTTGACACCTCTTGTTTTTTGTGCTGTAGCTCTAACATTTGATGACCTTGGGCTAGTGCCTCATCAGCTGAAGGGTTATCCAATTGAGTTCCTCATGTCTTACCGGAAGGGTGGACCAGGATTTGGCACTACAGTTAGCGAAAAAGTAACCGGAAACGAATTTGAGTGAAAAACCTTCTATTTGGAGCAAAACAATGATCCAAATAAATGGGATGTTCATCATTTAGAGCTCTTAAGGGTTGGGCATGCTGACCTATGTGATTATCTGCGACGAAAGGGCTTGTAGATGTTTTGTACTCTTGTCAGAAATGTTAATTTTTGTTTTTATTTTATTTTTTCCAGTATAATGAGAAGATGGTAATCATGTTTTGGTACGAGAATAAGAATTTGGTTGGGACGCTTCCATGAGCAATGAAAGAAAACGAGATTTCATTTGCTTTTGTAGACTTGGCAGATTGCCTGTATTTGACTTAGCTGCCTAGCATGACATCTTTTGGCAGTTTTGTTGGTTCGAGATTTTTAATTTGCAGAACTTGTAGAGGATCCTTGTGCGTGTCAACTGCTAAAATCTGTCAACCAGCAGTTTAAAAAACAACTGCTGCAGGCCAGATCTGGTGGAGTAAGCCACCGGTGACATTGCTTGTCCTGCTTAAGACTAAGAGCGAGTCCAAGAAATTGTTAAGCTGGTAGAGACTTGGAGAGGCGCCGAAGCTGTTTCCCTGCCCAGTTGGCTTTTAGTTGCCCATGAAACTGTACCTTGTAAAAGAACTCGGTGGAGAAAACGCCGATGTCTTCCTGGCTGAATAGATGATCAAAGACACCCAGTTTGCTATAAGCATCTAACTCTAGCTGGGTCCGAGAGAAGATAAGGTGCCTTCATTTCCACGATATAGATCAATGGATGAACCCAACAATTACCAAATGTGGAACGCAAGAATGATCTACAGCAGCCTCGGACTTAATGAGCCCGGGAGCTGCAGCAGATGCTTATCATGCTGGGTCTCGAGGGCCTCTTCTCCAAATCCCTTTGATAACTGGTTGCTCTTCTTCTTCCACCATTAAAGCCAAAACGTTGTAAGACGTGGACTCAGAAACTTCGAGTAACTCGCAGTCGCCGGAAAATGACTGGTCGGAAAGCTGAATTACCTGACGTTCGTTTGAAAATGATGCGATGCCTAACTATTATTGTACTTGTCAAAATTCCTCCACAACTTGAGATCTGCAACTTGACTCGGAGAGGGACTTAATCAACGCAGTATATACTATATACCAGTCCTCCCAAACCCGGACCTCTGCAATCTGCATTCTGCATCATTCCACGCTGACCTCAATTATATATATAACATGCAGCTGTTACTTCCCTAAACAGATTCATTCCCTTTTCAGTTCCTTCACTTTTCACTGACTCTAATAACCCTTCGACAGCCGCAGAAGTTTCTGCTAATTGCCCAGAAAAAAAGAAGACCTGCACATGGACAGACGGATAGAGCTATCAAGCTGACACGGTGCCGTCCTACAATCACGTTCCAGACCCACATTCTCTCTCCTCTCACTTGCATCTTGTCCTAGTGTACTAAAGATGGTAAAAAGCAAATGTTGAATCGGAGATCTCCATGTTTCCAATTTCCATCACTTCCCATTCAAAAATCAGAAGCAGTTTCGCCTGTCTCCCTCCCTCCCCTCAAAAGCTGCATCTTTACAAAGTAGTCTAAATAATGAATCGGATCTTTTGCCTTTCCATCTGTTCACAGCTTTCCAGTCTTGCCCACACTGGATTACATCTTTCAGAAGCTCTACGTGAACAAGTTCCCCTGCCTCGTCCCCTTCCAGTCGACCCCTGGCCCTACTCACCCCACTTTGGTATCTAAATTCTAAACGTGACATCCCATCTTGAAACATTCGTACCAGTCTCCTCATCTGTCATCTCTTTCCCTATCCGCTTTCGCCATTTAAATTCAAAATCGAATTACGTTCCTTCCTGATTTGAAAATTGGAAGATCGGATTCCTTCTGGTGCCCAGCCGGAAAAGGCCGAAAGCGAAGCGGACGAGACAGTTTCGGCCCCGCGATCGACCGCGTAAACGTCGCGCGCGTCACACTCCCACGCGGCCGCGCCCAGCAAACGGCGCCGCGATTGGGTGCGCTCCACCGAACACAGTAGTCCGAGGTCCACCGTTGGCGTCGCGGCTTTGATTTATGAGTCAACGCGTCGATTAGCTCCGAAAGTAACGGAAGCCCTAACCCTAGTTAGACGCAGTCGGTCCTAAGCTTTTTCAAGCGGTGCCGTCAAAAAATCAATCTGCGCCGCTCATCCCATATCCAACGGCGAGATTCGTCATCGCCGTGGACGAGGAATCCGATTCCCCAACCGCCACCCTCGTTCTCGTCTCCCGATACTCGGCTTTAACCGTGCTGACGCCATGCGACGCGCAGAAGGACGTGCCTGGAACGAGTCCCCGACAGCGGGAAGTCGCACCAACGTCGTCACCGTCGGCGGGACCCGCTTCCTCGATCCCCTCGATCCCCTTATCCTCCGCCGTCCGATTCCTGGGTTCCTTGCTCCACTAGAAAACTGCTCACGAGACTTTTGGGGAACTTGTCCCTAAGACGGTGCAGAGCGCGGATCAGGGGTAAGAAAAAAAATTAAAAAATGCAGGTGAGTAATAAATAAATAATAATCCTACTTAAGGCAACCATTTCGATTTAAGAGCGTATTGAGAAACGCCTCGCAAATTACTAAACTACCCCTTTGCGCCTCCACTTGACGCTTTCTTCTTAAGAAAATTAAAGCTATTAAATTTCTGGTTCGGTTACTCTTACAGACGGAAAATATTTTCTAGTGGCGGACTCGGAGTCCCGTCCTCGTAGAAAGTAAAAAACCATCAAAGATTTAACGGCCGACTGGTTCTAGGCAAGAGCCAAAGAGAGTGGGACCGATTACAGACTACAGCACGACACGATTCCACCCGTTGAGAGCACATACACGTTACGATTTTCACTGATCTTGCCTCTGCGCCTCTGCGGCTCTGCCCTTGTCTTTAGTATTTGGTAATGACGAACCAGTCTTAATTACATCCGGTATGTGTGGAGGAAACGCTTTGGCTTCTTTTCAAGACAAAGGCGTCCTTTTCCGCGAATTTAATTGGGGGGGAAAGGGTTTGAGGTCAGAGAATGCCGTCGAAAGCTGGACGAACCTTGCAAGCCATATTTTTTCCCTCCCTGTGCCACCCACCTGACCTCTGGATGAAACAGTGCGCGACGCTCGCTTGGGTTTTTCCACAAACAGGCGATGCGCGGTCCGTATCGCTTACGCGCGACGAAGAGACTAGCAGATAAATAAATTAAAAGAAAAAAAGAAAAAAGCAAAACTTGGAAGAAGAAAATCACCTCTAGGGATCGCGTCTCGTTCGATTCACCTTCTCGTTTGGTTTTGGTATCGAGAAGTTCCTGGCGGAAACGCAGCGGGCCCCGTGCTTGCAGTTTCGGCTCCACACTGGCTGGTTTGGTAAGCCTGAAAGTAACTCAAAAGATCGTATTCTCTCTTTTTACTCTTCCACCCGTCGTCCACGTCATCTCGTTCACGTACGCGTGGAAAGCTCGTCCCGAAAGAAGCCCAGGAGAAGCGTAATTATCAGTCCACGTCGCCGAGAGAATGGTGGTACTGTAGTCTATCGGACATCATCATCTCAACAAATTCTCAATCCTCAAATCCATGTACGAATCATTTGTGCTTCGATTGACGTAGTAAAAGAGCACGTACATCATATGGTCGACGGTTTATTAGGGGAGGGTCCGGTAAGTGGGTCCGGCCCGGTTATGCGGGCGCGGCACATGCTTCTCACTTTAGTGGCCTTGTTTGCGTTTAAAGTGGAGTTTAGAATTAACGAAAAATTAAACTATTGGCGAAAATGGTGTGTTTAGTAGTAAGCAGCTAATTAAATGAAGAATCAAGAATCAATAATGGCAACAACCGGAAACGCAGTGTCGACGTACGGGATACCAGCCGGGAAAAAAAATTCTTGCCCTTTTCCGTTCCTTTGTAATAAATGGGAGGAGGGCAAACGGTGGAAATCTGTCGCGAAATCGAGGACATTTAGGGAAAAAGACTAATTTAATATTAATTACGTCTGTGCTTTTGTTTTGATCCGGGGAGGCGGAAAGGGGGAAAACGTTGCAGCAGGGTTTTGGTCTTCACACAGGCCGGTTTACGGCGATCGGACTGGTGGGGGATTAAAGCTGCGACACTGCAACATTTTCCATTTGGACGGCGCAAGAGGCTTAAATCTTTAGAACATCGATAGAATCAGGTCGTAGGAGGATTATTAGGACATTTTAAGGGAAAAGGGAGAGGGGTAGCCCTCCAGCTGGTGTACATTACTCTGGAAGAAGATTAGGAGGTATAGAATATACAGAGTAGGAAAACGGAGAAGGCTCTCCTGGTCGACCCCTCTCTCGCTTCCTCCTCTCCGGCATTGTTTCTTGGCAAAGAAAGCGAATATAGCTGGGAAGGGTACATCTTGCTGAATTGCCAGGGTTATGAGTTGCGATCTTTGGAGCGAAAGGGTTGATTTACGGCGGATCACGTTGTGGCGGTACTTCTGATTGGATCGACCTCGAAATGGTATTTTTTGGGGCTCATTTTTAAGGTTTTTGTCTTTAATGCTGTTTCTCCGCGGGATAGGTTGGTTCAATTTTTTGTGGTCAATGCACCCGATTCTCTAGTGTCACTCATCCGATTCAGTAGTTTGTTCATAGTGTATGTCGGAGACTGTTGGGTGTCTCTACTTGCACCAATTCGTCTCATGAAGATATAAATGTTCTCTTCCCATTTTCACATTAGTTGGGTACACTAGCTGTGAGATAGATCCGATCGAGCTAATGATCTAGTTCGATTTTCTTTTGTCGTGACTCTTATTGATGCAACATTGTCTTTGTTCTAGAGATAATTCCTGTGTTTATAAGTTTTCGTATGTTCATTGTTTCTCAAGAATCTTTGAAATTATACGAGCGATTAATGTAAAAAATCGTTTCCAAGCTGTTATGAACGCTTGGGGCGGCTTCTCGTTCGTGAACTATGATTCATGCTCTTTTCTCAGATGGACATGTTTCCTTCTCTCATGTGGCGGCTCTGCATTCTGAGTTTTCTCTTAATGGTTATAATAGACACCCGAGCCAATATTTGATGAAACTCTTGGCTGTTTTCTTTTTGTTCCTATTTAAAGTGATGAGTGGTGGTGTTATAGAGAAAGGAAGACATAGATGCATAAAACTGTCCGGCTGGTGGATGGTTTTAATTGCATATTAGCAGTATCTGGGGAGGTACCACGGGCTAGCATATGGAAGAGGTCCGACCTGGGATAGCAGGAGAAGCTTCTTACTCTCTCCTTTGCTACATTTTCTACGATTGATTCTTTAGAGAGCCCAGTAAGCTATCAACGCTCAAGCACGTTGTGCTGGATTGACATGTCAATAGGAGCCACCATCTGATTCATTCCCTGTCCAGGAGCAGGGAGCGGGGAGCAGGGCTTACTCACAGCAGTGTGTTGACTGAAACTTCCTCCCCTTTGATTTCTCTAGTTCGTAGAAGGTCCTATTGTGTTGTTCACCTTTTTCTTTGGCATGTCTGCCACATTGTATGTCTCGTGTCCACATTTGTCTTACTGCATCAATTTTGGGATCATTATATGTGTATTAGGCATGACTCCTTTTTCAATTTTTTAACAACAGTTCCTCAAAGAAAAAAGCTGACAAAAATCATCATCAATTAATTACTTCTATGGTAACTTTTGGCATTGTTCAGTTTCGGATGAATCAAATCCTGGTGATCCTCTAAGGCATAGGTGTTGCCAAGAATGTGCCTATGGGGAAAATTTGAGTTTATATTAATTTGCAATGGTCAAGTTCTGCTTAGATGGCCCAGGTGTTATCTTTTCCAATTTTAACTTGATCGCTGCTTTAGCTACTCTGTTCTACTTGTTTTAGTTTTAAGCATGTGTTTCTCAAATTAGATTTGTCTTTTACTATGAAAAAGATATTTGTGGATCGTTATATTTCTTCTTGTTGCTTCACTTATGTTTATTAAGACTTTCTGGGTACTTACTATACCTTGAATAATTCTTAATTTCTTCTTTTGTTGACATGGTGAAATAAGCAGGCTACTCAGCTCAGTGTAGCAGTAGGTGCTCATGTTTGGGTAGAGGATCCCGATGTAGCCTGGATAGATGGAGTGGTTTTGGAAGTCAATGGGGAAGATATCAAGATCCAGTGTTCTAATGAGAAGACAGTATGTTGTTTGCAGTGTTTCTTACCCTCTATTGCCTCGAAGTATGCGATTCATTACATAGGGAGTAAAACTGAGCAGTTTTATATTACTACTGCTTAATGTTTGTCTTCATAAGGGAACTTGGGCAGTAGCTCAGTGGTCCCATAAGGAGTTATACTGTGGGAGGTCTTGGGTTCTGATCCTCACAGCTCCTATTCGCCATTTAAAAAAAAAATGTCTGTCTTCATAAGCAATGTTTTTATGACTCCATCTTTCTAGAGTGGAAACTCCTATGATATACATGGTAAATGTTTGATGTTTGGCTGCAGGTTGATGCTCATGTTTCCAAAATATATGCCAAAGATACTGAGGCACCACCTTGTGGTGTGGATGATATGACAAAATTAGCTTATTTGCATGAGCCAGGAGTACTACAAAATCTGAAGTCTAGATATGACATAAATGAAATATATGTAAGTGCTTTTATGTTGTAAACTATTCAGACTTTGCATTTGCACCCTGTGGGTGGCGTTATTGCAACATCAGAGATCAATCCTCAAAACTTTTGTAGCATTGACCTCTCACTCTTTACATGGCCTCCGTAATGCCTCCCTCACAATTGAAGACATTTGATCAATACGATTGATGCATTGATCATACACCCATCTTTGCTTTCATGTGCATCTATGGTATTCTAAGAGTGTGGATATGGAATTTATCTGCCAATGTGTCCAAGGTGGCTGGGCTTCCATTGTACACTATCTTATTTCTACACAGGGGGGCACCTTTATCCAAACAACTACCAATTGAGTGTATCTCTATTAAGATGCCTTGCTGAAGGAGATAATATATGGTTTTTGAATTAAGTGCTTTGTATACTTTTTTTTTTTATGCATTTTGGCTTGCATATGAACTGTAAAGCCAACATTTTAGACAAAACCTATGAGCTCTCAATTGAACAATTTAGCTTCAAGCTCTTTTTTGCTTTGCTAATTTTTTAAAAAAATTGTTTTGTATTCATTCTTCTGGTGGACCTAATTTGATCTATCTTCTGGTGAACCTAAATCTTCATCTCAGACATACACTGGAAATATTTTGATTGCGGTGAATCCTTTTAGAAGGCTACCTCATCTGTATGACAGCCACATGATGGAACAATACAAAGGAGCAGCTCTAGGTGAGCTAAATCCTCATCCTTTTGCCATTGCCGATGCTGCATACAGGTATGTTTTTAACCTTTAATTGCAAATAATTCAAGAAGCTACAGATACTTTTGGAAATTTGAAAATTTTTGCCTGCAATTGCAGATTGATGATTAATGAAGGAATAAGTCAATCAATTCTAGTTAGTGGTGAAAGTGGGGCGGGTAAGACAGAAAGCACCAAAATGCTTATGCGCTACCTGGCATATATGGGTGGAAGAGCTGTTTCCGAGGGCCGAACCGTGGAGCAACAAGTCCTAGAGGTCAGTTTTTATCAAATTGGTCTTAAATTAGCTATATTCTACTTCTGTTTAAGTAATTTGTCAGTGCAGCTCCAATTTTTTACTTTCCACATTGCAGTCCAATCCAGTTCTGGAAGCGTTTGGAAATGCCAAAACTGTCAGAAACAATAACTCAAGGTCTAGTGTTTCGAAGTTCACAATTACATGTTTTTCTTCTGTTTTTCTGTTTAAAAGTTTTGTCATTTGACATCTTTCATAACATATGCAGTCGTTTTGGAAAGTTTGTTGAGATTCAGTTTGACCAGAGGGGAAGAATATCTGGAGCTGCCATCAGAACTTACTTGCTGGAAAGATCCCGTGTTTGTCAAGTGTCTGATCCAGAAAGAAATTACCATTGTTTCTATATGCTTTGTGCTGCACCACCTGAGGTTGGCTCCTATGAATTTCTTCTTGCATTGTACTAGTTTGTGGTCTAGAGGTTTTTCTTGTGAAGCAAGTGTCTTTTTTTCACATTCAATGTATTTTGTTCAGTCTGAAGCTTTTACATTTGTAAAGGTTTGGTCTAGGTCTACCGATTTTTTTTTAAAAAAAAGAGTTTGGTCTAGGTTTATCCCACAATCACTAGCTGGAACTTATGTGGCATTCCCAAGTTAAGAAGACAAGTTCTTTGCTTACCCTGGAACCTTGTGAGGCAATTCTTAACACTCTTCTTCACTGTATGAGCTTCTTTATGGATCGTACATGTGGTAAACTTTGGGTGGAGTTCCATGTATAGAACCAGCTTTGATACCATGTTTTGAGTATACTTATACCCTAAAATAATGTGGTTTTCCCTAATTCATAACCACGCGACTTTCCTGACATTAACCCATTTGAGGTCATTTTCATGGATTACAAATAAAGCCTCTCATTAAGTTATTTACTTTTTACAGGATATTGAGAGATACAAATTGGGAAATCCACGAAGTTTTCACTATCTAAATCAATCAAATTGCTATGAACTTGATGAGATAAATGATGCTAAAGAATATCAAGCAACAAGAAGGGCAATGGAAGTTGTGGGAATCAGTTATGATGAACAGGTACAAATTTCATTTGCCATGAAGTTGCCACTTTTGCTCTATGTAAGCATGCTTAGACACTCACATACTATCCTATTTTTCGTCAGGATGCAATTTTCAGAGTTGTGGCTGCTATTCTGCATTTAGGAAATGTTGAATTTGTAAAAGGAGCAGAAACAGATTCTTCAGAACCGAAAGATGAAAAGTCTCGTTTCCATCTTAGGACTGCTGCTGAGCTGTTCATGTAAGCATCCAATTTATATAATGTCTTTTTTCTCTTTCAGTGCATTTTACGTTCAGGTGAGTAATTCCAGTTCCTTTCAATTTTGTGCAGGTGTGATGAGAAGGCTCTAGAAGATTCCTTGTGCAAACGTGTGATTGTTACACGTGATGAGAGCATTACCAAAAATCTTGACCCTGAATCTGCAACTTTAAGTAGAGATGCATTGGCAAAAATTGTATATTCACGATTGTTTGATTGGTATAATTATTTTCATTGCTTGAGAAAATATCCCATTATTCACAAGAGAACTTTGTACATTCAGCTTTTCTTTGATTTCTTTGAGATATTACCTTAAGGAATATTTTCTTATTAGATTTGATTATTTTACAGAAGTTTTTGATCTATTTTTTCTTTTTAATATATTTTGAATCTGCTCTTTTTGGCTTTGACTTAGTTGTCCCATCCTCAAAATTGTTGCAGGCTGGTGAACAAAATCAACTCGTCTATAGGTCAAGATCCTGAGTCAAAAGTCTTAATTGGAGTGCTGGATATCTATGGTTTTGAAAGTTTCAAGACAAACAGGTGCTTAACTGGTATGCTTTTTGTGTTCATTGTCATGAGGTCAAGTTCTTGCCCAAAGTGCATGGTAATCCTGTACTTTATGTGGGGGGAAGAGTACTTTCCCCATAGTAAAAGGGCATATCGCTTTTTGTAGCATGAACATGATAGCCTATTTATCTGATGGACATAAATCTTACTTAGCTGTTTGTAGAAATCTCAAATAATTTATCAGTTAAACTAAGCTTTTGAGCATTAATGTAACTGCTTCAGATAGCATTGTTCTATTTTAATGGTAAACGTTGTTCTATTTTAGTGTCCTTGTTCAAAGTGAAAAACCAGAGCTTTGGTGTAACATGCCTCATATAGTTGACTGTGAAGCTGGGTGAACACAAAAGGCACGTCTATTCCTCTGCCAGAGATATGGCTTGTTTCTTAACGTTATTCCAACTTCCAAGAGATGCTCCTATCTTGAAGCATGTTGTCATAATAGAGACTTTAAGAAATCAATGCTGTTTACGACTCTTCCAAGGAGGCCTATCTGCCTAAAGAAGTGATGTTCAAAGTTTTACCTGGAGTTTCAAGAATTATCTAAACCTTGGTCTATATTTGGTGTTCTTCATTTTCTTTTTCAAGATATTTTTGGTTCTGTTAATCACACTGGAATGTTCTTTTCTCCTAGCAAATCCTGTTGCACTTTGTAGAAGTCCTATTTTTCCTGCTATACTTTTTTGAGGTTTTCGAGGACAAATCGTTTTTCAGATTCAAATATGGTAGTTATTCTGATACCTTTTAGACAAGTTGCCTGTTCTCAGCTTTATTACATTGTGGTTGGTTCTGTGCAGTTTTGAGCAGTTTTGCATCAATCTGACTAATGAGAAACTTCAGCAGCATTTCAATCAGGTTTTCTTGAATTTCTTTTTGTTTCTTGCTGAGGTCCTATGATGTTGTAATGCAGCTTATGAGTGTACACATCTATGTCTTACATGAACAGCATGTTTTTAAAATGGAGCAAGAGGAATATACAAAAGAGGAAATTGATTGGAGCTACATTGACTTCGTTGATAACCAAGATGTTTTAGATCTTATTGACAAGGTACTTTTTTTGGTATGCTTGAACTTGCTGTTTCACTTTCTAGAGATTTATTTTTCATGAAATAGTAATTATTCATCGTAACATGTTAAGTGTTTGTGTGTGTCTGTGTGTGCGTGGGCGGGTGGGGATCAAGTGATGTTCACTCTCCTAATGATTTCTTTTGATTGCCTGCAGAAACCTGGTGGAATAATTGCACTTCTGGATGAAGCTTGGTAGTTCAACTTTGCATTATAGATCTCCTCCAAAATATGCTTTTCTTTGTCATTAAATTTTTTCTAACAGATTGATCTGTATTTGTAGTATGTTTCCACGTTCTACACATGAAACATTCGCCCAAAAGCTATACCAGACTTTTAAAAGCCATAAGCGCTTTAGCAAGCCAAAATTGGCACGAACTGACTTCACTATCTGTCACTATGCTGGTGATGTAAGTCCCTTCCAGAGCTACACCATGTGGTGCTGATTCCTATTTTGAGGATTCATTCTCATTTAACACTAGAAAATGTTTGCAGGTCACATACCAAACAGAGTTATTCTTGGACAAGAACAAAGACTATGTAGTTGCTGAGCACCAAGCACTGTTGAGTGCTTCAAGGTGTTCCTTTGTTTCAAGTCTGTTCCCCCCTGTGGAGGATGCAGCAAAAGCAACTAAATTTGCATCAATAGGCACAAGGTTTAAGGTCAGTGTTGTTTTCCAGTTGGCTTGTATGTCATTATGCGTCATATGATTAAACCATTTCTTCTGTCCATGTAGCAACAACTGCAAGCTCTGTTAGAGACTCTGAGTGCCACTGAGCCGCACTACATTCGTTGTGTGAAACCAAATAATCTTCTCAAGCCATCAATTTTCGAAAATGATAATGTCCTACAGCAGCTCCGTTGTGGGGTAAGAGGATTCTCATCTATATGAATCATGAATTTGTATTGGTATTGTTGGGATTTGTTGCTTGTAGCGCTTCTACTTGTCATAACGTTCTGTTTGTTTAACACTTAGGGTGTCATGGAGGCAATACGGATAAGCTGTGCAGGCTATCCAACAAGACGCACATTTGTTGAATTTGTTGACCGTTTTGGGATCCTTGCCCCTGAAGTTTTGGATGGAAGGTAGTTGAGTGACTTTGGTGTTTCACATTTAAAACAGCTTCCTAGATAACATTATTTGTTCTCTTTAAAAGTTTTTAAGTTTCTATTCAATTTGTTCTTCTCATTATCAGCTGCGATGAGGTCACTGCAGCTAGAAAGTTGCTTGCGAAGACTGATCTTAAAGGCTATCAGGTAATTACTTGGGGAAAATAGTTAGGATTACTGAATTGTACCAAAGTTGGAAGTTTTCTGATTAGTAGAGTTGAATATGCAGATAGGTAAAACAAAGGTCTTTCTTCGAGCCGGTCAGATGGCTGAATTAGATGGTCGAAGGAGTGAAGTTTTGGGAAGATCAGCTTCTATCATCCAAAGAAAAGTCCGTTCCCACTTGGCCCGCAAAACATTTGTGTCTTTGAGGAGATCTACTATACAAATTCAAGCTGTGTGCAGAGGTATCTTGCTGTTCTTTTTTTTTTCTTTTTCGAAAAATACATTTTAAAGTTTGTTTTCGGGGATTCATGTACGGTTGGTTATCAACTTTCACTTCTTTCGTCCTTCTATGCATGCTGTGTGCTTGCATTCATATTTTCTGAATTTCAGGACAACTTTCGCGTAAACTCTATGAGAACTTGCGAAGAGAAGCTGCTTGTCTCAGGATTCAAAAAGACCTCCGCATGTATCTTGCAAGGAAAGCTTACAACCAATTACTTTCTTCTGCGGTTACAATTCAATCTGGTTTGCGTGGGATGGCTGCTCGTAATGAGTTAGAGACCAGGCGGCAAACAAGAGCTGCGACTATTATCCAGGTACAGCTGGTTCTGAATCTAGTTCATAACTTTTATTTTAGGGATTATACTGTTTTATGATTATATGGAGCCCTCATTTTTTACAAGTACTTGTGATGGTTCGTTCATGTGAGGTTACCTTCCTATCTACTTAAATGGTTTCCAACTCCTTATGTCAGAGCTGGTGCCGGCAATATTTGGCTCATTCACATTATAGGAGGTTAAAGAAAGCCGCAATCACCACACAATGTGCTTGGAGAGGAAAAGTAGCAAGAAAAGAACTTCGCAAACTTAAGATGGTGAGATCATTTTTATTTTTAATTTCTATGTCATTTATTCGTTTTTATGTAGGACATATTACCATGGTTCGCCAACCATGCTAATTGATCCACAATTCAATGGACTTTCCAAGCTTTGCCCCCTGTTTTGTGACCAAGTCCTTGACCCAACCTTACTTGGGTGATTTGACTTTCTTATGTCCTGTTCCAAACTCCATCCCTTGCTATGTACAAGACTTGGAGCCTAGACGTCATTTAAGGAACTAAAGCCACCCCATTCCACCCACTGTAGGCATTATTAAATGCTAAGGATTCACTAAAACATGGTTCCTTAGTATTGGATTTTGCTCTGCAATAAAGGAAGTATTCATCTCTGGTTTGCTTATTACACATGCAACCCCATTAGCAATGCTGTTTCCAGATCTTTTTGGAAGCCAATTTCTTTAATAAGTTCATCTAGTTCATTTGCATTTGGTCCATTATGTGGAAACTCCTGCAGCTATGAAGATTGGTTTATTTTATGCTCCAAGCATAATGTTATACCTGATGCTGCTTGCAGGCTGCAAAAGAAACTGGTGCTCTCCAAGCTGCTAAAAATAAATTGGAGAAGCAGGTTGAAGAACTGACATGGCGGCTTCAGCTGGAGAAACGAATGAGGGTAAGCTTTTCCTTGAATTTTGAAGAAATGCCGAAGATTCTTCGTTATTGCTACAGAAAGAATTCTGAGACAGCATGTTAAAGTGTATGTGCTCATGAACTAGTGTCAAGCGGTCTAAGTTTATTTGATACCTGAGGCTCCTAGTTTGCATATTGCTAGTTGAGAATCTTTTATCTGGGTCTTATCAGCTGCTTTTATTTTTTATTTTCTATGTCTAGTGATAATTGATGTTATTCTATCTCAACTGCCCATTTGATGCTTTTTATGGTCTTTATAGACTGATATGGAAGAAGCCAAAACCCAAGAAAATGCAAAACTGCAATCTGCTTTGCAAGAGATGCAAGTCCAGTTCAAAGAAACCAAGGATTTGTTGATAAAGGAGCGAGAAGCATCCAAAACGGCTGCAGAAATAGTGCCCGTAATTCAGGAGGTCCCAGTAGTTGATACATCAATGCTAGATAAACTTACTTCAGAAAATGAAAAACTCAAGGTCGGAGCACTCTCTTTTGGCTGTGTTCAATTGATAAGTGTAACTAGCTTAAAAATAGTTTTGATAGCAGTATAATTTTGGTATGCAACATATGTTTGTGCTTATGTTCTCTATTTTCCATAACCCATCACAGGCTATGGTGACTTCACTCGAGAAAAAGATTGATGAAACAGAGAAGAAATTTGAAGAGACACAAAGGATCAGTGAAGAAAGATTGAAGCAAGCTGAGGATGCTGAGAATAAGATAATTCAGTTGAAGACGGCAATGCAAAGGTTCTCATTTAACTATCAATAGATTCTCATTTGATCATTCAAATAAGTCAGCTTCTTGGTTGTTGCTCTTGTTAATTTGACATGAACATGACCCTTACTTTTCGGATGTGTAAATTCTTTCATTACTTTTTGTCAGACTCGAAGAAAAACTGTCTGACATGGAAACTGAAGATCAGATCCTCCGCCAGCAAGTATTAAATTCACCTGTAAAACCCATGTCAGAGCATTTGTCACTCGTCAATGTTAAGGTATTTGTCTCTCTTGAAGAGTTGCTTGTTCTTATTCATAATTTGCTTTAGTTGCTTACTTTCATGTTTTCTGTTTTCCATTGCAGACTCTAGAAAATGGTCACCATGCAGTTGAAGAACATAAAGACAAAATTGTATGTTAATGGTTGCATTCACATTTACTTGCATCTATAAATTGTTAGTATTCTTTCTGATTCGTTAGACTGTCTCCAGGAACCGCAATCTGCAAGAAAGAGTGATGCTGAATCTGATAGCAGATTGAGGAGATCTCTTGTTGAGAGGCAACATGTATGTTCTCACAATTGTTCAAACAGACAGAATTGATTGAAAAACAGTTGAAACAGTTGATGCTTAAATAACTTTCTCTTGTTTGTCCTAAATTCTGGCAGTTAATGTCTTTTTTCTGTTGCAGGAAAGTGTTGATTCTCTTATAAAGTGTGTGATGCAAAATCTTGGGTTTAGTCATCGGAAGCCAGTTGCAGCAATCACCATTTATAAGTGCCTTCTCCATTGGAAATCCTTTGAGGCTGAAAGGACTAGTGTGTTTGATCGTCTAATTCAGATGATTGGTTCTGCAATAGAGGTAACTGGGTATTCTTTGTGTTGAGTGTGATCCTTTCGAAGTTCATCCACTCATATAGCTTGGATAAATCATCAACTCTTTATGCAGAATCAGGACAACAACGATCATATGGCTTACTGGCTATCAAACACATCTTCTTTATTATTCTTACTTCAAAGAAGTTTAAAAGCAGCAGGAGGAGCTGGATCGACCCCTCGGAAACCACCGCCTCCAACGTCTCTATTTGGACGGATGACTCAAGTAGGCATATGCTTTTTCTTAGTTCTTCTTTATTATATGTTGAATTTGGGAACAATGTCAAGGATATAAAATGTTTGATAGTTTAAATGCTTGTGAACATTGCTTTAACTATAATAAGTCATTGCACTTTCTTTCTCAGGGATTCCGTTCTTCTTCTGCAAATCTTGGAGGACTTGATGTTGTACGCCAGGTTGAGGCAAAGTACCCAGCTCTGCTTTTCAAGCAGCAGCTTACAGCATATGTGGAGAAGATTTATGGAATTATTCGGGACAACTTGAAGAAGGACTTGCAAACATCACTAAATCATTGTATACAGGTCAAATTATATGTTTATTACTGATTCATAATCTCTCTCCTTTGTTTTTAGGGCTTATCTTTGTAAAGATAAGTAGCACATTGGATGGTTCTAGTCGTAAAATATTCCTTTTGGACAATTAAGCCATTTAACTTAGGTGTTAACTTTTCACTGTTACTGCTTTAGGTACTACTATATTATTATTTTTTAAATAGGTTATGGTTTAGGTGTAAACTGCAAGAAATTAGGGAAATGACAATGTCAAGATGAGGCAGTGTGAGAATATCAAGATTTCACATGTATCCTGATGTGCTATTGGGACAACGGAGTCAGATGGGCTAGTTGTTTGTTTCTGGTGATGGCAATGAGGCTTGAAGTTTCTATATTTCTTTTTAAAATACCTCTGAACAATCTTGAAATTTTGGATATCTTTATTGTTTTGGTGAATGACAAAATTAGCCATGCTAGTCCTACCTCCAAGGGAGCAAATAAAAAGAAATGGGTGACACGTGGTGAATAATAATTCAAATTTGTGTTGGACTTCTATTATGCTTCCTGCATTCAAATGTGTTAGCTACAGGTAGTACCCTGTTTGGTGCTTCAAATGTAGATGGCTCCGTGTGGTTTGATCATTGTTTTATGCTAGGATTTAGATTTATTGCTCTGAATGAGGATGTTACTAACAAACTAATAATATTTGTTTACATCTGTGACTCCAGGCCCCAAGAACAACAAGAGCTAGCGTGCTTAGGTCGTCTGGACGATCCTTTGGTAATAACAACGGTGTAAACAGTCACTGGCAAAACATTATCGAAACCCTCAATAATCTTTTGAAAACATTGCAGGAGAATTATGTGAGTTTCTTACTTCTGGTTTGACTCTTAATGACACCTCACTCTTTATGCGGAAAACACTAATGATTGAGTGTGTTTCAGGTTTCTTCAATTCTTGTTCAGAAGATCTTTACTCAGGTTTTCTCATACATCAATATGCAACTCTTTAATAGGTAATGCTGCTAGTTAAGATGGATGCTTCTTTCTAGTCCCTTTCTCAAGTCAGCTTACATTACTGCTCTTTTTCTTGTACGTTGTTTCAGCCTTCTTCTACGTCGTGAGTGTTGTAGCTTCACCAATGGGGAGTATGTTAAATCTGGCCTGGCTGAATTAGAGCTATGGTGCGCACGAGCAAAAGAAGAGGTGCATTTTCTTTGACAATTATAGAGAAAGAAGTCATCCCATTTATCACGTTTTACCTCTTTCTTCACATCATAGTTGCACTGTAATGCATTCATTCACTAATTCTGGCTATTTTCTTCCAGTATGCTGGCTCATCTTGGGATGAACTTAAACATATTAGGCAAGCTGTTGGATTTTTGGTACGTAAGAGATATTTGTAGTACTGCAGGCACTGGCAGGTTATGTTTTATATTATACTTCTTGTTTGGTGCGGCAATATTGAGTTGTGGGAAGCTTATTTGTTGTGGCTAATTAATCATCGTATCCCACAAGCTGAAGTTAGGTAGTGCATGCCAATTTGTTTTTTTTCTGTTTGCTTGTTGGTGTATTAGCACATTAAAAATGCTATTTTGTGTCACCTGCTAAATTCATGTACAGATTATGGGATCAGTTTCCCATCCCATGTACCTTTCTGTTTGTGGGCTATGGAATTGTGTGCTTTGACCTTGAGGGGGGAATATTTGATCAAGTTACCATTTTGCTGGCTCGGATTTGATTAGGAGTGATTTTACTAGTTCTTGTCTTTTGACTCATTGTCACTTAGGCTAAAAAGTTTTTCTATTAGATGTTGTCGATTACCAAAGCACATGGGCATACTTGTAAATATGAAGTTAGATTTTGATGATCTCTGCTGGCTGTTACTTTCAAACTGTTGTTAGCAATAAGTTAATTATACTTAATGAAAGTTTCTAGTTGTCTTTTAGATTTTGATGATCTCTGCTGGCTGTTACTTTCAAACTGTTGTTAGCAATAAGTTAATTATACTTAATGAAAGTTTCTAGTTGTCTTTTAGATTTTGATGATCTCTGCTGGCTGTTACTTTCAAACTGTTGTTAGCAATAAGTTAATTATACTTAATGAAAGTTTCTAGTTGTCTTTTAGATTTTGATGATCTCTGCTGGCTGTTACTTTCAAACTGTTGTTAGCAATAAGTTAATTATACTTAATGAAAGTTTCTGATTGTCTTTTAGCAAGTACTGAGAATCAATATATGAACCAATGAACTTGTTTGGATGAAGCTGGTATCATTTTTCATCTAATTGCATCAACGAGGAAAGATTGGAAAGGAATTTTGAAAGAGGGTCATGAACAGTGCAATCCCTCATATTCCCTAACTCACTAAATCGTGAGTGTGCCTTTCTATAACTTAACAGGTTATTGTCAAATTTAATTCTCAACTTTACCCCTCATAAGTGAGTAGGGACGAGACATAAGACAGACAAACCATGACCTACAAATATTACAAAAACTGCCACTCAAATATTACAAAAATTGCCACTCAAATATTACAAAAACTGCCACTCAAATATTACAAAAACTGCCACTCAAATATTACAAAAACTGCGACTCAAATATTACAAAAACTGCCACTCAAATATTACAAAAACTGCCACTCAAATTTTACAAAAACTGCCACTCAAGTATTACAAAAACTGCCACTCTCTTCTAGCAGCCTGAACATGTTTTTGAGTATTGAATTGATTAATGAATGCGAAGTATATCAATTTATGGTATCCAATTGAGTTGTGCTTGAGTATTTGTTTATTTGATGCCTCTGTTTTATTTGCTTTTTCAGGTAATACATCAAAAGTCCAGAATATCTTATGACGAAATAACCAATGATCTCTGTCCCGTATGTATCTTTCCCTCCTCCCTCCTTTCCTCTCTCCCTAGGGGTTATGAATGCATCCCTGAAACTGTTTTATTTTTCCGTCTGCAGGTGCTCAGTGCACAACAGCTCTATAGAATTTGTACACAGTATTGGGATGATAATTATGGCACTCAAAGTGTATCTACAAATGTAAGTCCTGGAGTCAGACCCATCCGTCTCTCATGCATGCTTCGTATAAAGCTACTGTCAGCTTTCCCACTCTTATAATTATGTATCAGTGATCTGTTGAAAGAAGTATTGTTCTAAATCTTATTCAGCTGGTTATGAGTATAGGGATTTTTTCGTAAGAACATCCATCCTTACTTTTTCTCTAGTAGTTGTTCCAGAAACATCTGTTCTTAAATGAAATCATGTTTCCGTTTTTTTATTTTTTCCTTTAATTACCTTCACTGCTTTCTCTCCTGGAAGTGATTCCTAATTTTTCTCGGTCTAGCTAATTTATATAATACTGTTTTTTGAAGTCATGTTCTATTGATCTGCACATTGTTGTTTTGTGAAGTTCTTTCCTATACTGCATACTAAAAGATGTGGCATTCTTATATTTTTCTGGCAGGTAATTGGAAACATGAGAATATTGATGACAGAAGACTCTAATGATGCTGCTAGCAATTCATTTTTGTTGGATGATAATTCCAGGTAGGGAATGAATTCTTTCATGTATTACCCCAATTTGCAGTTTTGTTGTGTAGATAATCGACCTGATGAATTTGTTCTGTTCCTGTTGCAGCATTCCTTTCTCAGTTGATGACCTCTCTAGTTCTCTGCAAGAGAAGGACTTCAATGGTGTCAAAGCAGCAGAGGAGCTCCTTGAGAATCCAGCCTTCCAGTTTTTACTAGAGTGAGGCTGTGACCCCAGGAGCTGCGCTTTTTGTATTCCACCGCAAGGTAGTTGAGTATATACGTGGTTGATGTAAATCCATCCCATTTTTCTCCAATATTTCACCAATATTCAGGCATCTAGCTGTAAAATTATTCTTTTTTTCATTTAGATATGTAAAATGTCCTTAGAGATAGTATATATGGGGAAGGAGATGCTCTTACCCCTTGATGCAGTGTGGTTTGTTTTTTTCATTTTTTAGAATAACATTAGTGGGGTCAGCATTCTTTGTAGGTCATAGTCAAGGGTTAAATTGATAGTGGAGGGTCCATTCCCATCCTCTCCATTTTCATTGTATAGCAAGAAATATATGAACACTTGTTTACAGGAAGATCTATAATTTAATGGAGTGATTTTTGTAAGAAGAAAGGCGTTGCTGTTTCTTTGTGTCACTATGATTCTTAAGCTTGAGCAATCTTCTGTACTCGAGTGCGAAACATGTTTGTAACATCTATACTCAAGCGATTATTATTGTAATTGTTGCCTTCAGTTTACCTTATTCTGGTTCATGTATGTTTCATCATTTGCCCTTTATGTTTGACCCACCATCTCTCTGTGTCTTTGCCCTATAACAAGTATTGTTGGGAAATGGCAATTTCGTCTACCTCATTGTGGTGCTTGACAGAAATTCCGCTCCTGAGAAGCATAAACGGAATGTGTTATAAATTATTCATTTTGGATAATTGCTTAAAGCGCCCGTTTTACAAGTTTTGTGCCTAAATTGTATTCAAGCTAAGTCTGCAGTAATCGTCATTGGTTCCCATGTAATGTTCTACTTATCCTGCCTGCCTACCTCTTCGAAACATTAACATGAGCAGGTTTAATGTATCAATGTTTCCGGGGTGATTCTGCTTGTTTATTTGTTACAAAAAACACTGTTCTCTGTGTAAATGCGAACGAACTGTTCCATACTAAATTCTCTATATTGTGCTCTTTGGAAGTAGAGTTACCTCTTCGCACACCGCCAACATTAGAAAAGGAAAAGAAGAAAACGGGTGAACATTCTGAGTTAGTTTTAGCCATTCTCCGGTAGGGGGGACGCTCCAATGCTAACAGCTTGACGTAGAGATTTACCGAAAGAATCCGTCCTACTTGCTCTTAAGACAGACTTGAGTTCAGAGTGGAGCCGGGAATTCCATGTACGGTAGCTAGCAAACGCCCCCTTTTTCCCGGCACAAAATCAATTCATTTTGATTTTTGGATTTCAGGATCATTAGCAGCCTATCGTAGATTACTGGTTCATATGTCTCCGTCGTAATAAAAGGGGAGATTGGAGCATTGAATCATTCTTGTAGAAATCACTTTTACAAACTTCAGCTTTTTTATTTCCTCCTCGCTGTTCAACGTTTGACACACAACCGCGAAATGCGACTAATTAAATGATCCCAACGCCCGATCCCCCTCTACCTCCGGAAGTATATATGAATCTCCGAATCTGCGAAAGGTGTTGGAAAGTAATCTTCGAAAGTTCTCGTGGCGACTGCGTGGAGTAATTGATGAAGCCCACACGGGCCAGCGCCTCCACCATGTGGATTCCAGTGTTCTATGAGGCGCTGAAGGCCGGAAAAGCTTATAAAATTAACAGAGGCACCGACTACTTTTACGTTTCCAGAGAGTACATGGAGCAGCCAAGCTCGTACTAGTTTTGGTGCACGGGCATGAATGAAGACCAATTCCTGTCAAACTTCAAAGAAAAAGGAAGCAGTCCCATTTCAAAAGAAAAAAAAAAAAGAAGCATGTCTCCGATTGGGTGCTAGTCTCCAAATTGTTCTTCATCGACAAGACATCGGAAGGTCAGCTAACCTAAATCTTTACGATGGTTGAAACTGCAGAGGCGTCACACAACAATATAAAGTAGGTCATTCTCATTCGGCTTGAAAAATATTGCTGAGATAATCTGGTTCTCTGAAGGAGTTGCTGCAGTTCGGTTGGGGCGGTGCAGGCTGGTACCTCAACGGTATGTGTTCGAATGAATTTACGTGCATCCCAATTTGGCATAGCATGTAGAGGCGCACTACTCGTAGGAGTCGTAGCTGTGTGTGTGGACAACTTGACATGCGATATTAAAAAATGAGTTTGCTTATGACCCTTTTTTCGTTTCGAAGTTTTGAGTCAGTTGGAGGTTTCCATTGTTAGTGCCGCCTTATTCTCATGGATGTCGCTCTCCCACGCCCCAGGATGAAGTTCCCAGCCGTAAACTTCGGTCCACCCTTTTTCGTCTCCCCGATCAATTCGAATTCCACAAAAATCCAAAATCGCAGCGTCGTCTTTCCTGCTCCTTTTCGTATGATTCACTTCTGAAAATCGTAGTCCAGCTTATTTTTCTCGTATGATCGTGACAACCGCTGGTATTTTGTCGGCTTCTTTCCTCTCGCGCTTCTAGTTTTTCCTTTTTCTTTTGTTTTCGTCCTTTTTGAAATTTGGTTCTTCTTCAAAAAAAAAAAAAAAAAAAAAAATTCGGTTCGTTTTCTTTTTTTTTTTTTTTTGAAAATTTCAGGTAGATTGGTCCTCCAATTTAGATCCTTCTCTCTGCCTCTGCCTCTCTTTCTGTCTCGCGCGCGCCTGTCTCTCTATGACGCTCTCGCTCTCTCTATCTCCATCTCGATCTCTCTGTTTGACAGTCCAGCTTGTGATATCTTCTCATCTTCGGAATTGATAAAGGACAACAATTTGTCCAATTAGATTCTCATTTTTAGTTTGATCGGCCGGTTACGGAGTACCCCTTTTGGTGAAATATCACCGGATATCAATGCCCTTCAAATGTTTGGTGTTTCCTGCTCTCCTATTTTTTTCGGGTAATGATCGTTTCCATCGTTACAGATTCTGCTTGATTGGTCAATATTCCAGCCTCATTTTAGAAGAATTTGTTCTGAAAACTGTAAGTTTATTGATTTTGCAGATGATCCATGTGATCGATCCCACGCACCTCATCCTTATGGCATTCGTTAGTTTGGCTCAATCGGATAGCCTTATTGTGTGAAGATTAGCTACTTGGAGCTGGAAAGGCCTGTAAATTTTGGCGGTATTTGGTGTCTGGATCGTCTCTATAGGAGCTATGGGACAATCGCTCACTTCCCCTAAAATTTTAAAATGGAGAAGTGGCATGGAAAGTAGCGGTAATGCTGCCAGGCACGCAATGTTTATGTACTGTTCTAACTAGCCAAGAAATGTATCGAGGGATGTCCAATGAGATACCCTGTCCCCCGGACCTCAGGCCTGCACAAGACTCGTCCTTTGTTATGGGAAATCATGTCAATAACTTCTCTCTGCAGACAGGTGAGGAATTTTCACTTGATTTTCTCAAGGATCGTGTCCCTTCAAGGATAACTGATAGAGGTAACGATCATTTAGTGGGGGCAATAGGTTTCAATCAAAATTATTCGGGCTACGAGGACTTCTCGCAGTTTGGACAGAGAGGAGCTGGTGTTGTGCGTTGTTCTGATGCTCCTTCCTCATTAGCAGCCTTTCCAGCTGTCTGGGGTGGTGATAAGAGTTCTTATAGTAAACAAACACATCACAACCGGAAATTGTCCAATAATTGTTTGGAAGAAATTAATGTTGATATTGGTTATTCTACCAGTGAATCAGGAAAGTCAGATAGTTCATGCAAATTGAAGTTCCTATGCAGCTTTGGGGGGAAGATTTTACCTCGGCCAAGTGATGGGAAACTTAGATATGTGGGTGGGGAAACGCGGATCATGAGCATTCGGGAGAATCTCTCACTAAACGAGCTTATGAAGAAAACCCTAGTAATATGCAGTCAACCACATATGATCAAATACCAACTTCCTGGGGAGGATCTTGATGCCCTTATATCAGTCTCTTCAGATGAGGATCTTCAGAATATGATGGAAGAATATCAGGGGCTCCTGAAGGTTGATGGGACTCATAGACTTCGGATTTTTCTCATATCAGAAAATGAACCTGAAGCTTTTGATTCAAGAGAATCACAAAACAACTCAGAGTACAATTATGTGGTTGCTGTTAATGGAATACTTAGTCCGCGTAAAAGTTCCAGTGGACACAGCTTGGCTAGCCAAGTTGGCCTGGATAGTGCTCCAAACTTCCATAGAGACTCTCCTTTTTATCCGTTGGAGCCTAATGATCCAACTGTAATGTTCTCTCATACCCAACAACCTCAATACCTTGTCAATGCTAGGACTTCTCCCACCCATTCTCCTCCCTTCACGCCAGTTCACATTCATCGAACAAACTCTCGAAATGCTCTAAAGCAGGTTTATGAGGATCAGTTCTACCACGGAAGTTGTAATAGCAATAGTACTTTTGCGACACTTCAAAAGCCAGACTGTTATGTTGTAGATGGTGAATGTCAGCAACACGAGGAAATGGGAATTCATCAAGCTTATAGACAGATGGAGCCAAACTCACCAGTTAGATCTCGGGCAGCACATCTCCACACCCGAACTCGCAGCAGGGAGTTTGTCCCTTCAGTTCTTGGGCGTGTTGGTAGTGACATGGAAGGGTATTCTTTTCCTGAAAAACTTTTGCTTACAGAGAGGACATTCCACTCTGAGATATCTTCAAGGCAGATGGAAGATTCTCTGGGTCAATTAGAGTCTAATGATTCAAACGGGCTTTATCAGGGCATGCCACATGCCCTTTCAGATTCCCTTCTGCAAGAGCAAAGTGGTAAATCTGCTTATTCTTTCCAACAAGAAACTCCAGAGAACGTACATTTTGCCTTTTCTACAGGCCTATCACCTCTATTGCACAATTATGTACAAGGAGGAGCTATCCAATCTGAAAAGCATGTAGAAATTTTGGATCCTTCTGTTCAACATCCTGTATATTCAAACCCAAATGATACATTTAACCATACTGTTCCTTATACTGAGGCTTTTGGAAATGAAAAGAATGGTGGAGGAACTGTTTTCCTACCACAGAACCATGGCAACAGTTCTAGAACTGCAACTGAAACACATGAGGAACATGAGAGGGAAAAGAAGAACAATAGCCCTATTGCACCTTCTGCTCACCCAAGTAGATTATCTGCAATTGATTACCATCGCTTGAATGGACCCGGCTCACAAGTACCAGTAGGCATGGTTCTCATCTTGCCTGCTACTTCTGACACTTGCACAAATTTCCCTAACAATCAGCTAACCACAAATGAGTTTCCAGGTATTAGGGACGGAACAATGAATGATGTGCTACACAGGTCAAGAGACGTACTTGGTGGCAATATGGGAAAGCAGAGTAGTATTCCATCCCTGTCCTCTTTTCAGTTGTCCATGGACACTCCTGGTATTGTCAGTACAGTCAACACGAAAGATGACCAAGAAGTCAGGCCTGATAATTCTGTTAATTTGTCCCCACATCCTTTAAATCCTGTTGAATTGAACCGAGATAATTCAACTCCTTGGTCCTTATTTCAGAATCAAGTGATGGATGAAACTTCCAAAAGAGAAGCGTCTCTTTGTGATAATGACGATGTGAAATTTCTGTCTCCTCTGGTTGCAGCTGTTGGCCTGGGGGGAAATAATAATGAGCTTTCTGAGTCAAAACATTCAAATTTAATCCAGGCTGGGTCCATAAATGGTTCTGATGAGAAAATTCAGGTCATTATTGAAGATGTAATCAGTAATGTGCCTTCTGGTGTCCACCCTTTTCCTTCTCTTATAAATCAAACGGATCTCGAGATAACTAATGATGAACAGAACAATAATATTTCTTCTCCAAAAGCCATTGTTGCTGAAAGCTTGTCCGCCGAAACTCTCTCGGAGGTGATGACTGTAGTGATATGAACTAGTTCTTAAATTTATTTGGTATTATTTTTCCAAGCTCTAATGCTGTTACTTCTAGCAGGATGCTAGAATAGAGGAAAGGGAGGCTGATGAATCTATTACTGATGCTTCATTAGCAGAAATGGAAGCTGGAATATATGGTCTGCAGGTTAGAAAAAATTGTCACGGTTGCCTCTGAATTTCTATTTGAAACCCTTCGCTTGGAGTTTTTGAAATTTGTTTGGTTACAGAAGTATTTATCTTTCCATCAGCCAAAGGTAGCATTGATTCCTGTAACGTTATATTATCTATCAAGGGAAAAGGGGATGGACTCACCTCCTGCCAATCCCCTTACCCAACTTTTTCTTCCTGTAGAAAGTCACAGTTTTAGAATTTCTATTCCATCAAAAAATGAGAAAAAAGACCCAAATAAAAATGTATGATAAGGCATTTGATTTTTTATGCTTAAATGAAAATCTGAGTGCATCTAAATTAGATGGACTTAGGTCCATTGTCCTCTTTTCCTTGTTTATATTGTGCTATTATGATTCTTATAAGATAATAATATAAAGCTCACAAAGTTTGTGAATGATCGTGCAGGTGTATAGGTTACACAAAAAAGAAATACGAAAATTAATTTTATCATTTATATTGCATTATTATTATTTTTTTTCAGTTGAAAAAAATAAAACAGAAAATGTACAACTTAATAATGACACTTATAATGTGTTCATTCTAATTGTTGTTATTTAGGTATTAGTTTTACTGTTGCATATCAGAAGATGTATGGGACTTCACCTCTATAATATTGCATGTAAATGAAAAAAACATATCATCAATAGTATGTGAAGACAGAACTGCACAAAATTTAGTACTCTGGATCTTCTTTACACTTTTGGGTCTATGTATGGCGTGTGATAACTAACTATAGGGCAAAAGGTCCGAGTCCACTGAATGTTTCAGATTCTGATATACAGATAATTAAAAATGCTGATCTGGAGGAACTTCGGGAATTAGGCTCTGGTACATTTGGTACAGTTTATCATGGGAAGTGGCGAGGCACTGATGTTGCTATTAAACGGATAAAAAAGAGCTGCTTTGCAGGGCGATTATCTGAACAAGATCGGTTGGTGGGTCTACTCATAAATCTCTATATATTTCTCTGTTCATCTGTATTTCTCCAATAAACCATTGGTGTGGTTTGATCGAATCATGTCAAGGCAGCAAGATTTTAAATTAGTTTCGCTTGTTTGTATTGTAAATGTCTTGTGACTGCAGACAAAGGATTTCTGGAGGGAAGCACAGATTCTTTCTAAGCTTCACCATCCAAATGTGGTTGCTTTCTATGGGGTGGTTCCGGATGGAGCTGGTGGGACTTTAGCTACTGTGACTGAATTCATGGTTAATGGGTCTCTCAGACATGTACTTGTACGGAAGGACAAGTAAGTAATCAATTGAATTTTTTTCTTTATTCACCTTTAAAGGATTTTAATTATTAGAGTCTGCTTTTTTATTTTATTACTCTTGGGCATATCATTTTTGTGCCTTTAAATACTGGAATCTGCATTTTTCCTTCCATTTTTCTCTTCAGTAAAATTTAAAAAATCTCCTATTGATGGAATCTGTCTTTTTTTATTCAGGGCTCTTGATCGTCGAAAAAGGCTAATAATTGCCATGGATGCAGCTTTTGGAATGGAATATTTACACTCAAAGAACATTGTTCATTTTGATCTGAAATGTGACAATTTGCTTGTAAATATGAGGGATTCTCAGCGACCAATATGCAAGGTAAGTCTCATTTTAATCATACTCATTTGCAAAGCAAATTGCTAATGTAAACTACCCTAATGAATTTTAACTGCAAAATCACAAGGATTTGTAATGTGCCCTTGAGGTCAAGCCCCACAGGTTCTTGCATGTTTATGCTAGCCAATTTTAAACAAACACAGCAACTTACAGATGTGATGGTGGCCCTTCGGTTACATTTTCAGGTTGGAGATTTTGGGTTATCAAGAATTAAACGCAATACTCTGGTGTCTGGTGGTGTAAGAGGGACCCTTCCATGGATGGCTCCTGAACTATTGAATGGTAGTAGCAGCCGTGTATCTGAGAAGGTGAGCTTCACTCAGCTTTTCTTTAGTTAAGTAGCAATGATATTAACCCAAATGTGCTGGCTTTTACTAGGTTGACGTATTCTCCTTTGGAATTGCAATGTGGGAGATCCTTACAGGAGAGGAACCTTATGCTAATATGCATTGTGGTGCAATTATAGGTAAGACTGTTGCTCTGCCATTTTTTTACTGATATCATAGCACCGCTGTTGATTAAATAGTGACAATTGCACACCATGTCTGGATTCTTGTGCTTTTAAAAATAACAAAATATCTAGTTAATGTGCTATAGGAAGTCTTAGATGCAGTGGAAAAGGTGATAAGATAGTTTGTGATTAGAACCCTTCTTGTTATTGGATGGAACTAATTTTAGATTGAACTTTTCAACTAGGGTCTTGATGTGTATTGGGCATATGGCTCAATGCCCACATTGTGTTATCTATCGTTGGCTCCTGGGTTCGAGTCTTGTACAATGGAAAAAACAAAATCCGGTTCTACACTAAAATAGATTGTCACCAATTTCTTTACAAACACTTAACATTATGCTTTTGAAAGCATTATTAGCCAGTCGCAACATTAGATCTATGTTCAGTGCAACTTAGTTGAGCCTAAAGTAGCTCTACCTGAATGTATGGAGTGAGATTTTCATGGGTAGACTCCATGTGGTTCATGCCTAGAGCCCAATGACGAGTCATCACAGAGTGACTGATGCCTATAATGTTTGCTTGTTCTTTTTGTGTCTTGATGATGCTTAAGTAGAAATGTAATTCCCACACCATAACTCTGTTCCTATGGGGAATCAAAATCTTTGGCAAATTTGAACTTGAGCAGTATCTCAGTGATCACTTGGAGAATTTGTAGTGGGAGGTCTTGCAAACTATTTCAAAAAAAAAAAAATCACCAGCAATTAGTTCACATGTGGAATAGAACTTCCTACTTTCATTGGACCCTTATAAAGGAAGCACATATACCAGTTTGAAAGAAAGATTCTTTTGTCTGCCATTGAATGTTACATCAATCTTCCTTATCTTGCTTCTCCCTGCTACAATTGTCCATCTGTCATAGTCATGCCATGCACCTTCTCCTTTCCGATTGCCTGTCTCTGCAAAATGGTCACCACTAGTCCAATGTTCTTTGCTCTATGTCACTATCACACTCTCATGCTTAACCCACTCCACAATCTAGTCTTAAAAATATGCTTCTCTTAACATATTACTGAAAAACAAATTCAATCTCTTCTCAGAATTACTTGATGAATCTATAAGTTTCTGCATAATCCCTTACCCCCAAATGGATAGAAAATCTTGGGTTTTCCTTTTGAAAAGCTGATTATGCAATCACAGAGTAATATTGAGAGTAAAAGTAGATTGACTGAACATGCAAATACAGCTGTCCTGGTTGAATGTTATGTATGTTATAGGCCCACATTTAGTTTAAACCATGGTTCTCCGATTGACCTATGACTTGAATGGGTATTCTAGATTTTTATGAGGATGGGTTCAGGTCTGTGGTCCACTTCCACATGGCTCATACCCCTTCCACATGGCTCAAATCCATTCCACCAGGCTCAAATCCCATTCCACCATGCTCAAATCCCATTCCACCAGGCACAAATCCCATTCCACCAGGCTCAAATCCCATTCCACCATGCTCAAATCCCATTCCACCAGGCTCAAATCCCCTTCCACTTCGTTCAAGTATCATTCCTCCATGCTTAATTGTTTTGCTGATCATGTGATAACTTGTTGTTGATCATTCATCTCTCTAGATAACAGGTCTTATTAGAGTTATCTTGGTTATACTGTCATACATGCTCTCACTAAGTGAATTTAATAATTATGATACTAACAGTTGCAGCAGGCTAAAGATTAATAACAGTGCAGTCATACTTGTTGCAGTATTTATAGCTAAAACAGAAAAAAAAAAAAAAAAAAACAAAAACAAAAACAAAAACTTTGAAACATTTTCGTTTAATTTTTTTTTTACAATACTTTTGCCATAACACGGTATGCATCTACTTTGACATATTTATATGCAAGAGCATAAATGAAAAAGAGGAAGGTAGTCACAACTTGTACTTCAATTCTCTTTCACTCTCCCTCTCACACTTATTCTTCTCTTCGTTTCCTATTCTTTTCCCTTTCCCTTTCCACATGTGAAAAAATGGAGCCTCAAGATATCACAAGTTAATAAGATCTATGCTTATAATAAGAGTGAAAAAAAGATAGAAGGATAAGAGGGGATGAAATTGTTAAAGTTTCATACAGAGTATTTGAAATGGTACACATGCCTAGAATTTGGATGTAAGTATTGTTTAATTGGGGTAACACTAAGCTATGGTTGTTGCACCGAGTACCTCATACTTGTTGCATCAATGTACTGCAAGCCGCCTCTTTTGCTTCTGTGAGGGGATCATTTGACGATGCAGAGTTGGTATAATTATTACATTTCTGATCCCATACTGTCAACAATAGATGATTTTGGCAGAAGATCAAACTTTTCTTTTGAAGTCAAAGTTTTACGGTTTGCCCTTTGTTATAGATTTTAATTTTCCTGTGTGAACTGTGAAGGGGGAATCGTGAACAACTCTCTCAGACCACCTATTCCAGACCGCTGTGACCCCGAATGGAGAAAGCTCATGGAAGAATGCTGGTCACCAGATCCTTCAGCTCGTCCATCATTTTCAGAGATTACTTGCAGGCTGCGCTCAATGTCTATGGCCCTACACCCTAAAGGTCAGAGTCCAACTTCAAACAGGTCATAGATCTTCTCAACTCCAGGTTCAAACATACTTGTGCCTGGACAGACGACTCTCTTGGAGAGTTAAATCTGCTACCTCTCGGGTAGAAAATACTAGCATCTGAAAATAGGTTGTACTAAAAAGAAAAAGGAGAAAGTGAACGTCCGACCTATTGGTCGTTTGGGCTGTTAATTATCTATTATTTAATTCTTTGCTATCAGACTATTTCTGTAAAGAACGCAGCATATGATAAGCTTCCCTGTATATTCTTTCTCGACAAATTCACTGACCTGTTAGTCATTCACTTTTCTCAGTCTGGTCTTCAAATGAACCGGGCAAATCTCTTTTTATAGCCACAGCCACTATCTGAGAAAGAAGGCTTGCAGATGTACTCAACTACTCATCTCCGTATTTTGCTATGGATGTATGCACGTCAAAAATTGACGCAAAATATTCATAAGAGTATAAAGTGGTACAGACGAACAGTTTAATCCGACTTACATTACACGCACGTTATGTGTGTTCTTGCATCAAAATCACTGGGGAGCGAGTTTAGTGTTTTGCTATTTCAAAGTGACATTCTAGACGTAGTCTAGTTAATGTCATTTGCCAACCGAGGTGCTTAGTTAGTACTTATAAGGGTAGATGCACCATGGGGCATCCTTAATTCTGCGACTATTTAGCAGGACGATTCAACGCCACTAGCCTACCCTATCTACTCTTAGTCGAAACCTCAACTCGTCCCCCATCACATATAATCCATCGTCCTATACTCTAAATGATTTGTAGATGTCCACAACCAGTTGAGTTGTGGTTTTTTATTCAACCTCGAGAACCAACTCAGATACCCGAAAACCTGAGTCAACTCATACAGCCAAAAACCTGTGTCAACTCAGACACCCAAAAACCTGAGTCAACTCAGACACCTGAAAATCTGAGTCAACTCAGACACCTGAAAACCTGAGTCAACTCAGACACCTGAAAACCTGAGTCAACTCAGACACCCGAAAACCCAAGAGGTACAATCGAAGTCGACCAAAGCTTGACTAAGTTACTTCTGGCTCGACCAAGTCACCTCCGACTGGGTCGAATGTAAAAACCATGTAGGAGATCACATTCGACACATTCGCTTGATTTTTATATGGGAAAAGCCATTGGCATCTCCCATGCATGCGGTCTAGCAGCAAACTCAAATTTTCTTCAAAGTAGGTGTAACTCTGCCTTCAAGCTTGTGTCTAACTATTTTTAAAGTTCACGTAAAAATAAATAAAACTATTTTAAAGTCAACTTATGGTTTAAAATATTGTTCATCTTATCGTTAAGTCATCTCCAACTCCAAGCATGCGAATGTCAAAACACAACCAATATAACAAATCAATGAGGTCCTCGTCAAACGGAACCATTATAGAATAAATACAAGCGTAATAGGACGATGATAAAACCAAGTCTCACCGTACCAATCTCTGGCCATAAAATAAAACCTGAGCAATAGCAAGCATGATCATTTTGGAAGGCCCCAGGTCGAACATGCCTTTTTTGCCCCCTTCTCTTGTGAGGTGAGCCCGTTCCAACTCGGCCTGATCAATCCAGGACTTGGTTTCACTCCACCCAAGCAAAGGTTTAACAAACCTTGATTGGGTTTCAAACCCATAACAGCAAACCATGTTAGCAAGTCAAGCTATCGAGAGTGAAAACCACAGCCCAGATTAGTCAAGTTACAATGATTTTAAGCAGGAAAAAGAATTATTACAGTTGTTTTCTAGATAGAGCATTATTGCTGCAGCCACAATGAGTTTGTAGTCTAGAAAGCTCAAAGGTAACAAAGGGGCATTTGTTGAAATTTTCATTTATAATAATGCAATATATAATTAATTATTACAAATACCTGTAGAGTGCAAATACTTCCATGAACCAATATGACAAGTATTATGGCCTCACCTGCCTTGGCTAGTAGCCTCTCAATAAAATCGTTACAAAGGTCAAACACCTTTCTCAATCTCCCACAATTTCAGAGTTATTTGCATCAGGGATGCGCATTAGCACCTGGAACATGATGAGAAGGTCAAAGATGAACACAAACACATACTATTAGCAGCTATGGATGTAAACTGCTTTGTTCTAGAGTACTACCTCATACAAATGCCAAGACACATAGGCATCAGTGGCAGCATACAGGAGTTGCTCACTTGATAACTCATCTGCTTCCCAATTACCCAGTCTTACTTTGTTGGGCTTGTCTAGCTGCATCAGCAACAAATTATAGCTGACATAATCTGCATATAAGAGCTCTAAGACTCACCAGTTACCTAGAACTAGCAATTACCCAGCTCATACTTCCTACACCCTTCTACTGAAGTTACAAGTTCTTTCTACACAAAACATATACAGTGGATCATGTTGGCCTGTCCTATGGCCAGCATGGACACATCTTCCATAACTTCATGTAACACAATCGGTATGCTAGTCCCCAACTCTTGAAGTTCACGTCAAACCAAGCAGCCAATGCCTGAACAATATATGATCGCTAATTGAGGAGAGTCGGAAACCAAAAACTATACTAACCACAAATGCCAAAAATCAAATGGGCTCACTTTCCACCAGATATGGCTGTTAAAGAAAGGTTATGATCCACCATCTCTGTAGCTTTGATCTTAAATACTTGTGTCACCCAAAATATTTTTGTTTCCTACTCTCAAAGAAGACCTCTTGGGATTAGAGAAGAAACCTGCATGCTTGTAAGTGCCTCAAGAAGAGAAGCAAGGCTCCAACTCCTGGGGATTTTTCCAAGCTTTCTATTTGCAAGCTGACTCAAATCTTCCAAGTCTTTAGTAGAAACATTATAATCCCTCAAAAGCTTTGCAGCATCCCCACCTATACAAACGCCAACCTTTAAATGTGAAAGTCAGTTTCTGTTTTTCAGGAATCCAATACTGTCAAGTTTATGAGTTTACTAACCTTAACAGATCTATCATCCTCCAGCAGCGATTGAAGAACAGGTGGTACTCCAGAATGATGAATGTGCAAAACATGACAAACATCTATGCCCATGCATATCTGAATGACTGCCGTTTTTCTCTGTGCTGCACCTGGAGCATTACAAGCTATTTTATGTTAATCAACCATCGGCATTGGTTAACTATATGTGGTGCTATAGAAAACTCCATGCGCTTTCATGTGAGCTGCTTGGTAAAAAAAAAGCTAGGATACTGGTTCCTTAGAGAAAAAAATTGAAAAGTCCGTGAAAATAGTGTGCATTTAACGACATAGTGAGCATCATGAGAATGAGACAGAATACGTAAAAAAAAAAAGATTTGCAAATATGAGCCTCCCACAAGAAGGTTTCCTCATGAAACATGCAAACATGCACATGAGTTAACTACATGGTTCCCTTTTCTTGTGTATGAGTACATCAAACAACCTAAATCAGATAACCATCCTAACTTTGTGTTTTGCTTGAGGTTATGCTAGCCTTCAAAATAACCAGAGGGTGTTGCAAAAGAAGAAATCAGCATACACTGACAAGAAACTTCATCATCAAAAAGAGGACAGAAAACTTGATCATGAATGATCAAATGAAAATTGAAAGCCAAAACCGATGATATTGATAATTACTCCAAGTTCCCACTATTATGTGCTTAGATGATAATTACTCCAATTTATGAACAAAATGTTGCATGATTCCAAGCTCATTAAGAGATCCAACTAAATGCAAGAAGGTAGGCAGCAGACTCAACCCCAAAAGGATAAATACCAAACAGAAAGCTATGAGCCGCAAAGCAAAGAAAAGAAAAGCACAACAAATTCTCTTTTCCAGATTATGAAAGACAAACCTCGTGTAAATACAGGTTTCCACTCCATATCAAATCCAAGAGAAATGCGGCTTGATTCTTCTCTCTTAGATTCAATAATCCCCAAAATCTCTTCCGTGGCTTTCACAACTTCAGCCAACGTCCTACTGTAAACAATCCTGCCTTCAAATTTTATAGCAGGGAATCTTGGTCTTAGATCACCTGCAACATGAATGAGCTTGAGAACTCTGGAAGCCTAAATATCATCGTTAGGCTGGGTCAGCTAGAGGACTCGATGTTGAGAGTGTCTTGCAATGGATCATTGCAGATTCCACAGAACAGTAGAATCGAAAAATGTTCGAACTACAATATCATTTATCGTTATAAAATACATAAATACCAGAATAAGATATTTTGCGTAATCGAAAGACTGATATCTCCATATCATTGTAACTCTCCAAGTAAGAGAAGTGGTGAAACTGTAATGTCATAAGACCTGAACCAGCCCTAACGCAAATGCGGGAGGGAAAAAGACTGAGGGAAAGAAATGAATGAAAGAAAAGAATTCCAACTGCACAGAGACTAAAGGCAATACCGTTTTGCCACAGCAGTTCCATTTTTTTCCTACGGAAATAAATCAAATGGAAAGGTTTCACTGTTCTATCCTCCTATTCGTTGGTATTACCTCGGCAGCAGGAAGGCGGAGCAATATTCCAGTAGCGGCTATTCCAACTAGACGAAGGCGTGGCAGTAGAAAAATCTGAGCACCTCACTTCAGAGCACGCCCTCCTATTGACGATCGAGTAAGAAGATTCACCAGAGGAAGATGATTGCGGCGTCCTCATCCCCCAGTTTGGCAAGCGACGCCGGCCATCTGGAGGAGTTAGATCGGTTTCCGGAGAAGCCTTAGAACGCTTGAGAGAGGAGGTAGCGGGTTCAGATTTACAGAGATGGTACGATGCTTCGATGGCTTCGAGTTCCGCCTCGTCGATGGGATCCCATTCGGAAAATACTTCGTCAAGTTTCATCTTACACCAACTGTGGATTCCGCGGGGAAGGCGGTCCTGTCGGCACAACCTCGTAATTTCAATTTACAAATGGCAGGGAAGAGAAGGTATCATGAAATGGGCTCAAGAGTGGTCGCACGATCCCGCCCCCGCTAACTATTCAAGCATTTTTGTGTGAAGAAAAGAATATATATATATATATATATATATATATATATATATTGTATCTTGGACTCGGATCTTTTAGTATCATCGTGACCTTATATTTAATTATGATTTATACGGCATAATATACAATGGTTGAACCATTGGTCCAACCCAGTCTAACCGGGTGCACCAAAAACTACAGTTTAGTGGAGAACAGGTTCCAAAAATACCGATTATTCTGCTAAAAAAGGCCATATTCAAACTTTGTAGTTGATTCATTCGTACTTGATGTTGACCGAACAGAGACCCTTAAACACCACGGGAAACTTTTCATATTTCTTTTAATTTATAAGAAAACTCATGATGTAATTCCTTAATTGGGAATAACCATTTATACTCATGCTACTGGTGTTTACTGCGGCTGCTTCGTGGAAGCTTTGGAGCTTTATCATGAGAAGAAGCTCGCATGTTCTACTCGAGATGAGCTTACAAGGTCAAGTTCTCTAGCTGTGTATGTGAATTTGTTCGCTTTATCCAGGAGTGTGAAGCTTCCTGCAAGTGTTATTCACAAGCATGCAAGAGAAGCGGCCAAAGTTTAATGAAGATGGTCCCGAAAAGCATTTTAATTTGGTAGATGCTCTACAAGGGCTGTCTAGAGATGCATCTGAACCCTTTGAACAATTAAAAAAGACATAAGATGATACTCACAGCTTCTTACCATATTAGATTTGAAGGTCGAACCTTCCAAAAAAATGGCCAAAAAATATTGGTAAAGAGCCTCGGCCTCGGCTCAAGGGCTAAGCGCCTAATGCTCAGCTCGAGGAGTGGCAACAGCTAACATGCTCAGTTAAACCCAAGAGGAAGAGAGGTGCGCAAATAGAGCTGGAAAGAGAAACTGCAGACAACCATTTGGCTGACAATACTTTGGTGAATGCTAGGTACTAACAGAGCACCTGTAGCACTAAGCCCAAAATAGTATAATGTAATCAACTGATGTCTGACTTACAAATAGGACAAGATTTCTTTCGCTGCAGCCATGGATCAATGCACTGACAATCAAAAAGAGAAACACAAAAAAACAATTAGAAGTTTCTTAAATAGACAAAAACATAAAACTAGTAGGTGAAAAAACATAAAATTAATAGGTGAATTCTTCATTACTTTTTTGTGAAATTTATGCAAGCAAGGTAGATGCCGAATTGTATCACCGGTAACAGGAGTTTCCAAGCAGATCGTGCATGCTTCCTCAAAGTTAAAAGACTATAAAACCATAAAAAAAATGAAAAGAAAACCAAATTAGTAAGAACAGGCTACTTTCTGCTAAATATCTTCTGTACTACGAAAGAAATCAACGTAATGGACCCAAAAAATTAAAAAGTGTTAGATGATAGATACCTGAACTTTCGATTCTGGCAAGCTATTAATTTGGCTAGCAGATGCACCACTATGTTGATGGTTATTTTCATCAAGTGCCAATAGCATCTCGTAATCATCTCTGTGAATAAAAGAAAAGAAAGGTTAAAATGATTTTCTCACATAGTTTCAACTTTCAAGGGTTCAAGCTCAGTAAATTATTTTTGAAAAAAGAAAATTCACGACATTCAAATCGTTCACATAAAATGTCATAGTTAAGGTTCATAACAATCGCCGAAGATAATAGAATTAGTACTTTAGCAGAAAGCAAAATGCATTTTCTTCTATTCTCAGGAACAGAAAGACCAAACAAGAAAAAACATAGATTAAACTAATAGGACCCTAAAATCATAAGGAAAACTTGCACTAGAGAACACCACAATGACCGCCGTAGATCAATGGACTGCAAAAGTATAAGATTCAGGAGAATAACGTTCACATAGCAATGATGCAAACAGGGGTACAACCCATGCAGAAACTCTCTGATATGTCAGTCATCAACAGATTCTGAGATGGTTTGCTCAAAACCTAAGAGAAGGATAAGATGATCTAGGAAAATCAAAATCAATAATTTCAACAAGATTCTTGTCAATTACAGGTACCATATTTACAATGCTACCTATCATGGAAAATATATACCATATGTGTGAGTGTGTCTGTGTGTCTGTGTGTCTTTGTATCTGTGTGTCTTTGTGTTTGTGTTTATGTCTCTGTGTGTGAGTGTGAGCGTACCGCGTTGTGTGTGCGTGTGGCGTGCGTGATACGTGCGGCGTAATGCGTGCTGTGCGTGTAATGTATGCGGCGCGTGTTAATGCGATTGGCGATGTGCGATGCGGCGATGTAATGCGTGCCGGCGTGTGCGATGCGGCGCGATGTCTTGCGTGCGTCGTGCGGCGTGTGTCTATCGCGTGTGTCTATGGGCGTTAATGCGATGCGGCGTGTGCGATAATGCGTATTAATGCGTGCGGCGCATGTAATGCGTGCGCGTGTATGCACGTGGGGCGTGTAATGCGTGCGGCGCGATGCGTGCATCGCGCGTTATGCGTAATGCGTGCGCGTGGCGGCGTATTAATGCATTGCGGCGTGTGTCCGTGTAGGTGTTTGCGATGCGGCGTGTTGTTTGTGCGGCGATGTGTGCGTGCGGCGTGTGTTTTGTGCGTTGCTTGGCGGCGTAATGCGATGGCGGCGTGTTCTTGCATTGATAATGCAGCGGTGGCGTGTAATGCGTAGCGCGATGTGCGTTATGCATGGCGTAATGTGCAATGCGTGTGTGCGTCGCGCCCCGTAATGCGTGCGCGTTGTGTGCACGTTTGTGTTTTGTGCATGCGTGTTTGTGTGCACGTAATGCGTGTTTGTGTGCACGTAATACGTATTGCCTTTGTGCACGTATTGCATGTGTTTATGCGTGTCTCTCTCTGCATGCATTGCTGTGTTTGTGCGTGTACGTGCGTGTCATACGTTTGCGTTAATACGTTACGTTAATACGTTTATAATACATGCGTGTGTTTGTGCGTGTGAGTAATGCGTGTGTGCGTGTGTGTGCGTGTGTGTGTGCGTGTGTAATGCGCAGCGTGTAATGCGAGTGTTGCATAATGCGTGTGTAATGCGTGTGTGTGTGTGCGTGTGTGTGCGTGTGTGTGCGTGTGTGTGCGTGTGTGTGTGCGTGTGTGTGTGTGCGTGTGTGTGCGTGTGTGTGTGTGCGTGTGTGTAATGCGTGTGTGTGTTTGTGTGTAATGCGTGTGAAGTGCGTGCATATGCGTTAATACAATGCGTGCATATGCGTGTGTCGTAATGCTTAATGCGTGTGTGTGCGTGTGTACATATGCGTGCGTGTGCGTGCGTGTGTGTGTGTGTGTGTTATGTATGCGTGTGCGTGTGTAATGCGTGTATTATGTGTGTGTGTGTGCGTGTGTAGTAATGCTTGAAGCGCGTGTGTGTATGCGCGTAATGCGTGTGTGCGTGTGTAATGCGTATGCGTGTGTATTGTGCGTGTGTGTAATGCGTGTGTATGCGTGTCGCGTGTGTGCATGCGCGTGTGTGCGTGTGCGTGTGTAATGCGTGTATTATGCGTGTGTGCGTGTAATGCGTGCGTGTATGCGTGTAATGCGTGTATGCGTGTGTGCGTGTGTGTGTATGCGTGTGTGTGTAATGCGTGTGTGTTATTGTGTGTGCATTAATGCGTATTCATGTGTTGTGTCGCGTGAAGTGTATTACATATGCGTGTGCGTGCGCGTGCGCGTCGCGTGTCGCGTGTAATGGCGATATTAATGCTGCCGTGTGTGTGTGTGTGTGCGTGTGTGTGTGTATGCGTGTGTGTGTGTGCGTGTGTGTATGCGTATATGTGTGTGTGTGTGTGTGTGCATGAGTGTATGGCGTGTGTTTTGTGTGTGAAAGTGCATGTGTGTGAAGTGCATGTGTGTGTGTGTGAAGTGTGTGTGAGTGTGTGTGTGTGTGTTTTTCGCGTATGTCTGCGTGTGTCTGCGTGTGTGTGTGTGTGTTTGCGTATGTCTGCGTGTGTCTGCGTGTGTATGCGTGTGTATGCGTGTGTATGCGTGTGTCTGCGTGTGTCTGCGTGTGTCTGCGTGTGTCTGCGTGTGTCTGCGTGTGTCTGCGTGTGTCTGCGTGTGTCTGCGTGTGTCTGCGTGTGTCTGTGTGTGTATGCGGCGTGTCTGCCTGTGTCTCCGTGTGTCTGCATGTGTCTGCGTGTCGCGTGTGTCTGCGTGTCAGCGTGTGTCTGCGTGTGTCTGTGTGTGTCTGCGTGTGTCTGCGTGTGTCTGCGTGTCTGCATGTCCGCGTGTCCGCGTGTCCTCGTGTGTCTGCAGGTGTCTGCGTGTGTCTGCATTGTGTCTGCATTGTGTCTGCATTGTGTCTGCAGTGTGTCTGCAGTGTCTGTGTTGCGTCTCTGCGTGTATCTGCATGTGTCTGCATGTATCTGCGTGTGTCTGCATTTGTGTGTGTGTGGGGGTGGCTGGCTGGTGGTGTAAAAGTGTGTCCACGTGTGTGTGCGCGTGTGGGTAGGTGGTTGTGTGTGTGGGTGTGGGTGTCTGCATGTCTATATGTGCGTATGCGCTCTAATAAACATTCTTATGTCAAGGTTCATAAAACAAATTCTTACTCGTTAAAATCGCGATTAACTTGAAAAAGACGTCCAGTCAGTGGCATTGCATTATCCACTGCCTCTAGTGCTTCCAATAACTGAATTCTCTGCATGGAAGAAAAAATTATTTAGATAATAGAGGAAAAAAAAACTTAAAAGATATGCTAAACCATGGCAGAAAGTAGAAAAATCCCTTAAATGAGCTCTAAAGTTAAATTTCATACAACAACTCAAAGTCTCTGGCTGATATATAGAGAAATCCCTTAAATGAGCTCTAAAGTTAAATTTCATACAACAACTCAAAGTCTCTGGCTGATATATAGAGAAATCCCTTAAATGAGCTCTAAAGTTAAATTTCATACAAGAACAACTCAAAGTCTCTCGCTGATATAAAAAGTGAAAATGATATAAAGATCGTATAAAACCAATAGAAAATTAAACACATATTTTGGAACTATGGCATAAAGTAGAGAAATTTCTTAAGTGATAATTAAATAACAAATAGAATATATCCAGAAAATTCATGGAAGAATAATTTAACCACAAATGTTTGATTATTCCACATAAATAATGATGCTAACCAATCGTTCGACCTGCCAAAATCTAACATAATGATAGATAATGGAAGCACAATGAGGCAAAAAAATAAAAATGTAAACCCTTTCTTTCTACAAAAAACATGTCTACACAGTTGAAAACATTATAATGAGCCAAACAGGGTTACTGTATGATTTTCTATAATAGTCACAAAGGCATGCGAAGAAAATGTCAAAAAGCAGGTCATTGCACTGAAAATTTTAATTGTGAATTCGAGGATTACAGGCCCGAATCAGGTAAAAGTCAAAGAAAAGAAAAGAAGTTGCCGATCAAAACAAGCAAGAAAGTCCACAAAGCCACAAAAGGCCATTATATAAATACAAGGTGTCTAGCAGCAGAAGTTTTTATCCATGCTAGTCTGGATTTCTACTTCTCGTAAGGACACCCACGCCCAGACGAATAAAACATCATCAAAGATATCCACAGCATTGGAATTATATTAATTGTGGTCTTACAAATAACAGGGAAAGGAGTTAGTAACGAGGACTAATATACAGAAAGCATGCAGACAAAGAATCTTGTAATCTATCAGAACATGAGAACATTTATCAAAAAGAATGTTGTGCTGATAACATCAGTCAAAAGACAAGATGGCATGATCATTACCGCCTCCAAACCCATACTAGAAGGAAAAGAAAAATCCCTGTCACCAGCGGACGTAGGGCGTGGATGACCACTAAAGCGTCTCCTCAGTTGTGCCATTCTAGTCGAGGTGGGACGACCACGATTAGCTGATCGTGCAGAAGAATTCCGCACAGATCGTGGCCCATGCTGATATAAATGTGCCATTGACAAATCTCTCTATGAAATAAAGACACATATACTAAGTGATTTATTCACAAGATAGCCGATTAACTTTCAGAAGAAGAAAGCAAATACAGAACTGATTAAGTTTCAAAAGAAGAAAACAAATATAGAGTTGATTATATATAAACTTGAGAAAAGACTCAGAACACAGAAGAAACACATGTATAAAAGTAATTCCTAACTAAGAGATATACAAGAAACTTCAGAAGTGAACTAATTCAGGAAGAGGAGATCAGCAAACTTTTTCATGCAGAAAGTTGACAGAACTTAAATAATAGTTTGCCCACACTTGTCAACAGTGATTGTATCCATATGTTCCTGACTTCAATATGGAAATTTCTTTTACGAAACTTCCACAGGCTAAGGAGCCCTACCCTCCTAGAAGCTATACTACATTTCTATGACATATTCATTGAGCACATGTCAAACTGTCAACTTACTAGATGTTGGTATTGGCTTCCAACTGAAGCAACATGGGAATCCTCCTCATGTTGTAATGTCCATGCTATTCTTGCATCTATCTGTAAGATAAGAGAAAATATTAAGTCAAACAAGATAACATCATACTGGCATCCAAACAAAAAGAAGTCCAAATTCAAATTCAACCCATATAGAGCTAAGCCAACTTCAAGGTGCAAGAGAAAACACTGAAAACCAAATTAGAATGAAAAAGTTGCCCAATCATATCAGATTGTAATGTGTCCCAGCTGTCAGCCACCCAAACCGAAGCTAATTCAGCTGAGAAACAACAAAAAGCCAAGTTTCATAACCATTCCTAAAACATTAACAGAGGCGCAAAGTAGCTGACGAGATGGCTTCAGTACCAACAGAATAAAAATAAAAACAACAACAACAACAACAACAATAATGATAATAATAATAATAATAAAATATTTATTAAGAAAAAATTTACCTCACCAACTTCTGGCATTTCATTATAGAATTGCTCTTGAAGTTGACGAGCAATTTCCTCGTCAGCTTCAACTTGTCTAGTTCTAGCAATTGACGTGTCATTGACCATGTCATCTATGCCATCAAAATTATTAGTCTGACCTTGAGGCGTAGACAACTTATCGACATCTATGATTGACACCCGTCGACGTGATTGAGGATTGCAACTCCTGCTTGGAAGCACATTGGAGGACCTTTCAGACCGCTGCAAGAATGAATAATCTGGGTCATCTACTGTTGAACCAGAGCATTCGGCAAAAGGATTTTGCAAATAAGAAGACTTCTTCGCTCTTTTCATTAGCTTTCGATCTCCTATGTTACTTTCCCTCTCCAGATCTGACACAGACAAGGTGCTTGAAGATGGTTGAGCAAGACAATTGCTAGCGGTGGAATGATCAAGAATGACTGGAACCTCATTATTTATCCTTGGAAACTCGATTGCCCCATGTGTACCACCTTCATTCACACCTAATGAACTGCTTCTGCCTTTAATACTCTTAGTCTCCTTGGATGCTGGCAAGGATGTCTTTTTTGAACGATTACGTGTGCATTGCCAACCACCTAAGTCTTCAGCACATTTGAAAATATCATCTTCATCAATCACCGATAAATCTCTGTAAAAGAAACCAAACTGCCACCATTAAAGATGTCAACCAATGCTATTTTCAATGCTAATTAGCCAGAGAAACAACAAGATTGCGCAACAATTAATGGTTTTCATTGCGAAAATACAAGATCTGGTTTTCATGAAGAAAAATTAGAAAGATAAATATGGCTTTAGCCTACCTTCTCGCAAAAGATCTAGGCCTGGTCTTGTGGTGATTTGTTGGCACTGCATTGATCATTACTCCCTTGCCTTTTTCTCTGTCAGCACAAATGCCCATAAAGCATCGATTACTACCGTCCAAAGGTCTGTCACCAGTTGCTGGCCCATCTTCCTCCCATTCATCATTGGCAGCAATCTTTCCTTTTTCTTGTGATGAGCTCGTGGCTTTTGCAATATTATAGGGAGAGATGCATCCATTACGCACCAACCTTCTCTGTCCAGTTCTCCTTGGTGGGGCATGAGACTGCAACAACAAACTCTCTTGTCCACTTTTACTTTGAGGACCAGGGCAAGGGCTAACACCTTTCCCTTTATCCTTATGCAGCGAACCTCTATTAGGATCCAGATGCTTTTCGCCAGCACCAACTCCATCTTGCAAGGGTAGAACCTCTTTTTTTATGGAAGCTATCGGGATTTTGACAGAAGGTGCAGCAGTCGCAGGAATAGAAGTGGCATTAGCTGCTTGTGTCTTGCTGCATGACTCTGTTTGGAATGCATCAATAAGACCTGATCTCAGGCTTGATGCCACTGGCACGTGATTAGTAGCCATGCCAAGGGAACAACCCTTTTCAGTCTTCCTGGACTCAAACTGTGACTTGAAATTGTAAACATCATCAAGAACATTTTTCCCTGAACTAGAACTGCCATTGCCAAGCAGCATCCTTTTCCCATTCACTGTACTTTTAGTAGTCAGATTATTACTACACGTGCTTTTCTTATTTGCATCACTTCGTTTTCCTCCACTTTCTTCCTTAACCTTATTCTTATCATTGAGGCCAAAAATTTCAGTCGCATCAGGAGAACCATGTGAGGAAGAAGATTGACATTGAGATAATTGTTTGTCAACCTCCTTTAGAATACTATCACCCATAACAATTGGTCCACGTTGATCCTTCTCTTCAATCTTGTGCCCGTCTTTAAAAAAACTCCCAGACCTAGCTTCATTGACAATTTGGATGCTAGATAGAGGATTAGGATACCATTTTTCCTTGCTTCTGCAGCTAGAATTCACTCTCTGTGTGCCATTTACTTTTCCAATTAGCCCATTGTTGATTATTGCCTTACTTCGATTACCATCACATGGCGTAGTACTCCTCCGTGAAGCCAATCTATCTGGAGTATCGGGAACTTCCATTATCTGATCTATCTCCATACTCTCCATACTCTGCACATTAATTAACTCAGACGTTGAAAATTGAGTAATTCAATTCAATGTTAAAACCGCCATAAGATGATCTCATAAATCCTATACTTCTGAACACGGTAAATCCAAGAAAATTTATAAAAGAGTACACCCAAGAATCTGATAGTCAAAGTTTAAATCAACAAACAGGTAAAACACTACCGATCTACTTTTTTTTTTCTTTTTTTTTTATAAAGTTACCAAACTGCTTGTCACGAAATTTAGAGAACAAACTTAATAACAAATTTTAAAAAAAGGCATTTACACCGATGTGAAATACATTATACGTCGGCAAAAATCCCCAGTTCTCTGATAGCTCATACGTGTAGGATGGCAACCTGATTTGAGAATGACTGCAAGCTAAATAAAATAAAACCCAATCGGATTATGAAACGTGAACAATACATTCTTACGCAAAAGATTCGAATTCCAAGTGAAAGTCAAGCAAACCCTAAATCAGATTGCGGCAAGATCGACTGCTTTGCAACTTCAATTACACGGCGCCAAAAAAAAAAAAGCAGAAAAAATAATCGAAATAAGTAGAACCAGATTACCTTGGTGCCGTTTTGACGCTCTATGATATCCAACGCAGCTAGAAAATCCGAAGTAGAATCAATGATGGAGATATCCAAAGAGGAAGGAGCCATACATTGAAACCCTGGCCTTTATGTGCGATCTCTGTATCAGGGTCGGCCACAGATACGCATTTGGAACCGAAGAACCGATTCGAGCGTCTACAGGTGACACGCAGACACAATCCTCTTCCATGCGCTGGTTTACCGCATATACAATTGGCGCACTGTAGCAGACAAGAAATTCATAAAGAACTTTAAATTGAACCGTCGATTGACACGAGGAAGGGAGTCGATGCCGTCTGATGACGCTTTGGCGCGCCGTGCGGGTCCCTCGTAGCTAAACTGCGCAGATTTAAGCCTCCCCCTTACCAAAGAGTATTGGGTTTTATGACTTTTCCTCTTTAGTTAAAAGTTAAAACAAATTAATGAAATAACAGAAATTAACAAATAGTAAACCAGAAGACACATATGATAATCTCTTAATATGTGATTCGGTTTATAGATTAATGTTCAGAGTTGATAAAATATAAATAAGGAATTGATAAAAGATAACTGGAGATTTAAAAATTGATTTGGTGATAAATAATAGGATAATCGATTAATTGTGAGCTAAATATAAAATCATGGATGTATGTTGGCAAAATATCAAATCATGAACACAATAACAAAAATGTCCTTCATTGAACACTTGAACCGCTGTATACATAAAACAATGAACTAATAATATATTATCCATAACTATAAAGTATATTATGCATAACATAATAATATATTATATACCATCAACTTATATTTTATATGTTAGTTTTATAAGGCTAAACACATCTCAAGCACGAAAAATTATGTTTTTAACTGTATGTTACGCAAGACAGAAAATTATGTTATATATAACATAATAGTATGTTATAGACCATTAACTAACATGATATATTTCCTCAAAAAAAAAACTAACATGTTATATCAACTTCATGTGATCAAATACCGTTTAACCACAATAAATTATAACATTAACTAGTATGCTATACATAAGAGAAAAATATATTATGCATAATATAATAATATGTTATAAACCATTACCTAATATATTATGTTGGTTTCATAGAGCCAAACTCGGTCAACCATGAGAAATCATACAACTAGCTAGTATATTATACAAAACCCAAAAATAGGTTATGTATAATATGTTATAAAATAATAATTAATATGTTATACTAGCTTCTTAGCGCCAAATCGATTTAAGGGTTAAATGAGGGGTATTTTTGTCTCTGAATTCATGACTCAATATTTTGTCAACATCTATCCATGGTTTAATATTTAGATAATACTTGGTTTATGAGTCATAATTCTCCCTTATTGATTTAGGTTAACCTGACTTGACTCTAAAATATTGGGTTTGTATTCTGAAATTTAACCCACAAGTTGGGTCGGGTTTGGGAACACTTTTTTTTTGTAATTTTTGTAGTTATTAAAAAAAGTGTAAATAGTTTGGTTTAGTCGGGTTGGGTTTGCGTTTTACTAAAATTCGTCTGGATTTAGTCGGTCGAGTCAGGTTTGAGTTTGAAAACATAGGGTTTGGGTTTTGAAAACGATTCGTTTTTTTGGTGGTCTCGAGTCTAGGGTTATATAAGTCAGGTTGGGTTGGGTTTTTAAAAACCTGACCCAAAACCAACCCATGTCATCCCTATTGATTGTTCCAGATTAAACCTATGGTTGAACTGTAACATTACCTAACGTAAACAGAGTTAAAATTTAAGTTTCATCATGTACCAAGTTGATTGGAGAATAGCTTTCATAGCGAGTTTGGTGAGTAGTGGTGAGCTTACGAGATATACCTTTTGTTTATAATTTATAGTACCTTAGGTTTTAAACTCACTTATTCAAATTTCACATAATTTTTTATCAATCTTAAAAGCTAAAATATTGATAAATCGGAATGCTAACAAGGGGCGCATATCATTCAACAGATTGAAGTTTATATGTCTCATTTCTTATATGGTGTTATAATGGATAAGTGTTACAACATCGATGCGACTCCAACCCTTAAAATCAGGAACAACAAACAAACAGAAATATATAAAGTGAAACGTACATATAAATTTAATGAAATATAGAGAAACACACATTTGTATTACGAGACATACAATTTCTATAAAGGAATCTTATTTATGCTTATAAGACATCATTACAATAGTAGACATTTAAACAAAAAATAAACTACAAACTTACAACAATAGATAATCTACTCAGCACATACGTGAGTAGAAGAAAACACACTCTTTGACCTCCTTGACCCTTCCAAGGGTTAGAGAGCTTCACAACGTATTTCACTCGTGACTTTAGAGACAATCTTGTAGATCTCTCTTTTTTCACTCTATCTGTTCACCTTGTTGATCATAACACTTTTCTCAAGTTTAAGTTATTTAATAAGCTCTACGTGTGTCTAAATAAAGACATATATTGTTTCCACTTTTTCTTTCTTACAACCATGTCCTTCTACCAAAAAGATGATCACCTATTTTGGTACTAATAAATCAATTAAACTAGATCCCAGATAATTTCTAATTTATTTCTAAATCGACTGCTTCAATGGCTATCAGTCACATGCCAAACCTCAAACTACATAAAATATAATAAATATAAAGTTATAATAACATTTGCAATGTTATCATATTTAACCCTAGAGCTGGTTTAGGCTGAACAAGGTGAGCCCGGATCCGCTGGCCATATTGTAGGTAGCCACAAATGAATAATCACGGGCGCCAAACACATGGGACCCCCTGTGCAGCTCAATTGGCCCCGTGATTCGGCCACTACCTACAATATGGCCAATGATCCGTGCTCGTCCATCGCTTTGGCCGATATAGACTTATAACATAGTTGGATCTATATTCATGACATTGTTCACGAGACAAAAGGAAGTAATTAAGTATAGAGAAAGCCTTAGATTGTGCAGTAATGAAACATATTAACAGATGATAATATTTGAATATGGTACCCCAGAACCCATTCGTGCATGCTGCAGCCAGGGACCCTTTTCAGGTCCGTCCTGTGGTACAACAGACTAGAGACTACAGTCTACGAAGCTCAGAGTCTCCAGACACCGTGGCCGTGCCACGTCGAGGATACCAACGACATTTTTTGTAACCAAAGTCTGGTAACGATGATTTGGGGCAGTTGGCATTTAAAAACGAAACGTACAAGAAACCTCTCCCGGTGTCCACCTGTCATTTCCCATTGCTAACAGTGTCACGACCGTAATTTCCTTTCCCCGCCGAAGTTTCTCTAGCTCCATCCTCGGCGAGACAATTCCTCGTAACTTAAAACCGCGCGACGTTGAGCCAAATTTATCGTTCTGTGAAAGTCGACGGGGCGCGCCGGTTGTGGAAAATACAAACAAGCCCCGCCAACCGGAAGGAAATTAAGTAAATAACACCCGCGAGTCCGTTGCTTTTCCATATATTACCGAAGAATCTCTTTTCATTTTTTCAATATTTTTTTTTTGCCCCTCACCTGACAAAAATCTCATCGGACGGGAGTCGGTTCGTCGCTGTTGAACAGCCGTCGTTGTTTCGCTCCTTCACCGCGTTCAAACCCTAGGAAGCACAGGTAGCCTTTTCGGTTGAACTTCGATCATTAAGCTCTTTGAAGTTTGAATTTCATGTCGGTTATTGCTCGGATTCTATTATTTAGATACGGAATTTTCTCTTGGGGACGACTTTCTAGGTGTGCAGAGTATTTGCATTCCGGGTAGTTTGTATGTCATTTCACTATCCGCACGTGCATGCCCGTATTTCCTGTCCTGCAATGGTGGTCTGCTGTTTCTAAACTTCTGCAATCTCGGCAGATTATAAGGTGAATTGTATTACTTGTAGATTGTTTTTTATTTTATGTTTTTTTACCTTGATTTTACGGATACTTAATAGCTGTCTATCTGTTGACTTCTATCATTGGACCGAACTCGATTCTTACTAGTGCTTAAACTCGAGTTTTCATCAATGCGAGCTCTTTTTTCCTCTGTATGAGGAGTTAGCTACTTCAAGAGCTCAATTTACTGCCACCAGGTTTTACTGAAGTTGTCCATGATAGGCTCCACGACTTTCTGTGCAGCTTTATTAAGAAATATAGCTTGAACGAATGCATTTGCTCTTGCGTCTTCTTTCTCTTTAAGGAATTACATTTATTTGTGTCAACAATTCATTAGACTGCACATTATGGGAGATCAAGAAACGGAAGTTGAGAAAGAACCAGAGGACAAAGGACAGACGGAGGTGGAAGAGAAGAGTATGACTGAGGATGATGACGAAAGTGAGTCTAGTGATTCATTTATCAATGATTCAGATGATGAAGAGGTTTCAACTTCGGTGGACGAGTGTGAATCAAATGTTGAGGTGAGTTGTAACCCCGTCTAGATGTTATATAGTTTTTTATTTCATTTCACTGTATTCTATTTTATTTTAATTTATTTTATTTTTCTTCTTACTATAAAGTTAGGGGTACACTAATATGGACTATAGCAGATTCTAAATACTCATTATTTCCTTTTCCACCCGCGCTATTCTGTCACCCCTTTGTGTGAAGCTGTTGAACGTGAAACTGTATCAACTCTACTGAAATATTACTTCAGGTGAAGCATGCATGCTGCTATGATAACTGAAAAGGGTACCATGAGCATAGTTCTTGGCTTTTGTTAGTTCAATAGCTTTGATTGGTGGTATAGGCTCCTTAGCAGATGTAGTATCTGTGACGAGTAGCAAAACTAAAACCGTGCCCCTCTCTGGAAAAAATGAAAAGAGCAGTTGGATTTAGTCTGAGTGCAATGCGTGTCATGAACCATGGTGTTTTGGCACTCCTTGTTGAGCTACCTTGGCTTGTGGGTAAGTTGTTCAAATGAGGCAACCCCGTCTGACTGGCAGTGCTGGCTCCAGTTTTCTATCGGAGGTTTTATGCACGTGAATTTTCCTCATGGAAGTTTGTGATCGAGCCTGCATAATTTCACAAACTTACAGACACACTTAAAGATGTGTTTTACTTTCACTTTCTTTTGCTCGAGTATGGACTTTAGTATGTTTTCTTTTGCTTGAGAATGAATTTTATGTGATTTTGTGTTCTCAGGCTTCTTTAACAGATGCAGAAATTGAAGAACTAATTGCTGAGTTCTTGGAAGTTGAGAGCAAGGTATAATTCTTCTTGGTTTTTTAGGTTATTCCCTTTTTCCGCTTCTTATTCGTCAATTCTCCTCTTTTTTCCTTCCACCTTCCTTCTTTTTCTTCTCTCATTCTAATTTTTAGGCGGCAGAGGCACAAGAATCTCTTGAAAAGGAGTCACTTGCACGAGTGGAAAGTGAAGTTAGAGCAGAGTTATCGCAAAATCTTCATGGGGATGAAGTAAGTTTCAACAGCACTCGTCTTTATATTTTCCTTGTTTAAGCTTCCAGAAAGCATGCATAACATATGTTGATTTGTGTTTTGAATAGCTGGAAGTGGCTGTAGCTTCTGAGATGAAGACATTTGTTGAAGAATGGGAAGGAGTTCTTGATGACTTGGAAGCAGAGAGTGCTCTTTTGTTGGTGTGCTTCTTTCTTCTTTCCTCCTCTCTTTCTTCATGTTTGAACTTTCAACCTGTTCAGCATTTTCCATTTTGTATGTAGATTAAGCATTTTCCAGTTGTAAATGGATTGTGGATCCAGTATCCTTTTGTCCTATGTTTCTTATACCCGTTTCATTAGAAATTTATGGGTGAGGGTGTAATGCTTGATATTGTTTGTCACACTGTTTTTGCTCACAGGAACAACTTGATGGGGCTGGAATTGAGCTACCTAGTCTTTATAAGCACATTGAAAGTCAGGCACCTATTACCTGCTCCACTGATGCTTGGAGGAAGCGGATACACTGGGTGGGGTCTCAGAAAACTGATGAAATGACCGAATCAGTCATAAATGCTGAAAAACATCTACAATCATGTAGACCTGTAAGACGGTATGAGTGGTCACTTTCTGGGTGTGGCATTAATGATTCCCCGTCTGTTAAGGTCATGATTGTATTCTTTTCCACCTTGTTATCAGACAACATGGTAAACTGTTGGAAGAAGGTGCTAGTGGGTACCTTGGGAAAAAGTTCGCAATGGAAGAGACCAAGGAATCATCAACTGGAAGCTCGGAGAAAGATTGGAGCTCATTTAATGAGCTTCTTCACTCTCAGAAGCCTTCTATTTCTTTTGGTAGCAAGCATTGGGCTTCTGTGTATATGGCTGATACTCCCAATGAAGCTGCAAACTTGGGGCTGAAGTTGCCTGGAGTGGATGAGGTAGGGAACCTCATTTGAACATTATAAAAACACCTTCTTCATGCTGTTGATATCACCTACCAGCCTCTCTCTTTCTCTCTCTCTCTCTCTGTCTCTCATATGCCTGTTCCTTATGCACCTTCAATGTGGATCAGAAATTCGCTTACATAAATTATTTATCACAGGTGGAGGAGATTGATGACATTGAGAATAATCCTAGTGATCCATTTTATGCAGTTGCGGTAGCATCTGAGAAAGATTTAGACCTATCTGAAGAGCAAAAGAAAAATTTCAAGAAGGTAGTAAAGACTTCTATAACATTAGCTTTATTGCTAAAGTTCAATGGCTTCTGGAGTCATTTTTCGAGGTTATCGTTTACTTCTCGAGTTTATTATTTACCATGCTATACTTCACAAAATGTGTGAGGAAATGCTTGTTTCTCAACTGTTGGAACTTTGCTTCAAATATGGAGGTGGTGCTATTAGATACCTTTGGAGTCCTTTTGGCTTCTGCAACTCAACTGGAGATTGAGGCTCTTCCCTGAGTGTTCAATTTAAGGACTCTTTTATTGACCCTTTGTTGTGGAGGGTGATTCTGGAAGTTTTACATTTGTTTAATATAGGTATGTAGCTTCCATTGGTTTGCCCACTAGATTCACAATGAGCTGATGTATGTGATAGGCAATCTGTTATCTTTTAGAAGGTAGTCAGATACCTGTGGGATGGTTAACCACCTTATTGACTCCTCGGTAAGGAGTGTAGTTAACTGTCAACGTTCTTGTTGTGAAAATTTTGTCTGTCACTGGTTCCTGTACTTTTGTCTCCTCTTTGCTCTTTACATACAGTTTACCTATATGTGGGCTACTTTGTTGTACTTCTTCGATTCTTTGTTCTCATTGCTCTCCCGAGAAAGAGCTTACCTGAAAAATAAAAGCAGATTAAAAATTATGTGTAAGGGAAGAGGTAATTAAAATTTTTCTGTAAGGTGTTCATTGCGCAGAGTTTCAGTTGGGATATTAATTTTCTATAGGTTAATAAAATTTGCCCCCCCCTTTTTTTTTTTTTTTTTTTTTTGGCAAGTAAAAGAAGAAGATGATGTTAAAGTTACACGGAAGCTACAGTTTCAACTGAAGCAGAGACGATACAAACGTCGACGATATCAGGTAGATTATTGTTTCTCTCTCTCTCTCTCTCTCTCTCTCTCTCTCTCTCTCTCCCTCTTTCAGAATGGATTTGTCAGTTGTAACTGATGAAAAAAGATGCTCCATTTCCTATTTTTGACTTTCTCTATTTTATTATGATAGTGAAAACGTGGATCTCATCTATGATATGATTTGCCAGTTGCCTCGCCATATACATAACCTCTTTTATTTTTCTGAAACTCTTCATATTCATTGTAGCAGGAGCCCCATAAGAAAGAGGTGTCATCAGCCGAAAAAGTTACTGAATCTGATTCCATAACATTGACTGAGAATGGCGAGCTTGTTTCAGGGACCAGCCATTCCTCTCAGACTGGTGAGGGAGCCTGTAATCCTGGCAGGAATGAGATTTTGAGTCAGAGCTTGAAAGGTGAAATAGTTGGCAATGCAGAGGTACCTGAAACCGTTGAAGGGAACATGATAGCAAATGGTACTTCAATGGATATTTCTGGGTCCAAGCGTTCTCATGATTTAGATGATCTTGAAAATGATTCTAAGAGGAGTCGAACCGTTATTATAGATTCTGATGATGAAGTGCATGTGGTGGAAAAAATATCTGCAAATGGTACCTTTGGTGAGACAAATGTTCTTGCACCTTCTCCACCGCAAGTTAGGGAAGCAATTGATATTGTAGATTGTGATGCTTTTCCGTCTCCAAGTCCAACTGGATCTCATTGCCTTCTCGCAGAAGATTCAATGAGTTACCACTGCACTGCTTGTTCTAAACTGTTGAGTGCCTGTGAGGTTAAAAAACATCCATTACTAGAAGTTATTATATGTGAACATTGCAAGTGCTTGGTGGAAGAGAAATTGCACCAGAAGGTACTGAACTTTGTCTGTTATTTGCTACTGGAGTTGTTATATGGTATAAATATCTCCATTATTTATCACACTCAATGTGGCTTCTGGGGTAATGCAGGATCCTGATTGCTCTGAGTGTTACTGTGGATGGTGTGGGAGATCCAATGACCTAATCAGTTGTAAATCATGTAAAATTCTATTTTGTACAATGTGCATGAAGAGAAACTTTGGAGAAAAACACCTCTCTGAAGTTAAAGCTTCTGGTTGGAATTGTTGTTGTTGTTCTCCGGCCTCCTTGCATGAACTAATGTGTGCATGTCACAAGGCTCTAGAAGCTGCTGGTCAGGTGTCTTCAAGCTCAGATAGTGATTCAGACTTCTCGGACCCTGATATTGATGTTCGAATCAGGTGAACCACTTATTCTTATGGAGCGAAGAACTTTCAATGTGGCATCAGAATTATGTGTGTCATTTTAATCTTTTTTTAGGTTCAGAGAGTCACATTTGCATGTCATGTCATGCTTACTAGTTAGAACCGGCTTATAGTGGTAGATCAAGTTTCAGCTGGTCAGCCGCCATTTGACCTAGTTGGGCAGACCTGACAGTGAGAAGTGCAGTCTTCTTCATTGTGGCTTTTCAATGTGAAAATTAAGGCCTTAGTTTTTGTAGATGAGTATGAAGAATGGGTTATTTTGGTATACTCTATACACACCATGTTTCTGTTGATTCAGCAGTTTCAAGCGGCCTGAAAGACACTTATTCATTTCCATAATCAATTATATATCATGTTGATATCATCATGGACTTACTGTCAAATTTAGCCTTGATGTCTCATTTTATTCTGTTGGCCAGGTTGTGCTTTCAAACTCTGGACTAAGAATCCAAGTTTGAGCAAATCTTTGTAGGCAATCTGACTAAAAAGCTCCCTTTTTTTCTTTCTAAAAAACACGAAGTTCCCTTTTTTTGGCTGGTTGCAGCAGTAAGAAAAGACGGAAACGGCGAATTAGGAGGATATTGGACGATACAGAACTTGGAGAAGAGACCAAGAGGAAAATCGCAATTGAGAAGGTTTTCTTAAAGCTTTTTAATTCTGTTTTTCGAATGAGTTTTTTAATTAAGAGCAGGGTGTTTATGTTGCTTTAAACTTATATTTAGCATGAGTTTTATCCTTCTAGGCTCGTCAAGAACATCTGAAGACATTACAAGGAAAATCTTGGAGCAAGAGTGCTGTGAATTCTAATGGAACTATTCTAGAAGGTGCTGATGCTGAAGTGCTTGGTGATGCAATTAAAGGTTTTATAATAAATGTTGCCAGAGAGGATAATGAAGAAGCTGTTAGGATCCCTCCCAGTTTATCAGCAAAGCTAAAGCCTCATCAGGTGACCTTTACTTTTCTTCTGTAACTTTTCTTATCGTCATTAAAAAAATCAAATGCCATAGAGGCCTTTGATTCATTTTTAATCTCTAAAAACCTAGAAAACTTTAAGCCCTATTGTTCTAAATTTTTTCTCAAAAGTATTGACAATATTCTTTGAAAATTTGAGTAAATTCCTAAAAGATTGATTAGTTGGTTGAAGCTCCTTCCCTGAGGGAGGGCGGGAGGGAGGGAGGGGTGTACTAGTAATGTACAAATGCAATCATAATCAACCTCTAAGCTAAACCACCAATGTACATCTACAAATCATGCCTAGGAGAGAAAAACAGCCATTGAGGGAGCATCCCCACAATGAGATACTGAAGGGACACTCCCTTACTACTCTATCTGGGATATTGTTGGGACTCCTAGGAGTATGGTGCCAAATGATGTGTCTAGACCTACTGATTCCTTTATCTCATCTATCAGCTCCTATTGTCTGCCAAGGGAGAGTATTCCTTCCCGAGGCCCAAGCTATAATCACTGGAAACTCTCCCTCCACAACACCAGCGGAGGAGAGTTTCCCAAAGTATAGTCTGAGTCCTTGCCGAAGTGCCTTGAGGTCAGCACTAATGGAATCACAAATGGTGTAGAGTGAACAAGGAGGGTGGTTCCGATGTGATCTCTAACCGCTCCATCACCACCTACCGGCCCTACATTCTCTCTGGAGCTGCCGTCAAGATTGAGCTTAAGCAACCTTCTGATGATTGCCAATTCCTCTGTGCAAGTCACCCATTTGTGTCATGCTAACCTTTGGACCGTGTTTCTATTGCAGTTTGATGTACTTTGCCTTTAAAAAAGTGGCATGTTGGGCATTTAATGGCATACTTCTGGGGGTGTTAAAGTGTAGTACATTATGTGCCAAATCATATTAGTTTGAGTTTTAAAGTAATGTAGAAACTTTAACATTTTGAGTTTGATATATACTGGAGATTGATTTTTTCTTCTGGAATGACAATTAACTATGAAATTTTCCTGGTGCTAACTATTGATGCTTATAGACAAAGAGTTACAGGTCTTGTAAGATTCTCTCTATTTTTTTTTTCCTCCGTTCGTGCATAAAGAATAAATGCCCTTTTTCATGATTGATTTCAGTAGTGTGATTATCTGTGACTGTGTACAGTTGCTCTTTCTTGAAAAGAAAAAGCCCCCTGCTTTATTATTTTATTTTATTTTATTTTTTGAAACAGGCACACTCAATACTACTTAATTACCTTTATTATTTATTTATCTGGACCATTTTGTTTTCAAGGTGTGGTGACTTGTCTTTGTTTTTTCCATGCAGATTACAGGGATACGGTTTATATGGGAGAATATTATACAGTCTGTCAGAAAGGTTAAGTCAGGGGATAGGGGTCTAGGTTGTATCCTAGCTCATACTATGGGCCTTGGCAAAACTTTTCAGGTTGTGGATACTTCTTTTAATTCTTTCTGGCTTAGCAAGTTTAATTTCTATGTTAATTATGTGCATTAGAAGCAACATAGTTCTCTCCATAACCACTCTCAGCTAGTGCCAGTTTTGAATAATTTCTTTGACATGATTTACATGTTTTGTTCATGATTTATTTTGTTTTTCTAAAATCAGAAACAGGTCTAGATTTAACTGTAAAGCATTTTCTCAGAATTCTTAGGCATTTGGAATAATAACATCTACAAACCAATCTGAAGTTAAACCTAAGAAGATGCGTTGGTGATTTGCGTCTGTAGTGTGTACTTGTCCGCTTGCTTCCTGACAGTTAGTAGCTTAGTTATGGTGAATATATTCCTGGAATCTGGGGTTTCGTAGAAAATAGGCTCTCTTTCTTGCTAAAGTCATGCAAGTTTTCATCTTTTTTTCATTAGAATTTTTGAAAACATATCTCAATAGTATGTCTTTTTGGAAAGGCGACTCCCAATAAAATTTTTCGCTAATATATAAACAATAGTCTGTATTTTGATAGTTGTTCTGCACTTATCATAGTTAATGAGTCTCTTGTATGATGATAAGTTGAATAAAAGGAAGTTTGAAGCTGCCATGGAGATTCAGATATGTTCAAAAGGATATTATGTTATTTTTTTTTAGGAAAATGCTGTGTTTTTATTGATTGATGAAAGTTCAGTTACATCAAGTTACAAATGGGGGGATCATCCACACCTACGGTGAGGATAAGTGCACCCCCCTTTAGCTAGAGAGTCTGCCACAGATTTGGCATCTCTAGGAATACATGACCAATCATAAACTGAACTTTCATGTTATTGGTAGGCCTTATATTGTTTTAGGGCTTCTGTCTGTAGGCTAATGGGCCTTTTAGCTTTTGTTTTTTCCCCAAGTCAGTGACTGTCTTCACTCTTTTGATATAAAATACAAAAGAAAGGTTGTCTCTTTGATTCGTTCATGTTTCTGAGTGATTGAATGGTACTCAAATCACTCCATTGTGCCTTTAGCATAGCTTCTGAAGAAATTCGGTACTATAGTCATATATTTTTGTGATGGCTCCGAGTCAAATTATTCTCTTTAAGAGAAATAATCTTCTTCCAGAATTTTGTGCATTTGGATAACTTGTATTCAGTTGAGCATTTTTCTTGCTAGAATCCTGTTGAACGCTAATCAAGCTTTGAATTTTTTTGTTTAATATGCAGATAAAGCTTATCAAGATTTGACCACCTAAATCCATGTGCAGGTCATAGCATTCTTGTACACTGCTATGCGAAGTATTGATTTGGGATTAAGGACTGTCCTTATAGTTACACCTGTAAATGTGCTGCATAACTGGCGGCAAGAATTTGTGAAGTGGAGACCATTGGAACTAAAGCCGATCCGTGTATATATGCTTGAAGATGTTCCCAGGTTTGAGTACTTCTTTCTTACTCATGTTACAGTTATTGATATGCTGGTAAAACCAAATCCTTGTTTTGTTTGTCTTGTTTGAAATTGTTGTACGTTTCAAGTTACTATGAGTTTTTCCTTTATGTTTCTGTAAATTTATTTCCAACAAATGCTCTTATTGTTTGTTTCCTCAGGGAAAGAAGAGGGAACCTGCTTGCAAAATGGAGAGCTAAAGGTGGAGTCTTTTTGATGGGCTACGCTGCCTTTCGAAACTTGAGTTTTGGAAAGCATGTCAAGGACAAATATGTGGCCTCAGAGATTTGCCAAGCTCTCCAGGTGCTTTTCGAGTATACTAACCTCTTTTTTCAGTCTGGTTGCATAATTTTCGTTAAAAGATCTATAATAAATTTAGAAAACACATTGGCCAAAGTGTAAAACCTAAGATGTCGTTTTTTACTGAAAACTTTTGCTTCTGGTTCCATCACCTGATGATGCTCTCTTTGTTAGAATGGACCTGATATATTGGTATGCGATGAGGCTCATATGATAAAAAACACAAGGGCTGACATCACCCAAGCCTTGAAGCAAGTGAAATGCCAAAGACGAATTGCACTGACTGGCTCTCCGTTGCAGAACAACTTGATGGAATATTATTGTGTGAGATTTCTTTCTCAATGGCTGTGGTTGGTAATCCAAATATCCATTTGTTCTTAATAATTATTTGGGTTTGATGTGTTTGGTGGAGCAGATGGTTGATTTTGTAAGTGAAGGTTTTCTAGGCAGCAGTCATGAATTTAGAAACAGGTGGATATCTTTCACCTATTCTGACTGTGTTGGTGCATTGGTGTTTTTAAATTTATTTTTTTGTTGTTTTGATATGTAACTATAAGCAGGTTTCAGAATCCCATTGAAAATGGACAACATACTAATTCTACCTCAGATGATGTGAAGATTATGAACCAACGGTCACATATCCTCTATGAACAATTAAAAGGTTTTGTCCAAAGGATGGATATGAATGTTGTAAAAAAGGATTTGCCTCCAAAAACAGTTTTTGTGATCACTGTCAAACTCTCATCATTGCAAAGAAAATTATATAAAAGGTTCTTAGATGTTCATGGCTTCACAAGTGTCACAAATGAAAAGGTTATCAGGAGGAGTTGTTTCTTTGCTGGATATCAAGCATTAGCTCAGGTACCCCTTTCTGGTCTCTATGTTTGGAACCTTGCTAGTTGGATTACAAAGTCTATTTTACTACTGGTCCAGCTATACTAATAAAGCTATTATTCTTGAAACTTGGTAGTTAGATTACAAAGTCTATTTTACTACTGGTCTTGTTATACTAATGTAGCTATTACCGGTAGATATGGAACCATCCTGGGCTCTTGCAGTTGGCCAAAGAATACAAAGATCGCCATAGACAAGAAGATGCTGTCGAGAACTTTTTAGTTGATGATAGTTCTAGCGATGATAACCTGGACCGTGACACACACAATGGAGGTAATAATTCACACTTTTGTTCTATGAGTGCTTGAGATGTTGTTTTATCTTAAAATTTGAGTTATCCATGTTTGTGTCAACAAACTTGCAACAAGCTTTCTTTTGTACTACATATAATCCATAATCTAACATAACAATGATCTGGGTCTCTAATTCATGTATCTTGCATTGATTTAGCCTGGATGATTGTGATTAATGGGGCCAACAATGTTCTTTTTGACAAAGATAAAGAAAACTATGAAGAAAGCTGTCTGCAGAGAGGTGTAATGATGGATAATTACATAGTGAGAAACAACCTAAATTGAAAGAAATAAAAAGAAGGGAGTTGTAGACAGCAAGGGTTTGTAGGATAAGCCCTTATCTAGGTAACATGTTTGCAATGCTATCGATGCTACTAGGAGTGAGTAAACAGTGCCATAGTATTACAAGTTTCATCCATCTCACTGAAGTATATACAAATGCCCTGGAGTAGGGTTGTAAACAGGTAATAATTGAAATGGGTAAGGGTTATTCCGTTACCCGTTTCGATTACCCTGCCCGTATTCCGTCACCCGTTTCGCCCGAATAAAAATGAGTCATTCCGTCACCCGAATTTCTTACCTGATTACCCGTGGGTAATTGGGTAATCGGGTAAATAAATGGATAATAATATTTTAATAAATTTAATTATCTAACCCTTATAAATTTTTTTAAAAATACAAAATAAAATTAAAATCATATGAAAATTACATTCAAATTCTTAAGTTTATATAAAAACAAGTCAAACAAATGTACAACATAGATATTAGGTTATGTATGATAGAAATAAGGGCATAAAGTTTAAAAAAATTACCAAATTACCATCCGGATAATTGGGTAAGGAATACCCATTATCCATATCCGTTTCGATTAAGAGGCGGGTAATCGGGTAATCGAAATACATAATTTTGTTCCTTATCCATCCGATTACCATTCGGGTAATCGGGTAATCGGGTAAAATTAACACCCTTACCCTGGAGTGCTCTTATTTGTGGTAGTCCAATCAATGACTGCAGCTGAGTCCACTTCCACAGGGGAGGGTGGAGAATCTTTTTTTTTCTTGAACAAGGTGATTTTATTGGCCAAAGGTAATGGAGATGGGAAATTACAGCAAATGTCACTTGGACGTTATGGTACTCTCATGTTATAGAGGCAGGGGGGTCTCATACAACCAGGGATTGGCTAGAGGCTCCCTCTTTAGCAAAGGCATCTGCAAGGCCATTAGCACTCTTAGAAAAGACTATCCTTTTTCAAACCCCTAGTGGTAGCCAAGTCAAGGATTTCATGAATTTCTTTCCACTGCCTCAACAGGGGCTTGTGCTGTCTCAAACACCTGTCAATTACTGTTTTGGAATCTCCCTTATTGCAGAGAATCTTTAGGAACAGCCTGTTTAACCCGTCCAGCTATTAAAGCTAATGAACTGAATTTTATGCTGTTATTCTTGATGAAGATATACATTATTACCCAAGTAATTTCAATAATAATGTTTCAGTTTGGTGATGTAGCTAACTTGAATAGGTTTCTTTATTTATGCAGAGAAACTGAAAAGTAAGCATGACTTCTCACACAGAAAAAGTTATGACGGCTTCTTTCATGAGGTATTGCCTAGCCTTTGTGGCAGAAAGTTGGCATATGGTTCAAAGCGATCAACTAAACATGGAAAAACTGATTAACTATGTTCCCTCTCAACAATATATTTGTGGAATGATTTGAATACGGATTTTTTATGGATGTATCTCTGACAAATATTTATGCTGAAAAATTGTCAATATCCATCAACAGTTCCCATGTGATATTAACCTACTTTTCTTTTAGTAATGGGATAGTCAACCCTAAAGGCCTGTTAGATGATTAATATTGGAGAAAGGAAAACTATTTTGAATTTCCTTTCTTTTACAATTAGGGCCTGGAAGTTTTTCTTTGTCCTTTGTTTATATGTTTTTACTGTCTTTTAATGCTTTTACCATTGTCTGTTATGTTTTTATGGATAAATTTCTCACTGTTTCTACAATGAAAATAAATTGTCGTGTTTAATTTTTTTTTGATGTTTATGGTGCCAAGGTATATTCTTCATGGAAGAACAAAAAAAATGAAAAAAAGACATAAACATGAACTTTTATTTGTTTCTATTGGATCATCCCTGTGCTGCCTGCTGTTACTGATTTGATTATGGTGCCAACATTTTATTGCATTAGTTATTCCTTGTATCTTGTGCCGTCATATTTGGTTGATTTCTTCTTTAGCAACAAACTTGTGTCCATGTCGTCCATTTAATGACCTGTCTCAAGAAAATGAATGTGCTTTGGTTATCCACTGGTAAGAATGCGACTAATTCTCCGAATGTCTGTTTCAGCAAATTGACTGGTGCTTTGGTCAACCCTAAAGGCCTGTTAGATGATTAATATTGGAGAAAGGAAAACTATTTTGAATTTCCTTTCTTTTACAATTAGAGCCTGGAAGTTTTTCTTTGTCCTTTGTTTATATGTTTTTACTGTCTTTTAATACTTTTACCATTGTCTGTTATGTTTTTATGGATAAATTTCTCACTGTTTCTACAATGAAAATAAATTGTCGTGTTTAATTTTTTTTTGATGTTTATGGTGCCAAGGCATATTCTTCATGGAAGAACAAAAAAAATGAAAAAAAGACATAAACATGAACTTTTATTTGTTTCTATTGGATCATCCCTGTGCTGCCTGCTGTTACTGATTTGATTATGGTGCCAACATTTTATTGCATTAGTTATTCCTTGTATCTTGTGCCGTCATATTTGGTTGATTTCTTCTTTAGCAACAAACTTGTGTCCATGTCGTCCATTAAATGACCTGTCTCAAGAAAATGAATGTGCTTTGGTTATCCACTGGTAAGAATGCGACTAATTCTCTGAATGTCTGTTTCAGCAAATTGACTGGTGGAAGGATCTTCTTCAAGAAAAAATATACAAAGAGGTGAATTATAGTGGTAAAATGGTCTTGCTGCTGGACATTCTATCTATGAGTGCTGAAGTGGGAGATAAAGCACTAGTTTTCAGCCAAAGCTTGCCTACTCTAGATCTCATTGAGCTGTTTCTTTCAAAATTACCACGAAAAGGGAGGGAGGGCAAATATTGGAAGCAAGGGAAGGATTGGTACAGGTGTGTATGGATTATATTTGCATGCAGTAAGTAATACATGTCAATTCAGGCATCCAAAGAAAGATTACAGAGTTTGTGTTGGAGCAAGACAACATTTTTAACTTGATACTGCTTATCTAGTATTAAAATATTTAATGTTTTTAATAGTTGAAATAATTTGTTGAAAAAATTGAGGTGACAATCTTGCAATACGGTATTTTTCTGGCAAAATGTTTTAAATTTTTCGAGGGCACTAAAATTCAGAACTTTGTGACCAATGTTGTGCATACCACATGGTTCAACTGGTTTGACTGGTTGGCCTTGTACCCTAGTCCTAGCAATTTTTTTGGGCTGAAAAGAGGGAGACCTGGAGTTTTAGAAAAATCCACCTGCCTGGCTGGGTTTAACGGTTGAACTGCAACCCAATAGATCAGGCATAACTGGGGTCAGGAAGGATTGGGCCCGGAAGGGTGAGGGCGAGGGAGAGGAGAAGGAGAAGAAGAGGGAGAAGAGAAGGTGAAGGAGAGGGAGGGAAAAGGAAGGGGTGGGTGACCCTTCATTGTACTACTGTGGGGGGGAAGGGCGCGTGGGAAGGACGGAAGAACCTTTGCCCCTCCCCTTGGTTGGGTTTCCATAAACCTGACCCATGCCCACCCATAGTCAGATCTCGTAACAGGAAGAAACTAAACAATCTTGTCTGGAGTAAAAACACCGGGTAGCTACTTTGGCAACAACCAAGAGAATCCTATTCAAAAGCGTATTCTGTCTTAAAGAAAAAAACACAAGTTGCTTTGACCACACCTTAGAGAATCATATTCAAAAAAAGTATCTCAAAATTAATGCGATATTTATGTGGCAAGCTTTATACATAATTCATCTATATTAGATTCATGTATATGTATTGTTACAAACCTGATTTATGTGCCTAGCATTCCTTGTTCTATCGGCTCTTGAGCTTTTGGGAATATCGGCTAGGTGTGTAACATTTGGTATCAGAGCAGGCACCACGTCACGTATTCGAATCCCGGAGGGGGCGACTTATAGAAAGGGCTACCTGAGCCAGAGTGAGAGCCATCTCAAAAGTGGAAAGGGCTACTTGGTCCAGAGTGAAAGCCGTCAGAGAGTGGGCCGTCGTGGTCGTCTCGGAGGGGGTGACCTATGAAGAGGGCTACCTGTGCTAGAGTGTGAGCCATCACAAAAGTGAAAAGGGTTACCTAGTGTTGAGTGAAAGTTGTCAAAGAGTGGGCTGCCGAGGTCGTCGACATGGAAGCGTGATGGAATGTTACGGTCCTGATTTATGTGCTTAGCCTTTCTTGTTCCATCAGCTCGTAAGCTTTGGGAATATCGGCTAGGTGTGTAACATGTATATGTAAAAGCTAAGTTATAATCCTTGAAAAAAAATAGAGAACGATTACAATATTTGAGAATTAGACTGTTGCACCCTTTTCACAAGCTACCTTTTCCTAATTTTTGAGAAGTTGCTGCTACCGTTATTTAAAAATTTTCCTAGTTCTTCTTGATTTTGAATTCTAAAAGTTGCTACATGGAAGTAGCTTGGCCCACTAAAGGCAAAGTAGAATACTAACGAGAGCTGCCCTCCAACGGCAGGGAATGCACGTGACCACAACAGTCTGCCCCCTTATGCCATCAGGTGGAGATGACAGACCATTTGTTACTTCATTGCAATTTCTCTTGGAATGTATGGACAGAAGTGTCCTCCTGGTTCGGGCTCAGTTCTCAATTGCTATTAATGGCGGTCTCTTCGGCTACTTCAAAAGTTCTAGAGGGATCAGGCAAGGAGACCCCCTCTCGCCGCTCCTCTTTAACATAGCGGCTGAAGGGACTGCAGCCTTTTTTGAACAGCTCTGCACCATGGGGTGGCTCGTGAGTCCCCTTCCGAACAATGAAGTTCCCATAGTTCAGTTCGCGGACGACACGGTGGTCTTCTGTGAAGGATCTTTGGAGCAAGTTAAACGGCTGAAAGCGGCAATCTGCCTGTTGGAGTTTACCACTGGACAAAAGGTGAATTGGAGTAAGAGCAAATTACATGGGTTCGGAGTGGAAGACAGTTTACTGGTGTCCGCAGCCGCCGTCCTAGAATGTGGAATTAGTTCTTTACCCGCCACCCACCTTGGACTACCACTTTTTGACGGAAGAATCAACGCACGGCTGTGGGATCCTACTATGGAAAGGCTTCGCAGTAGACTCTCTACCTGGAAGGGCCTCCACATCTCGAAAGCAGGAAGGTTAGTACACTTGAAGTCTTGCTTACTAGGGATTCCTACGCTTCTCCTTTCCTTCCTGCATTGTCCAGCCTCGGTGGCGTCAGAAATGGAGTCCGTGATGAAGAGATTTCTATGGCGAGGCGCAAGAGAGGAATTCAAGGTGCATTTGATTCGATGGGATGTGGTATGTCAATCTAAGGCAGGAGGAGGCTTGGGAGTCCGCTCGATACGAGCTTTTAATCGGTTGCTGCTCCTCAAATGGTGCTGGAGACTGAATGAAAATTCGCCAGTGCCGTGGGTAGAGATGGTCAGAGCCAAGTTGGGTGCATCTTAGGGGGATTGGATTATGGGCGATCACTTAGCGCGTAGATTATCGCCAATCTGGAAGAGGCTTTACAAGTTGGTACATTCATTTAGGCAAAACATTAAAATAATGCCAGGAGATGGACGATAGACAGAATTCTGGACGAGTACTTGGCTAGGCAGCTCCCCGCTGTGTCAGCAATTTCCAGCGCTCTTTGCACTGTCCAGAAACAAGCAAATCAAGCTAGCGGAGGTCCTGCAGGGGGGTAATCAGCTTCACATTGACTGGTCACGTTTATTTAGGAGATTACTCAGAGATCAGGAAGCTATTGAGCTCTCCAATCTGGACAAAGCTATCACGACAGCCTACATAAACCCACATTACGAGGATAGACTAATTTGGATGCCCTCGGTGGATGGAGAATTTACACTGAGCTCTGCTTACAAGTTGGAATTCAGAGGAGAAAGAAACCATCACGCTAGTATAGCATGGAGGCTAAATGGAATGCCCAAAGCCAAATTCTTCCTCTGGACAGCCCTACACAACAAGATATTGACAAGAGATAACCTATACGTAGAGGGATGAATCTCTCATCACTCTGCTGCCCACTTTGTCATGTGGAGGCCGAATCCACGATCCATATTCTACTGCACTGCTCATTCACCTGGAAAATCTGGTCAGCATATCTCGACCTGTTCGAAGTTACATTTTGCATACCAGGAAGTTTACAGCAAATGATGACACAATGGAGGAATCTAACGAGAGGTAAGAAAGGCCAGCTCATGGCAGATGTTAGTGCCTTGATTGTCCCTTGGAAGATATGGGAAGAAAGAAATATGAGAGTGTTTCAAGGGAAGCACAGAGATTGGAAAGCTATAGCCACACTTGCAATTAACAAAACAGTGGAATGGCTCAGCACGATGAAGGAATTCTCGGACTCTAAAGGGGAAGAATTGAGAAGAAGCTGGAGTATCATTGCTTTCCAACACACCAGCCACCGAATAAGGCAGCCAACTCAATGGATCCCCCCGAGGCACGGTCACATTAAGCTGAACACGGACGGTTCCTCTCTTGGGAATCCCGGGCTGGCAGGAATCGGTGGAATCTTCAGAGATCGCAACGGTAACACCTTGTTATCGTTTGCTGGACCTCTTGGGATTACGGACTCCACGGAGGCAGAAGCGGCAGCAGTCGTAGAAGGGCTGAGGTTATACAAGAACAGATTTTCTCAGTGGCTGGAAGTAGAAGGAGATTCAGGAAATGTCATTAGGTGGTGTCAGCAGAAGAAAGACCCCCCATGGAGGCTCCTACATATGTTTAGAGAGATATGGAGTTTAGCAGACAATGTTAGGAAATGGAACCATGTACCTAGATCAGCTAATCACTCGGCTGATGTTCTTGCAAAGGAGGGAGTCTCACTTGCTGCTATCACAGTGATTCTCCCTCCTTGAGCAGCTGTTGTAACGATGAAATGTAATTTGCTGCCTTCGCAGCTTTATGAAATAAAACTTCACTTTCCTCAAAAAAAAGGACCATCAAAGAAATGGTCGAGCAATGGCCTGCTGGTATGCAAGGGAAGAAGGGGAAGATAATGATGATAGTCTGCATATCACTTATCCCATGGACAATATGGGAAAGGAACAGGAGACTCTTCAAGGCAGAAGCAAAGGACCGGCAAGCGCTGATGCATGGATTATCAAAGAATCTGATTAGTTTGATCATTACACTTAAGGAATTTGCAAATATATCTGGAGACACCCTTAGTGCGAACTGGATGGACATTGCTGGAATGTCAAGAATGAGAGACTCTACCCCCTAACCACAGTGTACTCCGCCGACACCACCTATGATAAAGCTAAATACAGATAGGTCCTCGCTAGGTAACCTAGACCCAGTGGGATACGAAGGTGTATTCAGGAATCATAGGGGAGAAGTTTTGCTAACCTACACGGGCCCTCTTGGAGTTGCTGACTCAACAGAGGCGGAGGTGATGGGAGTGCTAGCAGGACTAATGATTTTTCACAGATCACTCAGCGGACTCCTACTAGTGGAAGGAGACTCGGAGAATGTAATAAAATGGTGTAGTACGGAAAAGGAACCACCATGGAGGTTCCAGATGCAATTGAGAGAAATATGGTCCCTGTCACAAAATGTAGCTCACTGGTTAAAGGTCCCGAGATCAGCTTATACACTCGCTGACACTCTGGCCAAAGAGGGAGTTCAAATTCAAAACATGCAAGTGAGGCAGTCAAATTGGAGAATGTGGAATATCTGTACTTGTATTTTACAATTCAGAAGTAATAAAATTTCACTTTCCTAAAAAAAAAAAAAGTCGTCTATGTTGTCTTCTTGAATTTCTTTTTTGTCTAGGTAATTATTTGGTTTTTCAATAATATTTCATAACATTATGGACCACTTAGGATGACTCTGAAGATCATATTTGTAGTACCTGTGGATCAGTTGGAGTAAGAAGGCTTTATGTGTGGATTGGAATTTTGGTCATTTGTCCCTTGGGCCTTTTCTTAATTTAAGTTCTTCAGTTCAGCTTTTAAAGGGATTTGGAGTATCTCGTGTGTCTATAGGCAATTTTCAGGGATTTGTTTTTTCTTTGCATGATCATAGTGACTTTTTTTTCTGAGGAAATGATCATAGTAACTTTTGGACAAGCATTTTCAGTAATATGTTTAGAGATCTCCTTAGCGTTTGATAGCCTCAGTCTCAGACATTTTTTTCATTAAAAGGAAGAACGATATTGATTATTTTGGTTAGTACAAAATGTGTTAATTTACAAATATGCTCACAGGCTGGACGGAAGTACTGAGGGATCTGAAAGACAAAAATTAGTCGAAAGGTTTAATGAGCCAAGGAATAGAAGGGTAAAGTGTACACTAATATCAACTCGAGCTGGATCTTTGGGCATTAATCTTCATGCTGCAAACCGTGTAATTCTTGTTGATGGATCATGGAATCCTACTAATGATCTTCAGGCTATTTATCGGGTTTGGCGGTAAAGATTTCCTTCAGGATATAATATTTTCTAACTCAAGTATTACTGGTAAATCTCTATTTAAAAATATTTTTCATGCAGGTATGGACAAATTAAGCCTGTGTATGCATATCGTCTGATGGCACATGGAACCATGGAAGAAAAAATCTATAAGCGCCAGGTACCTGTCAAATGAAGATACTGGTTAAAATTAGCTACAAATTGAAGTTTCTAAGTCAATACGTACTGTGTATTTGATATTTCTGTAAATTTTTATCAGGTCACGAAGGAAGGCCTTGCTGCAAGGGTAGTGGATAGACAGCAAGTACACAGAACTATGTCCAAAGAAGAGATGCTTCATCTTTTTGATTTTGGAGATGATGACAATACAGATGCAGTGCATGAGCAGAAATCCAATCAAGACATGAACTGTGAATCTGGAGGCTCCTCTATGAAGAGGAAAACCTTACCTTTGTCTCAGGGAAGCTGTTCTGACAAATTTATGGAAATGTTAACTAGCAGACATTATCCACGGTAAAAACTTGACTTTATTTTCTAAAATTATTTCAGTCTTGCAATTGGTTTGGTTTTGGTGCATATGCTCTTTTATAACTTCTATGAAAATTTTTCTTTTTTATGCTTTACATTAGGATATTATATCACTTTTGTCTCTTTAGTTTGCTTCACAGATCCTGTTATCAAATGAAAATCACTCTTTAAATTTATTTAATGACAATCTCCTGACTACATTCTTTTCTAAAAATATTATAACTTTTGATATAAGTCGCTATTTTCCAATTTTCTGCTTATCTAATGTGAGAAATTTAATGATTATGAGAAAATTTTGAGTGGTTGAATGACAATGGTAGATCAAAATCCTTCACACTGTAACATGTCATCCTTCCTTTTAATCTGCAACACTGCTCTTCATAGAAGTTCACTGTTGTTCAGGATGTGATGCTCATCTGAGGCCACGAAAATGTTATAGAAGTCCGTCTACCATCCCATGTCACAGAAATAATCCCCATGCTAAAACATTAAATTTTGCTCCTCTGGTCAAAATGCTATGGCTCTTTGTTTGTGGCTTGCATTCTTGTACTTTATCTGAGTAACAGATCGGTTGGATTAGTGAGCAGCAAGGGCAAGAGTCATGAATGGAAAGCTTTCCATTTTGAGTGGCTAATGATACATCATTGCCCATGAGCACAGTGCGGTCGAGGAGGGCTGCACCTGTAGTCACGTGGCCTTGATTCTTATATATTACACACCACATTGGCTCTTGATAGGTGAAATCCTTCCAAACTGTTGCGAGAGTATGTGAGATAGTATTGCAGTGGCTGCTAATATGCTGCTGCAACTAAGGAAGTTGTGCCTGTGTCACTAGTACTTGTTGCTTGCAAACTGACACGTCAACATTTTCTTTTGGAGACCATGTGATGTTAAATAATTCTGTGAGCTACCGAGGCTGTTGGCAGCTGGATTGTTGTGCCCAGAGAAGAAAATATTGGCATTGCTACTAGTTTTGGAGGTTGGCAATTTGTTTTTGCATGGGGTTCCTGTGACATGACATTCTGCAACACAAGAAAATTCCTTATAATGGGTTGCTAGTGTTCCTTCGGATATATCATAGTGCTGGAATCATAGGGGTAGAGGCTTCTTTATCGTCGTATAGCATTACAGAAAAAGGGCGAGTGGGTTAACCTCTAGTAAAATGTGGGTTGCTAGTATTCCTGTCTGCAAAAACATTCCTTTTCACTATTTTGTCATTGCTTCAGTCTCGAGAATGTGCCATTCAAACGTGTCATTGTTACCTGCTTCATTTGATATCAGAAAATTTGACTGTTTAGGAGTATGTGATTGATAAGCTGCGATCTTTTGACAAGTTTCATTTCAATAATCTTCAGCTGGATAGCAAATTACCATGAACACGAAAGCCTCCTGCAAGAGAACGAGGAAGAGAAGCTCACAAAGGAGGAGAAAGAGATGGCGTGGGAAGTATTCCAGCGTTCTTTGGAGTGGGAAGAAGTACAAAGAGTCTCGTTTGAGGAATCATTGCCTGAGCAAAAGCCCGTGGCTGCTGTGGCCCCAACACTGGAGAGCAGTTTAAGACAGACCAAGCATAGTATGAGGAACCGAACTATTCAACGGAAATGCACCAACCTCGCACATTTGTTGACTCTTAGAAGTCAGGGCACGAAATCTGGTTCAAGCACCATTTGTGGAGAGTGTGCGCAGGAAATCAGCTGGGAAAGTCTCCATAGAGATGGTAGATCAAGATAATTTGTACTAATTTGTTTATATATGTATCAATGTTTTTGGGTTTTGTAAATGTTAAATAGTTATAAGTTCAAATGCCAAACACTAACACCCATATCCTCTGTACAAACAGTTTTACAAATTAAAAAAAAATAATAAAGAGTAAATTTACCCTTGTTTTCTAAAATTTACTTGGTTATGTATGCTCCAGGTCTCAAACTATAGGGATATCCGTAATGTAAAAACCTGACCGCGATACATGTTCCTTGCACTATCAATTACTCATTTTCTGGAATGAAAACAATAACATAAAAAAAAAAAGAGAAGATTATTATTATTTTGTTGATTGACACCGATATGATCGTGAAAAAAATACATTGTATATATAAGAGGAAATAATTTTGATTGTTTCTATTTGAATTGTGTATAGCAGTGGTAATGACGCTTGTACTGCTATGGTGCATGTGTTCTCCCGACATGACGATTGTATTGCTAAGATCAACCAATATTTCATCTACAAATTTGTCGATCTTGACAATATCAACTCATACTTCCACAAAATAATGAACGTTGATGGCAGCCTTGGTTTTGTTCACTAGGGCTTTCTTGGTTTTGCTCTCTAGGGACTGTGTTCCTGATGTGAGCCAACAAACCATATAGCAATTGTCCACGACTATATTGTCACTTCAAAGCCATGTCTTTGCATCACCATGCTACTGATTGACCCATGCTGTTCCAACTCCACTAGTGAGGAAAAACCTTAAAAACGTTGGACACCAAAATCTTTTCTGCGAGGCGTTGTTACAGATAAGATCAGAGCATACATTATTAAAATGGGCACGAAAGCATAAAATATAGAAATCGTTGCTACTCAAACTTGACAAATTGGCAGTCACATACGTATTTTAATTACTAAAACAAAAATGTTTGCAACCAAATATAAAATGACAATATATGCTTGAAAGGAAAGGTTTATTGATTCTACTGCATACCCTACAAAGTATACAGAGTAACTTCCCACAAAAAGGTAATGTCCTCAGAATTTCGTGCTCATAATCTTTACTTTCCTCTCAAGTTACATCCAAGTTGAATGCTTTGCACTAACTCAAATTTTCATTTTGTGAAAAAAAAAGTTACATGAGATATTGGCCAATAAAAAGGAATATGTAAACAAACAAAATTTTGTCATACCCAGCACCACACCATGATGTTTCAGTCTTTTTTATCCATTGTTGGAGGTTGAGGAAACCTGCAGTCCTTGCATTCAGCAGTCGGAGGAACAGGCATATCTGAGAGACTAACTCGGAATGACTGACTCTCTTTATTTTCAGGTACATGAAGAGTGGCATCCATGATAAGGATCTCCCACTCCTGAGGCCGTAAAAATGAAAACCATGGATTGTCTGCATCACAGTAAACAAGTGATCAGTGCATCAAAAGTCGACAGCTATTCGCCAGCAACCAGAAACATGAGAATTATTTTTCTCCAATGATTGAAATCGTAATTTTCTTAACTTTCTCATTGTTAGGTTTAGATGATGTCAAAGACTAAATTTCTACCCTGACTAAATAAAGTTTTGACACGGTCTTGATAAATCTATTCAGCAGCACAAGTGCTTCATGACTGCTCTACTTAATCATAACTAGGTTCAAGTGTTGCTCTTATCTGATGCAGTCATATCATAATAACCTTTGTTTGAGATAAGATTTCATTAGAAAGGACAAGTGTATAACAGCACCGGCAGCACAATCTAACCAGTCTAATACATCAGATGAAAGAAAGGATCAGATCATGAAGCTCCTCAAAGATTTGGTAGCCAGTAATGAAGGATCTGAATTGTTTCTACACTAGCCTAAGAACAATATGCGGTCCATAACTTCAAGAACCTGATGTATTATTATCTTTAAAACTTTTAATCCTTTAAAGAAATGAGGAGTTCTACCTCTGAATAGTTAGCAATTCCAAGAGTCAGCAATAGGCACAGAAAGCCACACCATGAGCAATCTGAGGACCCATCCACATCTGGTAGGTCTGGAGATGCTCTTAAGCTCCCATCAAAACCGAGCCGCATAGCTCCACAGTTAGGTGGGAGCATGGAACAATAGCAAGTGACATATGTGAGGGAAGCGAAATGAGACACCTTTACCAGTTCTGAACTGTGAAAGTCCTTGGAGTAATAAGAGAAGGGCCAAAAGATATTAATTCGAGAAAGAACATGATCTTTTATCACCATGGGAGAGGATAAGGACAACTTTACAAATATTTCTACCAAACATAGAAAGAAGCAATGGATCTTTGAAACAGTTGAGCTCCTGCTGTAACACCTCTTACACAAAGCATATACATAGTCTCATGAAATGATGGTTAACTAAGATGGTTAAAAAACCCTAACTTAAACATATATTCTTAAACACGGCTATCTAGACTGATAAGAGATGTCTCCATGGAGCCAAAGTTCTCAAAATCCGAAAATGTGATGGCATACTTGTTAAACTTGCAAGAAATCATCCAGCTTCTCAAAAGCACTATCTGGATAATTCTGGTTCTTTAATCAACAAATAATGCCCTTCAGTTAGTTGAAGCACAAATGTACATTTCCTCATTTTAGCAACTACGTAGGGTATGCATCCATGATAACTATTCCTAATTACACATAACTTAAACTGTATTTTGTTTCTGCATACTTTCAGAAGTTAGATGAAGAATATGAAGTTGTGTAATCTCCTTAGCTGCTGGAAAGGATTCGACCCAGGATCAAGTCCTGCTGCTCACAAACCATATTTTTTGTTCTAAAAAAAAAAAAAAAAAAAAAAAAAAAAGGAATGCATGGATCCATCAGAAAAAAAAGTTCAATAAGTATGAAGAGAAGCAAAAATAAGTATGATGTTAGGAAGTACATATAAGTTCGCAATTAGTTAATATATAACAATCAATACTAACCTTGTCGAACAGCCTTTAGCTGAACAATACCAGATCCTCTGGGCCCAAACACAGGAAAAGTGCAAGAGACAGAATGTCTTTTGTGAGCTACAGCAAGTGATGCATTATACCAGGGACCCCGCAGTATTGGCTCCCCAATAGCTTCTACGATCCTCTGGTCCTGACTAACTTTTTCTATACCTTTACTGGGGAAAAAGACAACAGCACCAGATGAGGACAAGCATCAAGTTCATCTCCCATATTTTCCCTTGGTATATAAACAAGGAGAGGGGAAAAAATATGCATCCTTCAAGTCATGCAAATGGAAACCATGACAACTACAACTAAAAGTATACAATGGGTATGAGAAAAAAGCTACTCAAAAAAAGAAATAAAAGAGATCAAATTTTTTAAGTGAAAAATGATACATGTCAGTGGTCTGAAACAATAAAACCCTTCCCAATAGTCACCCAAAAAGAGAAGAAAGGACTGTTTCACTGATGGCAGATTTTGCAGAAAAAGGAAACTATAATTTCCCACCACAGTTTCATGACTAGTAAATATAAAGACGTAATAAGTTCATAATATTGGATTAAATGTCATAAGCCAGTCCGGAAACGCTTAGTGAACAGATTCTAAATACACATGTAATAATTCAACTTGCGAAAATTTTCTGTCACTTGTGTACTGCATTACGTTACTGCATTACGTCACAGCAAGTAATGTTCAAGGGCGAATGTTCTCACCGCAACTACTTCATAGTTCATACTCTACATCGAATCAACCCACGTCCAATCAATGATACAGCAAGAAAAATCCAGAACCAAATGAACCGAAAACCTTTAACATTTTTTTTAACGAAAAATTATATGAAAAAAAGTAGTTAGGCGTGCAGTTTTGATTCGCGTAATGAAAGAGATATACCTACTACAGCCGTGAAAGATAGCTAGATCATCAAGAGCGCTCAACGCAAAGCCTCCCGTTACAGAGATCAATACAATTTTGACCACCTTACGCCCCCAAGATTTGCTCTTCGTGGTAACTCCGCTCGTAGAAAAACTGAAAGTTCCAAACTTGTTTATGAGAACAGACGAGTGTACAAACTCCAATTACGACGTCGACAAACTACAAAGAAGAAGTAATAGAAAGCCTTGAAGTTTGAAAGATTACTGGAGATGATTAGAAGAAGTCGATCTCGAAAGTGGCAGCGGCAGCTTCCTCCTCAACATCGCTCTTCCCCGAGTTCGAGTAGCAGCGACTAGATTGCCGCCACAATCAAAATCGTGAAGATTTATTTCCCTAAAGCAAGGACGATGAGTCGACGACTGGCACTTGAAGTTGGGCTTTGACCATTGTAATTGAAACGTGGACCCCCACTCCTCAATGTTGCCTTCGGCCCATCTTCATATTGGGTTCTTATGAATTTCTTGAGTTTATTAAGCCCATTTTATAAGCAGCCTTTTAAATTTCAGTTCGCTCTTACCAACATAATAGCCTTATAAAATAAAAAATCACCCAATTAATCTCTTTCGTATTTGATCAAATTATGCTGATTTTAATTAATTAACCAGTGTTTTAAAAACCGAACCAGCCATCAAACCTGCAGTATATCCGATTTTGGTCGAATGTGGTTGGACAGGGTTGGACCATTGGTTCAACCATTGAATATTATGCCCTATACTTTATATTTTCTTTATATTTCAATAGGAAAAAGACAAAAATAATCCTGTTTATAATGAACCGGGCCGAGTCAATAAGAACCGGATTGACTTCCGATTCTGGTTCAACCGGGTCGGACTGGGCGGTTCGGTTCAGTTTTTAAAACACTGTAATTAACACTATTTTCATGGCTTTATAAAACTCAAACATGTAGAAAAATGTAAAAAAATTATACTAAATGAGTAGAGATGGTTTTTTACTTGTACCCTTTTCAAGTCAATTGAGAACCTTCCCATCGAATTCCCAATTCCGTGGCCCAAACGGCTACGAGTCAATCCATGGCAACTGGAAAGAGATTCCACTTTTCATGCGTTTTCGCGAAAAGAGAGAATGGGCCCAGCCCATAGTGGCCCATGGATAAGAGACATTGGTGGGATCACGTACGTGATGGAGACTCGCATCGCAGGCTGCGAGTCTGAACGCTTTCTAAAGCCTCCCGACTGCGCTTCCTCCCTCGAGGCCTCGACTAAAGCAAGAAACACGATGCGAAAAACAGGAAAAAGTATATTTTTTCGTATTAAAATAAGTCGTTAGTTTTATGACGTATCTGCCTCCGTGCTAGATGAGTCATACTTTTATTATGATAATAACGTCAAGGAAGGGGAATCTCTTGGTTTTTGGATTATGACAGATATTTTCGTTCCGCAGTCATATTTCACCCCAATATGGAACATGATATTCAGAATAAAAGAATTATTTTTTGTATTTTTTTATTTTAAATATTTGGTAAAACGCTCTGTAATTTTAGTCTTATTCATATTATAAGTGAGTTGGTCCATCTGACATGATATGCGTTACAACCCGTTACCATTCTGCGTTACGGGGCAAGTATCAACTACCAAGTCATAGTCCACCAGTTATATTTAGTCAGACGAGCCGTAATAGGCTTCTAAGATAAGAAAACGAAATAGACTAATCCCAGCAAAAAGGATGCTTTGAAGCAGTCAAACAAGAACAAAGGAGATTAGTTTTGTTTTTGTTTTTTTTTTTTTTTTTTTAAATAAAAAGATAATTTTTAAAAAGAATTTCGCTCTTGTGGGAACTCAGGTATAAGAGAGTGTCGCACTGGGCTACGATCCGAAGACGGCACGCATTCCAAAACATCGTCTCTTCGTCGTCACATAGAAGCCGACAATAACTGATTTCGCGGGAGGCTCTCTCGTTCTTATCTATTCTAGGCCTTCCTTCCGTCTATAAATTCGATCAAAGTCTTCGACGTCCAGGTAGAATCGCTCCTCGCTTCTCTTTCCCGTGCATCTCAAAGCCTTTTCGTCGAGGATAGAGTTATCGTTTGTCAGGATAGAGATGGAGAAGGCGATCCAGAGACAGAAGATTTTGCTTCAGCATCTTCGACCTGTTTCTTCATCTGCTTCGTCCGATATCTCGGTATGGCATCCGTCGATGGAATTATGTTTTGCTTGTGTTATTACGCCTTTCCGGTTTTCCTTGTTGAATTTGCTTATAGGTGAACAGATCGAGGTTTTCTTACGCGCTTGTCTATTAATTTATTTAGAGATCTCTTAATTGATTGATTTTTTTTTTTTCTCTCTACTTTTTGTGTGGAAAGGCTTCGATTTGTTTGGCTGGGGATAGTGCGGCTTATCACAGAAACGCATGTTTTGGAGATGACGTCGTCAGTGTCGCGTGAGTTGCTACTCTGCCTGGGCTGGATGATGATTGTTCGAGTTTGATCTCTCTGTTTTTTTGTCTCCTTTCTCCTATTAACTTTGTAATTTTCATTGTTTTGACAGGGCATACCGAACACCGCTTTGCAAATCAAAGCGTGGAGGTTTCAAGGATACTCATGCTGATGACCTGCTTTCTCCAGTTCTTAAGGTCGGTTATGTTCCACTTGCAAATTTTCTGAGACTTAACTTCGATGTTGTCAAAAGATATGGATCATTTTTTAGTACTTGCACTTTAAATGAACCGGATCTCCATGGATAATCGTCGAACTTTGCTATTAAAAAAAAAAAGTCGATTTTTTATGTTTTATTTATACATGTTTTCATTTGTGAATTTTATTGTAGGCTCTGATTGATACATCTAAAATAAACCCTTCCGAAGTTGGGGATATTGTGGTGGGCACTGTTTTGGCTCCGGGCTCGCAGAGGGCAAGCGAATGCAGGATGGCAGCTTTCTATGCTGGTTTTCCTGGTACTTGTTTTCTCGCAATTTTATTATGGAGCATTTGGACTTTTGCTCATTAGTTATGCATTCTGATTTTGACCTACTCAAATACTACGCAGAAACTGTGCCAATTAGAACTGTGAACCGGCAATGTTCATCTGGCCTTCAGGCTGTTGCCGATGTTGCTGCAGCTATTAAAGCTGGCTTTTATGACATAGGTACTTGAGGGCAATTTGGATTTATGTTGATTGCTAAAAGAAACAGGAAATAAGAATCATACCTGCTACTCAGACACGAAGTTAGGCACTAACGTATGCTATTTCTTATGGCAGGAATTGGAGCTGGATTAGAATCGATGACTGTAAATCCTATGGCTTGGGAAGGCTCGATAAATCCTAAGGCATGCTAAACATTCTACTCTCCCTGATCTATGTCAGATGAAGTTCTCCACATCTCAGATTCTTCATTGTTCTGGTTGTTTATGACTTCAATTTTGGAATTTCAGGTTAAAGATTTCCAGAAAGCCCGAGATTGTCTTCTTCCCATGGGCATTACTTCTGAAAACGTTGCACATCGATTTGGTGTGACAAGACAGGAGCAAGATCAAGCTGCAGTAAGTACCTCAAATGTGGATCTTGATGTTAGCATCTGACTGCTATTATTCTGGTCTTATTGTCTTTTGCATGGTCAGGTTCTATCCCATAAGAAAGCTGCCGCAGCAACTGCATCTGGGAAATTCAAAGATGAAATCATCCCTGTGGCTACAAAGGTGAATACACTTTTTAAATCCTCCTCTTAATTATTTATTTTGGATTTGTGGTTTGAAGGAATTCTTTCCTCATCTTAATGAATTTGTCCTCTCTTGTCTTGGGATTAGATCATTGATCCTAAAACTCAGGTGGAGAAAAATGTAGTGATTTCTGTGGATGATGGCATTCGACCTAATACATCTCTCTCTGACTTGGCTAAGCTGAAGACTGTTTTCAAGAAAGATGGCACTACAACTGCTGGTATCCTTACTTGACTAATGGTGTAATTTAGCTCAATGGGAATACATGTAAAATGATGATGAGATCTGATAGAACTCTTATTAGTGTAAGCATTGATACTGTCTTTATGTCTGGTTCTCATCATTTTTCTTGCTCATGTACGTGTTGCTCAGTGTGGGTAAGTCTAGCCAGCATAAATGATGGTTACAGTTTATTGATATTCTATCTAGCCACTTGTCCCATAAAGCCCTTGCTTAACATGACCATAACTGAGATCCTTGTAAAAATTTTTGGTTAAATGGATGAGTCGTTTTCTCTTTCTGCTTCTCTTCCACCCCCCCTCCACTCACACAGACAGACACATGCTTACCTTGCAAAATGCCATCCAGGGTCATAAGTGGTTTACTTGTTTGACAGGTAACTCGAGCCAAGTTAGTGATGGTGCTGGTGCCGTCCTCCTTATGAGAAGATCAGTTGCCGAGCAGAAAGGGTTACCAGTTCTCGGTGTATTCAGGTATTTTTACTTCACTTATTCTTACTCCACTTCAAATGCAGCAGACATATTTGGTTTTTAATCAAATTGATTTGTTAGTCTTGATGATTTTTTTGACAATTCTCTTGTTATAATATAGGAGTTTTGCAGCTGTTGGAGTGGACCCTGCTGTAATGGGGGTTGGCCCAGCTGTTGCAATTCCTGCTGCTGTGAAGGCTGCTGGTCTTGAACTTAATGACGTTGATCTCTTTGAAATCAATGAGGTTTGTTGCTCAAAATGTAACTTGTCCTTGTGTTTTGTGTTTGTTGTCATTTTGTGGTCACTAACAGGTGGCACCACCGTTTTGTAGGCATTTGCGTCTCAGTATGTCTACTGTTGTAAACAACTGGAGCTTGACCCAGAAAAGGTGAATGTCAATGGAGGTGCTATGGCTATAGGGCATCCTCTTGGAGCGACAGGTAACCACACTATAATTGAATCTATTTCCATATTGATTTCTAGATGAAAGTTTTAGCACTCACCCTGATCCAATGGTAGCTTCTTAGTGTCCTACCTGCATCTGTTATTGTGTCCTTGTGCTTCATGTTTTATGACTGATTCCTTCGCCTGGTATATGTTTGATTGTACGTGTATGTTTCTGGTTCTGATTGTTTTGGTTTAATCTTATCTGTGCTAAGACGAAAAAATGCAGAATAGTTGAGGAAGCTTATTTTTTGTTAGAGAAGGGTGCATTTCCATTCACCTGTAAATTTGTCTGTGAAAATATTTAGACCTGTTACAGCCTGCATTTCAACTGAGATTGGTACAGAGATCCTAGAGGACCTCAATGGGAAGCCACACACTGGGTATTCAGGAAGAGAGTGCTCAATTTTTTTGAGGGCACCATTGGATTGAAAGGACTCAACCAAGCACTGATGTGCCTACATAATTAGGAAAAGCTTGGGTAGTGTTCAGTCATAGTCATCATCAAAAGCGTAAATATCTTACAAGCGTTGCCTTTGTTTGCAACCGACTACAGTTTCTTTTCTGTTGTTTTTTCATAAGTGAAATGCAAATGAATTAATGAATTAATCAAGAGGCAAATTTCTGTATATGAGGATTAAATGGGGAACAATATCTCATCCTTGCATGTATTTTTCAGCGTGTTTGAATACTTGAACCATTTATGGCAAGTACTCTTTGTGCCGTTAAATTTGATTTTTCTCAGCAAAGAGTTCCCTTCTTGAAGATTTTGTGGGATGTGTATTCTTGTACAGGTGCTCGATGTGTTGCAACTCTTTTGCATGAGATGAAGCGAAGAGGCAAAGACTGCCGGTTTGGAGTAATCTCTATGTGCATAGGTATCTTTCTTACCATGAAATTTGCTATATGGTCTATCTAATATTTGATGTAACTTAGATATAGATGGTGGTGGTCCACCAAATGCTTGAGATATGATATATGGACACTCGTACATGACAGGCACTGGGATGGGGGCTGCAGCCGTCTTTGAGAGAGGAGACATCGTGGATACCCTTAGCAATGCCCGCAGGATCCAGGTCAACAATCAACTATCCAAGGATGCGCTATAATGCGGAGGACCCTCTTTCAAGTTTGCCTGACTTCTTAATAAAAACGGATCGGTGTTACAGTGCAGAATAAATGGAGGAAACAAATTTTGTCCGCGCAATGACATTTAATTTTTAAATAAGTAGGTAGAGATATGGGTGGTACTGTTTATTAATGCTGTCAGGTTCTATTATAGATTTTCTGTTTGTATGCACTGGTAGAAACATTTTTAAGGTTAGTCTAGTAAAATATGTTCTTTTTAGAAAAAGAAATTACTTTTTTTTACCATCTTTTGTTGGTAGATTTTTTTATAACACAAGTGTAATTGGTATGGTACTGGTTTAAAATTGCTTTTTATTGTGTGGTGATGGTATAAATATAATATTGTGGTTTAAATATTTGAAATAAGATTTATAAAGATGAAATGATATTTGATGGTTCCTGCCTCGTAAAAACTACGGAAAAAATCTAAAACAAGTACAGGGAGGGAGGACCATTTCCTGCCTAAATCTTTTAATAAGATTTGATGGCTATCGGTATGTCTTCTAAGAGGATTTGGTTCGACCCGTCTTGCTGTACTTTGCATCCCTCTCGAGCAGTCCGGCCTGGATGACCCACCTGTTGACGCTACTTAATGCCTAGTCCACACGCCATATCCAACGCGGCTATACAAGGCTGGAGTGTACCAGAGGTCCAGAATCTTCCAAACCATACGGTCGGCTCCGTTCAGAACTCAAAATCCGGAACGGGTGAGAACTGAGAAGCGGTCACCCTTTTCAACCGACGCTAAATAGGGTCGCTTTTTAACGAAGATTTTTTCTTTTTTAAAATACTCTCTGCTCGCCAGCGTCGTGTGTAGTCGTGCTTCTTCTATTCGCTGTGCGTACCGATACCCGGATCCCGACGGCCGTTTTCTAAAATATGCATCAGCAACGAGAAGACATATTAACCTATTAGGGGCTTTGCAGTTGGGTCACTTTTAAAAGTAAAAACAGCCTCATCTGGACATGGCACATACTACATAGGTCCAATTTTTTAAGGTAGAAACTTGAAATATAAGTACGTACGTGACATTTTCCCACTTCCAGTTTTAAAATCATCCTGCTTTTATATTTCTAAAAAGAACAAAAGAAATGTACGTTGAATATAAAATATTAGATAATTAAAAAATAAAAATTTTCAAAAAAATAGGTGAAAGTATGACATGTGTGACTTCTAAAATTTAAGCTTAAATTCCTTGTAATTTAAGAGTAATTAGTATTTTAAATTAATTGAACCATATTGACTAATTTATACTATTTTAAAGAGAAATTATCATTTATCTGGTAACAAAAATAGATAAAAGTATAGGCAATACATGTGAAATTGGTTCAATTTCGTACTCCTAAAATTTCAGGTTAAAATTCATTGTAACTTAAAAATAATTAATATTTTAAGCTATGTGTAGGCCGATACAAGGCATAATTTTGTATCGATAGACCGATACGTGGCTGAATGGTCCATGGTTATTACGATGCGTGAATAGATTAATTACGACCATTGTTAACAAATATGGTCGGGAATCTGAGTCCACTTCATCGAGCCGGAACCATTTGAAACAAATTGTGGTAGAATCGCGGAGTCCAAACACATCGGACCCTAACACGGCCTGGGTTAGGCCCGTGATTGTTTGTGGCTACCTACAATATGGCTGGCCAATGGGAAATTTGCTAACAAAACTCCATAGGACCCCTATGCGGCGATGGGGCCCTCACATTTTCCCCGTCGTCCCCCCCGTCTTCCCCACACTACCCCCTCCCTCAATCTCCCCCCTCCCCCTCTTCCTCCGCCTCCGCCTCCGCCTCTTCCTCATATCCGTCCCTTCCCCTTGTCCTCTTTCCCCCCGTCCTCTTTCCCCACTCGCCCCTTCCCCCCATCCTCCTTCCCCCTCTCCTCCTTCCCCCCTCTCCTCCTTCCCCCCCTCTCCTCCTTCCCCCTCTCCCTCCTTCCCCCCTCGCCCCCTTCCCCCTAACCCCTTCCCCTCTGTCCCGTCCCCCTCACCTTCCCCTCAAGCCCCTTCTCCCTCAGAAGAAGGGGGGGGCTGCCCCTTTCCGGAAAGAAGGGGGGCACCGGGCGAAGAAGGGGGGCGCCGGGCAAAGGAGGGAGGGCAAAGGGCGCCGGGCGGGGCCGGGGGGGCCGCGGGGCGGGGGGGGGGGGGGGGGAGTTGGGGGGTTGGGGGAGTTGAGGGGTTGGGGAAGAAACAGAGGGGAGAGGGAGGGGGGAAATTTCCCCCCTAAGTGTGGGCCCCACACACGACTGCGTGTCCCACGGAGGGAGCCCGGGCGTCGCCGAGGGCGTAACAAATTTGGTCCCCCGACGGATCCGGGCTCCACTTCATCCGCTTGGACCGCCTGCAGTCTCTACTAGACGCTACCAAGTACCAACAAGCTTCCATTATCCAATTGTCTCTTGTCATTTAACTGTAGAAACACGCGTCAGTATTACGATCAGCTTAATTGCAAGTCAATCAAACTATTCTCGATGGGGGGGAAGGGGGAAGCCCACTTTGGAATCAAAATAAAAGCAGCTCGTGATGTGTCTCAATTCTCAATATTGTATTCAAATAATCCTACCTATTCGAGCGAGTACCGGGAGACATTGATAAGGTCGAACCGTCCATCTACTCGAATTTGAGGCTCGACAGGAGACAATATTGATTCTGTTGAACCGCCAACCACTTCCCATAAGACTCGTGTACAAACTTTTCCGAAATCACCCAATGCTTCTTTAGCAATCACCCTCGATTGGACCGATTTCATGTGGGTACGTGGAACTCGACGCACATGCATCTCAATCCTTACGACTCTGTTTTAACTTAAAACTCCTATATATTGGAGTTTTATATAGTCTGCCGTGATAGCTAGCTAGTAATTGAATTACTGTAATTCACCCCACATTTGAGATACAGAGCAATTTGTCATAACTGCTGTGCAGCTTTGATGGGCAAGCGGAAGGGTAACCGGAGCGCGTGTGTGATGATCAAATTTAATCAGGCGACTGCATCGGAACTACTCGGTCTACACTCCTACCTGTCGTATTAATTGCGTCTTGTTCGATGATCCGTTCAGTCCTCAAATATAGTAAGGCGCGGGGCGGAGAAGGGGAATGCAGGGGAAGCGGCAGAGTGTAAGAGGTACAGACAGGAATCAAGATCTATCGAGATATATACATATATATATATATAGAGAGAGAGAGAGAGGAGGGGGCCGGAAATGGAACTTTTAGAAGAAAGCGGGTTCTGTCCCTCCACGGGCATCTACTACAGCAAATGGGATTCCCCGCAGCTTCCGCTCTCCCCTTCTCTCTCCCTCCCTTCCTTCCTCCTCTCCCACTCACACCCCCGGACCCTCCTCAAGCCCGCCTTCGTCCACGCCAAGTCCGGCAAGGCCGTCACCTACGGCGAGACGCGTGTCCTCGTGGGGGCCATAGGCGCCGCCCTCCGCGCCCGGGGAGTCGGGAAGGGCGACGTCGTCCTCCTCGTCGCCCCCAATTCCCTCTCCTTCCCGCTCCTCGTGTTGGGGATCATGTCCAGCGGCGCCGTGTTCAGCACCGCCAATCCCATGAACACGAGGCCGGAGATCAAAACCCAGGTGGAGGACTCCAAACCGGTTCTCATCCTCACCACCCAGGAGCTCAAGCCCAAGATGGAAGGCCTTCTTCCCACCCCGCTCCTCCTCGTCCAAGACTTCCTCGACCACGTCCTACGAACCGTCCCGGGTCCGAGTAGCAGTACTCCTACTCCGAAACCGACTCCGACTCCGACCCCAGTCTCACAGAGCGACACGGCGGCTCTCATGTACTCGTCCGGGACGACCGGGAAGAGCAAGGCGGTGGTGTGCACGCACCGCAGCCTGATCGCCATGAGCTGTCTCCTGAAGCACGTGTGGAGCAGCCACGAGGGCGGCGGCGGCGGCGGCGGCGGCTGCCTCGACGAGGTCTACCTCTGCGTCGTCCCGCTCTTCCACATGTTCGGCCTCTCCGTGTTCGTGTGCGGCGCCATGGCCGCCGCCTCCACGGTGGTCATCCTCGGGAAATACTCTGCGGAGGCGACGCTCGCCGCTGTGGAGGAGTACGGCGTGACGCGGCTCCCGGCGGTGCCCCCGATGGTGATGCAGATGGTGAGGGCGGCCAAGGACGCGACCGCGAAACAGTACGACCTGAGCAGCCTGAGGGAGGTCGTCTGCTCCGGAGCGCCCTTGGCCAAGGAGTACATGGAACGCTTCAGCAAGTTTTACTCGCAAATCACTCTCTCACAGGTGAGAAACTTAACATTATCGTCGAATTTTATATTAAAGAAAACAGTATTAATTAATCCAGATCTCATAATCGCGACGAGCAAAAAGCTCACTGTGTAGATTTATTTAAATGCTTCACAACTATGCATTTACGTCCATAATTAAAATAGGGAACATGCATTAATTTACGCCCTTATGATTAAAAAGGGGCCGGACCATGCATTTACGTGGGCGCGCTTCCGTAATGCAACGGTCTTCGTGAGTCTTCCCAGACTGAAAAATACAGCTGTCGAAAATTCAGTTCCACCCTTAGTAAAAGAAGAAGACGACAATTATTGACAAGCCAATAGAATTAAGCCACGTCTCCCTTCCGAAAAAAGTTGCGCTGACCTGAGCCAGAAATTGCTCAATCACCAACCGTCGACCTCTTCCAGATCTTCATTCCCTCTCTGTCTCCTTCCGTAGATATTAATCAGAGTAGACATGTCTAGCAGTGCAGCGGCTAATATTACCAAAAAAAGCTTCAAAAAAAGCTTCAAAAAAAAAAAAAAATTACGAAACGTTGCTCGTTTTAAATTTACATTTTCTAACGCGTAACGAAACTCAAGGGATTCGTCTTCGTCTTCGTCGGATATTTATGCTATCTACCCACTGGGGTGGTTGGAATTTCGGGGAATTCAGGCGGGAGCGGAGGGAATAGAAATTGAAGAACGTGAGCTGTTCAGAGGCCCACGTATGTCTGAATCAACAACCTTTACGCTTTTAGGTGATTTTAATGGGTTCATTCAAGTTCAGTTATGTAGCCCGCAACCAGGTCGTTGTCTTCCCTGTCTTCTTTTATTTCTCCTTCTTTCTTCCACAGAAAATATTTGATTGAATTATTAATTGCAGTGTTACGGCTTGACGGAGACAAACGGCCCGATCACGCTCTGCGACGGGATCGAAGGGAGGTTTCATGTTTCCATCGGGAGATTGATCCCGTCTCTGGAAGCAAAGATCGTCGATATCTGTACAAGAAAGTCGCTCCCTCCTCGCAAATGCGGGGAGCTTCTCGTCAGGGGTCCTCCCGTTATGCAAGGTACATTCCATTTCCCCATAAATTAATGTATTCTCGGAATTAGTCCGAGATTGAAGTGAATACATCACTGACGTCTTTCCCTTAATTTTTAGGCTACTTCAAGAACAGGGAAGCTACTTGTCTTGCAATCGACGAGGAAGGCTGGCTTCATACGGGCGACTTGTGCTTCATTGACTCGTTAGGGCTTGTCTATGTCGTCGACAGAATCAAGGAACTCATCAAGTATAAAGCTTACCAGGTTCGTGGGGTCCTCACATGTCCCTTTTCTGGGTTGTCTCAATTCGATCAGTTAGGTATCTTTGCCCTTTTCATCTAACACGTTTGGGCGGATTTACAGGTTGCTCCGGCGGAGCTTGAAGAAATACTCTGTTCCCACTCTGATATAGTAGACGCCGCCGTTATCCCGTTAAGCGTCCCTTTTCCGTTTTTCTTTGTTTTATGGCTAACGACAGGCCCTTTGTCTTGATTTCTAACAAGATGAACTGCTCCTGCGACCAATTAATTCCAGATGCCGAGACGAAGAAGCAGGGGAGATACCGATGGCGTGCGTGGTGACAAGCAAGGGCAGCAATCTGCAGGAGGAAGACATAATCAAGTTCGTCGCAGAGAAGGTATATATATATATATATATATATATATATAATACGTACCCCAGCAAGTGCAAAACATTGATTCGCGATTTGCTTTTCGGGGATCAAATTAAAGAGGACTTCGTTGAAGTTGTTTCTTATTTACAGGTGGCTCCGTATAAGAAGATAAGGAAAGTGGTGATGGTGGACAGTATTCCGAGGTCTCCGTCGGGGAAGATCCTGCGGAGGCATCTCAGAGCTTCCGCTGCACATCCTCGTTTGGAAATCTCTCCGAGATTATAATTACCCGGGGGTTTAACATTGTTGTCTCTCTACTCATGATTAATTTGTCTGGTTGTATGTTTAATTGTATTGTTGCTTTTTTCTTTTTATTTTTCCCTATTATTATTCTCTTGATTGATCCGTTGATGTTGTCAAGGTCTTATTGATTTAATAACAAATCCTTAACGATTCTATTTAAGCTTAGAAAAAAAAAAATAATCATTATGCTTTGGAAGCTTGATCAGACTTAGCAGACTAGTATCTCAAAGCATTTCTCTACAGGTTTAGTTCCTCACTCTATCACACAACTCATTTACACTCCTCATTACATGTTTGTGTCGCAATTTGGTTAGCCGCACTAAATAACACTAAGTAGGGATGGCAACGGGTATGGGTTAGCGGGACCCGCCCTGCCCCGACCCGCTTAAAGCGGGTTCGGGTTTATGTTTTTACCCCGCGGGTCGGGTTCGGGTTTTGGGAGCGGAACCCGTCGGGTTTGGGGCGGGGACGGGTTTCGCCCCAAAAACCCGACCCGACCCGCTTAATTCTTATGTAAAAAAAAAAGTTTTAGAGTGAATTTACGTAATACGAAGTAAAACCCTACTTCTCTTCTCTTCTCACTCACGTTCTCCCCCAAGTTCTTATGTTTGACAATATGTTTAGGTATTTATATGTTTATAGGTTTATATTATTTATTTTTAATTATTTTTATATTTTTAAAACTTTTAATATTAAACATATAATAGTGGCTTAGTGGGGCGGGGACGAGTTTAGAAATCAAACCCGCGGGGCGGGTTTTCACGGGGACGGGTTTCCCCGATTTTTTGCGGGGGGGGCGGGGATGAGTTTCCAAAAACCATCCCCGCCCCCATCCCTAACACTAAGCGATATAAACCCTCTCAATAAGTTAGATATTCGATTAACGAGAACAAATGAAATCTGATATAATCAGCAGCGTTTTAAAAACCAAACCTAACCCGCCGGTCCGACCGAAAGGCCAGTCAAGTTTTTATTGAATCGGCCCGGCTCACTGACCAGCATAACATTTTACTTTTTTTTTTTTATAGAAATATTAAATATATATAAAACATGTGCATAATATTCAATGGTCCAACCCAGTTTAACCGGGTTCAACCAAAATCGGACATAGTGCTGGTTGGATGGACGGTTCGGTTTTTAAAACATTGATAATGAGGGTTAAACATATTGTTAAGGTAATCTCTTTAAAACCCTTCATGTAGTAACTTAAGTCTGATTGGGTCGAGACTTTTAAGACTCGGATGGACATGGGCCGAGTCGAAGGAACTCATCCAAAAACAAAAACGAGCGAAACTGATTGTCTCTGGATTTTTTATTTTTTTTCAGAAAAAAAATAATACTTTTAAATATTTCATTGTCATATTTTGTATTTTTCCTTCATTGATTTTATTCTTTATTTTTTCCAGAAACTAATTCTGACTAACTTTTTGGATTTATTTGTTGATTGAAGCTTTAAATTGGGCCCCCACAGTCTAAGCGGCGCTTCGCTCGGGAGACGGACACTCGCTCGGGCGTATCCCCTCATTGAATGAAGTCCGTTCTCATTCACTTACGTCAAAGAAAAGAAAACAACCAATTTTTGACGGCCGTGCTTCTTTCGGCCGGAGTGTGAGGTGTCGCGTTCCATCCCCGTACGTGTGTCTCGCACGTGGAAATCTGCGTTCTAATTTTCTACGAGGGAGAAAAGACACTTAGACACGAGGGCGGGAAGGGGCAAAACCGTCTGGCGGGCCTGCGGCTAATGTCCGAGAGAACGGCGGAGTTGAGGTGGGTTCACACTACACAGTCTACATTCCTCGTAATAATGAAAAGTGGAATGACGAACGTAGCCTCGTTCGATCATCGGTCGTAACGGTAGCAATCGCGGCCTTTTCAGTCAATTCGTACTTCACACTCAATACCGAGGAAAAGACGAAGGGTGCCTTCCCTGTAGACAGAGGCCATCTAGTATCGCTTCGCTCCTTTCTGCGTATCTGCATATATAAATACGTTTTTTCTTTTTTTCTGTTCCCCGTTGAACTCCTGTTTACACGTTTCTTTTCCTCTTCGCTCCGGAGGAGTCTATGGTTCAATCCTCGCTTACGCATGCAATCAGGTATCTCTTGTCTTCCTTCTCTGGGGTGCAGTAAATTAGATTCTTCGAGTTTGGTTTGTTGCGTCGTTGTTGACTGGATGTGGTTGTTCGGGAAATTTCCGTTTTTTGCAAAACAATAAGATGAAGTTTCTCGAAATGATTGTTTTAAGTGACGGGGTATGATTTCTGAAACCGCATTTTTGTTGTGAACTAGAGGGAAAATGGTATGCTTTCGTACAGGAATGCGGTGGTTACTTTTTTTATTTTTTTATTGTTCTTTTATCCGCAGAGAAGGAACAAATGTGATATTTTGTCTTTTCTGGAAACTATTGGATCTCCGCTACTTGTCACATTGTTTGAGCTTGGAATAATGGTGGAAAAGAGCTTCTTGATTAATGTTAAAGTTGTTCTTTTCATTGTGTTTTTCGTGAATGTTTCAAATGGTTTTACTGGTGCGATCACCCTAGACCATCCTGTTGGAGGCAGATGAACAACTGATTGTTCCTCGATAGCAGACAGTTATGATAGGGGTTTATATACTTTAGGTTCATTCGAGAAGTGATTGCTGGGGTTTAGTTGTTGGATTTGTGTAAGTTAAAAAATTAGGTTTTTAGAGGAACTGGTTTTGGAAACATTTGATACTAGTCACCTCATGTGTCAAGATTAGCTTTAATTTGCAAATGCTACGAGCTCTGATCATTTCTGAGCCTTTTTGCATTGGAATATGAAATTTAAAAAACTTTGGGATTTGGGTTATGAAACGGCCGGTCCTTTGCGTGTTTGGTGGATGGGAAGTTCAAGTTGTATCCTTTCAATCATTCCCCCTTTTCGTACCTGGTGCCCAGAAAAAACTAGAAGTTCATTTCCGCCCACTTTTATGGAACATTTCTGATACCTCACATTAGGTTTATTTCTTACTTCCTTATCCAACACTGAGCAATAAGCATTAAATCTGAGATCCTACTAATGTGTTATATTTCATTAAAAGAGTGGTCTGATCCTGTATTTAACTTGAAAATTTTTATCTAAAGGCTTTGACAATTGATTTGTATGAAAAAAGAATGTCTGTTTCTAGGTCTATGATGTGCTGGTGTGTTTATATGAAAATTAGAATTGAATGTTACTGGAATACAGGGACATAGGCAAAATACCATGAGATAGTTTGGCTGGCAGTGATGTTGATGATGTTGAGGAGCAGGATTACAATTGAATGAATACTTCTTTACATGTAATGTATTTTTTGTATAAACTCTCCTTTCTTTACCAAAATGATTGAACTTTTCAATTTTCAGGTAAATCTGTGACATCCCCTTTACCTTTGCAAAGATACAAGGAGCTATAGCTTGGTCAGGATTCATAATCCTACAGGCAGAAATGATAAGCAGCAAAGTGGTCTTAACATATCAGAGAAAGAGATCATCAGCTCGAGTTGAAGCAGGCCATGGTACCCAGAGTACCAATCCTCATTCAGAGTCTCCTGTTACCTTGAGTTCGAGTAATGAATCAAGCACAAAGGACCCGTTGGTGAATCACAAAGGAAATGGTCAAGTAAGGATATTGCTTTTATTTATTTTTAAATGGCTGTTTAATTGAGGTCTGAAGTCAACACAATAAATTCTAGGAAGGGCGCCCCTTAACAACTAGAAGTTGGAGCCTAACCAACAAATCAATGAAAAAATATGCTTATCTAGGCATCTAATAGCCTAAATATTTTTTTTGAAACGGTGTATACATTTTTACTCCCAATTACAATGTATTGCTCCCTAATACAATGTCTTACTCCCAATGCTGCTGTGGAGACTCGAACCCAAGACCTCCCGCAGCAATAACTCCCGTGGGACCACTGAGCTACTGCCCAAGTGCCCCCTAATAGCTTAAATATTGATTTTATCTTTCCATTTAAGTGCATTGTTGTTCTTCTGAGAATAAATAAGCCACGCTTTCATGGATGAAATTGACTTTAAAAGAATATTTGCTGCCTTTTGGTTTATTATATATGTATGTATAGATATAGATATAGATATAGATATCGAAGCAAATTTACTTTATTTCTGTCCTTGTCACTGAATCTAATGTACTTGACTGTCTTATTCTTTGTGAAGGATGGCTCCAATGGGCAGTTTACAGACTCTTCTTCAAGTGAAACCATGGATTCAGGACTCTCAGGGCTGCTGCAAGTTCAAGATCCAAGGAGAAGGGAACTGAAATGTCTCTCTGACAGATCAGATGTTGGAACAGTTACACTTGGTACACCTAAATTGTTCTTGACACCTCAATGTGATCAGAGTGCTTCTCAGGAGCTTGTGAAGGCATCAGAGTGTAGGCAGATGGAGTCATCTACAGAAAAAGATAGTACTTTTGAATGCGAGATTCTCACAAAATCAGACAAATGCTCTTCAGAAACGGATTATAGTGCAAAATCCATATCTTCGTTCTGTTCTGACAAAAATAAAAAGTTTAGAAATCCTTTAATTACATTCTGCCGGAGGGCCAAAAAGAAAGAGTCCGTAAACAAGAGGGAGTTTCAGATATGTGATTCAGAGCTCTCTCCAAAAGGTGTGCCTTTATCTGAGGAAGCAGCTGCGATGAACCCATTGCCAGTCTGTAGACAGGAAAAGGTACATATTATTGTTCACTTGCGTAACATGTGTTTAGTAACGTAGTGTAGGTGTCCAAAAGGTACATATTATTGTTACCCTCCCTCCCTCCCTCCCTCTCTCCCTCCCCTCCTGCCCTCCAGCGTTGTTCCTTGTATTCTTTGCCTTTCTTTTGTTTTTCCTCCTTCCCTCCCTCCCTCCCTCCCTCCTCTCTCCAGTGTTGTTCCTCGTATTCTTTGCCTTTCTTTTTTTTTTTTCCTCCCTCCCTCCCTCTCTCCAGGATTGTTCCTCGTATTCTTTGCCTTCTTTTGTTTTTTTCCTGACCTCTAGTGGCTCTTTATCTGGGGCTGTGGAGCTTTAGTGAATCTATTTTTCTCTTCGTCTTCAACAAAAGAAAAGAAAAAATCTTTTTTTTTTTTTAAATGGGAAAGAAAAAACCTTTTATCTTGCATTTTGGGGATTTCATATCTATAATACGTGTTGAGTTTGTAATAAATATCAGCAATTTTTCTTTTTTTTATGAATTAAAGTTTGCTAAAAAGAGATAAATTTTCATCTAAAACAGAATTAGTATTTGACTAATAGATTGACTTTAAAGACATAAGAGAATGCCTGGTTTAGAATGGCTTGACTTCTGAAAGGCATAAGAGAAATGCCTGGTTTAGTTGTGGTCTGTCTTATAGAATTGTGAAGCTTGTAAATATGGTTTCAAGGAAAAAGGCTTCTTAGAATGCTATTGTCTGAATAAGGCATAATGGCCTTTATCAGTGTACTCTTACATAATAGCTTGTTGAATGAGAAAGTGTCTTGAGAGTTAATTGAATAAATAGATTTATCCATGATTAACAGGTAGCCAATGAAAAGGAGGGAGGCCATAAATCAAAGGCAGTCAATGAAAAGGATGATGGCCATAAATCAAGTGATAAAGCTGCGTGTGAGTTTACAATGTAAGTGCTTGTTTTGTATTACTTGCTTTCTGTGAAGTATTTATTATGACTGTTTGACATCTTTTTTATACAAAATGTCAGGCCAGTAGTAAGCACTCATTTGCTGCCTAGTTTGGACCACTCTCCTACTCCCATAAAGCCTGAACCTAGTGGTTCAGTCCATGAGGATTACCACCCTACCAGATGTGATGAAACATCTTCTTTGACTGGTGGAATGGAAAATTCCTTTTCTGCTGCAAGAGATTCTCTGTCCAATTTGCCAAATGATGGAGTCTGCACTGGTGAGGCACCTAGGCAACGGTCAATGAATGAGGATGAGACCAATTTGGACCTGTCCGTTGCACCTCCTAATATCATGAATTTGGATGTGGACTCACAGCCTGTAGGTAATGTATCAATTACTATTTCCTTGTATGACCTTGAGCAATTAGACCTATACCTTTACCTAATTCCTCTCTCCCCATTGTTAGCTGCCCCTTGCTCTGTTAAGCTTATATAGTGCTATCCTGTAGGTGAAGCGACCATCAAAAGAAAGAAAGTGGAGCACTGTCCCCCAATGCTTCCACTGCATATTTTGAACCAAAAAGAATTTCGAAAGGTGAATCATAAATAGCATCTGTATGAAATTGATTTTTTTCTTTCGGTTAACTTTGCTTAGACTACACTCCAATTTGATATTTGAATTGTCAGAAGGTCCAAACTTTCTAGCTTTACTGAAAGTAACTTATTGAAAGTTGATCTCCTCTTGATATGCAGAGTCTTTCTGGAGAGGTATTAAATGAAGTGTTCCCATTAGCATCTAGGTCACCAGAGGGGACAAATTCTCACTTCTACTTTCAGGGAAGAAATTTTCCTCCACAACTCGACCAGAATCAGTCCAAACAAAATCTACTGAACTCCTCTTATACTTCCCCTCGTTTTCTAGATTTGTCTCTGCCCATCAACCCTGGATCTGCTGTTGAAACTCTTCAAAATTCGTTACGTATGTTCTCACCTCCAAGTGTTAGCTCAAGTAGCTGTAGGACTCAGTCTGCCTCTGATGAGAAGTCTTTATCAGATAGACACAGGCAGCTTCTTGATAACATTTTACAGCGTGCAGGGATGTTTAAAGCAAACCAGATTTGTTCACTAGAGAATCTCCGGGCTTACACTAGTATGTGGTCTGAAGAAGAATTGGATTCACTATGGATAGGTGTAAGAAGACATGGAAGAAATAATTGGAACGTGATGTTGAGGGATCCGAAGTTGCATTTCTCAAACTGGCGGACTGCTGAAGATTTGGCAGAGCAGTGGATCCGCGAACAGTCAAAACTTTTGAATGGTAGTAAGCATTGTCAAGCAATGCCGTTGTCTAAGGCAGATTTTATTACATGTGGTCGTGTTGCCTCTAACCATTGGCCCGTGCCTACCCTTCGAAATGGTATAACTGAAACCCAGCTCTCTCTTGGAGATGTATATAGTCCAAAAGATGAAGCTATTCTAAAGAGGTATCCTTTCCATTTTGCACAACCCTACTCACCCCCTCACATGACAAAAAGCTCAGGTTTGTGGAAGACGGAGTTGCTTCAACAGAAACCCACTAGATGGCAGAGAACTCGATTGTATGCTGACAGTAAGCGGGTAAGGCGTGATCGGGGTTCATTTGATTTAATGGAAAGAACTGCTGACAAGTTGACAATATGTGATCATGGTGTGAGTGCAAGGAATTTAAGTGAAGCTCTGTCACCCAGCAAGGACGATCTGTCATCCGATATGCAAGAAAAGGGCAATCTCCCTCATTGGCTAAGAGAAGTTGCTAGTGTGACCTGCAGTCCAGCTGACTTGACACGACCTCCCAATGTTTCAGCTCTCACCCCTTCAGTAAGTTTATTTTCCAATGAAAATGCTGTGACCCCTCTCTCATCTAATCCAGGTTTGTTTCCAGTGCCATCAAAAGGTACAGTCAAAATGCCGAGGAAGAAGAGCAGGATTAGTTCTAAAACTGGCTGCCTCAGAGTCACCGATAGATCTGCATGTAAAACACCTGATATGAATGGTACAGATTTTTCATGGATGGAAACCGGACTTAGCCTTTTCTCAAGCGTGGGATCAACCCCCTTAAACACTGCTAGGAAGGTGCTTGATCAGAATAAAGCAGTTGGTTTGGATGCTACTGTGAACCCATCAAACCGGCTTTCTCCAAAAGATCCGATTGTAGTTGATAGTGATGCGTCTTCTGAGGAGACAATATCTGATGATCAAAGTTGAAGTGATAGGGAATGTTAGCTGTCAAGGCTAGTATATTTTTTGTTCCAGAAAATGCTGATTTTGCAAAGTTGAAGCATTTCATCATTGTAATAGGATGCACACTGAGGCGGTTGCTCCTGTACAGATGATATTTTGTGAATATATAGTGGGTGCTGATTAAGTATTCATGATTCGATCATAAACGAGGATGCTCCTGCAGATTTTAGCGTAAGTATTAACATAAACCTCAAGCTACAAAGTGAAGGTTGTGAGCAGTATACCCTGGTCGACAACCGAAAAATGAACTAATCTTCCGCGACATTAGAACGACTACCACGATGAGCGTTGACCACCGATCCTGAAGGCTTTCCTCCGGTGTTTCATGACCAATCACTTCATTTAGTAACGTGTGGCAATGTAAAGTAGGGGGGAGGGGGGGTGATGAATCACATCGGACGGCCGACAAGTGAAAACAAATCTTTACATTGAGTTTTGTCCGTTGTTTCTAAATGATATATCATACCCAACCAAAAGAACAGTGTCTGATGGTCAAAATGGTAGAAAATGTTAGCTGTGGAGACTTTTTAAGTATCATGTTTTCAGAGGATTCATTCTGAGGTGGTTGCCCCTGTCCGGATGATATATTGTGAGTATATAGTGGATGCAGAATTAAATTCCCTATTCCTGATTCGAGGTAATGTTCACCAGTAGCTTTCTGCCCACCTCGTCATGGAGGATGAGAATGGTGTGGGCGACCTGTTATATCTCCAGGCGAGAGACATCCCAACTTGCTAGCTCGGAACCAGCATCTGACCAACCAAAAAATTACCAAAATTCTTCTCTCCGGTACAGTAGAAAGATCTAATAATAAACAAGGATATGTTCTCCTGGCTCCTGATTTTGGCGCTGATATCCCTTGTTTTCCCCCTTCCCCTTGGCTACTATTCTTCACACAGCAAAAGCACACTATACCCGCACAGGCGCACAGCACACGGCACAGGGCTTAAAAGTCCCTAATCACAGCCTCATAAAATAACTGGATTTGAACATCATCATTCAGCTCGTGAGATAATCTAAAACTCGACGAGTGTCAAGGGTGCCGCTTGGCGGGTTCCGGGTCCGGCTTGCGAGACCCGACATACATGATTGAATATGAGATTCTTCCCAGCTTTCTCGTCGATCCAGAAAAGAACTTCCAGAATGAAACTGCTCAATCTTGGTTTCAGCACAGCAGTCTCAACTCTCTTATTAGCAATACATCCCCAGCTATGTATTCTTCCCAATACTTTCGCCAGTTTCTTCTACAAGAACCCAACTGAGACATCGAAGTGGAGACCAAAGCAAACAGAGAGACTGCTGAAGGAGCATGAACAGAAGCCCCATTCTCATTCATTCATGGATAGAGAGAAGAAGCATGGCAAATGATGCTAGGAAGGCACACGCGGTGATTTGCTTCATGGTGAGTGGCGAGAGCATCCGCTTTAGTATTAACGTGAAATACCTTCACTCATTTGAGTGGTCGGTTAAAAGCATAAAAGCAACTCATTAGTGGGGGGTGGCATGGTGTGTTGTTCTCTTTTCTTTTTTTCTTCTGCTTTTTTTCCCACCCTTCCCTGCCCTACAAATCCCCCTTTCGAAGTGAGCCCTCATCCCTCTTAATCCCATTAATGCTCGACTGATAATCATTCGCACCCACGCCCACAAACAAAATTTCTCCCCCTTTTCTCTTTCCTTCTCCCTTCTTCCTACCTACCTACAGTACTCTTCGAGCTTACAAATTCTATCAATGGCCGGAGAGAAGCTGGAGACTCCATTCCCCTGTTCGAGATTCGTGTTCCTTTTGTCACCGGATTCGATAGGAACAGAGGATTAGGTAAACAGAGGCGTACACAGAGAAGGGAAGACACAGTGGTTGATTATCTTGTCCTCCTGGCGCAGAACAGGTGCACTTCCCTAGTGTGCTCTTGTTATGCACCAACTAGGTACCAAAGCAGCAACAGCAACGAAAGTGGCGATACCCACAACAGCAAAAAGGAAGATGAAACCAATAATGGCAGTACGAAGCGCTCGGAGCAACACAATTCTAATCAAGAAGCAGGCGAAGGGCCACAGAGTGCGAGGAACAATATTACCAGGGGCGGTAGTGGTGGAACTGAAATATTGCGGCAACCATTATCGATTCACGCACAGACGCTTCCTCTCAAAAGCAATCTCAAGAAAACGTCCCCGGGAGGCGAAGAAGAACAGCTACGGAACGGGAAGAGGAGAGTTAGCTGGACGGATGCCCACGGCAAGGATCTTGCACACGTTCAAGAGTTCCAATCAAGGTACAAATTTCCGAATCCTCTGCTCACACGATCGAATTCTTTTCGTTCAAGCTGATGTTTTTCTATCATCTACTCTCCTTGGGATTTTTGTAGTTCATTCCACGACGATGAACTGGAGGGAGTAAGGAATTCATGTGTCTGTGTGATCCAATGAGGCAAAGATGCTGGTTTTGTTAAGTACGTTCTCTGGGTTCCGCCATTCCCAATACCTTCAAAGAACATTGTTTTCCACCAAATTGTGAATTGGAAAAGTGAATTTGATCCGCAGCAAGCGTCCAGAAATACTGAAATCGTTTCCTCTGATTAACTTTAGTAAAAGGCAGAATATTGGCTATTGCTCGTTGAATGAAAGACGGATTCCGCGCCAGATCGACGTCCCTGTTGCAGTTGATTGATTTGACTAGTTTTGAACAAACCCATGTAGCTCATGTTCCACGATTTCCACTTTCCATGGCCGATTTTTGGTGGGCTTCTCAATACGATTCGGTTGATGTAAAAGAAAGCACTTGTTACCACCACCGCGCGGCCATGTCTCATTTCCCGGTAGTGGTGGAAACTGGTACGACGATGTTTCAAACCAACCACCAGATGACATAAATTTGTCTCTTTTCAATGCGAAAAATAGTATGCTTTGCGGCATTTGGACTCCACGCATTGGCATTCCGGAATTGCGAGGAAGAAAGGAATTCTTAAAATCATTCATTCATATTTGTTGTATTTGAAAACTATACCAATCTCTGTAGCCGTATCAAATAGTACTGATTTTATATAAGCTTATACATGCAAGCCGTAGAAAGCCCATACAAAGAAACTCGTACGTGGATCTCACTTTTAACAACTTATGAATGATGTCGAAAGATATATTAAGAACTATGGCAAAGGAGTAAGGTTCGACATATACCAGAACGACTTTAATGCCACGGCAGAACGACTTTAATGCCACGGCAGATCAACTTTAATGCCACGGCAGAGCGACTTTAATGCCACGGCAGAACGACATTAAGGATAAGCATTACGCAGTACGCACCCAGCCGGAAGGCTTTCCTTTAACAGACTTGCCAGTGCAATCCTTCCATTACCGTATAGTTTCTGGAGCTCAGATCCGCTGGCCATAATGCGCGTGGCCAAAGCCAATCACAGGGCGCCCAGACGCGGGACCGTGCGACGCTCGCCCTGATTGGCTTTGGCCACGCGCATTTTGGCCAGCGGATCCAGGCTCTAGTTTCTGTAGAAAATGCAGGAGTTGTAACTGAATAGTTTCTGTAGGTGGAATATACACAATTTACTGGTGGGGCAGGTAACGCACACCAAGAACATTCACATAAAGCCCATTTGTCTTTCAGGGGGTCAAATAAACATCATAGCCTGACCACTCATCGAGACACCCCCCAAGGGAACTTCAGTTTCTAAAATACAAAGAGAAGAAAATAAAACCATATGCATGAACTGTAAATAAATAGGACGGTGAAAAAAAAAAGGAGACTATAACAGACTAGGGGTGTTTAAGACCCATTTCAAATGTCTTCATCTTCCAATTTTTTTCTCTATTTGTTTGAGGCAGATCCCTTCTGGACTCCTCCAATTTCCTTATCCATTGCGAGCAGCAACAGTACAGGATAGCTAAATCATAGGCAATTTCATCAGCTTGTAGTTCTGTACAGAAAATAAACACCTTGGAACTATACAACAAATGGAGGCAGATATGATTCCTAAGGAAAAATTGCCTAAACAATGATAACAACATATAAATAATTACCAGGACATCATGGCTGATCTTCATCTGGTCTGGACCGTGTGAACCTTCGTCGCCTCCGAGGAATTGAAACATCATCACCCATGTCACCACCTAGATTCCAATCCTCTTCATCCTCATCTTGTAAACCCAGTAGGTTTTCCCCCCACAAGTGGCGGCGGTGACCAGTAAATCCTCCAGAAGTGCGGCGGTGTCTTCTCCAGGCCCTAGACAATCCGCCTCCTCGTGGCTCATCAGTTTGGGCCATTGGGCTGATCATATGGAAGAGAAAAAAGGTGGTCCACCATGACCCGCTTCCTTCTGCTGGTCCATTTTCTCTATTACTTGAAATACCATCCCCATTATCGATAACATAATCACCAAGCACAATTGCTCCTGGCATGGCTGAACGTATAGCACTTACGATATCACCATATTCTCGTTGGTGCTCAAGGTGGCGCCAAGCACGTTGCCTCGATGGGTCCACATCTGCAGGCCGTGTAGTTGGGTGAACACGTCTGGCATGCCTTCTTAACTCACGATAGTTACCAGAAAATGAGCATGACTCCCTAGAGCAACTTCTCTGCTTCAGGTCAAGATACTGTCTTGCTTCTTTCACAATCTTCCAGCCTCTCACGGTTCCTCTGCAGAGGGGACATTTTAAATTTGAATTTGATTCCAGGGTACAACCATCTCCCATCTCCTCAGCCCCAGAGATGGCATTTCTACTATGAGAATACCTATCAGAATCCTCGCCATCATTATTTTCTTCCACAGCTGCCAATAGCCCAGATGCAATGCCTACATTGTTTTCTTGGTAACTGTAAGCTTCATGAGTTTCAGCAAAGCTCCTTCTCCTTCGAGGACCCCTGAAAATGGGTTCAGAAGTTGCGCTGATGAATGATCTTTGAGCAGGAGATTCGCCTTCAGGAGTTCCAGTAAAGGATGGACCAGGTTGTGCCGTCTGTTCATTTCTTTGCTCAGAAGATCTCAGTTTTTTTAAGCGGTCCAGGCAGTTTGAATGCCTGTAACTTGTGTCACAAATATATGACCTGCAGCCCTTGTCATGAGAGCTACAAAGAAGAAGGACAGCATTATGCGGGTGGTCCATGCAGATTGGGCAAGATGCATCATCCCACTCTTTGTGCATGGCACAGATATCAGAATCATTTGATGTGCTTCCTTTCATATCTGTCATCCTCACTTGCACTGTAGTCTAAGTTATTTGAATTGAAGCAATTAGTTAGCTAAGGTTCATCCGGTAAAACACAGTTTAGATGAGAACATTTACTTTGTAAAGGTTGAGGACAATAAACAAACAGGAAAGGGTTACTATTCAAGCATTGCCTTTGTCACATACACTATTCGCCTTAGAAACAAGCCTTTTATCCCCCGTATTAAGAACAGAAAACCAGCTTCATTCCAAATGAGAGCTGGATCCAGAAGGTCTTTTGACAATTTTGAAGGGTAACAGTCAGAAAAAATAAAACATACCCGGGTATCATGAAACCACATCTAGTAGGTTAAATTGTCGCAATTGAATCACACTGGCCAACTTGCATCCTAAATTGGCTTACAGCATCTAATAATCACACTGAAGTGCTCTAGTGACCAGCTAATCAACTTAAGCAAATTTAAACCCAGAATTACAAGGATTCTTTTAAAATATCATAAACCCAGTTTTCAAAAAAGAATCAGAAACCCCAAAAACATCTAATTGGCTTGAAACATCATCACTTGAAGAGCTATGATGATAAAAAATTCTCCATTACAGTTTTTTTCTCAAAAAATGACACACCAGACACATAAATAATCAATTCAATGGATAGAATCCACATCATGAAGTCAAAACTGGCAAAAATGCCAGATTGCCAATTTCAATTCGGAAAAGAAAATAATTATTCCTTTGCCATCTTACATGGGAATGGAGATTTCTGAGTTTGTAAAGTTCAAAAACTAAAAGCTTGGGAACTGACAAGCTTTTAAGGGTGAATCCCAATTTAAGGTAAACTCAATCAATTAATTAGCTTAGCAGTTGTCAAAGCTATATGTGCAAATAATATATCCAACATTAAATGAGAAGAGGATCAGTTATTTTCCTTTCACTTGAATGAGAAATACTTTCTTATATGAACAGCCTTTCTATATTGTTGATGGTCAACAGAAATCAACAACGACTAGATAAACTCAACCCTTTAGTTACAGATCCTCCCTCTATGAGTTAGTTTCTAAACCTTTAGTTTCTAAACCTCATCTTATTGTTTAGAATAACAAAATGCACTTTCAACAACACATTTATGAATTCCACATTGCCATTTGTAACCCAACCATGACTTCATATTAAGCAGATAAATAACAAAACTCAACCTGTTCATGGCTGTAGTGCACAAAACAAAAAAAACTTATGCACAACAAGCCTACACAATGTCATTCAAAATCTGTACAACTCCATACATATGGAAGGTCATTGTTAATGCATATGGCTTTTTTCTTTTCTTTTCTTTTTTTTTTTTTTTTTGAATGAGAGAGAGAGAGAGAGAGAAAGAGTTGAAATTATAATAGCTATGCCAAGGAGTTACTTTTCCAACTTTATCTCAAACAAGAACAGTCTTTTTCTTTTGATTAGAACATGACAATTTCTTTTGACAAAAAACATATCAAGTGTAGGCAGTACGGATGAGATGACAGTTTCATACACCAAAAAACATATTCTTAAGCATTATTTGCGGTAAGGAAATTAATTCAACAACGTCCAACATATAGACACTCACCAGGAAAACAGGAACTCTGAACTTTATTCCTTTACTTGTAGCTTCTGAACTCCTATGACTTTGTAATCAGCTTTTATATTTGACAAAGATAGCAATCTGATTTGAATTTTTGATGAAGTAAATCTTATACAAGCCAATGCAGAGAGCTTCCAAAGATTGTTACTAATATTCCAGAGTCCTAAAATATCTCCAATAAAGTGCAGCTTGGACTAAAAAACTAATGTTTATCTCATGCTCCACTAAGTCACCAGAGATTCCAGGATCCTGCACTTACCGTGGAACAAGGATGATAGTCATGAACATATTATCTAATCATCACAAATATGGGAAATAAAAGACATTGGTAGGAAATTTATGAAGAGATCAGAAGCAAAACAGATCAAAATTGAAGATTTTCGCAGCAAACAAAGCAACTCTAGAGTCATCTGCTTTTCCCTTTCCTACAGAAAATCCATAAACTAATGACAGTGATGCAGCTCTTGGCAGTATTTCCAGCCCCATAATGGTTAGTTTCCCAAAAATGCTACAGGAAATAGAACAATGATGCACTGCTTAAAAATAATAATAATAATAATAAAGAGATAGGAAAAGGATAAAGGCAACTAATCCATCCACTCGCTTCTATCCACTCGTTCATCAGATCAAAGACCAAATTACACCTTGATGAAGATCAAAATACGACTTTTGTCGTAAACAAGGGTTCAGTCCTAGAAAATACCAAACAATTCACCCGACGGAGGAAATCGGCGCCCCTTTTTTCCACAGTAAATAGAATAATTCGCAACGCGGCCTTCAATTTCCTCTCTAAACCTTAGGTAAAGCTCAAATTTCATTTTTTATTCCACTAATTTGCAATAAAAAGCAAAGGAGGCCAGGAAACGAAGAAATCCCACCCCATCCATGCCACTACTGCGATTCCTTCAATCCGAGACCACATCAAGAACCACCCAAATCCTACCCAACAAACAACCTGATTTCGTTCATCCACATTCACACATCCCTCATGCGCAAGCATCGGAATCAAATCCACCACCACAATCAAGCCAAACAGGCCCGGATAAAAAACCCAGTACCCGTTTCCCTAAAACCACAATCAAATCCACCGGCACAGCAAGGTATAGAACAACAACAACAACAACAAAAATTTTAAAAAATAAATAAATATACATAAATCGGCAAGTATGAAGGTACGAATTTTACAGAAACTTGAGAGGTTGCAGGGTAGGAGGCAATTAGACGACGAAGCAGAGACCCAGAAAACGTAAAAAGTTTTCTTCTATTTCTCTGTTTACCCCCCTTCTCCGCAACCGAATACTGAGGTTTCGTCTTTATTATTATCGTTTTCCTTTTGTTTTCTTGTAGCAGGAAACGGAAGCAACTGCGGAAACACCAAAAGCAGACGATTTCGGGTATGTTTCGAACAGCGTTGTGGAAGACACCAACACCTCCTCCTCTCTCTGCATATTACTTTCTACCCCTTCCCCCCCATCCCCCGCCTTCCTAGTTAAAATATTACGCATTACTACGACGAGTGCTAATGCAATTACGGTTACTAAACTATCTGATAATCATCACGCTCCTAATCGGAGTCCTCGGACCCGGATAAGCAGACCGAATAAGTGGATCAACGAGAGCCGCCCTAGACCATTGAAATACCGAATATAATAATAAGTCCATTAGCGGGTAGTGGCCCAGTGCGTGGCTCTGTCAGAGTTTGTCCCGTCCAAATCGGTCTCTCTCTCTCTCTCTTGCCTTTTCCAGGTTCTCTCTGCACCTCCGCTCTTTCTCTCGCTCGTGACTCGTGACTCGTGACTCGTGACTCGTGAGGCACTTGGCAAGTGGGGCAAGATGCAACGCACCTGGGGCTGGGGTGTAAATATATTACTTTATTTAACATCTGTTCCATCCGTAGGTTACTTTTGCTTATTTAATGCTAAGGGCTGATACTTAGGGGGGCAACAAAAATTAATTATTTACTTACTCCCACAAATTAATACTGGGGTTCGTATAATAAGATCTAGCAGGGCAATATATGATCAGTTCGAATTTTTGGGTTGATTAGCCCGGTTCAACTTGGTTGACCAATAATGGAGTCTGATCACGTATTAGAAAAGTATGATTTTAACTTGGGAAAATGACAATTCGTAAACCCATTCTCTTGTTTATGTATTTTATGGTATTAAAACTACAAATTAATCTCTTATTTTATGACGAGAGACACTCTAGTTGGTGGTCAATTATAACAAACTAGTTATAGTATATCACTTGGGTGCTTATAATATAGTTTTATGTTAATTTTTAACTTATAACAGTGTAGGTTACGCATGTTTATCATAATAAAGGGTAATTGATCGTTTTATCAACATTAATCGAAGATGCTATCTTATCAATAATGTATCCACGAGTCGTCATCTTCCCAATAATTAATATTAAGGCAAAATTATGACTCGTGGATCAAGTAATCTCTAAATATCAAACCGTGGATACTTAATTCAAAAATATTGAATCATGAATGAGAGGATCAAAGTACTCCTCACTTATTATTGAACTGGTTTATATGACTTTTAACTCTATTAAAAACTAACCCATCAATCCTCTACATTGAACCCGATACATGTTTTCTTGAATAACATATTATCTAATGGTCTCTAATATATTATTTTATTATACTTAACTTGTCATCCAGTTCTGAATAACATATAATTATATTTTATTTATCATCATTTAATATATTTTATAGAATAATATATATTATCTAATGGTCAATAACATTTTATTATGTTATACTTATTTTGTTATCTAATTATGAATAACACATAATTATATTTTATTTATTATCATGGACTATAACATACATGTTTTATGGAATAACATATTATCTAATGGTCATGTTATACTTAACTTACTATCTAGTTCTAAATAACATATAATTATATTTTATTAGTCATCATTCATTGGACTATAATATATATGTTCTATAGAATAAAATATTATTTAATAGTCTATAACATATTATTATGTTATACTTAACTTACTATCCAATTCTAAATAACATATAAATTATATTTTATTTGTCATCATTCAATGTATTATAACATATAGATTTTATAGAATAATATATTATCTAATTAATGGCCTGTAACGTATTATTATGTTTTATACAATAATATATTATCTAATAGTCTGTAACATATTATTATGTCATATTTAACTTGCTATCTATATAATTCTTTTTCATGTGTTTTGGATTTGGTGAGAGAGTGGAGTCATAGGTTGATTTTTAATGAGTTTATAAATTATATAAATGAAGGGTATTTTGGTCATCTTATCTTAATTCAATAATTTTGAATTATGTATCCATGGTTTCATATTTAGAGATTACTTTCTTTCATTTTAAAACTATGGTTATACGACTCAATTGAGTTGAGGTGATTCAGTGAAGTTGACTCTGAGTTTTTATTTTCTCGGTCGAGTCGTGGGTAGATTGTCCCTTCAAAGGATCATCCCCTCCGAGATTGATTTTGGCCGAGTTCGAGTTCAGACCGGACCCGACTTGCCCGATCTGACTAGATTCCTTAGGCTGTGACATGGGCGTTATACAACAATAGACTTTGATATGCTACATCATTGACTAAAGCTAAGGGGTTATGTGTTGGTAACTTGTAATTTTCCACAAATAGTAGATTGGACCACATTTCTCCCCCCATGTGAACGAGTCATATTCACCTTCCTGACATTGATTAGAAGGATCACCGAACCCTATGCTCTGTACAACTACTTGTTCTTATCAAGGCCTTCTTGGGGCCAGTGGGTCGTAAAATGTATAATTGAAATGTATAATATTAGTAGGTTAATTCCAGATTACCGAGTTAAATAAATGGGACAGATTTTGGCTCTCTCAAGTCTCAGGCTCGTTCTGGGGTACTTCTTCGTACAGAATCGTGCCGAAAGATGAGCAGTTGCCATGATTATGTTCTTGACAGCCTTTAATTTACTACTCCAGTTCAGAGCTGCCTCTTTTTAGGCAAACAAGTCATGTATCATCGATTTTTGTAATTGGATCCTCACATTGAGATCAATCTTCTCGCCCGATCCAACCCATCATTCTTCCTTCCTTATCTTTACAACTCGAATACTGAGCTATATCATGTTGTCCACTCATGATCACCACCTCGATCGGTCACTCCCCTGCAGTTCCCTTAATTTTTTCTTTAAGATGTGTAGTTCCGTTCGAATCCGAAGATGAATATTAAGAAGAGCCATCGTGAAGAGCTTAATATGGGAGAAAAGGATATTCCAGACGCGAAGGCGGAGGGAACAACAATGCATGAATCAACAAAAACGGAGAAGAATCCGGGAGAAGGGATCAGCAGGGGAGGACCCATTTTCTGCTTTGGGAAGTGGGGGGGGGGATTCAGGCGGCCGCGGACTCGATCGAGATGCTTGGTCTGTTTGCAAGTTCATAAGATTAAGGACTTGCCCTTGTGTATGGAAGGAACGTCTCTTGTTCTTGGGTGGAGAACTCATGGATGGGCCGGAGAGACAACGGGGTCAGTTCATGTGCACGAAGGAACGGCTGATTTCGACGAGATTTTCCTGCATTACTGTACCGTTCAGAGCCCATCGAAGAGTTTCTCCATATGGGTTTCTACAGCAGATGAGAAATTAGTCTCTGATTTGGGGACTTTCCAAGTGGATCTCAGCCAGTTGAAGCCGGTCCAAAATGCAAATCCTAAGTTCTGCGGGAAGACGATGAGTTTCGATCTCGGCGGAAGGACGGCCGAGGGAAAACTGAGCGTAAGCCTCTATTACACGATCATAGAGCCCGAACCGGGGTACCTGCAGCCTAGAAGATGTGATTCGATCGGAGACGGTGAGTCGCTGTTATTACCCCGAAATTGAATCAAATTGTTGTTACAGTTCTGATAAGGAATTATCCAAAGCAGCTCAGGAGAAGAGTACTACCGGCGGCAGCAAGTGCTTTTACTGCTTACCCGGTTTAAGAAAGCAGAGACAAACCCGCCTCGTATCAGGCTCCAGCCGCCGAGTGTCATCTCTGAATCCCGACACCAGCTTCATCACGATCGAAAACACGACAGAAAACGACGACAGCTACGAAGACGAAGACGAAGGTTTCATCACGATCGAGAGGGGATTAGTCCGCGTCCGTTCCTGGCGACCTCCTTCCCTCAATTCGATCACTTCGGACGACATTGAAATAGAGAGAGAAAAGCCACATCAATTCTCGGGTTTCTACGAAGAATCCGAGGCCGACCAGGTGGAAAACGAGTTCCTCCAGATGTTGGAAGGGAAGTCAACAAATGACTCGGTGGCTGCACAATCGCTGACCAAAGTCGACGAGAAATTAAACGCGGGAATCGATTTGGATTTGAATCCGGGTCTTGGTTTCCGCCTGGATTCATTGCTGTGGGCGGCGGAAGAAGAGCTGCTCAAGGCATCTCATGATGTTTGGAAGAGTAACGCGGAGGCGAGGGAGTTGGAGAAGGCCGAGTTTGATGAGCTTGTCAAGATGTGGAGATCAAATAAAAGCTCAAATCCTCCTCTGATTCATGGAGGTTTTGGCAGTCCCGTTTGATTGTAATCTGTTTACACTCTCTTGCTATGGCTTGTAACCAGTGCCTCTGACAAACTGTTTCCTATACCGCGAATACTGACGCGTTAATACAGGGCTTATGGTCACGCCTGGTTGCATACGATTCTGTCTTCTAATCTCGGGAAGATTTCATGCAAAGCAGAAATGAGATCAAAATTCAAAGAGATATATAGACGATGATCGGGGTAGTTAGAATGAAGAACCCGCGGGTGAAGCGCCCGATTTAGGATCTGATTTATTATAGCGTTCTATGAACGTAACGAATCGGTAACTGATTTTAAGTACACTTTAACATTTAAAGCTGCTCTCATGGACGTATTTTTATGTAGTCCAATATGCCATGAAGATCGTCGTCTGTCTTACACACCACGGTTCATTCGAGACTGCATTCTGGAATTTCAAATGTTTGAACGAATACGGTTGGTGGATGTTGGATATCATGATTTTGAGTAACGCAGGCCTAAAGGATCTCTGGCTAAAGCACCCAGTCATGCACGTTGCAAGTTGAGAGTCCTGTGACAGTATTCGGTGGTACTTAAGATTGAGGTGCTTGAAAAGCAAGGCAGAACTTGTCGACCGCATTGTGGTGGCTTTGAATTGATTAGGGGAAGTCGATTAGAGAGGAAGGCAATTTGTAAAACCCGGAAGAGGTTTATGTTATGTGATTATGTTACTCATGCGCCAAAGCATACAGAAATTGAATAGTGTCAGTGCTAGGAAAAAAGAATAAAACATAGGAAAACGGAAAGTGGGGCGTGTGAGGGAGTCGGAGCTAATTTTCCTTTCCTTTACGGAAACCAAAAATCAGTCCTGATCCCTGCACCCTATTTCTATTTAGTTATTTGGGGGGGGAGGGGGGTTCAGTTTTTTTGGGTGGGCGATGAAGCCAAAGAAGCCGAGAGAGCAAACCGCAAGTGTTCTGAGCATCATTGCTCCGCTTCTGCACGAACCTGTACGTCGCGCTAGTTTTCTCGCGTGTGCAGGATTAGGATCCCGCTTCCGAGGTAATTCCTTCGTAGAATTTAATTCTTGTCCGGAGTTGGTATTAATGTTGTTTTGAGCTTTTAGTTATTTTGTCATTTTATTTCCTTTGACGAATTTTGATGAGTTTTGTTCGTTTTCGTTGATTATGTTTGGACGTGCTTTCTCAGTGGAAAGATGTCGGGGATTTCCCTGGGAATTTGGGGAGTTGTTTGACCCGAAGGCTGGGGTTGTCCAAGAAACGTGAGTTCACTTTCATCATTTTCTGTTTCTCGACTTTGTATCCATTTTCGACATGCATTTTATTGAACGAAACTGAGAAATCTTACGTTGTCCATTTGATTGGAGCCGCATGTTTGGAGTCGCCTACGTTGTCATCTGTTTCATATCACCTCGTTGAACATGGAAAGTTTTTAAAAATTGTAATCAGTGTTTAAATGTGACTCAAACACGCCGCATCAGGTTAAGTATGTTTCCTTTTAATCTTCATTTTAATTTCATTTGCACTTGCAACTTCAGTTTCTTATTCCTTTAGAGAAGCTGAAATAGCGTATCCTGAAAAGGCTGTGTGTCTGTTTTTTTGATTGGGTTGCACATTTCAGTTTTGAAATATCGAACCAATTCTTTTATGGTATTCTGTTTCCAGTTTTACATATGTAAACTTGTAATGTTTGCATATTGGGACAGGTAGGATGAAAATGGCAGGGAAAAAAGTGAAGGGAGAGAGGAGCTTCTCTGAATATGATTCAATGAAACAGCTTTTTTGTGAAGAAATCATTAGCTTGGGTGATGATGCTTTTGAGGGGTCATGTGAAGAGCGCCAGATTTTCATGGATGTTTTCTATGGGACTGGCAAGGGAAGTTTGGTTAAGGAAAAATATGTTGCTGATGCTATGGACTCTGTAGCGGAGGATGGATTCTCTTCACTGTTTCGCCCATTAGTTTCTGAAAAGTCAGCTGTAACACTGTTAAGCCAGACCTCAGTTAAACAGTTGTTTCGAAAGGATGCCAGTATTTTATCTGAAAAGTTTGCTCCATCGGATCCGACTGTCAAGGAAAAGAGTGGGACTACTGTACCATCACACATTCACAACAACTATACTTCATGCATAGGACAGAGTGTGTCTGAGGAGAATTCTAAGCTAGTTGAGATTCCATTGGATGTGACTTGGAATCAGGAAAAGGGACCCATTCACTCTGTTCCAGATATTACGGATGTTATTGTTCAAGTGGAACCCATGGAAGTGGATATTTCTGGTGTAACTCCTGCAGATTTGGATGCCAGACGCGAGAAGAGAACTTGCCATGTGGTTGAGTCTTTCAGCCAGGGCATTCTATCGCGAGAAGTTCTGCTTGGGCAATGCACTATGTGGAATGCTCCAAATGGGGCAAATGATATTAAAGTTTTGGAAGATGAAAAGAAGGGTTCGACATGCAATGTGAAAGAGATGGCTGAATATGAAGATAAAATATCACTGATCATTGAAGAAGGCCATCACCAGTCATTTAAAGGTAGCAAAACTGATACGGTTGGAAGAAAAGTTAAAGAAGTTGGCAGATATGATAGTGTAAAAGAGATAGTTTCTCAAGAAATGTCTCCCTCGGAACTTCTATCAGGAGATGGTGGGACAAGTCTTCAGGTGAATCAAGGCCCAATTGTTCTTGCAAAAGAAAGAACCCATGTTTCTGTCCTCTTAAAGTCAGAGTCAGTTCGTACAAGCTTGAAGAAAACTCTAGTGAGGGATTTGCGTTTGCGACTTCGAGAACAGATCAACCAAATTTTCATATCTGCTGGTTGGACAATTGAAATACGGAAAAGGAGGAGCAGAACTTACCTAGAACCATTTTATAAATCTCCTGGTGGGAAGGCTACTGAGCTATTTCATAAGGCCTGGAGATCGTGTGGGGAGAGTGTATATGCTTGTGGGCTTCATTCTTCACTACAAGTTACTGAAAGAGAGTGGGTGGATATCAATGAGTTTTGGTGTGACTTATCAGATGCCTTGGAATACATTGAGAAGGAAATCCACCAAAGTGAAACCTCCCTTCCTGTGGCTCATAGGTGGACCATTATCCATCCTTTTGTACATGTGATATACATTGGCAGAAAGATTGGCGAACTTAGGGCAGGAAAATTAGTGCAGGTTACAAATGACATATCTACAAATAACTACCAAAGTTTAGGCATGGTATCAACTGTCAAACATATTGATGTGACTGGAAATCCCAATATTTCGGAAACAGTGGACAAAAGCTCAGATATCTGTCTTAATGCTGATGGCATTTACATGATTCCATCGGCTTCTGAAAGAGTAGAGATGGTGCAAAATGAAGATGAGAGGTTCTATAATCAGCAGTATAACAAAGGGGGTGCAACTTCTTCAGGGCTACCTAATGGTCCATGTGATTTATTCAAGAATAGGAGTAAGTTTCAGATAACTAAGCCTCTACGACTTTCTAAAGGGGTGCTACATAGGAGAAGCATTAGAAGCTTGGCAAGGAGATTAGGAGATGGATTACCTGAAGCTATATACCCTTGTAGCACAGTACCCAAGTCCATGGTTGATCATATGCTGAAATCAAAAACTAAATGTTGCCTTCCAAAGAACATCATACATAGTTCAAATGATTCTTTGGTTCCAAGTGATTGTTTGGTTCATTACTGTCCAGCTCTGGATTGTGGTTTGATGCCTGGACGAAATGTTGTTGTTGACGTTCCTGTTAATTGTCTGGAAGAAGACAAATATGCACTCCCATATTCAACCACTGGAAACAGTGGAAAGAGCACACACGAGGTAGAAAAGCAAACCCATGAAAGTCTGGTTTCTCTGGGATACAAGAGACCATATGAAAAATTGATAACTACACAGAAAGCTATCCAGGAAGAAGATAAGTTATTATCATCTGCCATGGGTCCTGAAAACCGGCAAAGGTTGGTACATGTTGAAGTGGTAGCAAGAAGTGCTTCTGGCACTCTTGAGTTTGAGACAGATGGCATGTCTACCGGGTCTCCGACAAAAGTCAGATTCACAGGAGATCCTGTCCTGCATTCTGATCTTAAAGAAGGCAATAGTATGATGCTGTTGGAGTATCAACTGAGTAAAGATATTACAACTAAACCTTTCATGGGGTTGCCAGATCACCACGAGAACTTGCATAACAATATGAAGTACAGATCCAACAACGAAGTGGTGCTTGTCTGCGAGAACTCGATTGGTGGCACAAACAAAATGGAATCACAAGGTTCTGAAGTCATTGGCACTCAAGATGCAGAGGCTCTTTCTTCAATCCTGGATAAAAGGGGACCAATCAACCAAGACCAGGTAATTTTATGTGATGTAAAGAATTCAATCCACTCAAAACAGCCATGGTTGTGGGAAAAAGATGTGGATCCAAAAGGCTTTCATCAATATGGAAGTGACCAAGAGGAGCTTTCTAATGTTACTTTTGAATCTAAAAAATGCCTTGATGTTATCCATGGTTCTGCTGTTCAGGGTAGTGTTAACAGAGATGTTCTTTGTACTATAATGGATGGGGAGAAGGATACTGTCCACCTGGAGCAGGTAAAACCACCTGACATGGAATTGGACCCAGAAGTTAGGCAGCATTCTGAGTGCACTCAAAATGTTCTCTGCACTGTTGCATTTAATGCTGTAGAATGTTCCCTTGTTGATTTACCTCGAACCAAACCAAGGAGGTTATCAAGAAAGGTACGACAGAAGTCTAAAAGAATATCAGAAATTAAAGCAACTAAGCTGCAGAGAGAGGTGGAGACTAACACATCTGTGGAGCTCCACAAGATTGAAATACAAAAGATCAAATCCACACGTTCAAAAGTAGCACAAGAAGGCTCCTCCCTCAGGATTATGCAGAAAAGTTCTGCTGGTATTACTCAGGAGAAGATTCGAGAAGAACTCCCCCACGTTTCTTCTTTGGAGGTGCAGCCTGTTAAACATTCGACATTGAAGAGCCCATCCATGTTCAAGAAATTCCAGGATAAAGATATGGAGTTGGGGGAACTTGGTCAGTGCAGCACAAGATCAAAGAGTCGTCAATGTGCAGTCAATCATCAAGCATCCAGAAACAATGTCAATTCTAAAAGATCAAAACCCTTGGATCCTAATTTTTTGGCTGATTCTAAAGCTTTTGGCACCCACAAACGATCCCGAATATGCAATTTTGATGACGATGACCTGTTGGTTGCTGCTATTGTCAGGAACAATGAGTTTGACTCCAACAGTAAACGCCTTAGGAAAAAGAGAGGTTCTCTGGATACTTCAAGGAAGCTCAGAAACCTGAAGCAAGGTTGCAAATTGATGCTGAGAAGTCCTCTCAGGGGAGGAAAATTGAGAGTCAATGAGAAACGGTCTAGAACAGTGCTTTCTTGGTTGATTGATTGCGGAGCGATATCTGTAAATGATATCATACAGTATCGCAGCCCAAAGAATGGTTCAGTGGTAAAAGATGGTTGGGTGACAAAGGATGGAGTTCTCTGTAGGTGTTGTAACAAAATATTATCCATATCTGAGTTTAAATTTCATGCTGGATTCAAGATGCAGCGACCTTGCTTAAATATTTTTCTTGAATCTGGTAAGCTGTTCACTCTATGCCAGTTTCAAGCATGGTCTGCAGAGTACAAAGCCAGGAAAGGTGGTTCACGGACACAGCCACAGGCTGCAGTAGTTGAAGAGGTGGATCAAAATGATGATACATGTGGCCTTTGTGGTGATGGGGGTGAGTTGCTATGTTGTGATAATTGCCCATCTACTTTTCATCAGGCATGTCTGTCTGCCCAGGTTTGTCAGTTCCCAAGATTTTCACCTTTTTATCATGAAAATAATACAGACAGATGTTCTTTTTGCATTTTTATATTTTTGTCTTATTAAAAGTCATATTCTTGTTGATGGTTGTATTATGCGAACTTTGATAGATCCTTGCTTCTTTAGTTGTTCATACAACATAAAATGCAAATCCTATCGACATTTTTTTTGCAGTTTAATGTCATAAACTCTTTTGCTTTTCCTTGTCTTGTTTTCGAAGCATGTGAGGTAGGAAAGTTTTGTGGGAGGATTACATAATGGATAGTAAGAATCGAGACTATTCAAAAGTTATGTTGCCCTTCAAACTGTGTTTATGTTGCTCTTCAAATGGTGTCATTAAAGAATTTTACTATGCAAACATTTCTTCTTAGGTAATATTCACTATACATTCTGTGTTTATGTTCTTAATCATGTTACCTAAAATGGATTAATCACTCTAACTTGCTGTCCGTTACCCTAGCATGCAGGTGTGCATGTAAACCTCATCTCTGTATCACTTGCATTTTTTCTTGTTACCTGATGTCGAAATGAAGCCATATCAAAAGATTGTCATTATGTGAAACTCATGTTAAGACCTGTATGTTGGGTGCTATATTCCCGCAAGTTTGGTCTTTAGTGAAGCTTCTTAAATGGGAGATTGTTAGATTTGTCTCTGTTTCATTTGTAATAGGGAAAATATCCATTAAAGTGGTAAGTGACAAACGTTTAGTTTTAATTCATTAAGAATCATGAAACTAGCTAAACTAATATAGGCATACTGTCTTCTATTGCAGTTTTTCTAGTTGATGTATTTCTTTTATGACCTTGCAACTTCATTGTTCTTAATTTTCAATTGGAATTTTGAAAATGGTGATGACAGATTCGCTAGATTCTATCCCAAAACCACTGGTGCCTGATTATGACTTATGGCCCGTTTTTATGAACAAAACAGTTTGAAAGTGAAGCCATTGGACGGTGTGTTTCTTATTAAAAACAAAAAGTGTTAGGAATTTGTTTTGACTTAAGACATATTTACTAGTATTGGATCTTTAACTGTATCTTCCTAAAAAGAGTAAAATATGCCTTTTAAAAGCTAAGTATTGGTTGTGCTACTACTATTAAAGATCCACTGTTTGGTACACTTTCCATTTGCTGTTAGTCATTGTAGAGTAGTTTACTTACCATCATGTATTTTTTGTAAATAATTTCTATTTTCTTTGCTTCTTTATGTTAGGAGCTTCCTGAAGGTAATTGGTATTGCCCAAATTGCACATGTCAGATTTGTGGAAATGAAATCAACGCGAAAGAATCATCTAATTCCTCAACGATTTTGAAATGTTCACAATGTGAACACAAATGTAAGTTTTGCTTTCCTCTTGATAACTTGTTTTTGTAATATCTTTCCTGTTCAAGGAAATTGTATCTTTCTTTTGAGTAGGTGATTTCATTAGCCTGAAGACAAAATGAGCATGGCAAGAGAGAGAATTTCAGAATTATTAAGCTACAAGATCTGGTCCCAATAATGGATTGGAAGGAATCCTCCTGTTTAGCAAGAGTATCAGCATTGTCGTTGGCAGTTTAAAGTACATGAGACCAATTAGGGGCATGAAAGAAAGTAAGTCCAATATCTTGTGAAACACATTTCAATGTCTCCAATGAGGAGCTTCATCCCACTTACAACAACCAATTACTATTTTTTGTCACCCTCGACATGGAACTTGCCACTAAGGGCAGGCAAAGGGGCAAAAGTCCGGAGTCCATGGAGGAGGCCCATGAGGTCAACAGAGGTAGAGTTTGTGATGCCAACAGCAGCTTAGGAGGTGATGATGTGTCGACACTTATTCCTGAAGAGACCCCCAAATTCCAGGGGCCTAGGGTTGCCAGTAGAGGAACCATCAACATTGAGTTTGGTGAGTCCCGAAGTGAGAGGGTTCTCTGGGGAGGGTTCAATGAGGGTGGCCGGGGATGAACCAGAATGTTCCCCCACAATGGCCAGATTGAACCTTTGCTATGTTATTGAAGCCATACTGCATCTTCAGCCAGGATATCACTGGTAGGAGAATGTAGCTTCTGACTTGCTGCCAAGTGTGCGATGTGCTGAGAAAACCGGCTGATTTTTGACTTCCAAATGATCTAAGGGATGGACCCGAGGCACAGCTCAACCTCTGCCATTGGACCCACAGAATGAACCCTCTTCTGCTGAATATAGCCATCAAATGTCTGGTCAAGGATGAAAAAAAAATCAAAGAGCAGGATGAAGATGGTCAATATGTTTCAAGAGAAGGGATAGCTGACAATATCGTGGTCACAAGATTCAGAAAGAGCCTCCACATAAGGGGCAGGTACAGGATGGGAGGCTCACGCCCCCTTTTTGAGACTCTTTCTAGTCAATGTTTTCCTCCTTAGACACAACAAGAGAAGAATTGTTACTTTTAGGAGCAAGAGAGCTTCCAGGCTGCTGCAGCGTGATGCTTATGCTGATTGGGGTCAATAAGTACTTGATATTATAACCTCACAAAGTAAGTACCCTTGGGATAGGGTCGCCAAATTGACTCATCTGATTCAGCGCACACATACCATCCTTAAAATTCATACAATAGCTTAGAGATCACGCCACAGCTGATAGGCTGCTGCAGCATGATGCTTATGCTGATTGGAGTCAATAGAACTGGAAAGCACAACCTCACAAATTACCCTAAAGATAGGTTCTCCAAATCCACTCATCTGATTCATCATGCACATACCATCCCTAAAATTCAAGAAATAGCTAAGAGATCGCTGCATCAGCAAATTCATTCATCCTGCATTTAAAATGTTGTAATTTCCAGAGAGAGGACACAAAAGGATATCCGTTTGCAAAACATTTTGGTCCTCAGACAGGAGATAGGCTGCTGCAGCATGATGCTTATGCTGATTGGAGTCAATAGAACTGGAAAGCACAACCTCACAAATTACCCTAAAGATAGGTTCTCCAAATCCACTCATCTTATTCATCATGCACATACCATCCCTAAAATTCAAGAAATAGCTTAGAGATCGCTGCATCAGCAAATTCATTCATCCTGCATTTAAAATGTTGTAATTTCCAGAGAAAGGACACAAAAGGATATCCGTTTGCATAACATTTTGGTCCTCAGACAGGAGATATGGTCCTGGATAACAATCACATAGAGGACCCCTAGCCAGCCAACTCTCTAACCAGAATCTGATCTTTTTGTCATTGCCCATATGCAGTGAAATCTGGCTACCGAAACTGGTAGAAGTTTGGCAATGTAGTGGCAAATAGATGAGAGTTTCCCATTTCAAAAAAATAGATGAGAGTTTACTGTGCTGTGGCACTTCTAGCCTCTGGGGGTTACTGGCTGTACCCATCTTCAGCATTACAAAAATTTTCTAAACATGCGCCTCAACAGTATTTGGCCTCCAAACCCATTACGCAGTAGAAGAAAATTGTTTCTTAGGTTGAAGTCGCGTAGAATAACATTGTTATAAAAGTAAACTCTGGAGAGATTTTTACAAAAGATGGCACATTCTGTGTTTTTTCCTTTTGAATGCTGTAGTTTGATGGTCCCCCCACTCCCTCCCTCCCTCTACCTTCTTCCCTTTATTAAAATCCAAACACCTGCCTGAAGAATATAAACTTCCAAAATAGTCCCTTTGTTTGTTGCATGCCCACCAACCAGAATGGCGAGTCACTCCTTGTGTTGTAATAGATGTATAGCCATCTATTGGAATCATGTGTTGCCTTGTCGTCTTAGAGATTTGTATTTGTGGTCCATATCCTGTCTGTAGTGTCTATCTTAATCCAACACCTGACTCCTGGCTAGGTTCAAGCTAAGTTTACTGGACTTCACTCCTTTCATGTAGGTGAGAGACTTGGTGATATGAAAGTTGGTTGTGCACATTAAATGCAGTTTTTCTCTGAAACATTCCAAATTAAAATATATTTTTGTTATTTTTGTTCTTGAATAGACTATAGACGTTCTAGGATAGACTTTTGTCAGAGATCATTTGATTTCATCAACTCTTTTTAGTTTTTGATTATATTTTTTTAACATGTACAGATCATGGAGTGTGCATGAATGGAGAGCTCATGCAGAAAGAAGTTGCCTCTGATGCATGGTTCTGTGGAGATAATTGTCTGCAGGTATGCCTATTGAGGGTGGCTTCACATCTGCTTTCGACAAGAAATACAAATATTTTTGGAAACTATTGAAAATTTGACATGCTTAACTGGATAAATTTTTTTTTTTCATATTATGATAAAAACCATGCTGTTTGCACCACCCACTGAGGTTGCTGGATCTAAGCAGCTGTTGCCATTTCCGAAATGACAAAACTAAAACAGAAGAATTATTTCTCGTTTTGCTTCCTTTTTCTTTTGGCTAGTTTTAGTGTTAATTATTAATATGAAGAATGATATCTGTTTTATCCTTCCATACAGGTTTACTCAGGTCTTCATTCTCATATTGGAATTGTGAATCATATCGCCGATGGATTTGGTTGGACAGTGCTTAGATGTATTCAGGGGGACCAAAAGGTTCACTCTGCAAGAAAGTTGGCACAAATGGCAGAATGCAATACAAAATTAGCTGTTGCTCTTACTATTATGGAAGAGTGTTTTCTTCCCATGCTGGATCCCAGAACGGGCATTGACATGATACCACATATTTTGTACAATCGTGGGTGAGCATTGACTCAGATTAGTCTTATGTTTTCTGGTTATTAATGTTTTAAGTCTTACCTACAGTTGGTTACCGCACTATGAGGACCAGATGCTTATAAAGAATATTATCTAATTTATCAAGTCTTTAATTTCTGGTTTTTGAGCTGTTCCAAAGTCTGATATGATAGGTTTTATGGTTAGAATGGCCTTCCCTAGTATCACATGTTAGAGCAGGCTTTGTTTCTTGCCTAGGCTGGCCCCTCTTAGTTTTGAAATTTCACTTTGTGATTTAACAGTATTGCTTTTTTATCTTATTTTTTGAAGAAAAATATTTCCTCTCTTGTATATTGAGAAAGTTGAAATTATGAGAGAGTAGGAATACTTTCTTCCTTTCCCATTAGTTTTCTTCTTATTTCTTCTCAATGTAAATGACCATTACTTGTTTGTTTCTTTACTGCAGAATAAATTATAGTTGCTAGCAAGATTTCTGTGTGTTTTATAGTTCATGTTAATATCCCTATGTGAATTCCTTTTTGTTCTACTATGGTGGGTGTTTTTTATTTTAATTTTTAGGTTTTCCACATTTATTCCTCAAAAAAAAAATTCTACTTTTTCTAATACTAATTGCTGATGTTTCTTTGATTTTTATGTGACATTTCAGATCAGATTTTGCACGCTTGAATTACCAAGGATTCTTCACTATAGTCTTAGAGAAGGCTGATAAACTAATATCTGTAGCATCAATCAGGTATTATATTTCAGCATACACTCAGGTAGTGCATAAGAAACAAAACTTAAAATTTCCAATGGAGTATATAATATATTTCTTCTTGTTACCTGAGCCAGTTTCTTTAGCATGTTTCATTAGCATATAATTAATCTCGTTTGCATTGTTATTGACATTAGTAACTTCACCTTTCTTCCTAGTTATTTTCATGCACCATAAATTAATGATCTTTTATTTTGAAGGGTTCATGGAGTGACTGTGGCTGAGATGCCCCTAATTGCAACTTGTAGTGAGCATCGTCGACAAGGGATGTGTCGCCTACTTCTTAATGCAATTGAAGAGGTTTTGAATCATGGACATATACTTTTATTATTTATATTAAGAAATGGCAATAAACATTTTGCTCCTGTAATTTGATTTTCTTTTCATTGGTTCCTTTCTCATTTCACCTTTTCTATAGTACATTCTCCCCGTTTGTTGTTTTCTGCTATATCATGTCTATTTCTGATGCTACCTGATTTACTTTTTCACCTTGTGTTTTCTCATTTTTTCTGCTAAACTTGTCACAGATGATGAGGTCCTTGAAGGTCAAACTGCTTGTCATATCTGCAATCCCTAGCTTGGTGGATACCTGGGTATCTGGTTTTGGATTTAGACCAATGGAAGACAAAGAGAGACAGCGGTTAGAAAATGTTAATCTGATAATGTTCCCTGGAACAGTTTTGCTGCTGAAGCAGTTGAAGACAGCCGCAGGAAATTCAAAAACCATACATGAGGGTAAGTTCGTTCCTCCCTACCTATCTTTCTATCACACACACACACACACATCTTAATGAAGCACCAAATGGTGAGTTTGACTCAAGTACAGATGGGTTTCGGCTACCAGGTGAGCAGAGGACTGTTCATCAGTCTGAACCAGAATCTGCATGCAGTCTTTTTAATTATCCGGAAGTTGAATCTGTTTCCCTGGGAGATGATGATTCTGAAACAAGAAGCCTTCTTGAATCATCACAACAAGTAGGGGGGAGAATTGGTCATAATGCCCAGACTTCAGTTCTTTTGATGCAAAAGGAAGCAAACATTTGCAACCAAAGGATTTTTCATAATCTGGAACCGATCCTTGTGCACCAGAAGGACAAAAAAGTGTCCCCTGCGGAGCTATTTTCAGTGGCCTCCGTCTTCAATCAGGACTGTGTTCCTGATACTGAATTTTCAATTGTTGATAAGAATCAGCTTGTTTTCAGGGAGGAGGTTTGTGCAAATGAGAATAATGCCTCGTCAACTGTGGTGTCTAGTTCTGCTTCATTCAGCTCCGTCTCCAGTAAGGAACAGTGCACCCATTCAAACACTGTCAGCAATGCAAATTTTTCGGTTGGTGAATTCAACTTGAATAAGAAGTATGGAATATGTGGTGGAAGCTTACATCCAGAAGGAAAAATTGATTCCTGTGTTTCTGCTGGATTGGTGAACAGAGACAAGGACTCTCAATCTCCGACATGTGATCTGAGTGAGCTGAATTTTGGACATAATATGCATGGAGTTACAAGAATTGCCTCTTCTAACTTGCTCAGTGATACATGCAATGGTCAAGAGAAAAGTGTCCTTGTGGATACTGGGAAGGTTGTGTCACAGCCTCTGCAATGATCATGCGTCCTCTTTTAAGAAGACAGAAAGGGTGTAGTCACAATTGGGAAGAGATGGAAGGAATTTGAATAGATTCGAGAAATTTTGCAGCCATATCTCGAATCCTACATTCCTGCTTGATTCATTCTTATTACAATGACAAAACATATGAGACAAATTGTCAGTTGAAAGTGTATATAGTGCATCCTCACATCTGCAAAGATCATCCTTTGTTGTTCTGTCAAGGTTCCTTTAGACTAGCTGTAACATGATATTCTTTCTGGTGTGTAGATAGGTCAGTTGTTAGGATATCAGAACCAGATGCGGCTAAGTGTGTCGGATGGTGATAGGCTACTAAGGGCTGATCTCTCCTTTTTCTGCATAATTTGATAAGGGAATTGACAACAACAACGATGACTATCTGATGGCCGAAGAATGTTTATTAGGAGAGGATTAAATAGTTTTGTGATTTTACGTATGTACATTCCAGAGCACTTAGCTACCATTCACAGCTATTCACCGATCTTAGTACATTCATTTTTCTCAATTTCAGCCCTTCAGTTTTGACTTTTGTTGCAGACCGCACCGGGGATAACATATAAGAACATACGCATAGAACTAGAAACCAAAATTTTTATTGTGTAAATAGTTTCATTGATGGACTAAATATAAACCATTTCTTTTTCTTTTATTCAGATCCGTTAAAAATGTAATTGCTGTTATTTAACACTTAGGTAATTTATGCCTAATATTACACATAATAATTGAACCGTTTATGTGAGTAGTTAAACTACTGATAATAAGTGCCTTTTACACTTTGTGGAATTCAAATTAAATGCCAAAACTACAGATTATTCAAACTCCATAAATATGACATTATCATTTACCTTCATATGGTTGAATCCTTTGACATAATAACTAAGTAGTTGTTTAATGAATTCACGACTAAATGCCAAATGGTAGAAGATAATTATATCCAATTTTCTTTCTATACCCACTTGTCGCCTCTTTCCTAATATTATTGTGAACCTAAGTAGCCACTACTTAAAACTGCCGACACTTGATTTACAATGAACCATTTCAGCCAAAAGAAAATATATTGCGTTATCAGACCATCAATTTGTTTGAACTCCGACTTTAAAACTAAAGCTTAGATAAACAATAAAGAGAAGCTGAATTACACGCACGCTTTCAGCAATCAGCGATTCAAGCGGTATATTTAGAGCTAAATGAAATAGAAGGGAATAGCAAACCAAGAACTACAATCTAAACCTTCAGAAAAATCCACCAAGACATACAAAGAGGGACATCCAATGTTTATTTACAATATGAGCAAGGAGAAACCATTCATCTACTACTCATTATGTATAAGATCTTACAGAAAGAACCGAAGAAAAGGAAGCTGTGTAAGGTGAACGACCAACAAAAAAGGCTGGATTTCCATAAACGGGACCAGAAAGATTAAAAAAACAGCAATATAAGAGAAGAGAAAACAAAAAACAAAAAAGCAAAATGCTTTGATCTCAATCCAACCCACTTTTTCCTTTTTATCTCTTTTTTTTTTTTTTTTTTTTTTTTCCTGTCTTTAGTTCTTTTTCGTCTAAATTCATCACTCAGCGTGCACAAAATGATACTAGACAAGCTTGCTCCTTTGCCTGTCGGTCTTGCCTTGGATCCTGGGGGCTGCATTTCAACGATGTATTAACACACTGCATCAGATGATTGGGAAAAACAAAACCCAGTAACAAATACTACAGAAAACAGCAATTACCAAGTCCATTAACTTCAGATGTTCTCATGATTCTAAGCCGCTTCACGGTGCTCAAGAACATTCTGCAATAAAAAAAAAGAGATTCAGACATTAAGCACAAGAAATAAGGCCTTCTCGTTGGAAAGCAAGACTTAACCAGAGATGAGCTGTCAGATGTTTAATAGCTGGGCTCTTAGATAATATATATTAGATGGATTGCGCTGTTTGTTTGTTTCATTCAAACAAGAGCTGAAAGGGTTTGCGGCGCATACCCCCATGGAACATCTCCCACAAGCATCCAGTCTCCTTCTCTGTCCTCGTACGTGAGAACAAACTCAGAAGATTCATCCAACAGCTTGGAGATCTTGGGTGTTTCTGCTTTCACTTCATAATCTGAAGCCCCACTTTGGCCTGAATCATAAAACAGTAAAAGACCCAACATTAGTTTTGACACAAACCCAACTATAGATGGATCTATTTGAGTTCTGTTTTATGTAGCTATGCAAAATACATCTGAAGGATGAAAACAGTGAAGGAGACAAGGAAGCTTACTTTTGGTGGTAGGGTTGTGGAACATGTCCTCCAAAGCCAGAGCTAAAGATTGATAGGAAGCATGAGCACTCAGATCCACCTTTCTTCCTATAGGAATCCCATCCATGTTGACCTTCACAAATAAGGATTTGCCAAGCCCTTTCTCCTGTATATTGTTGCTATTGATTTTGTTATTCGAGTTTGTGGCTTTCTTTTTGGAATTATTGTCGTTAGCAGTGGCAGTGTCCTCGGACAGAGCCTTGGCTTGGTTAACCAGGCTGTTCATTCTGTATGCTCTTATGGGCGGCCATCCCACGACCGGGCTGCACCAATGAAAGAATAAATCTGTGAGGAAACGATTCGGAGAGAGCAAATAGAGCCAAGAGCTAAGTTAAAATCTAAAAACCAGGCTCAGCTACTAGACAAGCATTGAAAGAAAAGAAATTGAAGAAAACAGAAACTGGGTGTTAATGGAAGAAGTTATTGAAGGAGAATCTGAAATCACGAGTCAACAAGAAGAAGTATTTAAAGCCAGACAGAAAAATAAAACCCACAGGAATGAAGAACGTTCTATTTCTCCTGTACAAACTTTGAAATTGTTGATGACTCTTAACAGGATTGCATTCAATAAACAAATGAAAACAAATCAAACTTCTCGATCAATCCACACCCGGTTTCGTAGGCCGTCGCAAGAAACAAAGAATAAGAAACATTAAGGATTCAGCAGAAATAAGAAAGCTCGTTTCGAAGACCAAAGGCGAGCGATCAAAGTTGATTTCCAAAAGGAAACACGAAAATGTTAGAAAGTTTAAACCCCGTCGGCAAGACTTACTGCAAATGATCGTTCTGCATTTTAGAGTAATTTCTCAGGAGAGAGCAGGAGGAGGTAGCCACATCCCACCAGAACAAAAAAGAAAAAAAATGAAAAAGAGAGAGAGAGAGAGAGAGAGAGAGAGAGAGAGAGAGAAATCACCTGGGCGAGTTGGACGCGACCTCCTGAGGCTCAGCTGCCCTCTTTGTTCCAGCGACACCTGGCCTAGCCGCCGGAGAAAGCGACGCAGAAGCAGAGATCATGGAAGGAAAATCCTTAGCAGTCAGAATCCTGCAATACTCCCCCCAACCAGAAGTCTTCGCCTTGGGACCAAGACCCAGGCCGAGCCCGAGCTCGAGCTCCTCCCCGTCCGCGTGGCCGAGCTTCCGATACGACGAGACCTCCGAGAGGCCCACGTAGTCCTGCTCCACCACCTCCGCCTTCGACACCGTCGACATGGACCCGTTGTTAGAACAACCCGAAGAATCACCACCACCGCCTCCGCCGCCGTGCATCTCTCGGCTCCCGCCTTTTCCCTCTTTCCCCTCTTTCTCTCCCTCTCTCTCTCTCTCTCTCTCTCGAACAAGAACGAAGAAACACTGAGGATCGTGCAGGTATCTTCTTCCAACAGTCGGAAGCTTTTCTTAGGTGTTGGAAGAGGGCGGGGGAAGGGAAAGGAATTGGGATTTTGTGCCGGGGGGGGGGGGGGGGAAGCCGAGGTATAAGAGAGGGCGCAGGACTAAAGGAGTAAGGAGAGATTGTAATTTTGTCTATCGGGCAGTGAGCATTAGGAAGGTGGGTGTGGTGCTCGTAATGGTGAGTGGTGGGACCCTAATGCTGTCTGCTACTCTCTCTCCTCTCCTCTCCTCTGCCCTTCTCCCCCATTTCTCCTCTCGGGGTATTTCTCTCCTCTCTGCTCCCCCCCTTCGGTGAAAAACCCGGAAAGGGAAGCTCTTTCTCTGTTTCTCGTTCTCGGTAGTACTTCCTTTTACCTATCCTGTCTCTTCCTCGGCCAACAGAGCTAAGACGAGAAATTTGACTTGCAGTAGAGGAAACCGAGAAAACAACCTCTTGTCTTCTTCAATCTCCTCAGTTCCGAAGCCATTTTTACATATGTACACTCCCCACAGTCCAGCCTCTGCGGTCCATAATTCGGGGCATATCGCTCCTCCCTGACTGCGCAACTGACTTTCATTATTAAACCTTGTCTACCTATCTCATTAACATACCAAAAAAAAACAATAGAACGCTTCAATTGAAAATTCGGATTTACCTGCACCTTATGAATCAAGCCGGACGATCGCTGGTCTCTTTGTTTTAATGGGTATTGAAAATCTCTTTTATTTTGATTTTTTTCTCTCATTCAAAGAATGACATTTTGAGAGAGATATCACATCAGAGTCTGAAACTCTGAAGTCTGTAGATAGATAGACTCTGTCCGTCCGAAAGACTCTTTCGATATATTTTTTTTTTCCCTTAAAGGGGCCTGTTTACGAGATCCGCAGCTCAGAGAGTCTGGACAGAAGATCTTCGGGCATCATTTGAAGCACGAAACTCGGCCTTTGGACTGTGTGAGACAAAGTGCCCCTTGAAAACCGAACCGCGTGAATGGGAACAAAAACTCCGACTCGGGTTTACTTTACCCCGGGTCTGAGAAATCGAGTCAGTCTTCTTCTCCCGCGAGGTGATTTTATCGCGAGACGATAAATGATCACGCGAGTGCTCGCGATACGTCGTTTGGAAGACGTCTCGGTGCTTTTCACGGTTCTTGGCCTTTATTATTTTATGTTTGTTTGTTGCATTGATGAGTTAGATGGGGCGGTGGGGTCGGCAAATTTCTGCGGGTCCCGCTGACCATCCTTCAACCGACAGCCCGACAGCACGGGCCCACTTGTCACGTGTCAATAACACGTGGAAAACTGCGCAACGTAGGCCGACAGGATCCGCGGAGTGGACGGCAAAATGCGGGCCGCTCTGTAGGTTTGTTTGATTGGGACAGCAGAACGCCATTAAAAAAAAATAATAATAAAAAAATAAAAATACAAACCCGGTCTTCGTCCGAGCCGCCTCCGAACCGGGTTCGGTCCGGACTTCGTCCTCGCAAGGAGCACACGGTGGGCCCCACGAGGATATTCCTCATAATTAGTCTTCCTGAAATTCTAGATACGACGAATTATTATTTTCCCCACGCCTGCCCCTTCTCCTCGTTTCGCTTATTTCCCACCGGAAAATCAGGAAACAAAAGAAAGATTTTTTTTTTTTTTTTTTTAAAAAAAGAGAAATTCTCTCCTCCATTAATTATAAGTACAATCTACGTCCAGGATCGCTCGCTCGCTCGCTCGCTCGCTCGCCCGCCACATGTGACACCTGTTACGCTGTGGGACCGGCTTATGAAATACTCGTGGGCCCCCCAAGCGGGTAGACAAAGAGTCGGTCGCGAGACAACCGGGTCCGGTGCCTGCTGATTTCGGGTAAAAAGTCCCAAAGTCTCGTCCCCGACGCACTAACTTCGCCGATGGCCATCATCAGCCCTCGGAAAAATTGCGTATGATGATTGACGGGGGACCCACGCCCGGTCGATCGGACCCCACAAGGCGAGGAGGGCACACTACACTAGTGTTGTGGGAGGTTTGCCTGTAATTAACGCTCAATCCCTTTAATTATGCCCACCCCTCTCATTTCCTCTACCAATTGAATTGAAGACCATCCCTGGACCCCACAATTTAGGCAAATGCCCTTTCTAGTAGGAAATAAGCACGATTAGGTCATTTTAATTTAACCTCCTGTACTCGGTAAAAGGTGGGTAAGCAAGTATATATATATATATAGGTCTTTGAGGAAAGACTAGAAAGCGAAAACCGAAAAGGAAGGGAAAGATGCGCAATTGCTTCTTTATGAATTGTCCCCAAATGTGGAAAAAAGAGATACTCCTTAACGTCTCCTTTCCGACTACGGTCTACGACCTGCTCGCAACTTTAGTAGCACGGCGTCGCACTCCCACACACACCTCCTCGACCCTGGTCCTGGCTTCTTCTCTGAGGTCCCCTCCCCTCCCCTCCATGTTAATGATCCCTAATTTTTCGAGACTGAAATTAAATGGTATGTAAGTGGAGATGTGTACAGTAGGGCTGCATGTGGTGGGGAAAAGCTGCGGAAGCAAATCGCGCTTTGGTTTGCTGAAGGATCTCTTAAAAACCGTGTTAGTGAAGATTTGAGCCTGTAAGCTACGGCTACGTGTGGGTGGGAGGGGGCAGCCGCATTGAGATTAGATAAAAGCGACCTGCTTTAAAGCCTAAAAGGAGGTTAAAGGTAGGGAGAAATCTGCTGCCGAAGGAGCAGATTTTATAAAGACAAACAGATAATTATAGAGCCCGCGGGGTGTGTGTTAAAAATTAATTAATGAATTTCCTTTTGTTCTTGTTTTTCGGCAAAGTTGGTCTGGTTAAAGCTACGGATGTTGGGGTGGGATTAAGTAATAAGTCCACCCAAAGTTAATCTGCCTTTGAAACTGGCATCCGCGAGAGATCGATCTGACCCGGTTCCGATTTCCTCGTCTCTTTTTAAGCATACTTATCTGTTTGTTTAAACGCGCCGAGTACGCGATTAAGGATAAGTTCAGCTCCACCTGTCGACTTCGAGTGGAGAAGCAAAAAAGGAGCTTTGCTTTCTCTAGTTTCGTTCAATCGGGGAATAATTAACCACCACTCAACCCTAGATACTTAAATATCTGCTCCAGGTTGGCCGCCCTCTATATATATATATTTGATTTGCTTGCTTCTTCAGAGTGTTGGAAAATGAAGAAACAGGAGCAGCAAACTAATTAATGGTCCTCTGGTTAGGCTGTTTTATTGACATTAATAGGAAGGCAGGTAAGAACTAATTAGAAAAAATGATCATTCATAGACGTATTATATATATATTGACAAGAGGCAACTCGGACGACATGGAGACTCCAGGGAAGTGTATAGAGTAATTAAAGAGGTGAGGTGTAAAGATGGTAGAAGAAAAGAAAAAACCCAGAAATTCATAAAAAGGAAAGAAAGGAAAAGGTCATGAGCGTAACACAGTACACGATGAGTGCAAGTTTCAGCCCAGAAATTCATTGATATGGTCCCCTGCAGTAGCAGTAGGCAGTAGTAGTAGTAGTAGCCCCATCCGTGTTCCCCACTAATCTCAAGATCATTTCTATTTGATTCTCTACACACAGGAACGGATTCTTGACTCGAGCCCATCGGCCACCATTCCCAAATCCCAGCCCCGTGAGGCGTGAGGGGACCAGATTAAAACTGGGAGACAAGCTTTTTAGGAAGAAGCAAACAGCTTTAATTTGAAAGCGATGGTCACCCGAACCCTACTCAACACGTATCTAGCTAGAGAGACTCCAGGTTTCGTGTTCTTCAATACTTTTATATATATATATATATATATACACATGATACATCCCTAGTAATATTAAGATAATAATGGAGTTAGTTGTGCCGGAATCAGTCACTTTCTCTTAAAAATTTAGATACGCCGAGGGATTACTATCGAGCGAGGAGCGGACCGGAGGCAGTGAGTGGAAGGAAAGGACATAGTATAATTGGAAAGAAAGCATTTGTTTTTGTGTGCTGTTTTTAGAGCACTCAGCTAGCACCACTACACTAGCATCTGGATTGATTCGACGAAATGAGGCTTAGATTGCAGAAAGCGATCGGTTGTTTTTATACAGCTTTGGATTTGATCTATACTACTTAATGCGCAGCACTACTGAACACGCTCATAATGGCTTCCTTCCCCACTAGCTAGCGTTCAGCTTTCGCTGTCCGAACGCCGCCGACCAACGTTCCGGTGATCTCCCATCTCTCTCCTCGAGTATATAGGGCAGGGCCAGGCAGGCAGCTACCTGCTGCCATATATAGAGAGAGAGACCAAACGCGAAGACTACGCGCAAATTAAAACGTTACAGAGAATGAATTTCTGGGGTTGGTCGACGATTCTTATTAAGTAATTAATGACTAGCCAAATTAAATTCGGAAGCCTCACGCTAACTCACGCTAACTAATTTCTAACAATTCCGGGGGAGTTCTCATTTTGTAGATTTCATATTTTGTAGGGAGATTGAAGAGAAGAGAGGAGAGAGAGAAGAAGACGGAGTTGCGTGGTCTTCGTTTCGCCCCCGCTCGGCTGCTCGTCATGTCAATATCTGCGTCTCATTTAGATCCCAACTGCCTGCAAAAAGAATGATAAGAAGGTCGCTGGCATTGGAGTGAAGATTGATGGGAGGAGACTTTATGCCTTCGACGCGACGCGCTTCTGTAATCTGTACAAGACGTTCGATTTTTGTTCTTCTTCGGAAATGGCTTTCTGTGAATTTGTGAACGTGCATACCTGAAGAAACGAAAATATTTATAATTATAATTTTTCTGGTGTATAAATCGGACGATCGAAAGTCCACATCCAATCATTCCTGGTCAGATGTAATGTAGATGGCCTTTAACGACGGACAGATGTCACGTGTCTATTTGTTTAAAAAATAAGACTTTTGTATTTATTTTACTTAATAATTTTAAATATTTATTTATTTATTAAATTATTATTATTATTATTTTTTGTGTGTGTGTTTATGCTGTGGGAGGTCTTGGGTTCGGATTCTCAAAGCTTTATTTTCCATTAAAAAAAAAAAAAACTTTATATTTAAACTTAAGTAAATTTAAATTGAAATAAAGTTCCTTAGTCGTAAAAAAAAAAAGCCCAACTTGTCTCTCCTGGACTTGGGCTTTATTAATCTTTCATATGGGCTTTTGAACGTTACCGTGATTTGCCTTTTATCTTCATGGAAAGAGTCCGGCAAACAGATTCATGGGTCTTTGCCTGGCTGGGCCACATCCACAACCTGGCGGTTGACCCATGTTTTGGTTTCTCACGACTCATCGTTTTCAAGCCAGGAGTTTGACGACATGACCGAAGAGGCCCACTGCACGTGGGAAAGCGACGGGCAAACGGGGACCCGGGATCTCAAAGACTCAAAACCTTCAATAATGGATCCATCATCAAATTTCCCCATTCATTACTTTCTCCTGTTCAAGACACCCCCATGCCTCCACCCCAAGTCTCCACTCCCCTCCAAAACTCCCAAAGTGATGTCCATATGTGTGTCCCCCACCTCTCAACCTTTTGAACCCTTTGTACGAAATTACGATTAGTCACACATAAATAAATAAACGAGTAAAAACAGTTGTCGCTTATAATCGTTCGTTGTTAAGAGATTTCCTAACTCCGGCTAGTCATTTTGGGATAGACCTCGGACTAAATAACTTTATAATTATTATTTATTAGAAACAAAGAGATGTTAAAAATTTATAAATACAAAATAATTAAAGATCGCTTCTATATTTGATTAGATTGCCATTTTCCGGTTTATAAAGTAACTTCTCCTTTTTAACTTTAAAGTTGAAGCATTTGTATAGATGTTTGGAAGTATTGTCCCTGAAGTGCAGTGCTGTGGTTGGCAATAAGAGGCTTTTGGAAACTCTCGTTTTGCTCCACCAGATTCTCCTTTTTCATCAGTTCCAAGCATCAAACAATGGGTTCCTGAAGATACAAACAAATCAAAAGTTGGGCTACATGTCGTCTTGTCACTTGAAACTTATCCCCAATCTCCCCTCCACGAGAGGTACTTCCACAGTTCTGGCGTTCCCATAATTCGTATTCCTTTTTCCTTGCCCAATCTCACCTCGTTCCCGACCTCTCCATCATCTTTTTTATATCAGTTCCTCTCCACTACTCTCTCCATTAAAGAAAAGAAAAGGAAGCAAAGAAAGAAGGCAAACTGATGAGTTTTACTCCCCTCCAACCATGTATCATCATAACCAGTCGATATGGTTTGATACTAATTAAGAAACCTCTTTGCTTTTGTCAGAAAATGGGCAGGCCAGTTTCAACATGGGGTTACAAAAATATTTCATATCAGTTCAGTTGAAATCCAACTAGACCCCAATCAAGAAGAGGGTGCTTGTTTCGGCTTTAAATATATAAGAGATTTCGTGCATGCTGTGGTGAGGGAAGAAGCGGGAACCCGAGTGCTCTCTCCGAGTCAATGATTAGACATACACAAAAGCTCAATAGCAGCAGAGTAGGGTAGTTTCATCACATGAGGTTCTAGTGTTTCTGGAAAGATTTCTGGACTGTCTGAGTGTCTCTGTCTCAATTCCTAGTCCATTTCTGGGTGGTGGCCGCCCACATTTTACTAATACTTATCCACACACCAGTTGTTTAGTGGCCCTTGGCAAGTGGAAGACCCTGTTGCTGCTCCTTCGATCAACAACAACTTTTGACTGAATTTGACTTAATGCCTTTCAAAAGCTTCTTTTATAAAATCCAGGTTAGTGGTGCGTGTGTGCTAGCTCCATATAAAATTTCAGATATAGGGGCGCGCAGGGGCAGGACTGAGTATCTTGGAACGTAACTGATCCTCCTTTAGTGATTTCGACGTAGTAGATTTGCTCCCAATCATGGCTGTGCTCGAGAGAATTTGACCCAAGTGGGTTATTTTTTCCAGTAGCTAGAGTCAACAACGGCTTGCTCTTTCAGGAACTAAGACAACCCAGTTTCTCAGAGCTGTTTTTGCCTTACTGTAGTTCTCTTCCGTTGGTTCAGACTATTCGTCGAACAGAACGTGTGCAAAGTCAGAGAGTGGACTGTGGAGAATGAAGAGTAAGCGCGTGCAAATCCACTCAAGAGATCATATAATGGAATGAAGCGTTGGACCCATGTTTGTACTTGGCTTCCTTGCACTCTCTGTCTTCCTGTTCTCCTTTTCTAGTTTATGTTTCGAAGGGGGAGAAGAGACGGTTGCCCACTACGGAGCTTAATTAAGCTGCATTTAGTTTCGATTGGCAAGATGCCTGAAACTCTCTTTCTTTAGACGTCATGGATGATACCTGAAAGGCTGAAACTTGAAAGCTTTTCGTAAAGAATTCGAAAAAGACTGGGAACACTATTGATCGACCAACCAATGACTGGCAGATAGCTATTAAATTAATACGCCAGTAAGAGTACTGTAACTGGTAATCTGACACTGAACTCCCTCTGTTTTTAAAGCTCTAGCCGTAACGTTTCTTCCATGATATTGGCAATATTAATAATCTGCGCGTGGTTCCACTACGACGCATCATCATACATATATAACTTTAAATACAACATCAACCAGGTCCGAATTCGGATCGTTTTACTTCGCTGAAGCAGAACCCAGATAGCAATGGAACTGGCTTTTAACGATCGATTAGAGGATCAATGGATCATGATCACTTACTGGGTTAGGACTTAAGAGGACTGCCTTTGCGATCTTAATTAAAAGCTTTTTACAGTTCCAAGGATCTCTGGTGCCGTCTTCTGTTACTGGGTGGGTTTTGGGTTAACCGCATGCATCTGTATCCAATCGCAAGTCGTTGCTTCTACATGATCAACGCCCCTCGGAAAAGAAATAAATCCTCGAATGGGAAGACGGAGAACTCGACCCGTCAAATCCCAAAGTCTTTCTTTCCAGACTTTGAAGAGTAGTTTTTTAATGGCTTTTCAAGATTGGGGGAATATTACTGAATAGTAAAGTAGTTGGTGTATAATGGGGTAGTAGCTGTGTAAAGATTATGAGAGTAGTAGTATAGTAGGGAAGGCGTGGAGTTCTGTGCATGCAAACTGCAAAGGGAGATGCCGCCGAGTCGCATGGATTGGTGACAGAAGGTAGTGTGCGGAGCCCCATAACTAAAAGAGGTCTGCCGCCTGCATGCATGGGTTGGGCGACTGATGAGGATCTGCAGTGAGCCATCTCTCGAGACTCCAGAAGCTAATTACATGGGCCCTTGGCAGCTTGGCTCACCCCCCATTAAAGCATCCCTGCAGGCCTCGAGTCAGAGGTCAGAGGGGGAGGGAAGAAGAAGAGCAGAAGATGCATCATTTACAGTTTTACGGAGACAGATGCTTACATATCTATGCGCCCATATAACTGCCAGAGATAATAAATATAAAGAAAAGAAACGCCAGCAAAGGGGAACCCAAAGTGCTCACAGGACCAATAAATGTCAGAGGTATCATCGCCAACCCGCTTATGTTTGCATGCAGCTAGTGTGAAGCTGCAGCGCAGCTGCAAACTTCTCTCTCCCTTCCTTCCTTCCTTCCTCTTCTTCTTCTTCTTCTTATTATTATCTCTCTATCCCTGTTTCTCCCACCGAGTCTTCTGGCTTCTGCCAAGTGTTGTAAAAGAGAAGCTTTGCCATCCCCACGCTTCAAGCATCTTCTCCACCTGCAGGAACCCTGAAATGGTTGCTTCTTCTGGAGTTGGGTTTTTCTTCGGGGTTCAGAACAAAAGACAAAAACAGAGAAAGTTTGGTTGTACCTTTTATCCCCTTTACTCCTCTGTTCTTCCCATCTTAACCTCGGTTTGTGGCTTTTTTTAGCTCTGCTCTTTGATATTTTTAATCAAACCCTCATCCACCGCTGCTCTCTCCTTCCGGCTCTCGGTTCAAGAACTGTAGAAAGGGATCTCGTCCTTTTGGGGCAGTACTCTTCATCTGCAGGTTTCGACCCTTTTTTCCTCAAATCAATACTAGTGGTAATTAATTACTAATTCCATTGTACTGATCTTGCTATATAAGCTTCTTTTATCAGTACTAGTACATCTGGGTTTTTGAAAAAACCAAATCTTGGGCTATCTAGAGTTTCATCTTCAATTTCACCACGTACTTACAGAAGAGCAGAGAGAATATGGCGGAGGAAGAGAAAATTGGGTACGATTGTTCGTCCGCGGAAGAAGCAGCGAGGATCTTTCCTTGCTTGTATTGTTCGAGAAAGTTTTGCACTTCGCAGGCTCTGGGAGGCCATCAGAACGCCCATAAAAGGGAGAGGACCGCGGCGAGGAGAGCCCAGCGAGCTTCTGAGCATTCTCATCACAGGCTCTGCAACTTGGCCGTTTCTCCTCGGCCCTTCTTCTTCTCGCAAAATCCCGCGGCTCTCTCCAGCCCATCGTTTTACATACCGTCTCACGCCTCCACCCACCCCCATTTGGCCACCCACAATCACTTCGGATCCAACGGCGCTGCCAGGTTCATGCCTGCAGCCTTCTCTCCCTCCCCCTGCAGTACTACCACTCCCAGCTTTGTCGAAGAGGAACAGAGGTTCTTGAATTGGCAGCAGAGCATGAGATCGGGGGAGTCCTCGAAAAATCCGGCCTTCTGGAGCAAAGAGCAGGGAGAGGGGAGAGAGGACTCTCTCGATCTCAATTTGCGTTTATAGCCCAAGCGGACGAACATAAATGAAGAAAGTACAAGTACAAATCTGGACGCGACCACTACTATCTTGTATCTACAGTAAGTTTCAACTTTCAGGGGTCGTCCTAATTTAGCTTCAGCTTCATTCTTCTTTTCCTTCTCCTTCCTTTTTCTTTATTTTGTCTAGAATCTAAACCCATGCATTTGTAATAACGAAGAGACGGGTTGTGCTACTTTTGTGTAGGTCTAGTAGTAAATTGTGTATGAGATAGGAATTTTCTGTACTTCTCTTCTTTTCCACCAGCAGTTGTTGCAGAGCTCGCTTTTCTATTTAATGCGCTGGAACTGGAACCAACGACGGAGCGATTTCTTTCCGTTACTGAAGCTACAGCACAGTTTCCCAGAAAGAGCTTAATTTAGAAAACTCAGTCACTCTCCGATGCTGCACTTATTTCAGTATGCCTTTTTCAAAGAACTAAGAACTACGAACGAACACCCTCAAATTTTGCTAAAATGTTCATTCATGAAGGGAAGGAGAGTGCTTGCATGCGGGTATTCGTGTAACGTGATCGTTGAGGGGTTTTTGAGCATTCGAATTTTGCTTCGTGGGTCTATCCGTGTCGTTCAGAAAATCGACCCAACTTGCCTTCTCCGTGACCGGTTTTCTTTTTCTCCACATGTCAACCTTCTTCGCCTCATGAACCCAGAGGAAGCAGTTCCCGCAAACGACGCTAAATTTTGTTCAGTAGAGAGAAAAGCTCCTCCTGCCATTTTTGTCCCCCGTCGGTCCCCTCCAGCGATCGATCAGTAGCCGTGCCGAATTGGGGAAATATCAGGAATCCCTAGAGAATCCTTTTTATTCCCACCCAATGCGGACGATCAAATCTTACTCGCCTGATCGGAGTCCACGCTCCGGTCACCGGGATAGACTGCCGTGAAAATATTCCGATGTGATTCCGACCGACCATGAACGACATTTTTTTTGGAAATTCGAAGTGGCATTTCCTTTTTTCTTTCTTTTGAGGGGTGAGGAGGACCGTGAGGTGGGTGAAGTAAGCTTTTCTGTCGCTGGGTCCCTTCCCCTGCGACAAGGGCAAGGAAACAAGGGAAGGGACCCTGCAACAAGCTTCGCTGCGAAGTAGTTCGGTCCTGTAGTACTGGGCGAGCCCGCATCTCTCAGTTATATATATATATTGAAGGGAGCCAAAAAACTGGGTTTCAATCTATAGTTTCAACAGTGCAACTGCATTGATTTTGAAGAAAGGGGGGGGAGGCCCTGCATAGATTGTGGATAAAGGGGGGGAGGGTACCCCCTACCCGTCCGCCAATAGACAGACACTGAGACACAAGTAGGACACACCGACAAGAATTGCGACTAGTCTTGATCAAATTGACATGCGGGACATTATTGAGTTTTTTCTCACAAGCCTCCCTTAAAACAAAACAACCCCATTCGTACGCCAAGTACTACATATAATATGGGCCTGAGTCCTTTCGGCCCATATTTTGTCATGTTAGTGGACTTGGAAATATTATGGGCCTGGACTATATAGATGTCGGAGTAAAGGGCAAAAAAAACTCAATAATTTAGCGGGACAGAGGAAAGATAACGCTGCGGATACGCATGTTTGTCGATGCTCATCGGGCTTAGCAATAAACACTAAACAGCCAGCTGGCTCCAGCCATAGCCCGACCCAGAGGCCGCCCACGAGGGGGACCCCGGTTCAGATTAGTCGTTACGCGGTTTTTTTCCGGTCCGAACCGCATTAATTGCGTTTTATGGATAACGAGAGGCGGTGGACTGAACTGGAAGATTTAAAAGAGTGGACAGAAAAGAAAGTGCAGAATCAAATACCAAAAGTACATAATTCACCACTCCACGTTGGATCACGTGGCAAGTGCATGTGCTCACAAGTCAGCCGAAGCCGCCGCCGAGTCTTCGCGAATTAATAGCCACGGCGACGCCGCATTCGCGCTCTCCGACGCTGTCTCACCCTTCCTTACCCTTCTCTACCTTCCGATAAGCCTGTAGAGGATCGCTCGCTCTCTGCCTACCCGATCGACAGACAGACGGTGAAGTTGTTGAAAACCCTAGAGGCGAGGGGAGGGTAGTGATCGCAGGAGGGACACAATGCAGTACAAGAACTTGGGACGCTCCGGGTTGAAGGTGAGCCAGCTCTCTTACGGGGCCTGGGTGAGTTTCGGCAACCAACTCGATGTCAAGGAGGCGAAGTCCCTCCTCCAGTGCTGCCGTGACCACGGTGTCAACTTCTTCGACAATGCGGAAGTCTATGCGAATGGCCGGGCGGAGGAGATTATGGGGCAGGCCATCCGGGAGCTTGGATGGAAGCGTTCCGATCTCGTCATTTCGACCAAGATCTTCTGGGGAGGCCCCGGACCAAACGACAAGGGTCTCTCCCGCAAGCACATTATCGAGGGCACCAAGGCCTCCCTCAAGCGCCTTGACATGGACTACGTCGATATCATCTACTGCCACCGCCCTGACACCGCCACGCCCATCGAGGAGACCGTCCGGGCCATGAACCATGTCATTGATCAGGGTTGGGCGTTCTATTGGGGAACCAGCGAGTGGTCCGCCCAACAGATCACTGAAGCCTGGGCCGTTGCCAACAGGCTCGATCTCGTCGGACCGGTAGTCGAGCAGCCAGAGTACAATCTCCTCGCACGCCACAAGGTGCTTTTTTCCTCTCTACTCTCCCTTCTTTTTCTTCGATTGTTCCGCCTTGTCGGTTTCGTCTTCTTTCTTATATCATCTATGGATCTGCCTCTGATAAATTCTACGAGTTAATGAGTTATTGCTCTGCTGCGGAAGCCTACCAAATGGATGTAATTCATCTGTATTATAGGGATAAATCATTCTTAAAATTATGAATAAACAGTCAATCCTTCGATGAAAATTAGACCTTTAACACTTCTCTTGTCTCCGCCTTTGGGAGATTTAGTAAAGTTGTCAACTTGCGAATTTTCGTAGGAGTATTTGTCTCAAATTCAAAAGACGTCTACATTGGTTACATTTAACGCCAGATGTGGCTGACGCTAGCAACTGTTTGATTGACAGTGCCTTTGTCTAGGATTCTGTTTTCTCTTTCATTTTCTTGATTTCTTTGGCTGTTCCAGGTTTTTTGAACTGAGGAATTATCGATGTCTAATGAAATGCATATATCGCTTATAATGATTCCTGAGACTCAGATACTTACTGATGGGTTAAATTAATTGTTTTATGAAGGTTGAAGTAGAGTTCTTGCCTCTTTACAACAATTATGGGATTGGCCTCACTACATGGAGTCCACTAGCATCAGGAGTGCTGACAGGGAAATATAGTAAAGGAGAAATACCTTCTGACAGTCGGTTTGCGCTAGAAAATTACAAGGTAACTTCTTTGTTCATAAATCGCTAAACTGTTCTTCATTTTTTAAACATATATTGACAGCATGAGAAGAAGCGTTGTTTTCATGTTTTTTGCCCTTGTAATATCAGTAGAGAGTGTTCATTAAAAGAATGATAACTAACTTAAAAACGTCATCTTTCTTTCCTGAAAAAAAAAATCGAGGATGAACTTATAACAATAAAACATAAAAGAGCATATCCTCTTACGTGTTTCATTTCAGAAACAGTCACTCAGTGGTGAAGAAAAGAACACTGCAACAAGCATTAAAAATAATAATAGTAAGAAAAATGAAAAAAAAAAAAAGAGGACAGAAGCTGTCAGGGATAGGAAGGGGGTTGTGAGGGTGTACTCATAGATGCATTTTATCTGTATATGCATGATTTGACTGGCAGACCAAGGTATTCATCTGCCATACCATAAGGAAGTCAATCATGAAGCTAATCGCATTAAACCAGAGGTATCCTCTGTTTTCGGTTGCTAGTCATTCCCTGTTTTTTACTCTCTAGAAATTCTTTTTTGTAGTCTCAGTTATGTCACTGACAATGGTCCATTCTGAAAGCCTTGATGCAAGTCGATTATGTCTCTGGCAATTTCTAATAATGCTTCTATGTATCCTCCTAGAACCTTGCACAAAGATCACTTGTGGATGAGACCTTGAGAAAAGTGAAGGGTCTGAAACCAATTGCAGATGAGCTAGGTGTGCCGATGTCGCAGCTAGCAATTGCATGGTGTGCAGCAAATCCCAACGTGTCATCTGTTATTACTGGTGCTACAAAGGAGAGCCAGGCAAGGGATACTTTCTCAAATCTTCTTTGGGTGTTTAATTTGTACTGCCACTTTATGCTGCATTGTTGCTTGGGTGGACATTGCTATCTTATCGCATATAGTTTGTATGCCGTAGTTGTTGATTCCATACTACTGTCTATGTCAAATCAAATCCAAATATTTATGTGACCCTCATGTTTTTCCATCATTGTAAAGAATGATTCTAAAAAGAAAACCAACTCAAGCTGTCATTGAGTAGGTAATATATCTTCATGCCATCATGTTTTGTTCGTTTATTCATTTTTCCTTTTTGTCTATTATTCTTTTAGTTTCTTTACCTCTCCCCTACCTACTAAAGGATTTTTGTCATGGATTCATGTGCTTAAAATCATAAGGTGGAGGTTTACAGAAATGTGAATGGAAAGAAATAAGAAATTAAAAACAGTTGCACTGCAGTCATATTTTGGCATAATCATGTCGGATAGCAAATCTTTGTTTTTTCAGAATCTGCCTGCTTGTAAGGCCTAGGTGAGTAATATACTGTCAGCTGTTGGACACAATAGTCCATGTGTGCTTAGGCTGCTAGCATTCATGCATGCCTCTGAAGTAGCGGTAGCTACCTTAGATTTACTGTGTACAATAGAAGTGTTAGTTTGAAATAGTCCATTCTAAAGCACTTTATCCTCACACACTAACTCTATTGCATGTTTCCGTGAGCTAATTAGCTTTGTAGGCTTATTTGTAGGACTCTAGAGAACTTAAGTTCATAGGGCTTTGATGGCATGTATCGCGTAAAATATTATGTAAAAAATGTCTGACTTTGTATAGTGCTCTAACAAATAACCAATTTTTTGTTTGGATATTATATTGATCACATCCTATAAAAAAGTCGTTCTCCATAGAAAATTGTAAGGAAAGCACGAGGAAGACTTGTCTGATACATGTAAATGGTCAACTTTACCCTGCTTACTGTCAGGATTTATTGTGAGTTGTTTTATTTCACACTTGCACAGTTAAGTTGTTAGTTTACTATGGGCTGACCCCGTCGATCAGCAAAGTCATTTTTTCATTGGTTAAATATTTGACTTTGGCTATTGCTTGATTATTGGTCAAGGGTATTCTGGTCCCTTATTGATTTGATTGTCTCACTAATTCTTTTCGCTCTAGAACTTGCCTTTTTGTTCACTGTGTGACTCCAATATTTTATTTGGTTTTGTGCAATTAGATAATATTTTACTTTATCAATGGTTGACTGCTAGTCCGAGGTATCTGAATGTAATCTGATTAGCTATTGACTAAATGATACAACAAGTCAAAACAACGTCAATGCACTCTCTGTCGATCAAGGTTCTAAATTTGATGATAGTATTTTTCATTTTTTCCTAAAAAGGAATGAGGCGAGAAGCTTTGATAAGCAAAAACATGGTAGAAAGCTTAGATTACAGAGAGATTGGGAAAGAATTCCCAGTTACAAGAGTAAGCCTAGAAACACCTTTGGCTGAATCATCAGCTATACCATTGGCAGTCCTCAAAATGTGCATCCAGAAACCAGGTTCATAAATGTCCCAATTCTCTTCATGAATGTACTTAAAATGCCATGGGGGCTTCAGGCTTTATTCCTGCTCATTAAAGAGTCTGAGTTTTCAATAAACAGAGGAGCAGAAGATCTTTTTAAAAAAAACTTACGGGCTTGACTTGTAGCCTTGTTTTTTATTCAGCCAATGAGACCGGAGAAAACTAGCTGAATTTTGCCACTATGATCTCCGGTAAGTCCATCAGTGCCAATCTATCCCAGACTCTCAAATGAACTTCTATCAAATTGCAATTCGAAAAAACCCAAAGGAGGGGAGCACAAGAACTCGGGGTTGATGTTGGAGAAGGCCACCTTTCTCTGAGATTTTTTTTCAGAGAGAATGGTGGGAGACCTTTCTAAATATTAGCCCAGGAGACTGTTTGGAATGTTTTGTCCAGAATTCTCCCAATTGCAGAATGTACTCTTTTGAAGTATGACCCAATTCAAAGTGCCCCAATGATTACATTTTTATATCTCTGGATGTTGGCAAATAAGTTATCTCAACTAGGACAAGACTCTTGTGTACCTCGACTCTGAACTTGATAGAGAAGTAGAATCAGTTTGGTGTTGTGTGTGGGGGTTGGTGTATATTAACTCTAAACGACAAAAAGCAAGAACTACTTGGTGTAGAAAAGATGTCCAGAAATGGAAAGAGAAGGGTTGGACTCATTTCATCCTTGGCTTTTTGGATTGGGGCTATGCTATGATCTTGCTTTTACAGCTCCGAAATACAGCAAAAGAGATGACAGAGACAGTTGATGAAGCAGATGCGTCCATGGCTGATGAACTCTTGAATTCAGTAACAGTGAAAAGAAAAGAGAAGCTCAAATCTATCTTTCAAGAATCACGAAAAGGATACTGCATGGGATATACATGATCCGATTCTTCTCTTCCATTCTTCCATTACCAAATGCATCATTTTATAACCTAACTCATCCACTGGTAACAATGTACGAACAAGTATATTGTGCTTTTGTTTTCTGTTAATTTAGTTTCCCCACACGGAGACTGCATGCATCTGCCCTTGTAGTCCTCCCCTTTGTATCAGGTCCTGTTAGTGCCATTTGCTGCTGAGGTTGTATGAATTGTTAGTTGCTGGATTTCGTGCTTTTCTGTTGTTGTTGTTGTTGTTGTTGTTATTGCATCTACTGTCGAAAGCTGACATGTTTGGTAATGCAGGTGCAAGAGAACATGAAGGCTGTTGATGTTATTCCACTGTTGACACCAGATGTGTTAGAAAAGATTGAGGCAGTAGTCCAATCAAAGCCAAAGAGAGCTGACTCCTACAGGTAAGTTTTCTATGCCAAACAGTAAGCCCAGTAGTGGTTATTGGAAGGGAAACAATAGGGGGCTTCTGGGTGTTTTACATTTACTTTAGGTTTCACATCTTAGTTGGATATTTGGTGTTTTCTTGATCTTACGTGTTAAGAGGATGTTATTATTGGAAACAAGTAATTTCTTGTAAACACTCGCCAGTTTGGGCATTTATTACATGAAGCGTATTGTAACTGCTTTGTTTCGGTGTAATTGGTCCATTGGAGGATTTAGTTTTGTATTGGTGCATCCAAAGAGGACGAGTCGTCTTAGCGGTAGAACATGTTTATTTGAAATCAATTTTGCTGGACGCGGAGCAGTCTTGGTCTGCCCTTGTGGGGAATTTGTCTACTTAAGCCTAGGAGATTAGAGCCCAACGAGTTGTTTACAATAATTGTAATGCAGTTAAGTAGCATAAACGCAAAGGGAAAAAGATCTTAGAGGAACTTCTATCCATGGTTTAGTATTTAATTGGAGAACTTCAAAAGACAAGGATTAGAGCCTCTCTCTATTGCAGCGTATATTAGATTAACCTCTTTGTGTTGAATCGCAACTCCTGGGATGTTGATATTAAGACTCTACAGTTTTTCACAAGGTCGATAGGTGGTTCAATTGAAACGCTCAAACATGCCAGTTAGGGTGTAATGCGTGGCATTAGTGCAGCCTGGTTTGCCTCATATAAAGGAGTCACTAGTGAGGGGTGTGCTATAGTATGCGAGTCGTAGAGGGAATCATAACCTTCTTCGATTTGATGAGGAAGATCTGACTAGTCTTAAAGCAAAAAAGTACTCTTTAACATCAGTTTTTAGCCCGTGAGACACGGTGTCGGTGACATTAACATGTAACAGATCTCCATTTGTCTGAAGCGTGCGTATCCTCCATTCCTCTGAATCCTTGACCATTCTTCCTTACGTTACCTTTCCCTGACTTTTGTTATTTTTGTTCCGAGGGAAATGACAGGTTTTGTGTAAGTTCGCAGGATGTGCAATTATGCATGCATGGCCTTAAAAAAGGCCAGGGAAAAGAGAGATCCTTCAATCCTTCCTCCTAATTGTTTGTCTCGTCCTATTCTTTCCCAACGTATCCTCCTCAGACATCGTATCTCCCATAAAGCGCTCCTCGCGACACCAGCACCAGCTTTTGGAGTCTCTTTTACTTCACTTTCGTCCGGTCGTCCCCCTCTTCCAGAAACCTGCCGCGTTGAAAAACCCAGTTCTACGTATATACTTCCTAGTAGTCGTCCACTTCGGTCTTCTTTCCAGTAGTCAGTACTGCCTAACAAGTAGCCTCAATATTCCTGGACGAAGAATTTCTCGACCTAACTTCTTTTTCACGCCCCATCCATCCATTCCAAGCCTGAGGGATGAGGCCCCCCTCCAGTGACTAGTATTAAAGTATAAACAATGTTCAGGAACTGAAAAGCAGTACGTGAGAAAGTCGCAGCAATAAAATAAGAAAGAGAACAGTTCACCCCCTCCCCCCAAAAAAACCAAAAACATATATAACGTGGCACGCCGACCACCTCAAAAGCGTTCCAAAATCGAACATTCGACGCGAGCAGTGACGCAGGGTCTCCGGAATCCTGATCAGTAGTGGTCGCCCCTCGCAATTTGCTGACATGCAACTGCACCACCACCCCTTTGAACGCCGTTGAAGCCAAGTAGACACCATTATTTTTGGTACTCGAATATGGAGAATATATATATGTGGAGAACCCGAAGCCTCCCCCGCGACGTCCGTCCCTCCGTCCGACGACGTCCACGGCAGTGTCCTATTCCTCGAGGCCCACCGACGGGAAGAAAAAGCGTAAAAGTGCCGTGGCTGACATGACACTACACGAGCTAGCCTCAGTGTAATTAATCTGCTGCCACTCACCGTTCTGCAAGGCGTTTTCCCGGCATTTGGACATCCCACGACGCCCTGACGGGTCGAAAGGGCTCCACCTCTGCACAGCCGCTTTCGAGGGAGGCTACCTTCAACCGGCCTTCTTCTTCCATCAACAGCATAATTAAGAGAGAGAGAGAGAGAAAGAGAACTAAGAGAAGGACGCGTCACCCACGTCCTGGGCTCCACCTCTCTCCCTCCCTCCCCCACCCCCTTTTTCTCCTAGCTTCGATTCTCATTCCAATGGCTTGTCTTTGTATGTACCTAATATATAAAGAGCAGATTTATTTACTTATAAAAACGTATATATATATCTACTCGGATAAGATTCCTCGTAGAATCCCACTCCAGAAGTGTTCCCGAGTTTTTAATCAGTTTATATAAAAAGAACTCCTCTTTCGCGCGTTGATCCTTCCCTTATCTCTTCTACGCAGTCGGGCGGCAGCACTACCTAGTTCCTAAATTATATGATGCATATGCTTCTCCCCATTTCTGAAAGTGATCGATCGGGCTTTATATGATAGAGAGAGAGAGAGAGAGATATATCGATCTTCGATCTCCGCCCGGGACGCGCGGTCTTCGGCGATTAAAGGCTGTGACGAGGAAGATTGTCCATTCCTCCCATCCATTTGTTTCTTGTCCTCCTAACTATGGAAGAAGGAGGTCGTCTTTCATCTTCTTCGACGATGCCGGCCGCAATTTGTGTGGTCAAACTTTGGAGATTTGGAGACTTTTCAGAATACTAGCTCTCTTTTTTTTTTTTTTTTTTTTTTTTTTTTTTTTGTACTTTCGCAATAACTAATGTACAGTATAGAAGTATGGTATTATATATGAACAGACAGGTACAATATCACTATACTAGTACAAAGTCAGCAAAATGAAAAATTCAACCGTATCCACGGGACACCTTTACCCTATATATACGGCCACGGTGTCTCTCATTTTCAACGGAATCTTACGGAAAAAGACAGAGAAAGTAAGAAAGCTCCTCTGTCTCTGTTTTCTTCTCTGTTTTCTTTTCTGTTTTCTCTCGGTCGCGCGGGCCTGCGACCCAGTTTTAACTGGTCTGGAGGTGGAGGCCGTGGGAGGTGACAAATGTCCCATGCAGACCGTAGGGCACCCTCGTCGGTAGTTTCACCGTGGCCTCTTCCTTCATGCTTCTCGCCTCCAGTATCACCAGCTTCGATTCACCCGTGTTCTCGTCATGCGCGAAGCTGAGAACGTACCCCTCGTCCTCTCCTCCCTCGTCGTCATCTTCTGCTACTACTCCGCCGCCGCCGCAACAGCAGCTCCGCGGCACCATCGTGGGCTCCCCGCCAAATGTACCTTCTCCGTACTCGTACTTGGTCACCCGGCCCGTCTGGAGATCCACCTTGGCGATGCCCGAGCACTTGGGCCACGGCTCCGCGATCGCCAAATACGCGTACCTCGTCTTCCTCCCGAGAAGCATCCGGTTCACCTGCCCGGCCTCAAGGTTCAACCCGGGGACGAGCTCCCTCCGGGTCGACTCGCCCCGGGTGAGGTTTAACCGGATCTCCGACAGCACGCTCCTCACCGGCGCCGCATCCGAATACTCGTTGAAAACCGAGTCCGGCGGCGTCATGCACGACCCGATCACCACCACCGTCTCCTCCCCCCCCTCCGACCTCTCCTCCCACGCGTTCCACAGGTGGAAGCAGAAGCAGTCGGGGACTTCCACCCACCGGATCTCCGACTCCGATACGGCGTCCTTGGGCAGGACCCCGAAGCGGGACGTCTTCTTCCCGTCGAACACGACGGGGGACTTCCCCCTCAGCATCTCCGACATCTTGAACACTACCTGGTGGTCCGGGATGACGACGGAGTTTTCGGTGATGGCGAAGTCGTGGATCATGGTGGGTCGGTCTAAGGAGATGGCCACGTCGCCGGATTTTTTGCCGCGGGCGTCGAATTTGAAGTACTTGAGGTAGGGGCGGTTGAGGACGTCGTAGCTGAGGGCGCAGAGGTCGCCCGTGACGGGGTCCACCTTGGGGTGGGCTATCATGGGGCACCGGAGCTGACCCTCGAAGTCGAACCGGCCCACGGTCTCGAGGTCGCCGTCGGGCCGGATTCGTACGCGGTAAGGGAGGTCGTCCTCGGACATGGCGAGGAGGCGGCCGTTGAAGTAGACCAGACCTGCGTTGGCCACCCCAATGCCGCCCTTGGCGTCCACCAGCCCCGCGGCGCCGCGGGCGTAGAATAGCGCCAGGCGCGCGATGCCGGAGTGGCCGTGGAGCTCCCCGATGGGCTTGGGGAAGACCGGCCGGCCCACCCTCTGCTCGTGAGCGAGTCGGTTGGTGCTGGTATATCGACACGTGTAAGTGGGGGCGTCGTCGGCGCCGGAGAGAGCGACGGCGTGTATCATGCCGTCGCCGTCGAAGAGGTGGTGGCCGGCGGCGGGGGGGAACATGGGGTTGGCGCCGTTGCGGAGGTAGACTCCGCGGAGGTCGTGGGGGATGCGTCCCTCGACTGGGAGGTGGGTGCGGAGGGAGGACTCGTGGACGGGGGCGAAGTTGCCTGAAATTTGGACGGCGGGGTCGATGGTTCTGGGGAGGGGGCGGTTCCTCTCCATTGCGGCGACCACCACGTTCTCCAAGGCGTCCAGGGCGGAGGCGGCGAGTCTCTGTGCAGGGTTGAGGGCGGGAGTGGCGTCGGAATGAGAATTGTTGTAATTGGGAGGCGCGACTACTGGGGGCTTCGGAAGGCGATCTGCTGGGCGTGGGAGGTGAAGCGGCGGGAAAGTATTGTTGAAGACGTCTGCTGGGGATGCTTTTATCTCGACTGGCCGAACCACAATTCGGCAGGTTGGGGACGAGGATTTGGTGGTGGTACTAGTTGAGTAACAGCAAGGGGGATTGGGCGAGAGATGGACCAAGTTGTGAGCCATGACAGGGATGGATGGAGAGAGAGAGAGAGAGAGAGAGAGAGAGAGAGAGAGAGAGAGAGAGAGAGAGAGAGAGAGAGAGAGAGAGAGAGAGAGAGAGAGAGAGAGAGAGAGAGATCTAGAGAGAGAAGAGAAGAGGAGAAAGGGGAGAGAGAAGAGAAGAAGAGGAGGGAGAGAGGGAGGAGTTGGAATTCGATCGTCAATGGGTGATACGAGGGAACGTGGGGGGGAGGCTTGCATGTGTATAAATAAGGGGAGAAGATCAGAGAGTGTGTGCCTTGCCTGTGGAGGTTGAAATAGAAGCGATGGGTCCATAATATGACGGGGAATTGGAATAGCCGAATAGTCCAAAACATGATACGTAGTTGACAGCAGACAAAGAGGTAGACAAAGTGGTGGGGCACGCGGGGCCGTATGGGTCAACGTGGTCTAGAGCGAAGAGATTGAGGCCTCCGGGTGGGTCCTGTTATGGATGGTCTACACGTGTGACCTTTGATGTAGCTCCTCCACGTGACCAATTTTGACCCAACCTCCAAACCACCTCCACCATGCCTCCTCAGTCTTCCCTCCCTCCCTCCCTCCCTCTCTCTTTCTTTGCCCGAGACCAAAAGAGACGAAAAGCACTACAGACCCTCAGTTCTTTTGACTTCTTCTCTCTTTTGTTCTTTCCCTTCTTGGAGATGGCCCGGTGGGTTTTCTTTTACGAGGCCCACTCGACACCTGCCGACACCCAGCCCTCCCGGCGGCATGCAACTCCACTCAGTCACAGCGTCTCTCTCTCTCTCTCTCTCTCTCTCTCTCTCTCTTTTGCTCACTCTAGCTAGCATTTGCGGATATCTCTTATTTACTGCCTCCATTTCTCCCTCTAATCTACGACTACTATTACGATGTAAAATTAATTAAGCAATCCTCCTTAATTATAGAAATTAAGCAACAGATTATATATATATATATATATATATATATATATATATCTATATGTCGCGGGAGGATCAGGGTGGGTGGTTCCCCATCAGCATCCACGATATAAACATGCGGCTCCCTCAATTGGCCGCGTGCGTACCCATCTCCCATGATCGAACTTTCATTTTGGTCTAACCCGCTACTTAATTACACAGGCCGCAGAGTGGGTACAGGATAAACAACTGAATTCTTCTCGTTTATTAATTATAATTGGGATTATAATTAATTAATTAATTACACAGGGGATGAATAATTAATAATGTTATGTTATGTAACGGTACGTAAGTAATGAGGTAGCCGGCCCCTAGGTCGAAGAGTGCCTTGTGACAACAAAACCGTGTGCCATCTACTTCCTCCTCCTTAAAAAAGCTCGCTTCCTGGGTGGAGTGGAGGAGATCGTTCCACATTCAACATTCGACCCAGAAACAATAAAAAACAAACGAAAAGAATTCATACATAACAGATCACGAGAGTCGTAGCTAGGTAATAAGTCTCGGTGGGTCGACGACGGAACGGAGCTGCTTGAGACGGACACCGCGTTTTAATTACTTGCATATGTAAGCCTCCATTTCGATCGTGAGGTTTTAGCTCGGAGAGTCGACCGACGTACGTCAATTTGGTTTTGGATCGCGATTGTGCCGTGACTGCGTACCGACAGCGGAACAGACATTTGGCCACTCGTGTTCCTCCGACGAATAAAAGCAGAATAAAAGCGAAAAAAAAAAGAAGATATTAAACACCTGTCGATGGGCAACGTTCCCACATGTATGTAGTCTTCTCATATGGGGATCGAAGTGGAGATCGATCAGGTAGACACATTTATTTATTAATGCATGTATATAGTATAGTACGAAGGGTATGACATAAGAAACGGCTGCCAAATATGAGTCGTATAAAATGTTGGTCGGCGACTTGTCCTCGTCGACCCCACGTACCCTCTCCTAATATTTTCAGAATTCAGACCCCTTTTTGTTCTACTCCTCTTAATTCCATCTCTTCGGACACAAGGAGAGAGAGAGAGAGAGAGAGAGAGAGAGAGAGAGAGAGAGAGAGAGAGAGAGAGAGAGAGAGAGAGAGAGAGAGAGAGAGAGAGAGAGAGAGAGAGAGAGAGAGAGAGAGAGAGAGAGAGAGAGAGAGAGAGAGAGAGAGAGAGAGAGAGAGAGAGAATATCGAGTCGCATCGACACAACAAATCATAATAATTAAGGACGGCGTTACTGCTTTTGGTTTCTTCGAGCATTACAAACAACTTTGACGCAGCTTAATTTGGAGCTGACTAATAGACATGCATGCGTCGTAATGTTCGAGTAACAGGAATTACTCATATGGGTGCACGTCATGTGTGGGTTTAGACGTTTTCTTCTAAAAATTCCAACCCAGCAAGGAATTGGAAACCAGTAGTACGTACATACATGATATATACATTGATATGTGAAAGAGAGAGTGCAGGTTACCCCATGTTTTGGGTTTTCCCCTCAGGAAAAGAACGTCAAAGCATGACCGAATATGCGCCTCGCATCACTCATCTGCTGTGTAACTGATGATCGATGTGACGACGAGGCCAGCATGTGCATAAAGTACCTACTCCCGGCTTTCGATATTTAGACTCTGGAACTCTCAAGTCTGAACCCGAACCGGACTCTCTTCCGTCATCCATCGGCTGCTAATTCCTTCTTGATCAGTTCATCCGCCTCATAGTTTGACGTGAAGATTTTCGTTTTCTCACGCAGCAGGAACGACCGATTATTTTTTCATGGAGTCAATTTTGCAGTCACGGAACATGGATTGCGTCATCCCTTAATCCTCGTCGTCACCCGTGCATATATATATATATATATATATACTTTTTAAGGGTCGAACGAAGCCTAATTTATCATCATCAGCTGGGTTCTTCCTTCCTGCAATTAATACTGGATACACGTACCACTTACTCATCAGGTCACGTCTTCCATTAAATACTAGTATTAGTACTACTACTACTGCCTTCTGTGTCATCGTCAACATGTAAATTGATCTAAGCTAGCGGCCGGGCTTTATCTGCTCTTGATTTTCCTCCTACCTTATCTAATATTCAAAACGAAGATATAATATTGGGTGTAGATATCGCACATGTTACACTCGAATCGAACTCTCTCGTTAACGTCATCTCCACCTTTGTTTCAACTATCCTAATTAATAATATATGCGATGCAGATATGATCACCGGTTTTAATTCTTCGTTGCCGTGTGTGAACGGCGGTAGCGTTTCAAGGTTTCAGCATTCAATTTTCAAAGACTAGACAGTGGATTCTTCGTCAGGCGGATCCGATGCGTGCAGGTTATTTCCAGCGCATACATATCTTCTTCACGGGACAAATCGAAACGAGATTCATGAGTTTGAATTCGAATCCGAGGTGATTAAGAACGAGATTACTTTGGACTTCGAAAGCTAGACATGTTTCGACAACAAAACGGGGGGCCCTCACAAGTAATGGCCCCTGCATCTTTGACAGTATACAAGGGGGACACCCCAACATGCTTTGCTTGCGAATTGGGTATTTTGGGGTTGTTGTTGCCCTCGCTGTGCGATTTAGATTTGACAGTCAAAATCCATGAGAACATCTGACTGCCCCCTTGGGAGGTTAATATTTTGATTAATAAGATGTTAGGTTTGATATATCAGTGCTTGTCAAATGTAACTTAGCATGGTGGCAATAGGTTGCTCCATTATAATCTGGCATTATTGCATGCTCAGTATGTGCCTAATGGTGCTCCCTCACTGAACATTTTCTGTTAAATTTTCCTTCTCATTCGTAAACATAATTGCAAAGAGAAATATCATAGTCAAGAACAACATGCATGAGATGCCTAATTATCTTTACAATTAAGGTATCTTGTGGCATTCAAAAATGTGCCCTGCAAGTGTACCTATTGAAACCAGGACACTCTTTTTTTTTTTACCAAGTCCATGAAACTTCTTTCGCTAATCTACCTATATTGTACGTCTGAAGAAATCATCCACAAGGAACTGGTAAAGTTTGTTGTTGCATTCGCTGTATACTTTGTATGGACTGGTATCCCTCCTCTGCTCTCAACGCAATGACAAATAGAATATGTTATGTCAGACTTCCCCACCTGTGTTGGTTCTGTTTATTTATACAAGACATCTTCTAACCTCTCATCAATTACAAAACCTCGAGGAAAAGGACTCATCGAAACCTTTAGAAAGAAGGAAACCCTTTCCATTTAATCAGACATCACGATCATAAATAAATTATCTAAAACATCGTAATTGGCGGGGAGGGGGGCAGATAAATGTACAACCCCAATCACTCATGAACACCCGAAGCATTTTTTTACAGGACCCAAGCAAGGTCCAAAGAAACCTGAAGGCATTGGTGAAGGTTGGGGGTGAGGCTTTTTGCGAGGAAGGTGCTTAAGGAAAGCTTTCACAGACCCTGTCACCCCATCTTCTGATTCCATAGCTTTGGCTAATTCAATAGCACGGCCTTTTACTATAGGGTCAAGCATGTATTTTATGGCGTCCACAAGCTTCGGCAAGGAGAATTGATCTACTGGAATGGGTGCTGGACCCACTCCTCTGGCATGGACTCGATCTCCCCAGAAAGGTTGGTCTCCAAAGAAAGGGACAATTGTTGTTGGGCACTACCAGAAACAAAATATTTCGTACATGTCAAATTTCAAGTTAAAAAGCAAAACGAACACCAAATGACAAAACCATATTTCAGAAATAGATACCGCAGCTTTAAGGCCAGCAGCGGTGGTTCCTGCGCCCCCATGATGCACCTAGAATGAAACACACCTCTAACTCAGTTACAGCAGAAAACACCCTCTAAAGATCCACACTGGGAATTGATTCTTACCACAGCCTTGCATTGCAAGAAAAGCCAGTCGTGAGGGCAGTTGTCCAGTAAATATATGAAATCCTTTGGTGCCGCCACTGAGAAGAAGTTCCGTGAGTGCATATTTTCTTGATGGACAAGAAAAGAAAGGAAAGTGCATAGGACAACTTACAGTTCCCAAGACCACCCCATCCCTTGTTAATTATACCTCGCTGATTAGTGCTTTCCAGTGCTTCAACAATGATCTGAGTCATTTTTTGTGGCTCTTGAACAGGCTATCATTTTTATCCAAACAGAAAACCATCATGGAACAGAAGTGAGTTAAATAATGTTCCGGTAGTACCCCAATACATAAGCAAAAACCAATGACATACCCTAAATAAATTCTGTCTTCTTTCAACAACAAATGCAACTAGATTATTTCAACAGATGCATGTAGCGACCAATACATGTTCACTGCTAGGAGATAACTTCAAGCAATAACAATCGCCAGATTCAAGAGAAACCTTGTATTTAATAGGGTATGATTACACTGTGTCTGAGACACCTAACAGAAAATCTTTCTTGGTCAAATTCCACCAGGCAAATAAGGCCTCACGGAGGCACCAGCAAAGGAATAGCGACCCTTTTGTTTCAGTGAACAGGTTTTCTTAAACTAGATAAATTGTTTTAGCACAAAAAAAAAGAAAAAAAGAAAAAAAAGGATTGTAGACTTTGAGTAAAAGATTCTGAAAATATATAAGGAAAAGAGACTCACTAGGCTTCCAAATCCGACATATATAGGCTTATCGCCTGCCTTGAGCCATTTCACAAGATCCTCAGGAGGTTCATAATTTGATGCAAGGTCGAGGAAGCAAAACCCAACCACATCTATCTTCGGCCCCCAGTCTACAAAGCAAGAAAATACACTTCTTAAGCTAAGGCAAATATAACCAATAGAACAATAGGCTGATAAAAGTGAAAGGCAACACAGAAATCTGAAAGGTTTTCAAAGAATGATAGAATGGAAAGACTGAAAGGCTAGTAAAAAAATCTGAAAAAGCTATAAAGCCCATCAAGAAGAAAACCTTTTGGCTTAGGAACGAGATGAGGACTCCAGATATATCCATAAGGAATATCAGCTGCTGAACCTTGAGCACCACTTAAATATGTGACTGGCCGTAGTTTAAGCTTCTTTTTTCTAAACTCATTTATCATGTCTCGTATGCCCAGCCAAATAAGTGAATCAACAATTTGGTATGATAGCTGCATCAAGAACAGGTTTGAAGACATATTTTACTATAGGAAAACAGTAACATGCGTGTGATAATAAAAAAGAGTCGCACAAGGTCACTCACTCTATATCCAGCCGATTGCTTGACCCGTGAAAGTGGATGGGGGAATTCACTGGTTGGCCTGTAAGAAGAAAGGAACCCTTTCAGGCACTGCCCTTGATCTTGTTTATGAACAGCATCAAGATAAACAGTTATATAAGAAGTATGTCTTTATTTATATTGCTCCATAAAAGAAGCATGACTCACGTCCATGGCATTGTGAAAAATATGTGAAGTGGTACTTTCAGTGCCTCAGCCACATGTGTATGCCCTGAAGAAGCATTCGTCCAGGTCAGCAGTTGAACTCAAGACTTCCAATTGACCATAAAACAGAAATATTACTAATCCCCTGGATCCAAAGAGAAGTTTGAAGCATATCAAAATCCATATGAAATGAAAAGCACGGTCTCAAAATCACTTAAAGAATATATTATGGAAGAAAACTTATAGCCGGAAGAAACTTGAACATCATAGAAATAACATTTTCTAAGAGTTTTAGGTAGTCTTCCAGGGGAAAAAAATTTCTATAATAAGAAGCATAAGAGTTGAAACACAAGTTTTTTGGTTCACAAGATTCACAGAAATCGAAATTCTTTTAGGCTCAACATTGAAAGCAAGCTAAAACTAATCAAAAGACATAAGAAACTAGAGAGAGAGAGAGAGAGAGAGAGAGAATTATTTTCAGGGGAAATAAGGAGAAATACTATAACATAAACAATAGCAAGAACCTAATCAAAAGACATAAGAAACTAAAGAGAGAGAGAGAGAGAGAGAGATACAGAGAGAGAGAGAGAGAGATACAGAGAGAGAAAGAGATACAGAGAGAGAGAGATACAGAGGGAGAGAGATACAAAGAGAGAGAGAGAGAGAGAGATACAGAGGGAGAGATACAAAGAGAGAGAGAGAGATACAGAGAGAGAGAGAGAGAGAGATACAGAGAGAATTATTTTCAGGGGGAATAAGGAGAGATACTATAACAAAAACAATAGCAAGAACAAAATGGATAAAAACTAACCATATGCTGGGGGATTGGCTATTATAGCTTCTGCTTTAAAAGGAATTCCGGAGTCCAAATCAGGTTCTCTACATGCAGGGAGAAGAGAGAATATTATCTCCTTCATTTGCTTTCTTTGTATAGGTATTTCAGATGGTCCCGAAGGCAAAAAACCCTTATTCTTCACCATATCTGCTCAAAAAGGACATGAAAATCAGGATTTCATCATCTGTCCAAGAAAGAAAATGAAAGGAACTGTCTATTCATCTTATCAGGTTATCAAGGAATATAAAGAAATAACTGCAATTTCTCATTGTGTTATTAGTTGGGTAAAAAAAAGGATGTGGATACCATTGACATTGATGTTGCCACGCCATTCAGTAGGGGGAAAATTGACCACAGACTAAGATGGGTTTTTTTAAACCAAAAAATAGTGACTAAGGTGAAATATGATCAAAAAGACGTGGACTTCAGTGGAGTTCACTCACATTCAGCCAGAACTTTTGGATCTCCTCCGAGTGGATAGAACTCCAAACCAGCAGTCAACACAAACTCTTTAAAATTTGAATGAGTAGCTAATCTAACACGATGCCCATAGTCCTACATAAAGATAATATCTTAATCAGCAATTGATAACAGCTAAATCAATCTGCAAAGCTTTTGGATTAAAACGAGGATATATCATTGTCTATTTTTTTTGGTTAAGTAGTTGGTAAAGTGAAAGACAAACAACAAAAGCACACAAGTCATAGGTTACATAACTACCTGCAAACGTTTACCAATAGCAACAAAAGGTTGTACATCTCCTCTAGTTCCAACAATCAACATAACAATTTGAAGAGGTGGTATATACTGAATGTCAGGTGAATCCAACAGTTCTTCGTCAACAACCTCACCATGAATGTCCTCGGCTCCAACATTAAGACCTTCAGCTTCCACACTACCAGGAAGCTCAACAGCTACAGCTCCATCACGTGTTACAGTTGCTATTCGATTCAACATTTTAAGCTGCATATTTGAAAACACATTTTACGCAGGGGGGAGGGGGGGAGTATATAATTTGCTTAAAGGCTTAAAAGATATTAAGTCATTAAAGAGAAATGATAAAACCATTAATATTAAATTATAATAATAAAATAGTGGAATGAGTCTACACCTTCTTACGATCAGAGATCTTGTCATCAAAAAGAGATGTTGCATCATTTTGTTTCCGCCTCTCAGTTTTTGATCTTTCTAGATTAGCACCAGATGATTCTGGGTGGCCAGTCGGTATTTCACCAGGCAAAGTATTTGCCCTAGGCAGACTCCTGTCATTCTTCCCTGGTGCAAAACCAATAAGTGATAAAATGTATCATGGCGTAGAACCAAGAGAACCAGAAATCAAATGCTAAAAATAACAAAACGAAGCATTTGAAATGCAGCTGACTTCCATTTTCCAACCACAATGAATTTCACAAGCCACAAGGTAGCACGAACTTGTCCACATGAACAATGAGCGCATACAGAGCTTATGGGCAATTGTCACAAAGTAGGAATCAGTGTAAAACTATATGTAAGACCCATAGTAAACAGCATAGGTAATCAATTTAAACTCAACCAAAGTGACAGCTTTATAAGCAAACAATGAGTCAATGGTGGTAATGGAGCTATTTCAAGGATGTAAGAGCAATATCCATTTGCTTTACTCTTATTTTGGTCACACTGTCTGCCTAACATAAAAGTATCAGCTTTTCAATGTTTAGCATTTCATTGGTAGATATCATAATCATCATTTAGGGAAATAAAACCCAGAAAGTCATTGGCTATCGCTTGGATCAAACAGATATAACTGAAAATTACTTCAGCTGATTCCTGTCAAGAAGTAAAATCTCTCATCCACGTCTTATTGTAAGAAACACCCAATTATATTCCAATGTCTCCAAATATCAATGCATCTGTTTTTCTTATATGTTCTATATATTTTTTTCTTGAGACTACTCTTTCAAAGTTGCCAATTAGAAGATTTTTTCAAATGCAGAATACTCCTTCCTTTTTCAGTAGCAATGTATTAATTTTGCAGAAAAATCTTACTACAGTACAGGTGTGAGTTAATGACCTGTCTCAAGGCCGACATGCATCCCTTTCTCAAAAGGTGTCTCTCAGTCAAGCCCCGGACTTTTGCATTCTGAGGACCAATCACCATTCGGTTTGGTGGAGCCATTGCATGCCACCATTACCTATTGAGAAAGTCTGTCCCATAAAACTGGCTCAGAGGACCTGAAAGAAATCTAAACTCTAGCTATACAAGTTGATTCCAGTCACGATGGATCAACAAAACACTGACCGGTGAAACGGTCGCTTCCCCAGAGACAATAGCTATAGCAAATATCGATATTGTTCCAATGTCATTTCTCCACTTTCTTTCTGTGGTTCAATGCACTTTCGCGTTTCATTTGGTGGTATTTCGTTCAACATTTTGCAATAAATAACTGAATAAAACCTTCCGGAGTGGGAACCTATATCTAACCATAATTTCTCTCCATTTATTTTCGTATGCGTTTTAATTAGAAACATGTCTCTGTTTCCAGAAACAGAAAGAGTTTGATAGCACCATTGCTATACCAGTACCGGTAATGTCAAAGCAAATGAAACAAAATGGAGAGTACCGAGAAGCAAGTGAACATTAATTCAGTAATATTAAGATATTAAAAAATAAGCAAATAAATAAATAAATGACATCAACAGCAACGATTAGACATCAGAAGCAAATCAACATACCTGAAGACTGACCACTAATGGCACTGGGATCCACTTCAGCAGAATCACCCTCTGAGGCTGCCCCGTCATTCAATGACTCCTCCGTCTTCCCGGCTCGCATTTCACCATCTCCGCCGTCGGCAATTTCCACTTCCATTGAAACAGCGACCTCGCCGGAAGAATCATCGCCCTCCTCCACCTTACTTGGATCGGCCGACCGCGACATACCTTGAGGTCGCCGAGAACCATTCGGTTCAGAATCCAGATCTCGGAAACCCTCCTCACGTCCTTCCTCCGGCGCCATAAAAAAGACCACTCACGAATCTTCGAAACGTCGAAACCCTAGCAAGAATATTGCTCTCATGTGGTCTACCCTGTCAGGCTGGAAAGAGAAAACAAATAAAAAACATTTCCCGCTCGCTTTGGAAGGTCACTTTGTTCAACAAGACGCGACTCGCGGAGGTTTAAACCATAAAAGACTCAAAAGGAAAACAGCTCAAAATCAGTTTCCTTCGTTGGCAGTAGATTGAGATTGGTGAAAGACTGAAAGAAGGTGGTGGCGTGGAAGGTACGAGCGGTTTTGCTTCCAGTACAGTGCGACGGTTTCTTTACCTTTCTTGTTTTTTTTCTTTTCTATTCTCTCTACTCCGATCTCCCTTATTTTAAAACAAAAAGGAAATGGGGAGGTCCCTAGGGACTAGAAATCGAAGAAGGCGAAGAGAGAAACTTCAAATTTTGGTGGCTTTCGTCGTCCAGATGAACACGACCACGTTCTCTCGGCTGCGAAATATCAGAATTACGAAGAGGTGAAGGCGGCAGGGAGACACAGTACATTTGAGTAGGGCGCAAAAGAGGGTAAATAGGGAGAATAGCGGCGGGAATGGTAGATCGTGTACCCCACGTTCCTTGTGATTCGCGTCGTGTCCTGCCGCTCAGACGTCCGCATAGACCGAAACCGCCTCTACGAGTCGTTAGTTACGGTTAGGTGGCGCGTTGTGGAGAGACATCGCCCTTGTCCGGACGTTAGTTATAAAAATATCTTTCAATTAGTTTTAAGACACAAAAACAAAAATAAACCTCGTTTTCCTTGTATTCTCTTTTTCGGGTTTAATATACGTCTGGATTTGAGGTTGTACATGCAAACCCCTTCCCTTGCCCACCTGACTCTACGCAAGAGCTTATCGATCAATTCATGAATTCTTCAATCTCTTCCTGTTTATATTTGTTAGTGTAATATGTGTAAATACATGTTAGTGTAATATGTGTAAATACATGTTAGTGTAATATGTTGTAAATGAGTACAATATGTGGACCGAAAAACACGAGTCTGATATACAGTGTACAAAATAATTTGAGGGGTAATTTGGTAATTTTAAGGTGTGGGTGCGACTTCTAGAATTCCTTTGATTCAATCTCCAAATAAACACGAACGATCTCCGAATAGACACGAACGATCAAAGTACACCTTCTTCACGAACGAACTAGACGATTTTGGATTTCGCCTAAGCTTGACGAAAAATTTAGTATTCTGATTGGCTCACTGCAATTGATCGTGAAACAGCGGCAGGAACACTTGTTGCTATCTCACTGATTTGGGGTGGTGATTTGGGATTTTTTGGGAATTTGGATGTACGTCTTTGTATTTCTCTGTGTCTCTGTCTCTGTGAGTTCTTGATTTTGGATTCCACCCCCTCATGTCTTGAGCCTATTGTTTTATAAGCTTATCGGACTCCAATTGTATGGACCGGGTTTATCGGAGTGGTTGTAACCCACATAGACTTCTTCTGGGTAACGTCTCCCTTGAAGTGTGGAACCGCTTTGGACCAAGGCAAGATCCACGTGTAGTCCTTGTAGACTGCTTATGTGGCTTCGTTGTATGACTTGTCGTCCATGTAAGCTGATGACATGGCAATTTTGATCTCAGCCATTGCTCGATTGGGACTTGATTGACGGCTTGATTTCATAGGTTGACCGAAGTCAATATTTGACTTATTGACCCGGGCCATGCGGTGCTGATTTGGACTGTACTTGTCGGGCCTTGCAAAATTTGTTCCTACATATGTGTAAATATATAAAGGTAATTTAGTCATTTGTATATTTGTAACCCATGTATATAAAGACTTGTACAGTTTAATGGAAAATAATCTATTTTTGATAAGTTTGCATAGTATCAAAGCCAGGTTATTGCGTGTTTTGTTGAGAGGGGGGGTGACTCAGTCAAACTCGGTCACAAAACAGTTGAAATCGGGCTAACTCGGCTCAACTCGGGCCCAACTCGGTCGAGTTTCGCAACTTCACCGAGTCAACTCGTTGTGACTCGGTCGACTTCAACTCTGGGCTAGGGTTTCGGCGACTCTTTGGGGTTGTGATTTTGGAGCTTTCAGGCCACGAAAACTCCTTCTGAGACCACGTAGAGGATCGTTTTGGCTTGTTCTTTCAGATCCCTCAACAAATTTTGGAGAAATCTTGCGATTTTGCGACGATTAGAAGAGGGTTTTGGGCTGCGTCGTCGACTGTGCGCAGATTGCGATTTTGGCATTTTGGGAGAAATTTTGGGCTACCTAAAACCTCTTCTCTGGCCATAAGTGTCAATTTGGTAAGATTTGTCAAACCCCTCTAGAAATTTTGGGTAATTTGGAGTTTGCGAGAGGTTTTGAAAACCCATTTTCGGGTTGCGTCGTCCCGAGGCTGCGTCTTCGTGTGTTTGGGATTCGTTGTGCACTTTTGGCCTTGTGACTCTTCTTCTTCAGCAATTGTCAGTCAAAAATTGCTTCATTCTCAGGTGCGTTGCTTGAATCCTGGTTTTTGGCTTGTGATTGCTTGTGTGGGAGTCAAAAATCCGACTATTGTGTTGATTTGTGGCTGGATGCGCCTGTCTGTTTGGGGTTTTGGGATTGCTGGTTCAATTTTTGGCTTGGTATTGTTGAACTGTATTTTTTTTTTTTTGCCTTGTTTGTCTTTGTGTTTGTTTTGGGACAGTAATGGCAACGAGCATGGATATCGCTCAGATTGTGCCAATGAAGCTTGATGACACTAATTATGTTCATTGGGCCTCCATTGTGCGTACTTTCTTGAAAGGCCAAAATTTGTGGAAATATGTCACTAGTGCCTGTCCACTGCCGGTTCTTGCTGCTGATAATTCTAATTTGAAAGCAGTCGATGAATGGGAAATTAACAATTCTAAGGCACTTACTTTATTGGTTAGTTCAGTGTCATCTTCTATCAATTTTCAGATTGGCAAATTTGACTGTGCCCATGATGCTTGGGTATTCTTGAAAAAACTATATATGAGCACTAATTTTGCTCAGATATACAAATTAGCGATGGATCTTCACTCTCTTCGGCAGATGCCAAATCAGTCTATCTCTGATTTTTATGCTCAGATGTCTTTTTTGTGCGATCAGTTAGCAAACATGGATCCCAAGTTTGAATATGAGGTAGATATAGTTATTTTTCAGAAGTATATTGAGGAAGCTCACTTGGTTCAATTTTTTATGGCACTTCGTGATGAGTACGACTCCATTCGTCCCTCTATGCTGCACAAGACTCCACTACCGTCTGTTGAGAGTGCATTATCGGAGTTGTTAGCCGAAGAGACTCGTCGCCTTACTCGGGGACCTTTCAGTTCCTCATTGGGTGGTATTGATACAGTTTTTGGCACATCATCTCAGAAATCTTCTGCTTCCTCAGAATGCAAATCTAGTACTACTCGGGATATGAGTAAGGTAAAGTGCAATTACTGTAAAGAGTTTGGGCATATGAAGTTCACTTGTCCTAAACTCAAGAAGTCGCCACATTCTACCTCTACTCGCCACACGACTGCAGCTTCAGCCTCTCAGGGTGACCCATTGCCTTCACAGCCTTCTACCTCTGCTAGTCCTATTCCGACCTTTGGTGATATTAAGGAGATGATAAACAAGGCTCTCATAGGTCTTGGTCAAGGTACTTTCTCAGCTTCTGCTTTGTCTGCCAGTTCAGGTAAGTCTTCTTGAATCATTGATTCTGGTGCATCTAATCACATGACCTTTGATTCTACCATTTTCATGTCTACTACTTCTTCTTCGTTATAGCCTATTTATACTGCCGATGGGTCTACGCTTTTTGTTTCCTATTTTAGTTCTATTTGTACATCTCGTGGAATTCACCTTTCTGACGTTTTTCATGTTCCTGCTTTGTCCATGAATCTGCTATATGTTGGTCAGTTGTGTGATCTTAGTCTTGATGTTATTTTTTCTTCTTTTGGTTGTCAGGTATAGGACCCGTCAACGGGGAAGGTGTTTAGGACAGGACATAAAGTTGGAAGGTTTTTTAAGTTAGATAATTTAGACATTTCAAATTTTGTTTCTTCCCGTTGTAGTCTTTCTGTTACTTCAAACTCATATTTTATACTTTGGCACAATCGTTTAGGTCATGTATCTTGTTCTACTTGAATAAAATGATTTCATCTAGAAATTTAGGTTTTGTCTCTTCCGCGTCTCTATAGTGCATTAATTGTACACTTGGGAAACATACTGCATTGCCTTTTCATACGAGCGAGACCCGTACTTTGGCTCCTTTTGATGTGATTCATTCTGATATATGGGGTCCTGCTCCAGTTGCGACCATGAGAGGGTCCTCCTATAATGTTATTTTTGTTGATGACTATTCTCGTTTCATCTAGGTGTATCTGTTGCGTGCTCGTTCTAAGTTCTATAATGCATATGTTAACTTCTCCACTATGGTTCGTACTCAATTTTCCAAATCTATAATGGTTTTTCGTTCAGATTCTGGGGGAAAGTATGTTTCTCATGTTTTTCGTTCTCTGTTACAATCACATGGTACCTTATATCAGTTTTCTTGTCCCTATACTCCTCAACAGAATGGGGCTGCTGAGCGTAAACACACGCATGTAGAAACAGCTCGCACTCTCATGTTATCTTCTTCTGTTCAGAAACAATTTTGGGGTGAGGTTGTTTTAACCTTTGTTTATCTCATTAATCAACTGCCTTCACTTGTTTAGCAGAACTCTACCCCATTAATCTGTCTTTATGGTACATCTCCAGATTATTTCCTTCTTCGCGTTTTTGGCTCTACTTGTTTTGTGGTTTTGCCTACCATGAGCGCGATAAGTTATCTGCCAAGTCTGTTATATGTATTTTTTTGGGTTATGGCATTGAACAGAAAGGTTTTCGGTATTTTGATCCTGTGGCTAACAAGTTACGCATATCTCGCCATGTCACCTTTTGGGAACATGTTCCCTTCTATTCCTTGCCAAAATACTCAAATCAATCTTCTATGTCTCCTACAGTTGCCTTTGATATTTTTCCTGATGATTCTTCTCCATTGTTCTCTCCCATCTCTGATTCTGTTGCAAGTTTGCCGTCTAACGATATTTTGTCCCCTTCGCCTCCTGCAGTTGACGTGCATGTGCCTTCCTCCGCTTCGTCGTCTGAGCCTATTCCTCCTTTGTCTCCAGACATCCCTCCATCAACACCTCGCCAGTCTTCGCGCATTCGTCGACCTTCGGTACGTCTCAATGACTATCATGTTTCTTTTTTGCTCTTACCTCTGTCTATGAACCTTCCTCCTACAGGGAAGCTTCCTCTGATCCTCTCTGGCAGCAAGCAATGGCTGAAGAACTTCAAGCCTTAAACAAAGCTCATTCTTGGGACCTTGTTTCTCTTCCTCCTGGTAAATCTTCTATTAGTTGCAAGTGGGTCTAAAAGGTTAAAACTAAGGCTGATGGGTCTATTGATCGGCATAAAGCTCGTCTTGTGACCAAAGGATATAATCAGGAGTATGACATTGACTATGAGGAGACGTTTGCTCCGGTGGCTCGATTGACTTCAGTCCGTGTGTTGATAGCCATTGACTCTATTCGTCGTTGGGATCTTTTTAAGATGGATGTGAAAAATGCTTTTTTGAATGGTGCACTCATTGAAGAAGTCTATATGGTACCCCCTCCCGGTTCTTCACATCCTTCTGGGCAGGTATGCAGACTTCGTCGTGCATTGTATGAGCTCAAACAAGCACCTTGTGCTTGGTTTTCCACCTTCTATTCCAAAATTATTCAATTTGGGTATACACAGAGTAGTCTTGATTCTGCTTTGTTTACTCGTCAGTCCTCTTCTAGAACAGTTCTGTTATTACTCTATGTTGATGATATGATAATTACTGGTGATGACATACAGGGCATCTCTGATCTTAAGCGCTATCTTCGCTCTTGTTTTGAGATGAAAAATCTTGGCCAATTACGGTATTTTCTTGGTCTTGAGGTTCTTCCATTTGATGATGGTTATGGCCTTTCTCAGGTCAAGTATGCCTCTGACTTGCTCAATCGAGCTGGTCTATCTGATAGCAAGGTTTGTGACAGTCTTACGGAGCTCAATGCCAAATTTTGGCCTGCTGATGGTGAATTATTATCTGCCCCTACTTTATACAGGCAATTAGTCGGAGGATTGCTCTATTTGACTATCTCTCGTCCTGATATTTGCTATGCAGTTCATGTTGTTGGACTGTTTATGTCTACTCCTCGCTCTGTTCATTATGCTACAGTCTTGCGCATTCTGAGATACATTAAAGGCAGTTTGTTTTAGGGATTATTTTTTTGTTCCTCTTCGCAGCTTCATCTCTCTGCATGTTCGAATGTTGATTGGCCTGGTGATGTTACTGATCGGAGATCTACTACAGGCTATTGTATTTTCTTGGGTGACTCTTTGATTTCTTGGCGCAGTAAGAAGCAGTCTACTGTGTCTCGTTCGAGTACTGAGGTTGAATATCGAGCTCTTGCTGACACTAGTTCTCAGCTTGTTTGGCTTCGTTGGCTTCTTCATGATATGGGTGTGCAGTTGGACACTCCATCTCCACTTCATTGTGACAATAGCAGTGTCATTCAAATTGCTCATAATGATGTATTTCATGAGAAAACCAAACACATTGAAGTTGATTGTCACTTTATTCGACATCACTGTGTTTCGCGTACTCTCCATCTGTACTATGTACCTTCACAGGATCAGATTGCAGATATATTTACTAAATCGCTCACCAAGTCACGATTTCAGTATTTGTGTTCCAAACTTAAGATGTGTTCTCTTGATACTTATTAAGTTTGAGGGGGATGTTAGTATAATATGTGTAAATACATGTTAGTGTAATATGTGTAAATATATAAGGGTAATTTAGTCGTTCTGTATATGTTTAACCCATGTATATAAAACCTAAAATAATCTGTTTTTGATAAGTTTACAATATTTAACCAACACAAGTCATTAGAATAAGGTTTCCAGTTCTACAAATTCATCCGACGCGGAAAAGCAGAGAACGAGGTGGACCTCCTCCAACACAATTCGGGCTCTCTAACTATGTAAATCTGATCTCCCACCTTCTCGTCTTTATAAGCATCCTGGTTCCTGTGCCATGTCCACAGCGCGTGCGACGAATTCATGACCTGCGGCCCATAACGTCCGATACATTTAAGAACGCGGGGTGCGCCAAACTGGGGACAAAATGTTCAACGTTATGTAACATATATATATATACCTCCAGAATTCCATGGCCGAAGCTGCTTTCCCTGAACGCGCTCCACTCCGGCTGACCGTCCCAGCAGAATTTCCCCTTTGCAGGTCCAGAAGTGAAGTTCAAATGGCACACCCCGCCGAATTCGGGTACGTTGTCCGAACCGGAGGGGCATTTCCCTGGATCGTCGGCATGATCGACGTCGATTCCCTCTATGTTTCCGCCATCTCCTACAGTTATGTAAACGGGTCCGCATGGATCCAAACTGTAGTTATACACTCTGTTCATCCGTTCGTAAGCATGGACCTAGTGTTACACGACGGATATATCATCGATAGATGATCGATCAAAGACTCAAAAGGGTCGTTTGAAGACGTTCGGTGAAAAAAATCAGGAACTGATTATTCAATCCTTACGTGTCCGGAGAAGACGATATCGACCCCGTAGTGATAAAGAAGTTCTTCCATCTGTTGTCTCATGCACTCGAATTCCTGGTAGTGAGATGAGTAGCTGTTGTACCATGGCGAGTGCCAGGAAGCTACGAGCCACGGAGTCACCTTTCGGTCTACTTGTTTGAGGTCTTCCTTCAGCCAAGCATACTGGGTACCTGTCAAATTAATGTCACGGAATGGTGGAAAGGGAGAGGGGGAGAAATACTGGTGAAAGATTAATGAAGAAGGCAGAGGATGATCACCTGTAGTGTTGTAGTCAACATATGCACCCAACATGATGAAGTGCAACCCGCCCGCATTGAACGAGTAGTAGACACTTGAATTAGAACCGCTCTCCTCTGATGGAACTGCAAACCGAGCTGCATAAGATTGGAATGTGAGTTCGTCTATCTGAGGTTCGATCTCGTGGTTCCCTGCGATTACCATTACGGGTATTCTCGAGGTCAGGGGTTCCATAAACCTGCCAAAAAGAAGAGTGTCATAAAAAAATGTTCTCGGCTAGCCTCATAAACTTCAGCACCTAAATTGATCGTCGAAATGCCTGAAGGAAATGGAAGCGCGAGAGAAGCAGAGAGCTGGGAAGATGTGGTTTTGATTACCCTAATCGAGTTGCAGAAAGAGAGGCAAAGAGATCACTTTAGTAACTTTACCTTCCCCAGCCATCCCACCGTGGTTGATACGACTCTCTGATGGGGGCATCTGGGAACGCGCAGGAAAAACAAGCCGCCCCTTTCTCGCCCGTGGTCCTGTACTGATTCGCGTAGCACAAATCTCCGACCATTAGAATCATGCAAGGGTCGTTCTCGATCAAATGGTCGATTGTTGATGTTGAATTGCCCGTCAGACCCAAATCTCCGACAACCGCGATTCGCCTCGGATACCTGCTCGGGCCTGGCTCCGGTGGAGTTTCGAACGAGTGTTCCCCGCTCACCGCTGACAATGAACTATCCCCACATCTGTAGTAATATCTTTGGCCAGGTTCTAGACCTGCAGATCACAATTCAATGGGAATACACCAAATAATTTCACTCATTTCTCACAGAAAAATGAAACATATATGTTGTTCCTGCCCTTACCTTGCAGCCTTACGTGGTGAATGATCCCTGAGGTATAGTTTAAGAGCCCTTCAAATGGGTACAATTGGGTGTAAACCGTGGAAGTTCCTCTTTGCACATGTGGATACTTTCCCGGTTCTTTCCCAAACCAAACTTCACTGGCAACAGAGGAGGGATCGAGCGGAGTTACCTTGGGCCCAATCTGGGCATCACCTGCACTTAATCCGGGAATGAATTCGCATGATCGGACGCCTGTTTAATTGGTTGAGAATTGCAAATGTAGAAGATCGAGTTCGTGATGAGGGATACCTCATACCTGTGACCCAGGAGACCCACATAGAAGAAGGCGTAGATAATGCCAGGGATATCTGTTCAGGGAAAATGGAGGGAACTTTCTTGGTAAGCCTCGGGTGATGCATGGGCAAGTCATGGCTGCCGCGACGAAGAGAAGGATCGAAGCGGCGAGTGACGGGCGGAAAAGGGCCGTCCGCCGTGGAGGGGATGCCATTTTTATGCGCGGACGCCGCTTCGATCAGCAGAAGCACGAGAAGAAGAAAGTATCTTGAAGAACCTTCCCGAGTCACGAGCAACATGGAAAAGGGTTTCTTCATCCCGACCACAACTATCGCTACAATTGAAGGGAGGAGATGATGAGACTGATCGGGCAGGAGAGTCCGCGTCTCCGCGAGCTTGTGCTGAACTTCGGTGGCGGAGATGACGGGCCTTCTTTTCTCGAGGGATAGTGACCAGAGCAGACAAGTCAGGAACGTGTATCAGAAGAGGGAAGTGATAAGGATGTATCGTGTCCTTTGTTAAGATACCAAGAGGAGGAGGAGCGTTGGTCTTTATTGAGACGTCGGTCCAGAGAGAGTATTTCTCTAGGTGATTCGGATATTCCTACATTTCATTTGTAATTCTATCTGGATCGCAGGGGGTAACATTTTTTAAGGCAGTCGAGGCAGGCAAGGCACGGGGATTTTTGGAAGTCTGGGGGAAACGAGAATTGATCTTATGCGGTAACACCCTGCTAGTTGCGAATATTTGAGACCAACCCAACTGCCAAGAAAGAAACCAAGCCCAATCCTGTCGTCTTTTTGGCCCATCGGTCATCATGCGAAAATAGTAAAATACTGCTGGAACGACAAATTAATTATAAACTCTTTTTGACCCATAGGCCATCATCATGCAGGCAGTGTTACTGGAATGACAAATAGTTTGTTATTATTGTCTACCAACAAATGGTTTTTTAAGAATTCCAAACTGAGGTAGGAAACAACTAGTTAAAGTGAAAGACAAAAAAAAGAGGTATATATTCTGGAAAGAAAGAACAACCAAAGAAAAGTTTCTTTTCCCCTTTCAAGAACAACAACATTAATTGAGTCAAATTCACTATATATTAGGAGACAGCTGAATGAAGTAAATGTAAAATAAGAAGACTTGTTACACTTTCGAGAACCACTATAGACCATTGTAACAGTGTTTGCATACCCAATATTGATACTTTGCACGTATTACTGACATTAAGAAAGAGAAAAGAATAAAAAAGAAGAAAGGAGAAAATTCCAAAATCATATAGAAGCTTGGGCAGACATGGCAGAAAGGCTTGAAGGAAAAAGAAAGTAAGGGATAGGCGGAAACGGGAAGAAAAGGCGAAAGGCAACAAATGAACAACAACGCTTCTGCACCTGCTTCATAAATGCGTTACAATAGAGAAACAGGCCGAGGTTGAGGACAGATAGAGAGGTGCAATAATGAGGCTTTGTTCATCCGTGACTGTGTAAAAATTGTGTACACTGTCGAAACAAGCACGTGGTGGGTAGGTGTCCCAGTACTTAGCACTGGGATCCCCTACGGCAGGGGAGAGCTCCCGCCCCAGAAGTGATGGATCCCACCATGGATGAGGATTTCGCTCCCAGGCTAGAGGCCCTTGAATAGCTGGCCGAAGCTCCCGCACCGGATGGAGTGAAGTAGGCACCGTTCAACAAAAGATCGCCCTCCGATCTCCAATTCCACCCCTTCCAAACTCTCGTGTCAGTGTCCACCCTCTTGGTCACCTGCTCAATTAGCAATGTCTCCCGTTGATTAATGTATTGCCTCGGCGTTTACACTGGTGTTATTTTGATGAATGGGAGAGAAAAGTATATATATATATATATATATATATATATATACAATAATACCTCCTTGGCAAAAGGATTAGTAGGGGCAAGGTATCTATTGCCTTGACTGTTGATAGTCGGCTCGGCACTTCCACCGATGGCATACATCTCCCAGTGGGTGTAGTCATTGTTCACTACATGGAAATATCCGTGCCTACATCTGCTTGCACAAGATTAAATGAGGTGAGAATCCAAGAAATTTCACATTTGAACTTCCATGTGGTGGAGGGAAAAAAGTAAATGAAGATCGAAACTCGAAAAGTCTTCTTGCCGTTTTGATTTACCTAGGCATTCTCTGGATGAGGCCTTCGCCGAAATGGTTGAAAGCGATTGTCACCTGCATCGCCTTGTCTCTTGTGTAAGAATCGCTGTGACCCAGTAACATCACCTGTAGCAAATATAATTCTTCCGGCATAAGTTACAAAATAGAGGAGCATGGAAGGAAACACAAAAATATCCCAACACTCTTTTATTTCTAAGACAAAATAATGAAAATAAAATATATACCTCATTGTGATGGGTAAAGTAATTGTTGGATATTGTAATGGCGGTCGATCCCATCACAGCGTCAACAAGACCATCGGCGCAGTTAGAGAGGGAATTGTGATCAACCCACACGTGACTCGAGCCGAAAATGGAGACGGCATCACCGTCGGCCATTGTCCTCCAACCATAGTGGGTGGGCGAGCTACGAACCAAGGCATTGCCCGTGGGCTTACAGTCATGGATATGGAGCCCGTGAATAATCACGTTAGTGACAAATTGGATGGTAATGCAGGCACCATTAGCTATGTGGACATTGACTCCGCGCCCATCAATGGTCTTGAAGCTGTTCATAATGAGCTCCTGTTTCAGGGTGATCACCATGTCACGCTTGAAAACAATCCACAAAGGCCTGTCTTGAATGACAGCATGCCGAAGTGTTCCAGGTCGAGGGTTGACGGGGTCATCGTCACCGGGGTCAGTGACCACATAGTAACGTCCATCGCGTCCACCAATAGCGTTGCGACCGAAACCAATACCGCAGTCAGCCAACCTCTTGCGGTTGCGTTGCCAATTGGGATCGCAGCGCCAGCAATCATCGATAGGGTTACCAGTACCACAAGATAGATAACCGAGGGACCTCCGATGGGTGCTGTTAGCCACAGTCCTGATCAAAAGAGCCAAACAAAGGTTAGGTTTAGGGCTACAATAAAAGGATATACAAGTCCAGAAAAGAGGTGTCTCGGTAATCTGAAAGAGCAAAGAGAAGGAAATAAAGAAGCGGCTTCTCAGTGTTCCAATCTCCCAGTCATAAAGGAGCATTTAATACTCCTATAGTGACACTAGAGTTTTATAATTCGTAGGAAGTAAAAAATGCAGGAGGAGGAGGTAACATTCAATTAAACACGAATAATTTGTGATACAGCGACTCTCGAATGCGGACATAATGGCGGGTCGGCTCGTAACAATTCTGTCCGTATATCTATTTTCCAGTAAATATAAATGAGAATGCTCTTTTCCAGTGATGGAAATTAGAATACCGAAGGATGGATGACTGCCTAACATATGATACTCCGACAGATAAGAAATTGGTAAATGAAAAACAGGAAATTAGAATAACTATAAAAAAAACAACAGCAGAGGTATCTGCAACAATGCACTTATGAACTTCATCATGTGTTGACGGAATTTATGAGCGAGAACTGCAGCATGTCAATAAATGGTCACATGGAACTTCAATAACATTAACATGGGTTGGGTGTCACACGGATTTTATTTCATAGTTAAGAGTCACATCAATCCGTCTACGACCATTGAAATGATTTTTATTAGATCGAAGAAGAAAAGGAAAAGGAACATTAGAGAAACAAAGTGACATTAAAAAGAGAAAAAACAAAGGTGCTTACTCGAGCACTGAGGAGGCAACGCTCTCTGGATCCTCGACGGCGTGTTGCGTGGAATCGAAATCCGACCTGCATCGAGATGTAAACACGCTCAAAAATGGCCAAAGGGGTATTCAATTGTTGAAAGGCAATGTCACTTCTTCGAGTTCGAGCGAGCCCGGGACCGGTCGAACGTGATTTTGACAGAAACAAGGATCAGAGCGGCTGGGCATCATTACGGCTAGGGGAACCAAAAAGGCAGAAGCCATGTGATTGTTTAAAACAGATAAAGCGAAGTCCGTGCGGCTTCGAAGCATCCAGTCATCCACTGATCGGTGTTGTTCAGTCGTACAAAAACATTTAGGTAAAATGAAAAGCATAGCATAAACGGGCAATGCTATTCACAACGGAGGGATGGGGATCGTTGATCCAATGCTCTATTTTCGTTTCGTTTGTTCATCGACAATGCAAAATAAAAAAAATAAAAAAAATTATAACAAAGGCTCATAACATATCCTCGATTTTCGTAAAAGAAAAAATGGAATACGCATGTCACGCGAAAGCTTGTGCTTGTTTCTTGGCTCGAGGAAGAGAGAGAAAACAGAGCTCTAGACCGGTGGAAGCGGAAAAGGAGGCTCAACCGCCCAAGAGGGAGGACAAAGGTGAGACGACTGGACTGAGGGACGGCCTCGAAATTGCACGTAATAAGACTCAAAGTCAAAAGTGATATTGAATCTGTTGACGACTGTATCGAGTATCGAGACTAACAAAATGAAGAAAATCTTAAAGAGACAGCAGCAGCTGATATCAATTTTCAGCAACAGTCGAGTGTCACTGTTATCGTTACCCAGGAGAAGGATTCGTGGGAACTTCGTTCTTTACTAGGGCATAGCCACAGACGGCGACGACGCAGTATCCTTAGTAAGAGGACGATTCACAAGAATTTGTTCCAGGTTCTGCAAATAGATATCAGCGGAATAGACAGCCTCGACGAAAAAACTGCCCGACATTTTTACCCAGTAGAAAAAGGTGCTATATTAGGTAGACGGCCCAGATCTTCGGATCGCGATCTAGACGGCTTAGATTGCCCCAAGAAAAGAAAAGATCCCAGAATCCGATGCTCGAATAAGCGTAAGCCGTCTAATTCTCTCTAGGAGCCTAACAATTGGGAGTTCAAAGAATGTACTCTGAACGGTTAAGATCGTTCTGGTTCACATCCTTACACTTGTAAGTTGGCTTTTCAAGTCATTCAAAGATTTGGGTGGACTGAATAAAAAGAGAAGAAGAAGAACGCTCACCACCATCGTTCAGCGGTTAGGTTTGCCGGAACGTGTTTCAAGTTGGATTCCGCTTCGCTCGTCCTGCAAGGGGAAGCACTTGGAGATATTAAGAACTGCAAGAAGCCAAGGCTGCAATTTGAAATAGAGTACAAGCCAGAGGGAAATTGAGACGTTAAACGAACTCATAGACAAACTAAGCTCAGTTGAGCGAAGTTCCAAACGTTCATACTCATCGGAAAACACTTCCAGTGCTCGTCGGCAAATGGTTTTCAGACCTGGATATCTTCTTACGAAAAAATCGGCCAAACGACACGATAAAACCGAGTGAGAAAATGAGTCGTTCTGTCAATAAATCTGTAAAAATCCGAAACTTCAAAGACAGAGCACAGGGGAGATCATATGGGGAAGGCCGGGCGGGATCGTAGAAGAACCAACCGAACGGTCATTCCCCAAGGAAAATTTTAGGCAGAATGAAGAATTCTGGAAACAGAAAAGGCAGTGAAATATGCGCTGAAACCATTTTTCCCCCTTCAAGGCCGACGTACAGAACGCCGAAAGGAAACAGAGCAGCTCCAAAAGGCAAAATTCGCCAAAAACCGTTCCGCATTTCCCAAATAAGAAGAAAGCTGGAAACAAAACGAGGAAACGCCACACAATGTACCTCGGATCCGGCTCCTTCTTGCCAAACCATTCGATCCTAGCTTCAACGGACAGAGCCAGGATCAGAAGCAGCAAACTGAGACACCTCACAGAGCCCGCCATTGCCGTCACAGACTTCGCCGCTCGTCTCCGTTCCGATGCTATTCAGGCCCCTCTCCCGTTCCTTTAACTGACGAGAGGGAAGCGAGGAAGAGGGGAGAATTAATAAAAAAGGGTAAAGAACAGGGCTCGGCGAGCTCCAAAAACAGTCAAAGGACTCGCATTGAAACCTCCATTTTATAGAACGTTCCCGCAGGCCACAACTCGCTCACCCTCCCAAGTCCTAACCACACCGCCGGGTTGAGTTAACTTAACCCGACCGAACCCCCTCCCACTTTTCTAACCGCCATTAACGGACTCTCACCCCTCTCGAGCCTGTGTAAGCACCGACGCCGGCTTCTTCCACGTGTCATCGGTGTCGGCCAATCACGTGCTAGTAACATCGTCAGTGACTCCCACCTGACATCCCAACTAACCCTTCGCCAATTACATTTTACTCCTCGGTTAAAAAAAACATATAATAAAAAAATATAAAAAATCTCCCTTCCCAACGGCCCCACAGCGCACTCCACATCGCGACCGTCAGATCGAGATCCTCTTTAACCAATCATCTTTTTTATCCTTTTCCGGGGGCACGCATATATATATTATTATGATGCTCCCATGCATCAACAACCGATTCCCATCATGCCACGATCTCACGCGTGTTTGGAACGTTTCGGACCACCGATTTACCACTCTACCATCGAGTTTCTATTCCCGTTTTCACCCTTCGTCTTTTCCCCTTTTTAATTATTCATTTTTCGGTGGATTAAGCAATTTCAGCCGTTAAACTAGAAAACATTTTTTAAAAAAGAGAGAGAGAGAGAGAGAGAGAGAGAGAGAGAGAGAGAGAGAAAAAAGTGGGAGCGTAGCCTCGACCCGTTTGTCGCAATGGCGAATAAAAAGATCGTCCGGATCGCTTTTCCGCTTTACATATTCTAAATTCGTTCTAAAAATTGAAAAGGTGGATTTGGTAGGCCAAGGTGCAACCATCACAAATCCACCGAACACTCGTATTTATAAATCTCATAAATGGTTCATTCAATCCTTAACAGTGCATCTTTTGGAGCTTGTAAGAATTAAGGACGTGTAACTCAACAAAACACGCGTATCGGGAATCCGAAACATGCTCCAAGGGTGGGGGGTGTCAGGCTGAAAATAAGATTGTACCATAAACTGCATTAATTTACGCTCGATTATTTACCAAAACAAGTATTAAACCTACCGTGATTTGATTGGGGTTAGCGTAAAGCAAGCGGAATTAATCTCTTTATCCTTTAATTTCTCTGAAAGGTTCTTATGAAATGAAACAAGCTATAAGTGCATAACTGATTTATTTGCTTAATAATCAGAGTCGAGAAAGACGACTATAAACGGCAAAAGGAAAAAGGATTAATTAGAGACAAACCTGGGGATCTGACCAGTACCCTATGAGCTTCCTTTCAAGACTGAATGAAAATCAATAAATAATCCAGCTTTATTAGATGGAAAACATGCAAAACGCTCTTTTGGGACCTTAATAATACGCATTTCCAGAAACAGCTACCAAAATGTGAAGATTATTATTATTATTAATATTGTTAAGTGCTTACTAAGACGAATTAAATTTTGCGAAACCGGAGAGTTTTAGGAGGCAGGTGCGATTTCAGAGGGAAGTGCCGTAGCTTCACTGTCACAAAATAATGGTAAATGTACCGCACAATTAGCTCCTTAATCACATATTCCCGTGCCAAAACCGCGAAACATGGAGCTTAAACAGAAGGCTAATTAATTGATTAGCATCCCATTTTTTGTTTTCTGAATCTTAAGCTTTAATCAATCCGTGTCTGAAATGGAATTGTTTGATAATCCTCGACCCGATCACCGCCGCAAATCTTATCCGGTTCCATTAACCTGGGGTTCGGTCCGGTGAAGCAAGCAGAGAGTCAGAGACGAGAGTGCTCTCCTTTTACGGTTTAATATTCTTCGGGGCCGTCATTAGTTTATCATCCAAGACCCCCGCAACTTCTTTTTTCTCTCGTTTCCGTATTTTCGCTTTATTGAGAAAAGAGGGAAAGAGTAGAGAAAAGGACGACAGGTTGGATACTACCACAGATGCAGGGTCTCCACTTTATCCCATAGTGAGGAAGCCCCGTTGGCTCGTTCTCACCGTACCCAATCACTGAGCGTCTCACCGGTCATCGTTCTTTACCGCGGTCTCTCTCTAGTTAATCGGGACACCGACACCGAGTTGCGCCAACGTAGGGGGAAAAACTGAAACCCGGTGAAAGGAATTTTTACGGGCGTGCGATGGCGCGAGCCGCGGGAGCCGCGCGAGTGGCGACGAGCTCCCGCCCTAAATTCGGGCGGGGCGCAGGGTTTCGTCGGGGGAGAGAGGCTGAAATTAAGACGCGGAGGGGGGGGTCCATCGTCGAAGGGGCCACCGGGGCACCGACTGAATAGGGGGCGGACTCACATGGCACTCAGCGCTCATTAAGGGGCGGATTGACGGTATTAATTTCGCCTTTTTCTCGCGGTTCTGTTGGCCAGGGACGAATCGGGGAATTAGCTGCCACTGGCGGTCAATATTGACGCGTCACTTTATATCGCTTTTCTGTTTTATTTTTTTATATTTTCCCGTGGCGACGGAGTTTGACACTCCACGTGGTACGGCGGCCAGTTTCGTAACGGAACCGGCAGCACGTCCGCCTTTTCCTGTTGGTTTGTTGGGCTTTTGGCGTCTTCGCCTCTTACTGAACCACAGCCCCGGATTTTTATCTTTATATGATTTATTTATATATAATTATTAAAAAAAAAAAAAAAACTGCATGAATCTCATACGAATCGTGGCAGCATCCGAGGGGAATCATTATTCGTTAGAATCGAGCTTAAAAATCTGGTAACGATATGCCAAAAACTGCGTAGCGTGAGAGCCTCTCCACGTTACTTGTTTGTCTCATCTTGGTAATATAGAAATAAAAACGAAGAAGAGAGGAGGCGCCGTTCCGGCGCGCCTTATCTTGCGATTAAAGGGTTGACAAAATCCCTGTAACTCGTTCCACTTCTGACGCCGTAATCGCTGGGGCTAAATGTTCCAAACGTACTTCAGCTTCTGCTTCTGTTTCTGCTTGTGTTACAAGCGACTCCTTCACCGGAAAATCAGACTGTCGAGCGAAGACCGTGGAAGAAAATAGTTGCGAAGATGCCTCCTTGCTTTGATCATGAGTTAAAGAACTGGATAGAATGGTGGAGGGGGGAATTGGGATCCTTGTTTTTGAAGTCTGGGTTGAGGTCCCCGTGAATCGAGCGAGCCGACGACCCGTGCAGTCCTGCTCCTGCTCGGGTGGGCATTAATGAGTGATGGTACAGAGCCGTGCATGGTCATGACCGAGGGCTGGCTAAATTACCTCTGCTACATGTTTTCTCGGACCTGGTTCAACCCTCGGCATTAACAAACTGTCAACTAAAACAGTTAGCGCCATTAATGGGCGTGTACTTTGCATCACGGCCAGACTTTCGAGGGAGAGAGAGAGAGAGAGAGAGAGAGAGGGCCCGGGGGAGATCGGGGCGGAGAGAGCATGAAGAATTTATTTAGGGGTTCAGAAATTGCAGAGAGGGAAGGTCGCAGATTGGGTGTACTCATTCATTATTCCATCTCTTTCCTTTCCTTTCACAGTTTCACACCCATACTTGATACTCCCTCCTGCCATTGTACGTAACGTAAGACCCATTCACGGACGAGACGAATATATTAAAGCTTTTTTTTTTTTTTTTTTTTTTTTTTTTTGTGGTTTCTCCTGGCAAGACTAATCGCCCTTATTCTCTCCGAGAGAATTCTCTTTTCAGAAGAAATGGAAGATGAGTCTTCTCCGTGACAAGCGGAAAACAGGCACCGGAATTTACTTTCTTTAATGGCTTCCAGTTCCTTTTTGCTGTCTTGCAAGCCACGCATATGCTCCCTCCTTCCATCTTCAAGACTTCAAGTCTTCAACCCTCAACCCACCCCAATAATATGCTAACGAATAACGATGCTTTGCATTTTACCATAATTAATCTATAGTACTAGCTCTATAATCCATAATCATCCCCAATGGCCTTCCCCGGGGTCCCTTCGAATCATTGCGTTGCGAGATGCAACGCGAGCGAAAAGCACAAGGCAAACCCAGCCCCTCGCACGTCGGACTGACAAAAAGTACCTGTGCCACTGGCTGAGACTCAAACCCCAAAAGTTCCACCACCTTTCCCCCTTCCTGAAGAGTAGTACCAGACCAGACCAGACCAGACAGAGACAATGCTCGGAGGAGAAAGCTAGGGAAGGGGTCCCACGGGGATGTGGGGCACCCATTGCTCGACCAAAATAATTAGTGTTATGAAGAGATCCAGCTGGGTTATTTCTACTCGAAGCCGTGGCGTCCCCACGTACTATTATTTCTCCCCGCCCATCTCATTCTAACTCCCTCTTTCACGCCCGACACGGCTCCTGCCGGAATAATGCCAGGTCCCACTCCTCCCCCCCCCGGGGCTCGAGCTACTAAAATGACAAACTCCTCTGCTCGCGCCAGGGTCCCTTAGCCGACGAACTCAGGGGTACGACTGTCCCACTCGTGCATCATCTCTTTGTTTGTCACCTCAAGAGATTCAGTCGCTGTGGCCGTGGAGGCTAAAAGGGGGTGGAAGGAACAATTTTGACTTTGAAGTTTTGATCATGGCGTTTGGGGCGTTTACTAAGTTACCCGGGCTTAATTAAACTCATTAAGCGGTGCGAAGTTTCATTATATCCTCGCTTTTTCTCCATGAACCGTAATCATCTCTCCATGTGACTTCCTTTTAGCGTCTTGCGTATCCAGGATTTGAGGAGTAGTAATTTGCAGGATCTGACGTGATTTCGGGTTGGGTGGGTTGCTCTGTTCACGGGATCATCAAGAGAGAGAGAGGACACAGGAAAGAAACAAACAAACACATCGATCTCCTTCTTATAATCTTATGATATATTTGAAATAATCCCAGCGCCGAAGATTTACAGAGTAGTCATGGTGGAATGCCCAGAAGGGAGATTTGCGGGACCTGGTCATGTCTCGATTACAGTGCGTATCGTTTTATCAGGGTCCTGATATCAGGCCAAGATCGCTTAGCAATGAGAGAACCAAACTCTGATTGATTCGCTCCTGCTTAGCACAAGGAGACGAAAGCAGAAGACAAGAGATAAAAGAGTGATTATATAAGGCGGGGCTGGGCGGGGCGAAAAGAAATTACCTAATATCCGAACAATCTAATCTACTACCTGAAATCAACATGTTATATTTGAACTGTTAATTAAGGTTTTGTTTTAGTAATATATAAACTCGGCGCATGTCAGGCTTTGGAGACGTGAACACAAGTCCTCCTCGCAGCCACCAACGACCCTCCCCGAATAAACAAGTCATCCCCACTCCCCTTTTGAGTTTTGAGCGCATCTTCGTAAGTCGTAACATTATCCAGAACGCGCGAAAAAAATTAAGTTTTAAAACAAACAACCGAACAGGGCCTTCTGGTTGGTTTGGACTTTGGAATTGGAATTTGGACGCGCGCACGAGAGAGAGAGAGAGAGAGAGAGAGAGAGAGAGAGAGAGAGAGAGAGAGAGAGAGAGAGAGAGAGAGAGAGAGAGAGAGAGAGAGAGAGAGAGAGAGAGAGAGAGAGAATCCCGCAATTCTACTCTATCGTACTAATTTTTTTATAGTCCCTTGTGCGCCGTACAACAAACAGTCGGTACTCGGTACCCTGTCGAGTTCGGCTCGCATAAACTACTCCTAGTCCTCGACGAGCTGCGCCATGAACCCGAGTGTTATAACTTATAACCATCGATCGTGGCTTGTATCTGAAACCACGTACATGGCTTTCATATCACAGGTCAAGTACTAAACTTTCGTAGGTTGGCACCACCACGAGTCGAGTTGTCTAGTCCGTTTTATCCACAAGCCTCAAAAGCGAGTCCCCACCGTGTGACCTCCGTCTATAATGCTTTGCACGGTTGGCCTATTTTAACTAAGTCGACGTGTGTGACGGTGTGTCACGTCTAGATTCGACGAGGGTTTCGGTTCGAAGGCCTAAGTCCACGCCGCACATGCGATGCCCCAAAAGTGAAATATTCACTCGCTCATCCACGTCTTAATTTTTTAAATTTGTTTTGGACGACCCAAATTTGAGGAAAAAAAACTGCGAAATCATGTGCAGCAGCTAGTCGCGCAAGAGTCCACTTTATTTTTATTTTTATTTTTTATTATTTTTTATTTTTTATTTTTATTTTAATTTTTTTTATTTTTTTTGCGTGTGTGTGTGGTGCGCCACGGAGAATGACCCCTTTGAAATGGCGTTTATAGGTCGCATTCGAAGAATATATTCACTGAATTCTAATGCAAGGAACTGGCGATTAGGAGTCTTTTAATTTGGACCAACCAACATCCGCATAGTGAGTCTTGAAATCGTAGCGCATTCCACGCTAGGACTGATTGAATATTAAACTTTTGAAAAAGAGGATTATTCAAACGAAGAAATAAAGAAGAAGAAAGGGCGGGATGCAGTGGGGGGGGGGCACCACTGGTCCACTTCACCCAACACATGAACGACCCGACCAGCCTTGACCGCGGCCGGAACCGTCTTTAAAGACGTGCAGGGAGTGAAGGGTAAAAGTGGGTGGAGCTCGCCTGATCGCGCTTCACGCCAAATTCCGTTAAAAGGGTATTTTACGGCTCCTTCCTCCCCTTCATCGGTAGGCGCGCGCATTTGGCGCCGAGCCTCGCGAATCTTACTCAACCCCAGTAGTCTTTGACTCCTTTCAGTCCTTCCTTTCTTTCCACCCAAATCACAACTGCACTAACAACAACACCCCAACCTCCCTGATGTTAGCCCTCTCTCTATCTCTCTCTCTCTTGTTTTTTTTTTTTTTCGTCTTTTTAAAGAGAAATTACGTAAAACATCTCAACTAATAAAAAAAAAGTACCACACTTCCCGTCTAATTATATATATATATATATATATATATATATATATCCTTGGGCGTGCTTCTTACCTAAACAATTCCAAGTCTCATTGTATATATTTGATGTTACAACTACTACCAAGCGGAATAATTCTCGTAGCTATGAATGATGTTCATTCATGAGCCGCATAAAAAATAAAACTTGGAACTTAATCATTCGTATCCCGAATTTCAATTCTGTTCAAGCAGCCATCAATACGTACATGACGGAAACTAATCCATGAGTATTATTATTCGAGTAACTTGTAAGGTATTTGTCCATTGACACTAAGCAAAATGCATGTGCAATGATTGATGTTGATTCGGGGAGGGGCTTATCGTCCACTTATAGAAGCAACCAAAATCCGTTCTGAAGCCCGTACGCAAGCACAAGTCGTAACATGCGCACATTCGATTCCGAGGGGTTTTGTCACTAGTTAGAAGATGGATCGAACATTCTGAGCCATCAGATCCATCGCCCCAGCTCAGCCACGAGGCCTAATTGTTGTGGCTCGCATTAACGCACCCTTTTTATTTATTGTAACAAATGTATAGCTCCGATCTTAGCCACATTTGCAACTTTATCATTTTAGAAATATCTGTATCATATGTATATACGAGGACGTATTCCCACCTTTCCTTTAACCCGTGCCGAGCCCCCGTGCCGAGCCCCCGTGCCGAGCCCCCGTGCCGAGCCCCCGGGCCGAGCCCCGTGCCGAGCCCCCTTGCCGAGCCCCCGGTCCTCGCGACCTGGACGTGGTAGATATCTAGAATCGGACGTTACACATGAATTCGGAAAGCGTGAGTAACGCAACATTTTTTTTGAGTGGTTGCCGGGGGCCACCGAAAGCACTGTTTGCCTACAGCGTTCCGTTTCAATAACGAGTTATCTCATCTGAAGCGGTCCCGGCCCCCGGGGACCAACTATACGGGGTCAGGTATCGGGAGACAGGGGCATTTAGAGGAAGTGTTATCTCATCTGAATTCTTCACTTTCTGCTACCTGTACGGGACAGGAATGACGATGCGAATAGGCATGCCCATTAATGAGAGGACCTGGCAGCAGTTCCGTACCGTAAAGCATAAAAAAAAATAAAATAAAATAAAATAATAATAAATAAATAAATAAATAAATATATATATATATATATATATATAGGGAGGCCCCACCGCGGAGTACCCCTTCGATTTAATTTAAAGTTTTGGATAGCGTGATCAAAACAAGCTTTTTTGTTTTATATATAGATATATTTAACGGAGAGACGATAAGAAGGGAAGATTGTGGGATTGGTTAACACTTGTCAGGCGTCCGAGACAGATAGATTGTCCCTCTATAATTCAGGCCCAATCAACGCAGCCTAAATCCGATTTTCTAAAGCAGACTCACTGTCTCATGTGCAGATGTCCATATCCTTGCATGCCGAACCACAACCCACATGGCCTCATGTGCACTTATGCACACCCCATGTGCCTTGAATGCGTGCTAACATGCCCATGTTCCCTCCTCTCCCCTGCCCCCTCTCCCTGCAGCAGCTACTTAACGATTGACACCCGTCCCTTCTCCGCCTTATTAAACTCCAAAACCCGAATCCTCGAAAACGAAAAAACCGCGACGTGGACGGCCCCGGATGCTCCGTTTCTCCTGCTACGCAGCCTTTTAGGCCGTCGATCGTGATTCTAGATTCTTTCTTCTATTAAGAAGTAGACAACTAGACAAGATATAGTAACATTAGACTATGCTTTGCTCGGTTTAGGCACATAAACGAGCCACGGTCGCTTGCTTATCGAGAAATGGCTCGAGTTTCAGATCTGATTTGGTAGCAAATACGGTGTTCCGACTTTTGAGGTAGCTGCCGTTCCGTTTCACGAGGTTCACAAATCACAACCAATAGTAGACAAGCCAAGGCCCAAGGGTTGGGAGTGGGGCCGGCGGATAACTAAATGCAAACCGGTCGAATAAATACATTGAAAACTTTATCCGTATGAATTATAATGTCTATTTATTTTTTCCAAGCTTAGTAATCATAAATGTCTTTCAGTTTCAGATCGTGAAATCTCTTTGGGGGGGGGGAGGTCTAATCTTGTCGCGGGCCCGTGCGTGCGTGGGACCGGCGGCTTGAGATCTACTTGGACTTGGAAGAGAGACAGAGGAGCAATAGGCACATGTGTTGGTGGGAAGTGGTGGGGTCTGGTTTTAGTGAAATGAATGATGGGGATGCCTCGTTCCGTCCCTGCCTTTATCTGAATCGAACAGCAATATGAGGAAGAAAATCACGTCGAACCGAAACCCGGTTCATACATACGTCGGAGACTCGGACTAAGTGCTTGGGATGAATGAATGGTATATTATTTGTTTGTGGCGTTAGTGGAAGATAGATATAATCGGCCGGAAGCGGAGTGGGTGCGTATTTGAGAGAATGTCACGGGTTGGTTGTATCCGTTGGAGTGGGTTCTTGCAAAGTGTAGCCGTTGGGTCGGACTCATTCGGGGCCCCATGTAACCGTTGCGGACCTACTGGTCCCACTTTGGAGGTACGCGGGCAGGAGCCGTTGCTCTCCTCATCGTCTTTCTCTTTCTGGACCCACTGGCCTGGATAAGGAGTTGCCATTCCTGACTCGTGACTCGTGAGTCGAGAGTTTGACCAGGTACCTTCCGCCCGATGGCCATGATTGCGCATAGGTGTTAATTTCACCCGATTATCTGATTACCCATTCTTTTTAATAAAATTTTTTTATTTATTTATTTTTTAGTTACCTGATTACCTAATTTTTAAATTACCTATTACCTATCTTCTAATTGAAACAGATATGAATAATGTCTATTTTGTACCCAATTACCCGATCACCCAAATGGTAAGTAAGTAACTTTTATTTCTTATATATATTTTTTTATTTTTAATTAATGTCACATATATTTTATTTATATAAAATAAATATTTTGATTAGTATTTATTATAATTATGAACATGTTACTAGCGTTAATATTTAAAATTTTATTTTTACTTTTTTGTGTTATATAAATTATATTTTTTGTAATTTTTTAAATATTTACGCATATATTTACCTATATATTTACCTGATTACCCATTTACTTGCGGGTAATCATGTAAAAAATTTAGATTTAAAATAATAAATTTTAATTCGGGGAAATCGGTATTCCGTTACCCGTACCGATTACCCGTCCCGTTTCGATTATTTCTCGATTACAATTTACACCTTTGATTGTGCATTCAACATCCCCTTGGCCCATGGGTCTAATGGTTCCATCGTGCAGTGAAGATTGAGACGGCTCCGTTTTGGGTCCAATGGTCATGGGCCCAGTTACTTTGATTGGTTCTTCTAACGAGTCTTCAATCATTTCTATCTGTGATGAATGTGCACTCAGTTGACGCCACAATGTACGTGGGCCTAGGCTCAAGATATCTATGATGACTTCCGATGAAGTGAAATTCAGTAGGCCAACGATACAACAACTGCAGCGTCAGCCCAAGGGAGTGTGTGGGCAAGCCAAAGCGGCCGCAAGCCTGCAACGCATTCAGCCCAAAAGCATCGTCCGGCCTTCTCAACACCTAACCCATTAAAGGATGGGGTGTGTTACCCATGGTTGTAAAACAAGTGAAGCCCAGAGAGAAAGGAGCTACTTGGGCTTCTGGGCTGCGAGGCACGCTTGGAAGGGCGAAATCTAAAACCTTTTCACCACTTTAGGTTAGTTTATTGGGCTTGGTTGGAATGAGGATCTAACCCTATGTATGGATCAAGGAGTTGTGAAGGTTGTGGAGGGTCAAATTTTTTATTTTTTTAAAAAAAGTGAAGCCCGCCCATCTGAGTAGAGTTAGCAGCCCACTAATGTGTAAGGGTGTTTATAATTTATTAAAAAAAAGGTAAATAAAATAATTTATTATTATTATGAATAATACATAAGTAAATAGATAATTTATCCAATAATAAATAAAATATTATTTCATATCCGATTATTCATTTACCCGATTAAACTCCACCTAGGAACGAGTACATGTAAAGGTGTAAAAGGGTAATAATTATAGTATTTCGTCACCCGTTTCGCCTGAAAAAAATTTAGTCATTCTGTCACTCGAATTTTTTGGTAATTGGGTAAATAAATAAATAATAATATTTTAATAAATTTAATTAGCTAACATTAATAATTTTTTTTTTTTTTTTAAAAATTATATAAAAATTACATCTAAATTCTTAAATTTATTTAAAAACAACTCAAACAAATATACAACACACATATTATTTAAAAATAACATCAAATACATAAAGTTTTTAAAAATTACCAAATTACTATTCAAGTAAATACCCATTATCCATATCCGTTTCGATTAAGAGTCGGGTAATCTAATAATTAAATAATCGGGTAATCCTGTAATTAAAACAAATAATTTTATTTTTTATTCATCCAATTACCATAATCAGGTGGTATCTGGTAAAATTCGGCCGGAGACTCCTGATTCTAGGACGCACCAAGCACCCACTCGATGTCTCAAATGTTTTGTCCTCCTTCAACTTCGTAATCTGTAAAATAATGGCAGCGACTTCCGAGAAATGGGGTCGCTCAGTCTTCCAACATCCGCTAAATGGGTTTTTTTTTATTGAAAAAGCTTCATTTTTTTTTTTATCGTTCTTGAGAATCTGCATTTTTTCTGTGAAACCCGTTAGCTTCAATATCGAATCATTGACTGGATATAAACCGGCTGCCACTCTTGAATTAATAGAAAGGGGCTGTCGAGCGCCCACCAACTTAGGCTAATCAGTCAAACATTGCGAACTATCTTCGTCGGTTCTAACGATTCAAAACTGTTTTGACCTGACCCAACTCGCTGTTCTGGTCCAAATCCATTCAATTATCAGTCAACCTGTTTATTTGTCTTAATCTCACTAATCTTACTACCATGTTTCCGAATCCAAGGGAAGATCAATATTCGAAAATTTCGTTACGCTCTTGGGATGAAACTGATCAAGGAGACCACCATCATTCATTCTTCACAAGCCATAATTGCCCGTTTCACATTTACTACTCTTTTCTTTACATGCTGGGTCTGTCCTCACTGAAGCGCTTGCTATGGAGATCCCAAGCCATGGCAAAAACATCATTAATCAGACTTTAAATCAAAGGCTCCTCCTCCCGTAGCGCGCGCTCCTGCTCGCTCTGTTATGTGTTGCCTCTTGCAACAGATGAACCGACAGTGAGGCGAGAATCATAACGACGGTTGCCATGTTTCAGACAAACAATTCGATTTCTGATTTTATCTGCAAAATGCGTGCGGATCTAACGTTCCTTTTGGGGTCTCTGCGGAGTCTCTACTTCGAATCTACTCGTGTCAGTGAATTTAAGGAGTTTATATAGCAGAGAGTTGGAAGCAGGGAGCAGAGAGCACTCGGGAGGAATGGCCGACCAGAAAATCTCATTGGTTTGTAAAAACGTAATCCATGTACCCCATGTAGGTGATCGACCGTAGAATTTCGTTGCAGGAGTGGACTTTCGTTTGTTTAGAGTGGGTGTGTGATAGATAATTAGATATCCCCTGAATCCGCCATGAATGGACACTTGTGTGTATATTCGTTTCAGTGTCCTTTTTCTTTTTTCCGGGCTCCATCACTTGATGCACGACCAGTCGTGGTGGGGATGGATCAGATCACTCATAGCCCTGATTTCATTTCAGACTACAGACTCCAGAGTCCTTTCGATGCTCAGGAATAAAGGGGCATTTGGGATTGGCGTTGGCCCCCCCTTCTCACTGTACTACGAATAAATTTCTTGAAATTTCGAAATTGCTTTTCGAAAAGACCCAGGCTCGAAGAAATAAATCATCAAATGGCGACACTCGCTCATGGCGATGGCGGGCGTGCACACGGGGCCCTTCCTCGGTTTCCTCTTGCGTATTGGAGTCATTCCGCACAGCGGCACAGGGCGGGCGGCTTCATTTTTTTTTTTTTTTTTTTTTTTTTTTTTTCATTGTTCACAATCAATTATCGAAGATTAGAAAACTATCGACAGGAACTGAGATGCTTACAAACGAAGTGGTCGCAGTCAAACAAAACCAGCTTTACTGGGAAAACCGCCTAAAAAAGAGAGAGAGGGAGAGGACACTGAAAGCACCCCCTTTGAAGTCCGATAATCCCTCCTCTTTTTCTACACATCCACCAACCCCGGTTCTTCTTTTTCCTTTCCCTCCCCTCAGCAATCGCAAGGTCCCCTCTTCCATGGCGTCGTCTCCGTTCTTCTTCTTCCCCTTGCTGCTTTCTCTGCTCTTCTTTCTTTTCTTTACCGATGGGCTGTCGCAGGAACCCACTAATCTCTCGGAGGTTGATCTTCTCCTTCGAAAGATCAAACCTTCTCTGGAGGGCGATTCGGAGAACATCTTGCTAGCGACTTGGAACACTTCGCGGCCGCTCTGTTCGTGGCGAGGCCTTAAATGGGGTTTCGCGGATGGGTCTTCTCTTCACTGCGAAGAGGGCTCTTCTCCCCTCAAAGGTAATCTCACCCTTGCGAAAGACGCGCGACTGAGGCTTCTCTCTCTTCAGCTCCCGGCGGCTGGGCTGACCGGAACAATCCCCAAAGAGATCGGGGAGCTTTCTTCCTTGCAGTCGCTCTACCTTGGGGTGAACTCCCTCGTGGGTTCCATACCCCTTGAGCTCGGGAACAGCCCGTCGCTCTTCGATGTGGATTTGCGAGAAAACTCTCTCAACGGCTCTCTTCCCCCGTCGATATGGAACCTCTGCGACCGCCTCGTCTCGCTGCGTCTGAACGGGAACCGTCTCTCTGGGATTATCCCGGACACCGCCTTGCCCAACTCCACTTGCAGCAGTCTGCAAGTTTTGGATTTGGGGAATAACGGGTTCGAGGGGGAGTTTCCCGAATTCGTGACCGGCTTCGAGGGATTGAAAGAGCTCAATCTTGCGAACAACGACCTTTCGGGTCCCATCCCTCTGCAACTATCCGAACTGAATCTTGAAAAATTAAATCTTTCTTACAATAACTTCAGTGGGCAGTTGCCTGCGTCGGCCGGGAGATTCACATCCGAGGCTTTCCAAGGAAACAGCGCCGAGCTCTGCGGCCCGCCTCTCGGCAAGTGCAAGGGCAGTTCTGGGCTAAGCGCCGGAGCCATTGCAGGGATTGTTATCAGTTTAATGGCGGGAGCAGTGGTTCTGGCTTCGGTTTCTATTGGCTTCGTGCAGATTAAGAGACGGAAAGCCAGAAGAAAAGGTTCTAACGAGGAAGCAGTCGATCAGGAAGAAGAAGAGGATGGGAATGAAGGGGAAGGCAAGTTACTGGTATTTCAAGGTGGTGAGCACCTTACGCTTGAAGATGTCTTAAATGCAACTGGTCAGGTAATAGAGAAGACTTGCTACGGTACTGTTTACAAGGCGAAGCTTGTTGATGGTGGAAGCATCGCTTTGAGGCTATTGAGAGAAGGAAGTTGCAAAGACAGGGCTTCGTGTTTGCCCGTCATAAAGCAGCTGGGTCGAGTCCGCCATGAAAATATCGTTTCACTTCGAGCTTTCTACCAGGGCCAGAGAGGCGAAAAGCTCCTCATTTATGACTACCTCCCCAATAAAACTCTTCATGATCTTCTCCACGGTAATGCATCTATCTCTCTGTTTCTCTTCTATTTCCTTCTGAACATTCTTTCTCGACTGCATTACCCTTGTTACAGAATGCTCACAGCACAAAATTTTCCCCTGTTTCTCTTGTGATTCTCAGAAACCCGAGCAGGAAGGCCAATGCTGAACTGGGCTCGGCGACACAAAATCGCGTTAGGGATATCGAGAGGACTCGCCCACTTGCACACCATCCACGAAATGCCGATCACGCATGGAAATATTCGATCCAGTAACGTTCTGGTCGACGAATTTTTTGTAGCTAGGCTCACGGAATTCGGCCTCGACAAGATGTTGGTCCCAGCGGTGGCCGACGAGGTGGTGGCAGCAGCGAAGACCGACGGGTACAAGGCGCCGGAGCTGAACAAGATGAAGAAATGCAATTCCAGGACAGATGTTTATGCTTTTGGGATATTGTTATTGGAGATTTTACTTGGTAAAAAACCAGGGAAAGATGCAAGAACGGGGGAAATAGTCGATTTGCCAGCATTGGTTAAAGCGGCCGTGTTGGAAGAGACAACAATGGAGGTATTCGATGTCGAAGTGTTGAAGGGGATTAGGAGCCCAATGGAGGACGGACTGGTGCAGGCTCTGAAGGTTGCTATGGGCTGCTGTGCCCCGGTTGCTTCGGTGAGGCCGGATATGTTAGAGGTGGTGAAGCAGCTTGAGGAGAACAGACCCAGGAACAGGTCTGCTTTGTATAGCCCCACAGATAGAAGTGAGATAGGTACCCCTTTCTGAAATTCTGATTAGCTCTTTCTGAGTCCTAGCTAGTAGTTTTGCTCGATCACTTGTTGAATCCAAACCTGTTTTGAAACGTTTCTAGTTATACTTCTGTAACGCCACCGGAGAACCCTCTGTCTAGAGTATGAAAATGGAGTCAGAATCTGCTAGGGAGGATCTAAATTGATACGTCTGGAACTGGGTTCCTTGTTTGTAAGATTTAAACATGTTGGGGGGCTGTGTTTACCATTCATTTTGTGCTAACTGTAATATTGTATTAGCATCTCTGTAAATCGAGAGGAACCAAATACCTAAACCAACAAAGGTGGACGATTCCCCAAGAAGTGACTCTTTTCATTACAAATCAAGCTCGCATTTACACCAAGTTATTCTCTCCCTCGCACTCCTAATCAATCATATGCTTCATAGGTTTGAGCTGCTTGATAAGAATTTTGGCAGACCCAGTTTGAATAGGATCACTTCTCTGTTCTTGAGCACGACATTTGCAGTCGAAAGTTGGGATTTGAGGAGGGAGGGGGGGAGTTGATTGAGACTTGAGAGAGACCCAACCCGAAGGAACGAGGCGAGAAGTCCCTCTAGCTCTTAGCGTTTGAGAGCTTTTTCTTTATGAAAAAGTCTATGACGGAAAGGAATCAGTGCCTTCTTTCTTTATGTTGCGGAATCCAAAGCGTTGATGCTTGTCTTTCCTTTTTCTGCAAACTCGATCGCTTAGATATCCAAAAAGAAGTTTGAACCTCGAGTTCGCGGATTATTCTAATAGACACTCCCATCTTTACCTTAAGAGCCCCCATTTTTATGTTTCAGGATTTCAGCTGTCAGAGGTGTTTATAGTACTGATATCGTGCGATTCTTCCTTTGTTCATCACAACACACCACTACCAGCATTAAGTACTGCTTCCCTCGTTTATTCCTTTCACAGCACTTGCAGTTGCTGCTGTCATTCTCCCCTTAAGGTCCGTTCTTCTAAAACTTGGGTTCACTGTAAAAGAACCAAGCCTCCAGCAGGCAAGTAATCTAGCTCTGTTACCCACGTTTCTGAACAAAATTAATCACCGTTTCAGAGACAGAATAGAGAAGAACCGCCATTTAGAAATCAGAACCGGAGAAATGGGGGCAAGGCCTGCCCGTTTTCCCTTTTCTTTTAATGTTTTGAAAGGATACAATCAAAAGAAAGAAGAGAAAAGAGAAACCCATAATGGTGCCTTTGTGTGGCTTCCAGTACTCTAAAGTGTAGCCTATAATGACATTTCGGATTAAAGTTTTCATTTTGCAAGTGGAAAGAGAGAAAGAGTCGGAAAGACGAAAAGAGGAAAACATAAACGTTGCACATTGAAGAAACGAAGCAATCTCAGGACTTCGAGGCTTTTCCCCTTGTCCGGCCCACCACCATTGTTAGAGTTGGGGAGGCTGCTGTTGCTTTTGTGCTATGTATCCAGCGCTGCTGCACTGGAAGAACGGTCCCGGGCCACGGTGAGGCAATAATTCACATACAGGAGGTCGTCCCTACGAGTATTTTCTATCACCAGAAAAATGAATCTAACTCTGACCGTCTCTGAGGTCTACGATTTGTGTAATTTTATCAAACATGTCAGAGGCGCAATAGAAAAGATTAAAAGTACATATGATATGGAAGCTCTGAAGCTCACAAGCGTGGCCTACGCAGTTGGTTTTGCTATTCCTTGCAAGGTAACTCTGAAGTTAAGATGGTCACTGTGTTCTCTGTTCCTGCTATTTTAGCTTTCATCTGCCACGTCTCTGTCGTCCTCCCATTCGTGGGCTGTTGATTTCTCGCTCGATTTCGTACAATTCTCCAGTCGCGTGAGATGAGTGAGACTTAATAAAACTTCCCTGACTCGTTTTAAAACTTTGGAATATATTCTTCTGGACGCAGCAGCTGTTGCCCTGGAAGGAGGCAAGCCTCTGGAGATGTGTCAGCAGGTTGAGGACTCCGGGACGTGGTTTTACATTATAAAGATCAAGAATGAATAAGACCTCCCACTTCCCAGTTCTCCATTTTTGGGACGCCAAGCTGATTCTTTCCCCTTTGTTATGTAAATAAATGTACACAGAAAACTGAAGCATGGATAGATAGTCCGATAGAACCCTGTTTCCGATTCTTTTGATTCTTAATCTTCCTAAATAATTAGAGCAAATGAAGTGACGGCTCACCGATTGAGCTCCGAGCGGTGCTGAGGAAAAGATGATGGGTCCGTTTCATTGGGTTTCCCCTGTATAGTATAAGATGATGATCATTTATTAATGGTATCTGTGTACGACTTTGATTCTTGGATTACCCTTTTTTTTATAGAATTCATATTTCATTAAAAATTACGTGATTACCGATTATAATCATTATATGAAATTTTATTCTTTTTGTGGTAACCGGTCACTCTCTCACGGACACGCCCTCTTTTGGAGTTGTCCTCGCTTGCTTGCCTCACCTTGGGCTTCATATGTGCCACTGATTCTCTCACTCATCCCATACGAAAAATAATTCAGAATGGCGGCCACCTTTGCTCCACTGTGGAATGCCCCCTTGCAGTTACACCACACCAGAAAAGATCTCTTTTCTTTTCGAAGCCATTCCCTTTTCATTTCTTCCAGTCCTCTCCGTGCCTCCCGCCGCCTCTCCCTCTCCCTCTCCCGCAAGTTTTATAGACCCCTCGTTGTCGTTGCCGCGCAATCTGACATTTTTAAAGGTTCGGTCTTTTCCTTTCAATTGATATTTCGCATTATGATTCTTAGTCTCTTGGGGGATACGGCGCATCGAGTTGCAACTGCTCTTCTTTCTTGTTATTCTACTTACATATGAATTACAAGAGTTGATTTCATTGATGCTCTCCTTCCACGATTTTGTGCTCTATTAGTATTTCAGACAGTGCTGAGAGTTGGCAAGGATGGAATTGAGGCAGGGACGAACCTAATACCCGTAAGTTCTTCTTCTTCTTCTTCTTCTTATTATTATTATTATTATTCGTCTTTTTCTTGTTTTTGGTTATTCAATGAAGTTAATAATTTGGACGACCAATGAAGTAATTGTGGTGGTTGAACTGACGAGTCACTTGTTAAATCCTGTGTGATATTTTATTTCAGGATCCTGTACCAAGACCCATTGCAAGAGTTGGAGTGACTGTTGCTATTGTGGCCATTTCCCTTTTCGTACTGAAATCAGTCCTGTCTACTGTATTCTTCGTGCTGGTGCGTTGTCCTAAGAGTATACTCAGCTGTCAAGTTATAAGCACTTAATATGTTTCTGCAAATGCATTGCGCACTTCTTTTCTCAAGATACAACTTTCAATAGCTCTCCCTGTTCGTGCGTTATGCATTTGATGCAGCTTGAGCTATAGAGTATTGCGCTGTATATTCTCATGATAACAATCAGTCTTGAATAACGAGATCTCAAATGGAAGGTTAAGAAGATAGCAATTACCCAACTTATTCATACCATTCAAGTGGCATTCTTGTTTCCCGTTTCATTTCTTACTATTTATTATACTTCTAGGTTTTATGTGAACTTATTTGTTTGTCTTGTGATGTCTTCACCACATGTGGTATTCTGAACTGAACTGATGTTGTAGTGGTTCATTTAGACTTTGATGTGTAATTATCTCCGGCGGTTAGCTTCACTCATGGACATATCCTTGTGTCCTGGAAGTTCCACTTGACTATACAAAGAAGCACTTTCTTTCATTGTGTGGAAGCTTCAGTGAATGGTCTGCGGAGTTTGCTGTTGGCTTATTCTTGGGGTTATTCTTGCTTTTTTGGCAACTCAGAAAGGTTTTAACCTTCTTCGAGTTAATATATGACTTCGTTACCTCTTGAATCTTTCAAGGAACACGACAGGGAGGACGTGTAGGGGCACAACCAAAAAATGTAGAACATATTCTTTATTCTATGAGATCTTGTTACAAGATATAATAAGCAAGAACTATGAAGGCTCAAAGTTTAAGATTAGAACCATTTGAAGAAGTGTTCAGAGTTAGACCAGTGGTAATAATGATAGAGGTTTAAACTATGCTGTTAAGTTGCTCAAAATCCACATTTAAAACTTTGCATAATTGGATCAAAGATGATATCTGGGTGTATGGCAATTATAGGTCTATGTAATTTGAACTTGGTCTATTTTGAGTGAGTTTGAATGCAAATTCTACATCCTTACAAGACAGATGGTTTCTCCCCTTCAGATTAAGCCTGGTGAGCAGCAAATCCAAACTTATGTTGCATGTGCTCCATGTGGTTGAGTGTTGTGCAGAATGGCACCAAGTTGGTTCTGCATACCAAAATCTATATCTCAACTAGGATTTCTATATTTTGTAATCTGTCTTTGCTAATGTATCACATGCACACCAATGTTAAGTGACCAAAGTTTTTGTAAAATTATGTTGAGTGTGATTGTATTTATCTTTTTCATTTTAATTATAATTGGAACGGAGTCTGTGAAAATAGTAAACTTGCAGCTGGAAGCTACAAAACAACTTGAGTCAAACATGTCAATCTGTGTGCAGATTGTACAAAATTATTCTGTTTAAGTGCAAAGGCTCTCAGAAGATGAAGCTAGCGTACTAGTCAAAATGATTTTAGAGCCTTCAATATGTGTGTCTAATTTTTCTTGCACAGGCGATGATGGGGCTCATATATTTTGGATACTTAGCCTTGAACAAGGACGAAAGACCTAAAGGAGGTGCAGACACAGGTGCATCACAGGAGGAAACATTAGAGGAGGCAAGGAGAATTATGGAGAAATACAAGTGATGGTAATACACCAATTGTTCAAAATATCTTGCTACTTTCATCAGAGCTATGTTGACCTGCTGACCGCATGGCGAAACTAGTTCATTCATCAGCTTTCAGATGTATATACTCTCATAACTCTAAAATACATCTTTCTTGTCTATTCAAGTTGTAGATGTCTATTTTAAGTCTTTTTACTAAATCAAGCATTTTTAGCAGACAGTTTTTACTTTGATAGTCTCCTTTTTATGAGTCAAACGTTTAGTATGTCCTCTGCCAAAACTAATATGTGTATCTCATGGCAGGTGGCTGATCGTTTAGGCCTGTTGGTTTTGTTCTGTGCATTTCCACCTTCCTGAGCTTATTACACATTGAATATGAAGCTTCAGACTGTAGATCAGAAAACCTGTAAAAATGTCTTGTAAAGTTTCCTCTTTTTGAGAGATGTTAAATGGGATTGTTTGTAGTACCTAACAATCCACCAAGTGAATCTAAATGGTCTATTACCGTAATTACCAGAAAGTTCATTTTAGAATAGGGAAGTAGGAACTATATTCTACTGAATAATTGTTTCAACGTGGAACAAAAACCTCTGAAATTTGAAATCTAACTGAAGTTTCTTCGGAAGCATTCATTTGTGCCAATTATGTCCATGAGCATAGGAGAGTTTTAGATAGATGCTTTCAGAACTTGCTTGAAAAAGGCGTGCTCAAAGCTCATAGTGACCGTGCCAAAAGAAGAGAAGAAAGAAGCCTGCAGTTAAAGCTACAGGAATCTCTGGTGGAATATTTATGTCCAGTGTGTTCCTCTAAATAAAACGTATCGACGTTTCTGTTCAGCGAGGGTCATTTAGAAAAGAAAGCTTTTTCACGCGATGTTTTGGAAGGCAGCTAGTCAACCGACAGAATATTATTACTCTGTAGTTACGAAGCTCGGACAAATTACCTGCAGCGTGAGAATAGCAATGATCTTCTAAGTCTCGGATCTACTTAAAATTGCATTTGTAACGCTCAGATTAGGAGAAGTGAACAAAATAATAAATGTGCAGTCACGTGTGCAACCCAGTGCCAGTTCGTAATCTACAAAGAAGGAAACCAAGAGGAATGCAGCAAAGGTATACCACAATACTGCTGGGAAATACTTGTCCATGTCAGTGACTGAAATACTTCAACGTGACTGAAAGGTATAGTTAGCTGCTGCAAACTGTGCTCTAACTAAAGAGAGAGCCCTGGAGCGGTGAGATATCTTGTTCTTTTCGTCTTTAGGCATCTCAGCATATCTACGCAATCATGGAGAACAAATGAATCAGACACAAAACTCGCTCAGTGAGAATGTCAAAAATGAAGAAGACTTACGTCAGTTGGTAGCCATCAGGCTCGAAAATGGGGTCCCAGCCAAAATCTGGAGGCCCTCTTGGCAGAACGATCTTACCCTGGAAAGCCACAAAATACAAAAACGTAAGTTGCATGTAACTGTCCTAAAGGCTGATTTAATGCAATAGTGAACTGTATAATATTCATCCAATAGGCCGAATAATACAATAGATAAGTGGTGTGAAGACTTTCAACAACAACTGGAGAAGAAGAACCGATGAAGGGTCCATAAGCGAAATTTAGCAATTCATACACCATCACGACTTTCTGTCCATTAAAGTTTTGGAAGTGAGAATTAGTAGAAATGGACACTACTGTTTAAAAATACTGGAGTAAATCAGAGTGCATCAAGATTGGTCATTGATCCCCATAATACCCTGGAAGGTGTTGATTTGTGAGTTTGACTCGTAAAAGGCTACACATGCAAAAACCAAGATTGATCACAACTAAACATTCAACTCAGAAAAGGACATACCATTGTCTTGCCAACAAATGAAACTGGTTCCTCATTTGGTCCAAGAGCAAGAGAAAATATACACATAGCATAAGCTGATTTGTCATCATAAGCCTTCAATAGATTGTTTAAACCTGCAAAGGCAGGTGGAAATGGTACTTTAACCTACTACGCATAGAAAAAAGAAAAAAAGAAAAAAAAAACTAAAAATGTAGAGAGAGGTACCTTCATGGCCAATTTTCTGCAGAAACCATTTTCTGAACAGCAGAATGTTCATATATAGAAAGATCAGGAAGTTAAAACAAATGTACTTTCGAAACAAATGTAGTAGCATATTTCAACAAACAAGGAAAGAAAATAAATGGATGGAATACAGCTATAAACGTGGATTAACATACACAACAAGAAGAAAAAATTTACCTTGGCAGGAATTACGGGAATCAATAACTTACATGTAGGGGCCTGCAAAAATTTAGATAGTCAAAAATGTATTCTTACTTTCCTCCAAAAAAAAAAAAAAAAAATGTATTCTTACAGTTTGCTATACCAAACTGAAAAAAAGCTGTATAAAGGGATGATAAAAACCTGGAAGCCCATTGAGGGCATTGAAGCAGAGGCAGGTGTCTTCAACAAGCACTGGTCCATTAACCTCCCACAAGAAAAAAAACTCAAAATTAGAAGTTACCACCAAAATAAAAAGACAAAACAAACAAATTACAAGTGTTTTATGGTGTTCATCTTGATACCATCAACTACCTTAGCTGAAAAGAAAAAGCAAAACTATTGCATGGCAGCCGATTGATGAGGCACAGAAATAACAACTTGACAATGCACAGAAAGTAAATTTATTCAGAACCAAACTACTCCCAAAAGGCAAAACACAGATGAAAGATGAATACAAGGTAGACATGGTTCTCAAGGTTTATCCATAGCATCCGTTTTACATGTATTATTAACATATCCTTTTTGTTATGAGAAAATTCTGTCTCTATCACACATGTGTTGGTCGTTAATTAGATGGTTGGACAATATGACATTTAACTTTCAGCAGTGATTGGCAACACACATAGCCCAAGCACTCTTTAGCCAATATACACAAAACCAACAATCATCAATTCCCTCATGAAAGATTTGAGCTGAAGTCCAATCCGCAAGATTCAGCATTTTGTTATGTCTTTCATAGGGTGACATGGGTTTGCCAGAGGAAGTATATTGTAACTAGTGTATTTCCCCTCGGGCAAAATATTTAGTAGTAACACAAGCCAATTAACTCTGTCGTATAGGACACAAATCTACTTTATAACACCCACTATATCCCACTAACATGCTAGGCAGAAAATACCTCCTTTGCAGCCAAGCGAGCTTTTTCCTTAGAAATCTCTTCTGGCTCTCCTTGCAGCTCTGGCACTAGAAAAGTCATACCCACGCAAAAGAGAAACATCAAATTAGTTTTTCTCGACCCGTAAAATTATTCATTGTAACAAATTACAGTCTTATTCTTTTCCTGATTCACAGTATATCACCAGATAATTCAGAGACGCTTCCGGAAGTTTAAATTTTTTTTTGAAAATGATTAAGCAGTAGGACAATATCATGTGAAAACAAACAGTCCTAGCTTTTGTTGTATTTCCGACGAAGATAACAAAGCCACGGTAATTCCGGTCTTATTCGCGTCTATTGGCTTCATTAGACCGATCATTACAAGACGAAATAATATCTTATTATTAAGGGTTTTAGTTTGTAAATGACCTCGAGTTAAAGGAACCAAAAAGTGAAAAGAAGAAGAAGAAGAAAAAGAAAGAAGAAGAAGAGAGCGTTACACTCGAGTTTAAGAGATTGAAAGGGGATAGAGTTGCCTAAAATCGCTCGAACCTCCTCCAGCTTCTTCGCATTCCCCGTCACGAATGTCACCGGCCGCAACAATAGCGACCCAGACGCCATTATTTCTGCACACAGCTGCCCTTCCTCGATCAACTGTAGAGCTGTACCCGCGACCGCCAAAGCAAGACAAAATGTAAGCTGCCTCATGCACCTATGCATTTGAACCAGACCAGTCTATTGGATCGAGATCGGACCCATTCGATCCGGACCAACCTGGTCCAGTTGAGTCCTCACTCAATCCAAACACCGTCCCACGGGACCCGGATCCGCTGGCCACAGCCATTTATGGCCAGCGTACGCAGGGCCAATGGCGGAGCGCCCAGGCACGAGGTGCCCGTGCGGCGCCTCCACCATGCGCGGATCCGGGTCTCAACCGGGTCATTCAACAGACCAAAAAAAAAAAAATTTAAATCGGCCAAAAATCCGGTTCGGCACACGTCCGAGTTAAGAACAGTATTTTTTTTTGTTGTCTAATTTTTTTGTGGTCTAACAACTATATACTACGTATAGTTACAACTCTGTACCATCCTTTGCACAATTCTATACCATTGGAGCATTTTTTTGTGTGGTTTAACAACTATATACTACATTTAGTAACAACTCATCAGACCGCCTTTGGACAACTATATACCATTACAATATTTTTTTTTTTTTGTTGTCTAATTTTTTTGTGGTCTAACAACTATATACTACGTATAGTTACAACTCTGTACCATCCTTTGCAAAACTCTATACCATAGGAGCATTTTTTTTTTTGTGGTCTACCAACTATATATACTACGTTTAGGACCAACTCTATACCAACCTTTTGGACAACTATATACTACGTTGGTACACAACTCTGTACTAACATTCAGATAACTATATACCATTCTAAGGCAACACTTGAAGCGCGCATGCGCTAAAGGTAGTGCCATCCTTTGGCCAGTGAAGGCCATCGGAAGCGGCCATTCAAGATCTTTCGACTCCTATCATCCTCTAACCCTTTACTATATATAGTTCCTACTCTGTACCATCCTTTGCACAAATCTATACCATTAGAGCTTTTGTTTTTTTGTGGTCTAACAACTATATACTACGTTTGGTACCAACTCTGTACCATCCTTTGGACAACTATATACCATTAGAGTATTTTTTTTTTGTTGTCTAACAACTATCTACTACTTTTGTTACCAACTCTATACCAGCCTTTGGACAACTATATACCTTTAGAGTATTTTTTTTTTATTGTCTAATAACTATATACTACTTTTGGTACCAACTTTGTACCAGCCTGTGGATGACTATTTACCATTAGAGTTTTTTTTTTTTTTTGTTGTCTAACAACTATATACTACTTTTGGTAACAACTATATACTAATACAATACTACGTATAGTTTCAAGTCTGTACCATCCTTTGGAAAACTATTTACCAAATGTTTATCAATTATTTTTTGGTTCTTTGACAACTATGTACTAATTTTAGTTACAACTCTTTACCATCATTCGTACAACTATATACCATTACATTAAATGGAGATGAGAGAAAATGAGAGAAGAAGAGGGATGGGCGAGAAGATGAAAATGTTTTTAACCCGGACGTGCGCTGAACCGGATTTTTGGCCGGTTTAAATTTTTTTTTTTTTGGTCTGTTGAACGACCCGGTTGAGACCCGGATCCGCGCATGGTGGAGCGCCGCACGGGCACCTCTTGCCTGGGCGCTCCGCCATTGGCCCTGCGTACGCTGGCCATAAATGGCTGTGGCCAGCGGATCCAGGTCCCGTCCCACATGCCCACACTGCCCACATCAACAACTGACTCGGCAGTACGACTCGGGTTAGGACTCTGAGTTAGGACTCAAAGACAGGAGTGGGGGAAAATGACAACTTACCGATGGTGATTTATGCACAAGTGTTGCTAAAATGATGGATCACATACTTCAAATGAAAATACCCTTAAATCTTAATTTATAAACTCAGTAATACATAAGTTGATGGTCAATAACACTGGTGGTACTGAACCAAAGTGGGCCGACATAACATATTATTGGTGGTCAATAATATAATAGTTACAACATGTTAACTAAACTAAGATAATATATTAAATGGCCATTCGTAACATAATTTTTTATTAAAGATTAACATGTTAACTTAAATTTTAATATAATATAACAAGGTCGAACCCATACTAGGATAGGTTTCCTATCATAAAATAAGTGATCCATCGTGTTGACGACATCCATATATAAAACATCATTTTAGCGAGTCATGGTTTTCCCAAATAAGAATAATAGGGTGTTTCCTTGCAAAATGGTGCGATCCAATGATTAATTTGACTGAATTACAAAGAAATTTATAAGTTGGGTATTGAATTAGGAAATTTTGTGGGTGTGTTCTCCAATATTTCCTTTTATTTGATCTCCATATTGATTGATGATGAAGTAGTCGCTTGGTGATTTGGCGACGAAAGCTTTAAGAACTTCGAGTGAGTGTACATAGGCAATCGATGGACTTAGTTGGTTGGACGGAAGTGTAGGTGTTTCGTGTATTTTAGTGTGTTGACATTACCGACGATGGTGTATAGCTCCTTCGATGAACTTGACGAAACTTCGGCGAACTGGCAGGTTAAGCTTCTAGCTAGAGAACTTCTAAACTTGAGAACTCTTTGAACGGTATGGGTGAGATTCAGGCCTCCTAGAGATTCAGCGATGACTCATGAACTCTAAAGAAAGGGGACACGAACTTTTGACGAACTTAGTCGGTTAGACAGAAGTATTTATGTTGTGTATTTCAGCTTGGTCGTGTAGAGTTTCTCAATGAACTGAGTGCGATTTGACGAACCTCCAGTTGGCGGAGTTACTGGCGTGAAAACTTCTCTTGACTAAAATTTTTTGAACTCCTAATCTTCCCCTTGGGCATTGGACTTTCTGGCTATTTGTAGCCAACGTTTTGTCAATCCTCAAAAAGGGGATCGACTTCCTTTTCTTGCTTTTCGTCCCTCGATCTTCAGAAGTGGGATCATGGAGATGACTTTCTTTTTCTGACTCCTTTTGTTGAGTCAAATCAAGACCTGGTCGATCTTGATGGCGGACAGGTGATCTGCTGATTTGGTGCTGACTACAACAATGACAGTGCCGATAATGTGGTGAAGCGATGCTGAACCCAGTGGTGGCCTACTGGATGACGACTCAGTGAGTTGATGGGCAGGGCGATAGCGAGCCTGCGATGGGCGAACGATGAACTGTTGGATAGGTGGGCTTGCCATAGATGGGCCATTCAAATTTTAGCATCTACATAGGGTTGGCGAATTAGTTGCCTAATTTCTTCTTTCTTTCTCAATTAATAAAAAAGAGTGTTACTAAAAAGTGTTAGAAATTATCTGGAATCTGGAATAAAACATTTTTAATTTTAAAAAAATTAAAGATAAGGTAAATTTTCTTTAATGTGCTTCACCCAAATAAGAAAAATCAATGAATTTTGCACATTGCCAGGTTTCAGTTGAAATGGGTTAGACTGGGCTGGATCGTTGAATATTATACACTATACTTATTTTTTTATAAGGGAAAAGGTAAAATAATGTTGATTACAATGAACCTTGCTGAGTTAATAAAAGAACTGGACTAACCTCTAATTCTGCTTCCATTGGGCCAAGTTGATCAGTTCGATTCGGTTTTTAAAACAGTACTTAAAATAGAAAAATTCAAAATATTGTTTTATTTGACTTCCTTACCAAATTATGAAGGGGGAGAGAGGGGGTTAAAATATCAAAATAAGAGTTAAAATATTAAACTGAGATAAAATCTCATACAAGGCTATCCGTGTTAGCATTTTATATGTGGTTCTACTCAGAATTGTTTTATATGTTTAATTTTAGATGATTAATAATTTTATTTGTTGCATGCATTAATTTATTATTAATGTATTTCATCTCTTTGACATTAGATCACTGGGAGGTGGGTGTCTTCATGACACTATGTCTTAGTGCCTTGTGCTCAGAATATATCCAAGTCATTGAGGTGAGAATTAGGGCAACTCACTTATATCTTTGTATGTTTAGGTGGCCTCATATGGGGTGCTGGGTGTAGGACCATGCACTGACTTGGATGTCCCATCACCATACAATATTGTGTGTGTCACACATAGGACGAGTGACCAGCGATTTGATAAATGGGTCTTGAGCCTATGAGACTGATCACCTCCGAGTCTAGCTTCATTTGATCTTGAGAATTGCCCTGACTTCTCTTAGGGTGTATAATTCTAGCATTGGTGATTTTTTTTATGCATCAAACCACTGAGAATTGACATTATTAACATTATTATGAGGTTTTTATTTCAAGAGAATCTGAACCGATGGCAAAATTTTAATTTTGACATAAATCAATAAACCGGGGAAATTATTGATTTACTCGGATATTCTGATTTCTATAATTAGTTTTATGAAAGAACTATTTTAAAATTATTTTCTTTAAATTATTTTTAAATTATTTTAATTTAAAATATTATGCAAATTGGGTCTTTTGTTACCCAGTTGTTGAGTTCTATTTTGTTGTACTTGGACTTTTGGGCTAATGCACAATTAATTGATGAACTTTTGGGCTTATTTAACTAATATGCAATTAAGATTCGTTTAATTGATGGACCACAAATTCTATATGCTTAGGTTCGTTACGAGGAGCCTTCCCACTCCGAAGTGATGAAACATATAGTACACGCATGTATATAATTTTATATTTATAGTTTAAGCTACATGTCAGGTAACATGGGCTAAAAAGCTTAAGTGACAGCGAGTCGTGAGCGCCGAGCGGTGAGCCTCGTGGGTAAGTATAACGGCGACTTCGATAGTGCCATTCGCCAAACAAAAGGTCGGCACTCGGCAATCAGCCCCCCACAGTTCCACATGCTCATCTGAAAATTTGGCCGTGCCTAACGAGAGGCCGTTGATCAGCCAAACAAAACGGCAGTGATAGCAGCTTAGCTTACGTTGTTAATAATAGACCCCAATAAGCTTTAATCATTCCTTTTCGGATTCCACAGCCAAATTCTTCGCCAGCGGCGCGAGCAGACGACAAAATTTGTCCTCGAGCAGCGACTTCGACTAGAACCAGCGCACCATAGAAAAAGGAACGAGAGTGGTTTCTCTCTACGCGGCCGCTTCTCCATCCTTTCCTACTCGATCAGTCCCGCGTGTCTGTGGACGACCGGACGGGAGCCCTGCTGGCTACCAGAGTTAGAGGATATACGGGCGAGGAGCTCGGGCCCGAGTCCGGGAATTCAATCGTGGCCGTCGGTCGATTCACTGGGTCAGAGTCATTCAGAGTCCAAGCCGGAGCTTATTCGTCGATTCTGTAGGGCCCTGGCGTTGGAGATATCGGTGACCCGAGGACCAGCGTAACGAACTAAGCACAGCTGTCGTCTTTGTAACGTTTTATGCGGGAATGAATCTCTGCGTCAGTCTATCTTCTTCCTGCGCATTGAAAACCGACGGCAGTTGCAGCTGGCTTTCCCTCGGACACGATTCCACTGTGTCCGGCGGTGCGGTTCGCTGAGCCACTGCAGGAAAAGGGGACTCGTTCTACAGTCTCCACTTACATTTTTCTTATTCCCGGGCGTCAATCTCGTGAAATGGCGTCTCATTTCGCACTCCTTCAGCTACCTTCCGTTCCAGCGCAATCCCTTCGCAGGGGACGCCGTTCCAGAATCTCCAAGTCTACCGCGCCATGCACTGGTGTGAATTATAATGGTGAGGAGAAACTTGTAAAGTTCGTTTTGTTTTTTTTTTTTTTTTATACGGGCGCTGTAATAGTTCGATGATGCGTCTCAGTAGGTCCTCGTCAGAACGCGATCACGTGCTGCTCTTCGTCGAACGGCCGGAAGCCCGATTTAACAAACAGTAACGCGGTTAAGGAAGTCGATAGATTGTTACAGGAAAAACGGCGGGCTGAGATTTCTGCTCGAATTGCTTCCGGAGAATTCACTGTCGAAGGCTCCGGGTACGTCTGTTTCAAATTTTGCTTTGTTTGGTTTGAGGTCTGAGAGTGTGTGTTTGTGTTTGTGTTTTTATGGCGCTGTTCATGGACTAAACGGAGAGTTCCTACTTCATGTATATGTTGTCATATCGGGCTGAAGTTTCTTTGGTGTGTTAAAACGCGGGCTCTTACGATTGGGAGCTCCTCGGGAAATTGTGGACCTTCTACCTAATAAGAGCGGAGGTTCTCCTCAGATTCCAAATGCGAAAGGATCCATTAGAGCCGTTCAAGGCGAGGCCTTTTTTATCCCTCTCTACGAGCTATTCCTCACTTACGGTGGAATATTCAGATTAACTTTCGGTCCCAAGGTCCCGCACATTGACTTGGAAACCAAATTTATTTACTCTGTTTATGAATCTTAAGTTTTCCACCATATCAATAACTGTGACGTTTATTGTATTTTGTTCGACAGTCCTTTTTGATCGTATCTGATCCTTCCATTGCCAAACATATACTGAAAGACAATTCTAAAGCCTATTCCAAGGTACTGCTCGTTTAACTTCTAACTCTATATGGTTTGTTTCCTTCGCTTTTAAGTTGATTCTTTACCCCCTCTTACTTTATTATTTTTCCCTTTTTTGGTTAATACGCAGGGCATTTTGGCCGAAATACTGGATTTTGTAATGGGAAAAGGTCTAATTCCAGCTGATGGAGAGATATGGAGGGTCCGTAGACGTGCCATTGTACCAGCATTGCATCAGAAGGTAAGCATTGTTAATAAGTTTGGAATTGCTAGCCTGTTGCCTCTAGGCAGAATGCAAGTAGTTGAACTTCAATTGCAGGCTTGTTTCTGAAACTCCGTTGATTTATTAGTATGTAGCAGCTATGATTGGTCTGTTTGGGGAAGCTTCAGCTAGGCTTTGCCAGAAACTGGATGCTGCAGCCTCTGATGGAGAGGATGTTGAAATGGAATCACTTTTTTCTCGGTTGACATTGGATGTTATAGGAAAGGCAGTATTCAATTATGATTTTGATTCTTTAACAAATGACACAGGAATAGTGGAGGTACATATTTCCTCATATCCAGCTTCCTTTGTTGTCATCGTTGTGATTATTTGGAGAACAATCTTGATATGCCTTTTCTTATTTTGCATGCGCTTAGGCTGTTTATACTGTCTTGAGAGAAGCAGAGGACCGAAGTGTTTCTCCCATACCTACTTGGGAAATACCTATTTGGAAAGATATTTCACCCAGACAGAAAAAGGTCTCTGTTGCACTCAAGCTGATAAATGATACACTTGATGGCCTAATAGCAATGTGCAAGGTATGTTTAATTTTTAACTTTAATCTGTAGGACTAACACAGTTATCCTTGTTTGTAGTTCACATTTTTTTATTTTGTGATTTCTGAATTTTCCTTCACTGGTGAATGTTGTCTGCGTGAATGCACGGCTTTAATCAGTTGTAGTTGTTTCCTTGAAAATCAGTTTGTTACACACTGCTGGATGCTACAGACATTTCAAAATGAAAATGTGAATGCTATAGAAAATCTTCCCATGCAACAAAGCTGAAATGTTTAACACATTATCCTGTGATATGCCAACGATCCTGTGATATACCAACGACTAATACAAATTTGAGATTAGCATGGAATGATAAAGATATATATCGCTTTTCCTGATTCCTTATTTCAAAAACCTTAAAAAATATTATTTTACCTTTTTATACATTTTTTAAAATAATGAATCAATTAGGGGAACTCATCTTTGTTGAGTCAGACTGAAGATTTCGCAATTGGTTATGTTGTGCACTTTCATACTTTTTACTTTAGTTCTGTTACACATGAACTGTCAGTCATTCAGTTTAGTGTATGACTCTATGCAGAGAATGGTGGAAGAAGAAGAATTACAGTTTGGTGAAGAGTACATGAATGAGCAGGATCCTAGCATTCTTCACTTTCTCTTGGCATCAGGGGATGATGTATACTCTCGACCTCTCTTATCAGCTACTGCTAACTCTCTTTGATTAAAGTATTGCTTAATTCATCTGATGCTTCATTGTAGGTTTCCAGCAAGCAACTTCGAGATGATTTGATGACACTGCTTATAGCAGGACATGAAACATCCGCTGCAGTACTGACATGGACTTTTTATCTTCTTACACAGGTAACATACGTGAAATGTTCAAATGAATGTGGAACTGATATTTGATTTTAACATTTAATGATGTGTAATTTTTTTTTTTTAACTCGCATGTGCCACCTGTTTTGAAATTTTTTGGTTATGAAGCACATCTCGTTTACTTTGTCAATCTCCTACTTAGTTTGACAATTAAAAATTTAGTACATACCTCTCTGCAATTTGGTTGGTTATCCTTTCTGATTTTTTGGATAAAACATGGTTCTTACAAATTTAGAGTTCTTACTTCATGTTTGGAGCCAATTCAAGGATAAGCTAATGGCTATTGTTTTCTGTACTTTAAATAGGTCAACCATGTATGGTTGCTGATACGGACAAAATAGTATATGAGCAATTTTATTTAGCCACCTATCTTGAGAGCTTTACTTCTAAATATCTCCAAATTGTCTGTTATGCTGATATCTCATCTTGTTAGCTAATTGAATCAATGCTGAATATAGCAATTTTTTCAAATAGAATCATCGTGTATATTCCTGGTGACTATGTGCGTCGTTATCTTGTTTCATATCACCTTATAATCAGATTAAGCTAGAAAGCGCATAATGGTCCTATGCTATGTTTGCAGGCACCTAATGTGCTATCCAAGCTTCAAGACGAGGTCAGTTCTTGAAGTTATTCCTCATGTCATGATAAGTTTTTATGACCAATTCGCTTTCTAAGAGTAAAATTACTTGGATCAGTTTATTTAGGAGCATGTCTTTGTTTTATTTTTGTCTGTAGGTTGATTCAGTACTAGGAGACCGGTTTCCCACCATTGAGGACATGAAGAAACTTAAGTATACAACCCGAGTAATTTATGAAGTAAGAATCTCTCTCTCTGTAGTTCTAAAATCTTCATGTTCAATTTAAACTCATGATCAAACTTATGAAATTTACACTGATTCTTAAGGGTTCCTCTTCATTTTGTTTCGGTCTCACAGTCCTTGAGACTCTACCCTCAGCCACCTGTATTAATTCGCCGTTCTCTTGAGGGTGACATATTGGGAAACTACCCCATCAAAAGGTTTGGACTCCTACTGCCTTGAGAATAGTTCTTTGGTTGTTTACTATTGTGTTTTTGTAACATCTTCACAAGTTTCTTTCATTTATTTGTCTTAAATTAAAAATATGATAAAAGAAAATATTTTTCAGTTATTGGTCTCATTCATTTGTAAATTATTGTTTGTAGAAGGGAGCAAAAAAAAGGATATTGACTTTCAAGAGCTTTTCAATTATGGCAATATTTTTTTGCCTTCCAAACCTTTAGCCTAAATTTATAATTATCCATTTCGCATTTTGTCTTTTGTACCTCAGATGGGTGGAGCTAATTTCTTTCGTTTTCCCCTCTTTCTTATTTAAACAAACATTGTAGACTTCCACAAGAAGCCTGGATTTGCTCTTACACTGTTATTTAGTTCTGTATCACTGTAGCTGTGTTTTGTTATCCCTGCATAACATAATTTCTGTTTTAATGTTAGGGGTGAAGATATCTTTATTTCTGTCTGGAATTTGCACCGGGACCCTGCACATTGGGTTGATGCTGACAAGTTCAACCCTGAAAGATGGCCTCTAGATGGACCAAACCCAAATGAAACCAACCAAAATTTCAGGTTTGCAGTTCACACATGCCTCCTGCACCATCTTTTATATCAGCAGAAGGATATTCACATACTGCATCACTTTTTTGTTGGAAATTTCTGAATGTGTGATGCGTTATTTTTTCTTCATGGTTGGGATGACACTGTAATGTCACTTGGTAAATGACTATTGAATAATGTGTAATTTATAAGTTATTTCAATGAATTACTACTCCTGAGAAACTAGTTTCTTGAAAGCTTTTCTTGATCATCATATTTGATGGCTAAGTCATTTCTAATATTACCATTGGCTTTCACCTTTTAGTTACTTACCTTTTGGTGGAGGACCACGGAAATGTGTTGGAGACATGTTTGCTACATTTGAGGTAATCTTTTAATCGTCTACATGATTTCTTCTATTTCTCTAATGGATTACTGCAATCTAAACATTTGAGATAATCTTTTAATCATCTACCACAATTTCTCCTACTTCTCTCATAGACTAATGCAATCTAATCGAAGGAGGCAAGCCAAAACATGCTAATTTAACCTATCATATTATATTTTGCAGAATGTAGTTGCTCTTGCAATGCTTGTTAGGAGGTACAACTTTCAAAGAGCTCATGGAGCACCTCCTGTAAGTCTCTCATTTGTTGGACAATGTGTTGTTTCCTAATAAAAGATGGAACTGAAGTTGATTTGTGTGGCTTGATAGTCTTTTGTTCTTACTGTTAGAATGAAAAAGTGGTTTGATATATGTGTTTTGCGTGTAGTTCTAAATGCACGATTTGTATGTGTAGGTGAATATGACAACAGGAGCAACAATTCACACAACTGAGGGGTTGAAGATGACAGTCACTCGAAGGACAAAACCACCCATAATACCCAAATTAAAGATGACAACAGTCATAGTAGATGGCGGCGCTTCCTCTCAGCCATCTTCTTCTTTGCCAGTAGCGGTTGGTAGCTCAGAAGGGGAGCAGCAAGATGAAGTTTCTGCTACTAGAACTTAGCCAGCAAAATGTAGAAATACACATGGTCGTTGCTTATACCTAGTTGTACAGTTAATGTGGTCCGCATGGCTGTCCTGCAGCATTGAAAAGGAAATAAGCCTTATCCTTTTCCGGAAGCAGATTCTTTCTTCATGGACGAAGAGGATATGCATAGTAAGTTTTGTTAGTAAAGTGCCCGTGGGAGGTGGCTTGTATTTCGATAAAAAACAGTCAAGCTGGTTTGCCATTTACCTTCCCTATGATGTATTCTGTATTCTGTATCTATAAAGTTTTATTTGAGTCTAAAGCCTACTCACCGATAATAGATGGGTTTACTTTTCAGTTTTCAGAAAAATTCTTTGAGACAAAAGCATGAAAGAAACTAGGGGAGGAGAATGTATGAATCAGAAAAACATGTTTACCTTAATTCCCCTTTGCTTGCTTGTTCTTGCAGGAGTTAACCGAGTCGGCTATTGAGCTTCAGTTGCCCAAACTCTCAATGTTCCCTTGGGCAATCCGGAGAGATGAATTTCATCAATCTACATAAATTATGTGTGTCGTTGGTCGTCATCTTTCAGGTTTCAAAGCCGTCTATCCGGTATCCACAACCTGGTACAACGGAATGTGGCACAAGAAAAGCAGCGGTTTGGCAAAATTAAGGTACAAATGTTATTTTTCTGGAGGTTGTTGCAGGTTGTTGAGCCTCGAGATCATTCTAACTCCTCCGTATCTTAAACAAAACCGCCCCGGCACAGTTCTAAACTCAATTTAGTATCTCAGACAATGTGACTCACTCGGTAAATTGAGTTACAGGACTCAGCAAGAGAGCAACCCCTATCGACTGTAGTTATTGCATACCTGCTGACGTGAATTATAGAAATTGGTATCCTAGTTCCTTAGTATACGAAAAGTGGGACCATGGCCACGGGAGTTGGGCCCGTGCCTATCGCTTAGAGCATCGGGGTTATGGTCCTTGTGGATTTGATCCACTTGAATTATTAAGCCACGGACAATGACGCGGATTGCGGAAAATATCAAACACGTGGCAGCGGATGGATGAAACTCGGATGAAAACCAAAAGGGTCTATCAGCCTTGGTCGAGTAACCCTGTAGTCGCGACAGTCGGGGGGACAGGGACACATTAACACAAGCTCACTGTAAAGGAGCACCGAAGCAGAGGATCGAACGTATAAAGGAGCGCAAAATCGAGGCGAATATTGTACTGGTTTCTGGCTAGAATGGCGTGCAGTTCCATCGGCGCGGCGAATTTCCTTCCTTCTAAACCGATCTCCGTCTCCCCGTCGAATCTCGTTCCCTCCAGAAGTCGCATTTCCTTTTTGGTGAACCAAAAGGCGCACGGTGGAAGGTCTCTTCCTCTACACAAAGTTTTCTCCGCTGCAAATGATGTTGAGGTCGAGGACGATCCGGAACCTATCCTTTCTGGAGAGTGGCCGGAGAATTTCTCACTCCTCAACTACGATGATTTGAGAGCTTATTTGGAGCCGGAGATCTTCAAAGACAAGGTAGGTTAATCTATAAGCAGGCGCTCTGATTTTCATTTTATTCCTTCTGTGCGGTTAGCAGGAATTACATCTTTGCAATGAGGTGTTTATCTTACTTTCTTTCATTTTAAAAAAAAAATCCGCGCAGACGCAGCCTTCTGCCTTTTTAGGGGAGGTCATGTCTACTGTAATTCGAACTGCAACAATCGATCAGACAGTAGAGGAGATCAAGGTTCATTTTGAGGTTGTATCGGGCCTTCCGGTTGTTGATGATGGATTACGGTGCATTGGAGTCATATCTAAGAAGGACATCTCAAGTGAACTGAATACGGTTAGTGCTCTCCTCCTTTCTTAATTTCACCTTTTCCTTATTCAATGTTACTATTTCAGTATTTGTCGAGCACATTTATGTACTGAAACTCCTTGCTCTTGGGTAGTGGTTGCTCTCTGTTTCGAATTTCCCTGTTAAAACTTTTCATTATTTTTAATGTTGTGATTTTTAAAGAATTTCGGAGGTGATTTTCTGTTTCTTGATTCATATGATTCATTACAATCAGTAGTTTTAACGTGTTTTCGTGAGATGTAGGCTCGCCACGTGTACCATCATAAGCTTGTTTTAAGTGACAAAATGATTGTTGTGATGTATGCAGCACAGTAGCGCTAAGCTATCATTGTTTTAACTGTTGGGTTCTACTTCCCTTGTTAGATCATGTAAGAATTAGATCAGATCCAAATACCATACCGCATCAAAATGACTTGTCAGCAATAATAAGTAAAAAGGGTTAGAGCTTGGAGGGATTTCCAGCGTTTACTGTCATTCCAGGATATTTGTGTTGTCTTTGGCTTGTATGGTTCTTGATTGCTGAATCTAGGATCCTTATGAAAGGGTCTAGATTAAAATCTTTGATCAAAGGTCTTGAGCAACAGGGATTGATCAACAATGAAAGTTGAATGTTTTAAAGATTAACATGCACTAGCTTATCAATGAATAGGTCAATAGTCAAAATCAAATTGATCGTGAGGATTGAAATCAAATCAAGAAAGGAGATTGGACCGATAAATAGGTCCATCTAAGTAAAATGACACATTACTAACACATGGCCTCTAGAAGGTGAGACATTATTGACACGTGGCTAGAAGTGGGCATGGGTCAGGTATGGGTCTAGTTTCCAAAAGCCTGACCTTGTCCCCAATCTTAAAACCTAAGATTAATCCCTTTCTAAACTTTGATCCTTTCTCGCCCCACCAATCTATACCTCATCCAACATCTTTACTCTACCTTGTCCCCAACTAGTCTGCCCCTATCTCAATCCTGTGACATCCACGCTCTGTAACCCCGCCCTATTTCTAGCCATTACCTTGCCTTGCATCCTGCCCTGTATCTTCACTCTAGCTCAGCACGGTTTCCCTGCCCTTTGTTCCCCTTGTCTTTGCCTTGTCCTCTTGCCCTGTATCCCCACCCTCTGTTAGCCCTAACCCTTTCCCCATCCACACTGCTCTATTTTCCCTCCCTCTCATCTCTCATTCTTCCTTTGACAAACCTCCATAGAAGGACACAGAAGAACTCAATTTAACTACTTCCCTTTCACGAAAATCTAACCCATGACCGTTTCCCTTTTTTTTTTGAAATGTCATTTCCTTTACTATTTAAAGAGACTTTATCTTCTTGTACGTGCCACATTATTTTATCATCACATGTTGATGATGTATCACCTCCCTCGCATAAGTTGCACTTCCACGACACAAACATGTCTTGGTGGGTATGTCACTCTTCTCATGCGAGACACCTAATGAGTCATGTGTTACTGATGTGTCACTCTTCTTGCCTAGGTGGTCTATGGTATTATTTCAACCATGTCATTTGAGAAAAACTCTGACAGTGAAAATTAAAATTGACTTCAATTGGACTTTGATCAAAATTTTGGCTTTGAAAGCCGACTATTAATTGAGCAATTACTGCACCTTGATCATCAGAATTTTTTACTTCCATTGGTGATTGAATGTCTTTTTTTCTGGGCAGTTGATTAGTACTAATATGAATCCTTTATAGTGGCGCTTTTTTTTTTTTTTTTTTTTGTGAGGAAAGTGCTTTGTTTTATTAATTGTATGAAAAATCAAGATACAAAAGGTGGGGACACTCTAACCACATGTGAGGAGAGATGTACTCCTAGGGGTGGTCACGGGTTGGGTTCGGGTCAAGTTTTTAAAAACCCGAACTCGACCCGAGAAGCAATACCAGAAACCCGAACCCGTTTAAAACCCAAAGCCAAAACCGACCCAAACCCCTATTTTGCAAACCCAAATCCGACCCGACCCGATAAAATCCCATCGGGTTTTCAAAAAATACAAAAAAAGACCAAAATAATAAAAAAATTAATACAAAATATTTAAAAAATTAAACAAATATTTACATAAGTCATCAAGTCGGGTTCGGGTTTTCTAGGGTAAACCGGAACCTGACCTGGGATCGGGTTTGATTTCCAAAACCCAAACCCGACCTGCGGGTTGGATTTGGGAATCCAAACCCGCTATTTTGGGGTCGGGTTCCCCACCAAACCTGACCCAATGCCCACCCCTAACTCCTCTAGCTAAAGAATGTGCTAGAGTTGACAGCTCTAGGAATACATGACCATTCACAAACACATGATGAAGCTAAGAAGAAAATTTCTCTAAACAAATATAGCAACCGCCATGGAGGAGACTTTGATCACCAAGTTTCATGCTGATACATAGGAAATGATTTTGCAGTAAAATTCAATGACAGAAATCAACCTCACTCTTCAAGATTTCTATTTGGTTTTTGGGTTTCTAGATTTTAATACCAGATAAGCTTGCTTCGTAAATATCAACTTGCAAACCTCTCACTAGTCATTTAAATAATAAGACCTGGATCTTTATATTCCTTCATGGACACAGCAACTATGCTTGTGAATTGCATCTTGCTGAAAGTATAGGTTTATTTTTTCCTTGGTAAGGTCAATTTCAGCAGAGCAAATTTTGGGTATAACTCTGTGGATTACGCAAATTTATAACCATGTTCATACGGAACATGGGATCATGGTATCTGTTGTACTACCGGAGTAATGTGTTGTCATGAACAGTATGAATTTAAACGACAACAGAGATTAGCTTGCAGCAAAGATGTAATCAGTTCCTGCACCAGATAAACTGTAAGTTAATCCTTGTAAAAGGACTTGAGAAACAGACGATGAACTTCCTTTCCTAATAAATTATCGTGTCCCCCCCTTACGTGCCAAAAAAAAAAAAAAAAAAAAAAGATGATTTTTTATATTGACTAAAATGTTGTGTGCAACCTAATGTGAAATGTCACATGCCAATACATGTTTTCCTTGGTTTGCATGAGAGAAGACCTTTCTTTTGTCTATATTGTAATCTAATGGTTTCTAAATGCAAATAAACTGGACTCAGCCTGTAATCAGTTAGATTTCCCTCTTAGGCTGTATTCTCTTACTGGCAATAGGATGTATCGGGTTCACTAATTTCATGGATTACAACATGGTAAACTTTGTTTTCGATTGCGTGTGTCATACTTTAAATATTTAAATATAAATCAGATCAAATATATCCTGTAGAGTGCTTAGTTATTTTGATTTTCTGAAATGAGCATATCATGTCTCTCCCTCCCTTCAAGCTCGATTTGTGTGTTTTCTGCAATTTTAGGTTGACTGACTGAAAAAAATTGATAAAACTTTTTCTTCCTTCAGGCTTTTATGAATGCATAATTATTCCTAGTTTCTATCTTGACATTGTTTTCCTTCCTGAGCATGGTATTCAGAAATCAGTGTGTGTTATTCCTGGTTCAATAAGTTCAGTTTAAATGACCGAAATTTACATGAACTATTAGTATTAAATTAATGTATGTGAAATCAGTGTATTAGTACAACACAAGTTTTGTGTAATTTGGTATTAAATCAAAGTTAACATTGTGGTTCTTTGTAACAAAATTTGCATGAAGACCGAAATGTCTTGTGGTTGTATGTGAACTATTACTCACATTTGTTGTTTTGTAGTTGAAGTCAAAGGTGGGTGAAGTGATGTCATCTCCTCCAATAACTTTAACCCCGGAAAAAACAGTCCTGGGTAATAATAAGCTTATTTTCCATCATTCTCGATAAGAAAGATTTATCTGGTCTGATTATATTACTTTGTTATTCTAATGCTAAAACCTCAAGATTGATCTTCACTTCCACACTTCCAGATGCTGCTGCCTTGATGCTGAGGAAAAAGGTGCATAGGATTCCAGTTGTGAATGAGGAAGGTCAGGTCGTGGGTAAGTGTTTCGGGCAGAGAGCTCTGCCTAATCAGTTTATCATGTGTAATGAGTTTTATATTCTTCGAGGAGGAGCTGACTAATTATGTAAAAAAACAGGGATAGTTACCCGGACGGACATTTTCAAAGCACTGGAGGGGTTGCCTGCCTGAGCTCCGTCGCTGGCTTGAAAGGATTGTCTGCCGTCTGCCACGACCTGAAGGAGCTGCGAGGTGGAAGTCGACCGTTTCTCTTTTCATTGTAAAAAGTCATAGGATGTTTTCCTTCTTAATAAGAAAAAAAGAACAAAAAAGAGAAAAAGGTTTGTTTAACTTATGTAAGAGCTTTATGTTTGTAGGCGCTGTTCGTCGAACTACCTATCCTTCCACCTCTGCTGAAGTTTGAATTTTTTGCAAGTTTTCACGTAAAAGAGGCCTGGATCATATAAGCGAAGATGTCCACATTGTAGTAGTGATTGTGCATAGCGTTCATATTAGCTTGATTTGGAGATAAAAATTCATATTACCAAAACTACTACTGTTACTCATTAAGGTAACAAAATAATGTCTATGGATGCACGTCTGGAAAGCAGCTATGTTCCTTATGGCTTAACATCTTGGGGCTGCATTTACAAGCCAAGCTATAACTCATATCATTTGCTTTCATGGTGAACGAATATCTTTACATCATCCATTACTACCTTTACAAGGCAAGTAAAAGTGATTGACAATGGGAAACTAATACACTGGCGTTTTACAATTGCAAAACTGTGTGACTAAAGTAAACCCTGTTTGGCAGTAGAAGAAGACGAGTAGAGGAGCGAAGAAGCAGAGAAGCTCGAGTTGTTGCTCTGTTGCTGTGAGGAAGAACACGGGGTCTGGGTCGTCGGTCCTCCCTTATCTTGCTGCTGGTTGTTTATGGGCGATCCCTTCAGGAGAGCGTCGACTTTTGCATACTCTTCTCTTTCGTGTCTAATCTCTTTAAGCATGGCAGCGACGTCCTTCATGTTCGGCCTTTCATCCGGGGACGGATTGACGCAGAGGAGCGCCACGCCTAATGCTTGCCGCATCTCTTCCACCTCCGATTCAGGCCGTCCCCGTAAGCTCGGGTTAAGAACTTCCTGACCCCCTCTTCGCTGTCTAACCCAGTCGACTACATGGAGGCCGTCGGGTATGGTAGGATCGATCGGCTGTTTACCAGTTAATACCTCCAGCACCACCACACCGTAGCTGTAGACGTCGCTCTTCTCTGTTATCTTCATCATGTATCCGTACTCTGCAACAAGGATGAAATGACTAGCACTCAGGTTTCCTCGGTTATGGACAATGCATTAATCATTTGCTGAATTGAAGATGAGGAAGAAGTAGAAGAAAGAAGAAGAGAACCAAGGGAGATATATACCTGGAGCAATATAACCATAAGAACCTGCAACGGTGTTGGAGGACCTTCCAAATTCTCCATCGTCGACGAGCTTGGCCAGCCCAAAATCCGCAATGTAAGGTTCGAAGTCAAGGCCAATGAGAATGTTGTTGGCTTTTATGTCCCGATGAACGATGGGTGGGACGCAGTCGTGGTGGAGGTAGGCCAGGCCTTGGGCGGCACCAAGAACGATATTGTATCTGACGTCCCAGTCCAGGCGGAACCCGGGCCTCTCGTGCAACAAACTCCCCAGGCTGCCGTTCGGCATGTAATCGTACATGAGCAGCCTGGTGTTCTTGTTCCAGCAACAACCCAAGAACCTGACGATGTTCTTGTGGCGGATGGATCCGAGCGTCTTCACTTCCGCCGAGAAGGAGTCGCGGACGCCGCTCCCTCCTCCGCCTTCGGCGTTGGACACGGCGGTGGCTGTGGGCCACAGCTTCTTCACCGCGACGACATCACCGTTGTCCATCTCTGCTCGATACACAACCCCGGAGCAACCCTTACCGATTATGTTGGTTTCTACCAAACATTTCACTACCTGCTCCACTGAGAAGCTCAGCTTCTGGAACGGAGTCACCTGCAAAACAACACGTATTTTGTGTAATTATACTTCGCTACTGTAACTCTTTTATCTTTAATGGAACTCAGTCGTTTAATTAGCTGTCGTGGTGCTGATCGAGCTTGTAAGTTTTGTTTCTGTGAGATAGAATTGAATAGGTACGAATAGGGATGTATGTTGTTACCTGCCATGGCCAGGATGAATCACCTCCCAGCTCCGAATCTTCCTCATCTCCACCTCGACGCCTCCGTCCTCGGATCAATGCCACCATTCCAAGCAGCATAAAGACAGTCACTGTTATGAGCAGCGCTATGGCCAATTTCAGCTTTCTCGATCTCCTCAAGGAGTCACCGCCGGTCTCCCCTTCCTCCGCCGGGAGAAAACAGGGGAAGCCTCCCTCCGAACTGCAGAGGCCCTTATTGCCCACCAGCTCCGTCGCTTGCAGCTGCCGGAAAAGCTTCGTGTCCGGGAGATAACCGGAGAAGTTGTTGTGGGACACGTTCAGGGTGACCAGGTTGTCTAAACTAGCCAGTGGCATCAGGTTTCCGGCGAGCTTATTGTACGAGATGTCGAGAACAGAGAGCTTGTTAAGGTTCGATATCTGTTGGGGAAGTGATCCCGAGAGGTCGTTCCGGCTGAGATTGAGTGTTATGTCGAGAGACTGGATCTTGCATAACTGGGTGGGGATATTGCCGGAGAGAGCATTGCTACTCAGATCAAGCAACTGAAGGCTCAAACAGAGACCGAGGGCGGAAGGGATTGGTCCCGAGAATGAATTCTCGCTCAAGACGAGCTTGTTCAGTGTTGACAAATGGCCGAGACTCGACGGGATGGAACCCGTAAACTGGTTTTTGGAGAGGTCGAGGATCTGTAGACCTGTTAGCGACGAAAGCGAGCTCGGTAGGTTTCCACGGAGGGTATTGTTGCTGAGGTCCACCATCTGGAGCAAAGCACATTGATCGATTTCGTCCGGCAAAGGTCCCACCAAACGGTTGTTTGAGAGATCGAGGAAGTTAAGGTTTTGCAGGCCGCCGATTTCTCTCGGAATCGCACCTCCGATGCGATTGTTGGCAAGGCGGAGCCGGACCAGAGAAGTGCAGTACTGAATCTCGGGGGGGATCGTGCCGGAAATGTCATTGGACAGCAATAAAAGCTTCGTCAAATTCTGAAGCCGGAAAAGCTGCGGAGGAATATTTCCGGTCAAGGAGTTATGAGAAAGGTCCAGAGCTTGCAGGTTGCTGCAATCCGCTAAAGTCGAAGGAATACTTCCTTCGAGCTGGTTCTGCCATGCCAAGAACACCTCCAGCCGGGTCAGTTTCCCGATCTCCGGCGGGATTAACCCGGATATTTGATTCGCATCCAGCTGCAACTGCGAGAGGTTCGTGAGATTCGAAATGACAGAGGGTATCGATCCGGATATATTGTTGTTGCTCAACATTAGCTCTTCCAAATCGGCGAGGCCTCCTATCGAAGCCGGAACGGCTCCGGATAACGAGTTGAGCGAAAAATCGATCATCTTCAGGTTTCTGCAGTTTCCTATCTCTTCCGGTATAGTCCCGACGATGCCGTTCTGCCATAGAAGAATCTTCTCGAGCTTCTTCAAGTTACCTAGCTCCCTCGGCAGGGACCCCGAGAGAAAATTCTCGTAGAGATAGAGATTGACGAGCTCCGTGCAGTTGCCTAGCTCTTTGGGTATTTCACCGGAGAGCATGGCCGTGTAGATTGATAAAGTCTGCAGCTTTGAGAGCCTCCCGAACGAAACCGGGATAGAACCGGAGATTTTGGTATCCGCCAGGCCTAAGACGGTAAGGTTGCGGCATTTGGAAAGCTCCGAGGGGATCTCCCCCGTAATATCTCTGTTCCCCCCGGCGCGGAAGGATTCCAAGTTGTACAGGTCGCCGAGCTCCGGCGGGAGCGCACCACTCAATCGGTTATCGTAAAGGAAAAGGTTCTTGAGACTCACGCAATTTCCGAGCTGAGGAGGAATCTTGCCTGTGAGCTGATTGGAGTTGAGGGCCAAGGTTTGGAGGTTCTTGAGCTTGCCCAGAGACGCGGGGATGGAACCAGCGAGGCCATTGGAGCTGAGGTCGAGAACTACGAGGGCGGCGTAGTCCCCGACTTCCGGTGGGATACTCCCTGTCAAATTAGTTTCCGAGATAACAAGCTTCTGAAGGTAGATTAATGAGGCGAGACTAGATGGAACAGGGAGGTCGAGCTCGACGGACTGTATAACGATTTCGGCGACGAAGCCAGTGGGGGAGCAAGTGATATGGGTCCATCCACAGGGACTAGCACTGGAGGGATTCCAATCAAGAAAAGAAGAAGAAGAAGAAGAAGAAGCAGAGTTGGCATTGGCGTTCCCGGCGTTAAGCCAAGAAAGCAGAGCTTGAGCTTCGTCATTAGCAGCCCGGATTGGTACCAGAAAAGAGAGAAAGAAGAAGAAGAAGAAGTAGTGTATTAAGGTGGCCGTGGTGGTGTTGTAAGCGTAAGAATGGGGGAGGGTTAGCCGCCTCGGCCTCGGCATCGACATTGCCCCAAATCCCAACCCTCCCTTCTCGCATTTGCATCGGGTCTCTTGCCCTCCTTCCTTAAACTCCCCCCTCCCTCCCACTTCATATCAGATTAAAAAGTTTAAACAAATGCGAGAGAGCATCTTCCGGGTTCAGTCTGTCTTCCTCGTTTCCCATTCTTTAATCTCCCCCCTTTTCGTCGTGTTTCACTATAATAGGTTTTGTGAAGTGATCGCGTCACGCGAAGGGGCGAAGCGCCACCATGTGTGCATGAAATTTTTATATTCTAATATTTCCCCCCCTGTTTGAACTGAACCTCTTTCTTTTCTACTTTCTTCTCTTCTTCCCCTGTCCCTCCCTTCTCTCTGCATCTCGAAGTGAATTCAATTGACAGTGCAGAGCCTGCAGAGAGACTACTGGGCACAAAGTGCATGCAAATGCAAAAGCCAATTACAATAGTTTTAGGTTGCTTGTGTAATTAACAAGCGGTCATGCAGACCGACCTGTTACAGAGAACTGGGAAGGAGATGATACACTGGTACTTCTGGTATCCGCAGTCACGTGAAGGAAAGGAAGAGGAGATGGGGGGTGGAATTGAGTATTCAGAAGGGGGTGTGTTTTAGTATAGTAAAGTTCAAAGGAGACAATGATCTACAGGGTTAACTTAATTAAAGTAAATAAACAAGGGTGAATTGATTTAATTAAAGAGTAATGGCACGAGATCTGAGATGAAACAGGTATGGAACAGGAGAATATTTATCCAGGTCTGTCGAGTCTGGTGCTGGGGAGAGTGAAGAGAAGGTGAAGGTTAATGATATCGGGATGCGATTGGTTATGACTTGTAGGCCATTCGAGGCCATTTGATTAAAGTTTAAACTCGACCGGAGCAAGTAAAAACTCTGAAATCGTTTGAATAGTGAAAGATGGAAGGTGGGGGAAAAAAAAAAACACAGTGAAGAAACGGTGACTTTAGAAAGTAAATTGCAGAAGAGAGGAGCTTTAAAGAGAATCCTGACTTCGAGACGAAACCACATGGAATTCCAGTCCCTCCCTGCAAGTCTCCAGAGCTCAGAGACCCACCTCCTTTCTCCTTGCTCTTTTTCTTTGAACTAAATTAATCTTGGGCTCAGTGGGGGGTGTGGCCATTAAAAATTGCGATTGATTCCCTCATAGCGTCACTTAAGAAAGACTTTTAGGCCACAGACAGTGGTGGAAAGAGAAAAGGCGAGCGGCGCTGCCGAGGAGCCCTTATTTTCAGGGTCCTGCCCTCGGTAATCGGGAGAACCCCCTCCCACCCTCCCCACTCCCCACTCCCCAATCGAATCTCCCCCTCCTTAGTCCTTACACTCAGTCACTCCAAAGTAATCCCTTCCCTTATTTATGTTCTCTCTTGCGTATATCATATACGTGACTCGGAATATAATCGTCCCTCCCGAGTTCCAAACGAAAAGAGCCAACCCAGTGACCCGGTCAAATGGTATCACGTGCCCCCCTGGCCCCCCTCTCTCAGTATCTTCTCCTGCTCCACATCGATTTATATATACACTCTCGACTCGGGCCTTTTCGTGCGTCCAATTATGTAGGTACACATCCGCCGTGGGACCCAATCCAAGGTTCAATAGCTTTGGCACAAATGACAAGGAGGACCACCACCCCCAGCGTGGGGCACGAGAAAGATGATTGAGACCTCCGGTGGGGTACGCAAGACGGACCACCGCCCTACTCGGAAAGGCCACGGCCCACACTAAAGACTTCATTCATCTCATCTCCGCCGTTGGATTGGTGCAAGTCGTATCTCTAAGTCATTATTTAGTCGTTTAAACTAAGAATTAAACTAATCCGAGTATGATATTATTGTTTGAACTTTGAAATGTTGGTATGCGAAAGAAAAAAAGGATTATTATCTATCTTGCTTAGTTTAATGGACGCGGTCGGGGGCAGATTTTCAACTAAAAGAGAATGTAATCGTGGACCCAAAGTGGACTAATAATCCAACCACAAAAACCAATTAGAGTATGGTATTGTGGTCTAATCCCCCTGAAAACCAATTAGCTATTTCTTAACACGGCCAAATTGGCTTTCCACGTTATCATTCTCTTGGAAAGGAAAAAATACAAAAATAGACGATTAGTTTTTAAGTTCATTAATCAGTGTTTTAAAAACCAGACCTGACCGGCCGGTCCGGCCTCCTTGAACCAGGACCGGAGACCAGTCTGGTTCTTATTAAAAACTCGGTTCACTGTTATTACTAATGAAAATATTAAATATATACAAATTTGAACACCATTGGTCCAACTTGGTGGTCTAACCCGGTTCAATAAAATCGGTCGGTTCAGTTTTGAAAACATTGTCATTAGTGAGAGAGAAAATAAAAATAAAAATTAAGGATTTGATTTGGGGAAAATTAGGAGTAGAGAGGAGAGTGGCTACAATGTTGTCCGGGATCACAGTGATTTTGATATGATCAAAATAGTAGTGGATGTGGTGGACATAATTGAAAATCCGAGTCGACGAGTAATGAGTTGAGTGGAGGTGGAGGCTTAGATAAGGGGCCTGGTTAATTATTTGTCCCACTTGGAGGCGTTTAAGTCAGTGAAGAGGGGAGGATGGATGATTGCGGTCATGCTGTGACCACCACACTTTTCTATCCAAGCCCACGAGTTGGAGTGATTCGGTAAACCTACAGAAGTGACACAAATGTAGCCGTGGTCCTCACGCTCAATGGCATGTGATCCGTCTTCGTCTATCTAAAGCCTAAACTTTAACATACCAAGGAATGTCACATAAGTATGCCATAATATAAATATTTTACAACATTTTGTTACTAATTAAAAAATTATAATAAATTATAGCATTATAAAGTACGTTGTATTATTATGGAATATAGAGATATTTTTATAATGTATTATAACATTTTACACACAATATTGTATTGTTTGTGCTCGTTGTAGTTAGAATGCAGAGTGATCTGAATGCATATAATTCGTCATACAAGGCTAAATTATAATGCCCATTACACATTCAACCAATCTATAAACTATCTAATGAATAGCAGCAGAAGCAGTCGGTGGCTTCTCAGCGCCTCTCGACTGCTTCCGTGTTTATCTGTGGTAAGTGTTTTTTCCATGTTTATTTCTTTAATTTATGTATGCTTAACCATAAATTATATTATGTGCTGTTTTTTTTTCTTTTTGTCTTTAATTTATGCTTGGGGTAGTTTTTTTATTGTTGTTCTTTAATTTATGTATGTTCTGTTTTTCGTAATTGTGTGGTTTAGCTATTGAAGGATTTGGATGGGTTTTAGTGGGTTTTTCGACAGTCGTCGATGCCGGAAAGAGTCGCTGCGGACGGCGGACTCCACTTCGCCAGATGGTTCTGCGGATGGACTACCGTCCATGCGCAGAGAGAAACCAAGGTTTCTCTCTTGGTTTCTCTCTGCGTCGGCAGAGCTGGAGGTCAGGGACGACCTCCGCTTTGAGTCGACTCGGTCGTCTCGACCGGGTCGACCTGGGCGACTTGACCGAGTCAACCCGGTCATGTCTGCCGAGTCAATCCGGCAGTTTCTGCCGAGTCAGCTTAGCCGTGTTGGGCCGAGTTAACTTCATTGTTAGGGCCGGTCTACCATGGCCCGATAGTTCTAAGTGGGCCAAGTGTTCACAAATAGTGTCATTACAATTACATTCAACTGTTAGTTAATTTAAAATAACATTAAATATAATTAAATAGTGTCCTTACAAATAATTTGATACTGAATTGTTAGTTAATTTTAAAACAACATTAAATTTGATTAAATAATCAAATTAACATTAAAGTGAATTAAATACTTTTTAAAATCTTTTGAAGACAATAAATTTTACATTAAATTGTTAGCTAATTTCAAAATAATAGCACTAAATACATTAATAAAAATCAACATAACAAACAAATAAAACATTTAATTAAATAGTGTCATTACATATAATTTTACATTGAATTGTTAGTTAATTGTAAAATGATTGTTAGTTAATACTAAAATAACATGAAATTGGATTAAATAATCAAAATAACATTAAATTGAATTAAATACTTTTTAAAAACAAGACAAAAAATTTTACATTAAATTGTTAGTTAATTTCAAAATAATTGGATTAAATAATTATTAAAAACCAAATATTATTAAAAATATTTTGAAGGCAAAATAATTTCTTCTAATTATTAAAATATTTTACATTATATTGTTAAATAACTTCAAAATAACATTACATTGGATTGAAAAATAAAAATAAGATCAAAGTGGATTAAATAATTATTTAAAACTTTTTAAGTCAAGAAATTTTAAATTAAATTGTTAATTAATTATATCTTCTTATAGTCGGTTTGGTCCGGTTAGTCAGAAAACAGTTGGTTTGGTCCAATTCGCCAAACAACAACCAGTTTGGTCCGAGTAACCAAACGACAATCGGTTTGATCCGGTTAGTCAAACAACAACCAATTTGGTCCAGTTAGTCAAACAACAACCAATTTGGTCCAGTTAGTCAAACAACTGTCGGATTGGTCCAGTTAGTCAAACAACTATCGGATTGGTCCAGTTAGCCAAAAAATAGCCGATTTGGTCCAATTAGCTCAACAACAGTCGGTTTGGTCCGGTGAGTAAATAAAGAACCATTTTTTTTTTGTTAGCCAAATAACTGTCGGATTGGTCCGGTGAACCAAATAATAGCTGGTTTGGTCCGGTGAGTCAAATGACTCCCGATTTGGTTCTGTTAGTCAGAAAATAGTTGGTTTGGTTCGGTTCACCAAACAACAACCAGTTTGGTCCAATTTGTCAAACAACGGTTGGATTGGTCTAGTTAGCCAAACAACAGTCGATTTGGTCCAATTAGCTCAGCAACAGTCGGTTTGGTCCTGTGAATCAAACAAGAACCATTTTTTTTTGGTTAGCCAAATAACGGCCGGATTGGTCCGGTGAACTAAATAATAGCCGGTTTGGTTCGGTGAGTCAAATGACTCCCGATTTGGTTCTGTTAGTCAGAAAACAGTTGGTTTGGTCCGGTTCACCAAATAACAACCAGTTTGGTTCGAGTAACCAAACGACAATCGGTTTGATCCGGTTAGTCAAACAACAACCGATTTGGTCCGAGTAGCCAAACAACAGTCAGTTTGATCCGGTTAGTCAAACAACAACCTGTTTGGTCCAATTAACCAAACAACAACTGATTTGGTTCGGTTAGCCAAACCTCGGTCGGTTTGGTTCGGTTAGCAAAACAACGATCGGTTTGGTCCGGTTAGTCAAACAACGGTTAGTTTGGTCCAGTTAGCCAAACAACGGTTAGTTTGGTCCAGTTAGCCAAACAACGGTTAGTTTGGTCCAGTTAGCCAAACAACGGTTAGTTTGGTCCAGTTAGCCAAACAACGGTTAGTTTGGTCCAGTTAGCCAAACAACGGTTAGTTTGGTCCAGTTAGCCAAACAACGGTTAGTTTGGTCCAGTTAGCCAAACAACGGTTAGTTTGGTCCAGTTAGCCAAACAACGGTTAGTTTGGTCCAGTTAGCCAAATAACAACCACTTTGGTCCAATTAGCTCAACAACAGTCGGTTTGGTCTGGTGAGCCAAACAAGAATCATTTTTTTTTTGTTAGTCAAATAACTGCCGAATTGGTCCGGTGAGTCAAATGACTCTTGATTTGGTTCTGTTAATCAGAAAACAGTTGGTTTGATCCGGTTCACCAAACAACAACCAGTTTGGTCCGAGTAACCAAATGACAATCGGTTTGATCCAGTTAGTCAAACAACAACCGATTTGGTCCGAGTAGCCAAACAAGAGTCGATTTGATCCGGTTAGTCAAACAACAGGCAGTTTGGTCCAATTAACCACCAGTTAGTCAAACAACGGTCGGATTGGTCCAGTTAGCCAAACAACAGCCGATTTGGTCCAATTAGCTCAACAACAGTCGGTTGGGTCCGGTGAGTCAAAAAAGAACTATTTTTTTTTTGTTAGCCAAGTAACTGCTGGATTGGTCCGGTGAACTAAATAATAGCCGGTTTGGTCCGGTGAGTCAAATGACTCCCGATTTGGTTCTGTTAGTCAGAAAACAGTTGGTTTGGTCTAGTTCACCAAACAACAACCAGTTTGGTCCAGTTAGTCAAACAACGGTCGGATTGGTCCAGTTAGCCAAACAACAGCCGATTTGGTCCAATTAGCTCAACAACAGTCGGTTTCGTTCGGTGAGTCAAACAAGAACTATTTTTTTTTGGTTAGCCAAATAACTACCAGATTGGTCCGGTGAACTAAATAATAGCCGGTTTGGTCCGGTGAGTCAAATGACTCCCGATTTGGTTCTGTTAGTAAAAAAATAGTTGGTTTGGTCCGGTTCACCAAACAACAACCAATTTGGTCCGAATAACCAAACGACAATCGGTTTGATCCGGTTAGTCAAACAACAACCGATTTGGTCCGAGTAGCCAAATAACAGTCGGTTTGATCCGGTTAGTCAAACAACAGCCGGTTTGGTCCAATTAACCAAACAACAACTGATTTGGTCCGGTTAGCCAAACCACGGTCGGTTTGGTTCGGTTAGCCAAACAACGGTCGGTTTGGTCCGCTTAGTCAAACAACGGTCAGTTTGGTCCAGTTAGCCAAACAACAGCCGATTTGGTCCAATTAGCTCAACAACAGTCGGTTTGGTTAGGTGAGCCAAACAAGAACCATTTTTTTTCGGTTAGCCAAATAACGGCCGGATTGGTCCAGTGAGCTAAATAATAGCCGGTTTGGTCCGGTGAGTCAAATGACTTCTGATTTGGTTCTGTTAATCAGAAAACTGTTGGTTTGGTCCGGTTCACCAAACAACAACCAGTTTGGTCCGAGTAACCAAACGACAATCGGTTTGATCCGGTTAGTCAAACAACACCCGATTTGGTCCGAGTAGCCAAACAACAGTTGGTTTGATCCGGTTAGTTAAACAACAGGCGATTTGGTCCAATTAACCAAACAACAACTGATTTGGTCTGGTTAGCCAAACCACGGTCGGTTTGGTTCGGTTAGCCAAACAACGGTTGGTTTAGTCTGGTTAGTCAAACAATGGTCGGTTTGGTCCAGTTAGCCAAACAACAGTCAATCTGGTCCAGTTTGCCCACAAACAGTCGATTTGGTCCGGTGAGCCAAACAAGAACCGTTTTTTTTTGTTAGTCAAATAACGGTCGGTTTAGTCCAGTTAACCAAACAACAGCCGATTTGGTCCAGTTAGCCCAACAACAGTCGGTTTGGTTCGGTGAGCCAAACAAGAACTGTTTTTCTTCGGTTAGCCACAACAACCGGTTTGGCCCGGTGAACTAAATAATAGCCAGTTTGGTCTGGTGAGTCAAACGACTCCCGATTTAGTTCGGTTAGTCAGAACACAGTTGGTTTGGTCCGGTTCACCAAAAGTTTGGTCTGGTTCACCAAACAACCAGTTTGGTCCGAATAACCAAACAACAATCGGTTTGATCCGGTTAGTCAAACAACAACCGATTTGGTCCGAGTAGCCAAACAACAATCGGTTTGAACCTTAAATTGAATTAAATACTTTTTAAAAACTTTTTTGAAAACAAGAAATTTTACATTAAATTGTTAGTTAATTTCATTTCAGAATAATTAGATTAAATAATTATTAAAAACTATTTTTTATTTTTATTTTGTTGATATTTTCTTATACTCGGGTTTAATAAGATTAGCCAAACAATATCGCGTTTGGTCTGGTTAGCAAAACAATAGAAGGTTTGGTCCAGTTAGCTAAATAGCAGGCTGATTGGTCCGGTTAGTGAAACAACAACCTGTTTGGTCCGGTTAGGTAAGTAACAGTCGATTTTGTCCGGTTAGGTAGATAACTATCAATTTGCCAATTCGATTCGGTTAGTCAAATCACGTTTGGTCCGGTTAGTCAAACAACGGTCAATTTGGTCCAGTTAGGTAAGTAACAGTCGGTTTTGTTCGGTTACGTAGATAACTGTCAATTTGCCAATTCGGTTCGGTTAGTCAAATCACGTTTTGTCCAGTTAGTCAAATAGCGGTGAGTTTGGTCCGGTTAACCAAACAACAACCGGTTTGGTCTGGTTAGGCAAACAACGATCAGTTTCGTTCAGTTGGCCAAACAATAGTCGATTTGGTCTGATAAGTTAAACAACAGTCGGTTTGGTTGGGTTTGAGTTAAGCAAACAACAATTGATTTGGTCTGGTTAACCAAACGACAACTGATTTGGCCTAGGTAGCCAAACAACAGTCGATTTTGTCCGGTTAGTCAAACAACAGCCGATTTTGTTAGGTTAGTCAAACAACAGTCGGTTTGGTCTAATTAAGTAAACAACAACCGATTTGGTCCGGTTAAGTAAACAATTATCGGTTTGGTTCAGTTAGGCAAACAATGGTCGATTTGGTTCGGTTAGTCAAACAACGTTCGGTTTGGTTCGGTTAGTCAAACAACGTTCGATTTGGTCCGATTAGTCAAACAATGGTCAGTTTGGTATGGTTAACCAAATAAAAATCGGTTTGGTCCGGTTAGGCAAACAATGATCGATTTGGTTCAATTAGCTAAACAATGGTCGATTTCGTCTGATTAGTTAAACAACAGTCGGTTTGGTTGGATTAGCCAAGCAACAAGAGGTTTGGTCCAGTTACCTAAATAACAGCCTGGTTGCTCCGGTTAGTGAAACAACAACCTGTTTGATCTGGTTAGGTAAACAACAGCCGGTATGATCCGGTTAGCCAAACGACAACCGATTTGGTTCGGTTAGTCAAATCACAGTTGGTTTGGTCCGATTCACCAAACAACAGTCAGTTTAGTCCAGTTAACCAAACAACAATCGGTTTGGTCCGGTTAACTAAACGATAACCGATTTGGCCCGGGTAGCCAAACAATAGTCGATTTTGTCCGGTTAGTCAAATAACAGTCGGTTTGGTCCAGTTAGCTAAACGACAACCGATTTGGCCCGGGTAGCTAAACAACAGTCAATTTTGTCTGGTTAGTCAAATAACAGTTGGTTTGGTCCAGTTAGCTAAATGATAATCGATTTGGCCTGGGTAGCCAAACAACAGTCGATTTTGTCCTGTTAGTCAAACAATAGTCGGTTTGGTCCAGTTAAGCAAACAACAACTGGTTTGGTCCGATTACGCAAACAACAGCTGGTTTGGTCCGATTACGCAAACAACAATAGGTTTGGTCCGATTACGCAAACAACGATAGGTTTGGTCCGATTACGCAAACAACGATAGGTTTGGTCCGATTACGTAAACAACGATAGGTTTGGTCCGATTACGCAAACAACGATAGGTTTGGTCCGATTACGCAAACAACGATAAGTTTGGTCCGATTACGCAAACAACGATAGGTTTGGTCCGATTACGCAAACAACGATAGGTTTGGTCCGATTACGCAAACAACGATAGGTTTGGTCCGATTACGCAAACAACGATCGATTTGGTCTGGTTAGTCAAGCAACCGTCTGATTAACTAAATAGTAGTTGTTTTGGTCCGGTGAGTAAAATGACTGCCAATTTTATTTGGTTAGTCAAATCGCAATTGGTTTGGTCCAATTTACCAAACAACAACCAATTTTGTCCGAGTAACCAAAAAACAATCGATTTTATCCGGTTAATCAAACAACAATCGATTTAGTTCAGGTAAGTAAACAACAATCGGTTTGATTTAGTTAGTCAAACAATAGCTGGTTTGGTCCGGTTAGCCAAACAATAGCCGGTTTAGTCCGATTAACCAATCAAGAGTGGTTTAGTCCGGTTAATCAAGCAACAATCTGTTTGGTCCGGTTAACCAAACAACAGTTAGTTTGGTTCGGTTAACCAAACAACAGTCAGTTTGGTCCAGTCAATTAAACAATAACCAGTTTGGTCAGGTCGGTCAGACAATAGTCAATTTGATCCTATTTGATCTGGTTAGTCAAATAACAGTCGACAATAGCCGGTCTGGTCTGGTGAGTAAAAAAAAGTTACAGTTAATAGTGATTTGGTTCGATTAGTCAAACAACAATCTGTTTGGTCCGATTAGTCAAACTACGGTCTGTTTGGTCCGATTAGCCAAACAACAATGTTAACCAAGCAACAGTATTTGGTCCGGTTAGCCAAATAACAGTCTGTTTGATCCAGTTGGCCAAATAACAGTCGATTTGTTTCGGTTAGGCAAACAATAGTCGATTTGGTCTGATTTGGTTCGGTTACCCAAATAACAGTTGACAACTACCGGTTTGGTTCGGTTAGTAAAAAAAATCAGTTAGCCAAACAATAGCCGGTATGGTTTGGTTTGGTTTGGTTAACCAAACAACAACCTATTTGCTTTTGTTAGCCAAACAACGGTCGATTTGGTCCAGTTAGTCAAACAACGATCGATTTGTTCCAATTAGCTCAACAACAGTTGGTTTGCTCCGGTGAAGCAAACAAGAATCGATTTTTCCCGGTTAGTCAAACAACAACCGATTTTTCTCGGTTAGGCAAACAACAACCATTTTTTCCCGGTTAAGCAAACAACAACCGTTTTTTCCCGGTTAGGCAAACAACAACCGTTTTTTCCCGGTTGGGCAAACAACAACCGTTTTTTCCCGGTTGGGCAAACAACAACCGTTTTTTCCCCGTTAGGCAAACAACAACCGATTTGGTCTGCTTAGCCAAATAACAACCGATTTGGTCCGGTTAGGCAAACAACAACCGGTTTGGTCAAATTTATTTTTGTGAAATCAATTTGATCCGATTAGCCAAAGAACAACCGGATTAGTCAATTTGATCATATTAGCCAAAGAACAATCGGATTAGTCAATTTGATCCGAATAGCCAAACAACAACCGTCCAGTTGGTTTGATGCGATTTGGTCCGGTTTGGTCCGATGTCGTTCAGTTTGGTTCGCTTTGGTCCGATTAACTAAACAACAGCTGGTATGGTCCTGTTAGCCAAACAACGGCCGATTTTGTTCGGTGAATTAAATAATAGTCGGTTTGCCAAACAACACCTGCTTTGATCCGGTTACGCCGACAACAGTTGGATTGCTTTGGTTAACCAAATAACAGCAGGTTTAATCCGGTTAGTTAAACAACAGTCGGTTTAGTCTGATTAACCAAACAACAGCCGGTTTGGTCCCTTTAATCAAACCACCAGAATCATTGGTGTCTCTCTCTTTCTCCCATTGCTCAAATGGTAATTTTGCCATGGTCCTATTTCTTATGCAATCTAACTAACTAATTAGTACTTTTTAATTTGACTGGTACACCCAGTGGACCAGAATAATGTTGCACAAAAGTGAACAAATCCCTTCTTTCTTCAAAGTGATGATCGAGAACTTCAATAGAAGAGTGGCAAGTGGTTTCTCTTATTTGTGTTTTTTTTTCATAATTATCTCAAGTTTTTTAACTTTTAATTTTTTTAAAAATTCCTACAAAATTTGTAATTGCCTTCTCAAATAGCTAAATAGAAATATTTTTTTTAGCTGTTACAGAGTAAGACTGTTATACAATTCAGGTTTACATAGCTTTTTGGTATATAGTTTGATAACAGTATGATAATAATTAGAAAGTATCATCTTTTGTAAATTTACTTAATTACTATTTTTTTATGTGTGCTTTTAAACATGTTCATATATAATAGAACTATAATTAAGAATATAGAATAGTTATAATATTTTTATTTTGTTATCAAAACTATGTTAATCCATTTTGCCCATTGTATAAAGCGCTTAAACTACATGAATCCACTTCGCCCGTCATATGACGGGCTTAGATCTTAGATCTGCTAGTTACATACAGCAACGGCTCAAAAGCTCCAAACAAACGACATCAAATTACACAGTCAAGCAAACATCATCAAATACAGTAACAAGCAATAATAAGCAACAAGCGTCCATGGCTTCAAATTTCAATCACACAGAAATGGCACCACTGCCTTATTCACCAATCCACACTCAGAGCAGCATAGGAGCAACTGCTTACCACAGTCACTAGTTACTAACAACACGGCAATCCTCCTCATGTGCCACTGCACGGCTACAAGACAGTTTGCTCGTGACTACCGCTTCTTCTTCTTCTCCTTCTTCGCCATCAGCAGAAGTGTCTCCTTGTCCCACCTGAGCAGCGACAGCTTCCAATATGTACGCCTTAACCTCTTGAAATCTCTCCTTGGAAAGAGAAACCACAGCAAGGAGGCTCCAGGCATTTTCTTCGGATGCTTCTACGTAGTCTTGCTTCCTTTTTAACACCATATGGCCGCTGATCTCCCACACCGCTGGGTTCACCTGTGTGTCCAGGAGCTCCTGACACACTTCCCCAAGAGCCTGTTTCTCAGCATAACACTGCTCATTTGGCAACAGACATAAGTCAGTAGGCAAATTGAAAGAAGTAAAACATATGTCACTCCCCTCCTGCTGAATCATTAATTCATTAACTCACCCACACAATTTATATGGCATACCGATAAGGGGATTCATTAATTGAGATAACTGTTATTAGAATAACACTTAGATAAATACTTGCACAGCCGGTTTGCTTTACCTGAGGAAAGAGGAAGATGCGTTTCCCCAAGTCCGAAATGAGAACATTGTAGGGAATGTTGTTATCTTGGAGACAAATGCAAGCACTAGAAACAACATCACCCAAATCTTCAAGAGAATCCCCATTTTCAAAAACTAGGCCCCTCACAGGATATTTCAACAGCTGACTTATCTTGACAGCAGCCCCTGACTTTCCCATTACAGTAGTAATAATTCGGGTTGGAGCCTTCTCAACAGGAAAAGGCACTGCCAAGTAATAAGCCTGTCCACAATAGTTACCATCAGTACATCTATTTGCCTGTAAATAACAAATCTCATAAACGAAACAATTGCAGGGAACAAAGATGGTAACCTGGAAGTGAAGGTGATTGATGGTGGCAAATGCACCCAAACTGTTGTAACCCAACCTGAAATATGGATTGCCTGCTTCAGCTGCCATATAGAGAGCAAGCAGAAAGCTCTCACGATCAATCCTCTGAGGCAGGCATTCAAGAACCCTAGGAATTAAGAGGACATGCCCGTACTCAATTGGGCTTACCTGTGTATATAACAAAAGCAACACCAGTCAGATAATCAAACTTAGAACAGTGAGGTCAAAGGTACTAAGGAGAAGGAGGTTGATGTACATTTATTGCAACAACACTAGGAGAATCAGTCGAATCGATTCTGGCATTCATGAAGAACTGGGTCTCAGAATCCTCGCTCTCTTCAAACCTGAACAGGACCTCTTCCTGCCCAACCTTTGTGAAATTAAACTTACTCCCTTCGAAGGGCTGGAGAACACGATCAACTCGGAACTCGGTGGGCCTTTTCTTCAGGTGTCGACCTTCATTTAGTTGTGCTATGAAGCCATACTCCCCAGGTATTACCTGCATGAAGATCAACAGCAAGCTGCCAAATCAAGAAAAACCTGAAAAGTATATTAACTCTATGCAAAGAGGTACAGGATCGAACCTTGGTTTCACAAGCTGTGACATCATAGCGGAATAGCCCTCGGCTCATCCGTTCTTCCCACTGCAATTTGCAATGACAAGACTGACTATCCAACCTCAATAAAGTCTAAATGACATAACTAGGAAATCTAGCTTAGAATTCAACCTCTCCAAGCAGCAAGGTGTCAAGGAAGAAAGCTTGAGGATCTTTCCCACCACTTTCCAAGTCCTTCATGTTCTTCTTCTTGAAAGTGTATAGAGGAAGCTTGGCCCCTGTCCTCATCAGCAAGCACCCAATTCAGTAAATATAAATTCATTTATCCAATATCCAACATTAGCAGCATAGAGCACGCTTGTAACATAGATGTCGTATTACGCTTTTTTCACACGAGTGTAAGAGATGAACTATTTTACAGAAACATCAACAGAAGAATTCATTTTGTGAAGGTTTACTTTTTGGTGGTATGGCTGCAGCTTCAGTAATGAGACTTTCAATTACAGCTGCAGTTTAATTGCACAATAGTCTCTTCACTTTCCTGACTAGAGGAGGCAACAACGTTCTGGCACAGAAGTCAGTGGCTTAAACGGAAACCATCGCTCTCATGAGCCAGACAAAGATTTACAGTAGCCATAGCATAACTTGATGACCATCTCTGAAGATTATGCAACGTGTGCCCGCTGAAGTTCAGACTACAGAGCTAACAACTAAAAATTCGATATTCGAGTTCTGCAGAGAAAAGAGCGTGAGTTTTGACCAAGGAACTCTATCAAACACCAACTTTTTCTGGTCAAATAAAATCAAGTTTCTAGACTTGTTTCTATGTTCTCATACAGGAGCCATTTCTAACTGTTCAGCTGCTTGGATCCATAAGCAAGCATAAAAAGCAATGAACGAGATTCATCTTGAGAAACTTGAGTACTCGATCATCTTTCTCTATTATGCAAAGGTTTTGCCTAGTTTTCCAAGTAAGATAACTCTATCAAACCCACATCACTCGAAGAAACAGAACACAAATGCGTGTAAGCTGACGAGAATAAAGAGGGAAATACCTTGAAGAAGGCAGCACTTTCCGAGGCAATCACGACCACATCCACCCTTCTCTTCGTCGTTCTGGTAGTTGGAAACCACAGTCGGAACCCTTTTGATGCTCAACATGACTGCAAAATAGCGTTTTTTTGACAGCGAAAAAAACCTAAACTTCTCCGGATCTTTGAATTAATTAACTAGTCTATGTGCTACAAACGTCTCCACCAGCTCTTGTAAGTTACTCTTCAGCAACAAGGGCAGGCAGGTACGAGGAAAAGGCCACGAAAGAACCGCCTCCGGCGAGGAACAAGAGATCAGAGGGGCTACCGCCCTCGGAAGGCAAGGCGCCACGCCCGCCGTGCGGCGAAGGGTTGCTCTCTGCTACACAACCCTTGCGTCGTACTGCCCGGACATGAAGCAGAGGTCGGAGCGCTCTATGTATAGCCGTGATGTCTACAACTCGGCGAACCTGGGTTTTACCCCTTTCACGACTCCGCGAAGCACAGCAAAACAATCCCTTTCCAGCTCTCCCCCCGCGTTATCTTCCCGTTCCACCACCACAGACTCACACAGAGGAAGCCGAAAGCATAAACTCCAGGTTCGGCTGCCGGATGGGTACGAAGGAAACAGGAAAGGTAAGAAGCTCGCAGAAGGAGGAGGCGCTGCAGAAGAAGAAGAAAGAGAAGGAAATTCGAAGCAAGCAATCTCTCTTTTCCTCCCGCACGAAGATAAGATACCCGTGATTTAAATAGGGCGGAAAACTGGACACCAGTGGTTGGTGTAGCGCTGCGAAGGTGCAGATTCACAGGAACTCCAATAATTGAGGAAAAATTACACGGGTAAATGCACGGGGCCCTCAGTCGTACGATGACGAAGGATTGAATGGTCACAAAGGCATGAACAAAGCAAGTTGACAGACGGATCCATCCCCGAATCTTCCCACCAGCCTTTCAAGATTCAATGCCCTCACAAGGGGCAAACTCAGCAGACATTGACGAATAAGGTAATGCGCTCCCCCGGTTAAGGACGAGGGATATATGACATTTCCCTTGGCGACTACCGATCACAAACAGTAAATAGATAGGGAAAGATCACGGATGACAGAACCCATTTCACATGGCATGTCTTCTTTCTGCAGACTCTGAACTGCTACAGTGGTCCGGGTCTCCAGGGTCTCCCGCTCCCATCGCTCCTCCCTAGTGCACATCGATGGAGTAATCCGGGTCCTGATCATGCAGAGTTTTTTCGTACAAAGTATAGCCATGAAAAACCAAAGGGGGTAGTCTATCAACTCTCATCGTTTATCTCAGATTCGCGAGAGAAAAAAAAAAAAAAAAAAAAAAAAGTTTAGTGAAGCTTATAAGAATGGGATGGCTACCGGCCGCCATCCACTAGCTCCCAAGGATTGAGGAGGGTTAGATTCCCCCAATTCGATACCCATCAGAGAGAAATCTAGCATCTGTGAAGTGACCCCTCCTCTATCTTGAACTACTAGGGATGACTTTCTCAGACGTGTTGAAGAATTAAAGAAGTAATTTACCATTACGAAATCGGTGGTGCCTGCAGCTCCTATCGACGTGGATAACCTTAGACTAGATTCTTTATTGAAGGGCAGCCCTTTTCACTCTGGTCCTCGAATATCAGAATTGATCTCGTTAGCAACCTGGATGTGGCAAAAGGCTTTAAAAGACTCCTCCATCTGTATCTGCATATCTCACATGTTTGGCATCGAGAATGCGTAAGAGAAAATACTAAGTTATAATATCATCTTCATCTGCATTTTTGTCTGGATCTTCTCACTGCAGTAAACTACAGGAACGTGCACTTATGACCAGTATAAACAAAACAGACTGTGTCAGGCGAACATTTAATGATTCCCAGCCGCCCTCGTTGTTTCATTTCTTTACTCTTAACAAACAAACACGGAATCTCGTCAAACCACTGAAAATAATGCCGAGGGAGTGGGTGAGGAAGACCTATCACAAAATAGTTGGAGACGGGTAAATATCGCCTCCCAGTGTCGTTCTCTAGAAGCATGATAATCTAAGTAGAAAAAACAGAAGTGGGTAATGAGAAGGAAGAAACTACAACCGCATGTCTCTCTTCCGATCTCCTGCCCAACTGTGACAACGGGTGGAGGAGAGTAATCAGAAACTCTGTTAGTGTTCAAGGACTCGCGTGTAACTCATGCTATTTGTAGCTCAACTTTCTGTCCTGTCTCCTCGTAATGTCAGCCGAAGGCATGGCAAATTAGAGCTAGTTGACACCCTATGATATAAAATATATTTGCTATAGAAAGAAGTAAGAGCCTGATCACAAAGCAGCATATATGTTGTAATAAATCATTTTTTTCTTGAAATATCAAAGCAAGCTGCCTTACTGGAGCCCCATCAAAATTTCAGGAATTCCAGTCCGACAAATGCATAAACAATTGCATCCAGTAATCTCGCAAATTCAGATAACCGAGAAATACAAGAAGGCCTTAATTTTTTGGATGGACAGCTACTCTATGAATTTCCATTTCCTTCAACATCACAGAACGCCCACATGAATCACAAGGAGCTGTTCTAGAGCCACATACACTTTCGTGCTCCGAGAGTCCTCTCATTCGATCTCGGGCATCTGATGCAGAATTACCAGCTGGGACCATGTCCCCACAGAACCTGCAGGTAATTAAGCGTAAAGGGCAGATTGATGATTGGTGTTGCACCTGCCACAACACAAGGGTGTTAGAAACAATGGTAGCTCCGAGACCGGGAAATATGTTTTGATTTTACCTGTAGCATTTAAAAACAACTCTTACACTAAACACTAACGATGGTTTTAGACATTGAAACACTCAAATCCTATTGTTGTTAACGTGGAAACGAGAATAAGCAGACGGCCAGGGAAATAAAACTAAATAACTCCTTTATAAAAGAGAAAAGGTGCAAATATTAAAAAAAATTAAAAACAGAACTAGTAACATACCATTTCTTCCTTCTCTAGCATTGCACCACATGCACAATGTAGTGGTTCATGAAATACTTTCATGTGCTTCTCCATCTCTGCCTGTTGGAAGGCCCGTCCACACCTTGTACAATGCACATGATTGTGCACTTCCTCCTTTCTGAGTACTACTCCACAACCGTCATGCTGACAGACAACATTGTGCCTGCGGCAGTATGCTTCATGCAAAGCTATTGTCCTACTTGGAATATGATGTTTGCAGTTCTGACACTCCACAACATTAGCATCTACCGCGGAAGAGGAAGAACCCACAGCTTGGTCACCAATTATCTGATTACTATTTTCCTCAAGAGCCACCAGGATTTTGTATTTAGTCACACCCTTGAATCCATAGATGCCAATGCTGTAAATGCCCGATACTTGGCTTGGATCCCTAAAATTAAGTATCAGAACCTTTGAACCCACATCATGGGAGGACCATTCATGCTGGTTCTGGGTTGGAAATAGGATGGGATGCCTTGACACATAAATATCAGTATCCCCATCATTTGAGTCCACATCTAGTTTAACCCCAATATTTATATCTCCAGATGTTATTCTACTCCCAATATTAGATTCTATTGAAAACTTATAATAGTTGTACTTCCCTTCCTCAACACATCCTAATTCTGTTTTTCCAAGAATTAGAGGTATAAGCATAGGTTGATTGGAACTCTTTGAATCAGAATCTGGCCCAACTATGTCAACTTCAACATCTGTTTCCAGAACAGAAACACTAGAAGCTGGCTTTAGCTCAAGAACTTTTAAGTTATAGCTTCGCTCCCCATGATTTACTGTAACAATGTCTCCTTCTGAAAGTGTAGCATGCTGACGAAGACTTGTTTCAAGAATTGCCTTGTGATTTGGTAGATCAGAGAAACCAATTTCATCAGGTTGTAGCTTTGCATATGTTCCTTTGGGCAATCGAACATAGCGCACTTCAATTAAAGGAGCTTTCTGTGTGATACCAGCAAACAAGTTGTTCCAGACATGCGGTGGAAGCTGAACAGAGCCTTCAGCTGCAGTGAATTCCAGAACACCAGAATGTGTTGACATATGAGTTAGTTGGTTTTCAGATGCTTCTCCATCCTCTTGGTCGATTTTCGATACTTTAAAGTACATGGGACCCTTATCCAAAGCTCCTTGGTCAGATAGTTCAGTGAAACAAGAAGGGGGCAGTTTTATTTTATCCCCATTGCCCTGGTAAGTTACTGCTTCAAGAATTCTGTAGAACATCACACCTTGTCCAACAAGTAAACTTTCTTGCATTTGCTGATCAGCCTGGAACAGTTATGAGTATATTTACAGTCAGTATTTGCAACATGAAACTAAAATTACATGCATCATGTAGAAATAAAATGAGATGTATGTGATAGGATTTTTTGTATTTTAATGTTAAAATCCGAGACTAGAAAACCCCAAGTGGCAATCTATCCAGACGTAGAATTAAGCCACTGTGAAAAGGATATGTATTAACCTACAGAAAGAATCTTTCAATAATTTCACACTCACGACAATGATTTCACCCTACAACCATAGCAGTATATCAGTGCACAAAAATTCTTTAAATTAGCTGTTTATTGCAGTTTGTGCAAGGTATTATCCAACTGTTCCTGAAATACATTTTAAAAAAAGCGGAAAAAAGGTATTCTGCGATTTTCTGCAGTAAAGGAAAGCAGGACATAACAGAAGTAAATAGAGAGATAAAAAAATATTTGGTTAATGCGAGGACGAGCATATGGAGAACAACGTCTGGTACGTGGACGGAAGCCAACCGGTGATTACTATTCGGTAAGATATACTTCAGCAGGCTCGATGCTGTTTGTTGCCATATAGGGAAAAGCATCTAGCACAAAGTACATTCACAATTAAACATCAGTGCTAGGTTGCTTTCCTTGACATCGGCTCCGATGAGAAGGGAGCTACAAGACTACGTTTGATGCAACAGGTCCTTGACCTTCGTTTCCTTTTGAAGGACCACGAGATTGATTCCAAAGAATTGCATTCATTTAGATTGAACACAAATTAGCAGGAGTGCTAAAATTACGAGATTGAATCGTGATTGACACGCTTCACAATAGAAACCTAGCACTGACGTTTAATTGTGAAGAAAACCCTAAAACCGTCAGAGGTCCACAATAGGAAGAAATAAGAACATGAAATAAGAAAAAGAGAAAGAGACAAAAGAATTAGGTACCTTAAGCTGGGCCTCGGCAGCATCAAGCCTTCTAATTCTCTGGGAAGCTTCAATGGCCTCTCTCTGCCGCAAGGCTTCCGCACGGGCTTTCTTCTCTCTCTCAAGCTTGAGCCTCGCCCTCTCTTTCCTCTCCTTCTGCTCCCTCTCAAGCTTCTGTTTGGCCGCTCTTAGTTCGAAATCCATCTTTCACGTTTGACGAATTGCGGAATTGAGTTGAACCAGATCAAATTGTGAAACAACGACAAACACCTAGCTGCGGAGAACGTAATTTATAGGAAGACAACTGAGGCAGAACCTTCACGAACGCTCAAGAAGAGGGGAATTCTTCGCTTCGGCGGGTGACGATGACCGACAAGTCGTAGGCGCATCGCAAATTCGCAATTGTGGAAGGTAGAGTGGAAGGATTCAAATTTATAGTCGAATTAGAAAGGCAATATCCCTCTACCTATCAGATGCATTCCTCGTCTCCGGATCTTTTTGTAATTTTAGTTCAATTAAAATTTTAGTAAGACTGAAGGGCGGTTACTCTCGGTTTAGCTTATTACTAATTAGATATGATACTATACCCATTTTTGTGAGTAATGACTCTACGGATACAGGCACAGAGTGAAGAAGCCCAAGATGAATCCCATGATGAAGCCCAAAATGAAGCCCAAGTCCTGTGGGCCAAATACGAACGAAGTCCCGAACTAACAATAATACCCCCTTTAACCGGAAAATAGATGGCGGTTACTCGTTGAAGACTTAAAATCAGCCTTCGTTCAAATAGAAAAATATATGGCGATTATGAGGAATTTCTTCGCAAGATACAAGGATTATATTCAACTATGCTAATTGGTATGGGTCTCACACTCAAAATTTTGCCGCTAGTATAGACAACTGTTCGCACAACATTGAATGAATTTAGTGAAACACAATCGCCATCAACACCCTCTTCGAGGGAGCGAACCCACAAGATCTTCGGTCACCTTGCTTCAATTAACTACACAAAATGCGTGGAATAGATGACCAAGTAAGGCCTTCTACATTTGAGACTCCATGCTTATGACCATTACGCTGCCTGGAAATCTCGTGTCAAGATTGAGAGTTTCCCTTCTTTCCACCCTCTTTGACGAGCCCTCATCTCCCACATTTCAGACATTCTCTTTTGAGCCTGTAATGCAGCCTCTGCTCTTTCGCGAGCCTCTTCACAAGTCTCCATACCTGAATTGCATTTATCAGCCTCTTTCTGGTACTGAGATGCCAATTTCTTGGCTTCAAGTAACTGCCTGTCTGCTTTCCGCTGTTTCTCCAGGGCCTCCGCTTCCCTCAACTTCAGTTCCTCAGCAAGCAAATCTGTGAAATTACTATCTGGTTCTTCATTCCCTTCACCCTCGTGTTTCCCACAATCTGCGCAAAGAGTGGATAACAGGAAAGGATGTTGTAACTGACAATGCCGCATATATATACTTCATTATGACAAACAAATACTGATTACAAACACTAGCGCAACTAAGAGTTCAAGGAGAAATTTGGAAATTTACTTTAATATAAATGGTGCTTTTTTATTATTTTCAAATTCATCACATTTGGTTGTTCATCACTGTCACATTCTCTAAATCTAAGCTGATGATGCAAACATTCTCAAACATCAAGCAGATGACCATGCTTAGAAAAGAATCCTATCAAGAAATAAGTTGCAGAGATTCAGGACTAGAAGAAAACAGAAGCAAATAAGATCAGAGGAAGGACAATAGCTGATGCAGATAACCAAACTCCAATAATCTCTAAGCGCTTCAACAGGACCTAAAGTTGATAGTTGATAAAGAAAGAATTTCACTTTGTCCTTGGGTCACTAAGTGCGGTTGGGTGGGAGGCGCAGGGAGAAAGAGCTGTTTAATCCGTGGTGAGGAAAACACATTCCATAAGGTGTGAAGATACCAGAGACGTTTTCTACCTCATTTCCAAAGCATTCTTTACTTATTCATGTGATGAAGTCTTAAAGTGACAAATGAAAGGTAACCAGGGTACAGGACTAGAATGAAAACAAAAGGCAACTGTAAAGGAGGATGAGAAACCAAGATAATTTCAGAAGAGAGTGTAGACTAGCAAGATCAAGGTTCTTCACCACAGAAAAAGGTACAATATTATGTTTCTCCCGAGACATCCATTTACAAATAAGTAACACAGAATAACACCATTGATAACAGAATTTTAATTGGATAAGCAGAAGGTACAAAAATTATTCTGCTGCCTCTGAAGAAAGAAACCTAAAAAATAGTCAAACTTCTAAAATCTTAATACCAACATTTTAAACAGGAGTCATTACAGGGTAAGTGATTGATGAAGAAGAAAAGCTAACTATCGACTTTGCGAAGTGTAAAGATTGCACATACTCTAGATGCGAAGAGTCCCAAAAGATGGCTATTCATAGAAAAGGTTTTCTGATTCCTCTTAATTTTATCAGAGGTGATAAGTGCTCAGACACTGTTGCTTTGGTTTAGGAGATTTTTTTTTTTTTTTTTTTTTTTGAGGAGATCAGACACTGTTGCTTTATATAAATAGAGAACAAAATGTTCTTAACTGATGGGTTCGTCTTCTTAACTGAAAGTTTTCCACCATCTTTATGTGTAAAACTTGTGAAAGGAAAACTAACCTGCAAACGATGAATTCGTCAATCCTGCAAAAGGAGAGTTGAATCAGAATTACAGCAAGATGAATTTCACCAGAAAATAAAGATAAGACAGAAATCATCAAGAGTGTGGGTTACACTGCAGCAAATGGTATGGAAACATATAAATAACCAGACATCTAAATAATCTGGCATATCAACAAGTAAACCATTACCTAGATGTTTTAGACATCAAGATATTACTCAAGATAAAGAGTACTGAATATTTTAACCGAACAAGGGTAGAGAACAATTCAAATTAAAGCAGATCATTACACAATGTGCAGATGTATCTCTCAAGACACGAGTTAACAACTCATCAGGAGCTTCCCTCTTGAAGGTTGAGACTAGACAGAATAATAATTTTAGACATCGACAAAGGAGAATAGAAGTAAGCTAAAAAGATAACACTACAGTTATTTAACAAGCATAAATCACAAGCATTTTGAGAGATCTTCCATATGGTGGATACATGAATCGTAACGTGTTTCATTAGTTGTATATATCATTATCTTTTTCCATTTTTTTGTAACGTTCTAAAAATAATTTATTGCTACATTAAGCAGCAAAATTAAAAAAAATGGAGTCCATCATTTCTTGGAATTGAGAACAGCATTTTAAGGGGAAACAAATGTTTTTTTCATTGTCCAAAAGTTAAACACCTAATTGCAGCATCATATCTTGCGGTAGGAAAATGCAAATAAGCTATATTCTGAAAGCATGAAAAGGTGGAGGATTTAACTGCTAATGACTTTTAAAGAAAAGGTTTAGCAGAGAAGCAGACTCTAAATATGCTCACAGCTGGACAAAAAACAACTTGAACTTAAAAGTCCTTCCACTTATCATCTACTTGGTCTTTAAATTAAAACAAACAGCTAACAGCAACTTGAATCTAGCTCCAAAGAAAACACCCTAGCATGAAAGATAGAAGACAGAAAACTCGCCGCACAGCCAAGAGCGATAACTATTATAAGCCATTGGTAAGGAACCAAACCATATGTGCACTTTTTCCTCCATGTAATTCCTAAATTTTTTCTCATTTCCAGCTCAACTGAAATATTGTCCAAGGCATTAACACGAACCATAGGGTGTGAATTCATTCCAATTGAACTGACATCAGGAAAACTAAAGATCAAACTAACAAGAAGCACAAGTGAGATCACATGAATAAGAGAAACGAGCAAAGTCCGCAGCGGATCCTGGATCTGTACAACTTTACAACGAAATACCATTGGATCTCAGCATCAAGAGAACAGACATACAGTGATATCATCAATGGAGATAGTAAATTACCCTCGGGTAAGGTGAGAAGCGGCTGAGAGGTGCAGTCGCAGACGCAGGGAGGGCAGACGGAGGCTCGGCTGACGGCGGCGACTCCTTCTGTAATGTGCCAGTAAAGCGGAGGGCCTACGATGTAGATTGCCAAGCACGAGGCTAAGATGGCCACCAGTCCCTTCAACATCCCCGGTTTACAGACCGGCTGAGGACCAGCCATTGTCTTTCCTCCTTTTTCCTCCTCCTCCTCCTCCTCCTCAAACCGAATCCTCGAATTAGAAAAGAAAAGGCACTTGATCTAGATCTCGATCTAGGCCACGGAGCCTCCTTTCTACTCTCACTGCTGAATTAAATGGAGCTGCAAAATGAAGTGCAGTGGAAGAGGATGACAATCTAAGAAATGGCGGACGCGATGACCCAAAATTACTCTCTCGACATCGAAGGTTTCTACTTCGCAACCTTAATTAGACTAGTGTCGTGATCTATCCTCCCCCATTAATTAGATCACCGACGCTGTCGCAGGGAGAAGCACTTCCATGGCCTGAGTTTCGTGCGACGTGTAGCGGTAGCGAAATTTCCTCTTCGGGCGACCGATATTTGATGTTACAAAAGGTTGTCAACCTTTTACTATTCCAAAGTCTTAACTCCACCGGCGCAAATGGTTTCTTTCTTAATACTTACAAGACAAGACTTCTGAAAATATTGAAAATCGGAAATCACACCTCACTACCACATAAATATTTAATACTTCTGTAGCCAGCATGATATGGAATGAAATTATGAAATAGAAAGCTATCATTGGCTATATTTTCTTTTGGAAGTAAATTTATGCATCGTCTATATTTTCTCTTCCACCGAATCCACCAAACCAAATCTTAATACACAAGATCAAAGTTAATTAACTGCGACAGTACTTTCGTTTCTAAAAAAGGAAATCTAACATTAGTTTAGATTGGTAGAATCCATACTCTCCACTTTTCTTATGTGGCATTCTATCATTAGACATTAATATTAGACATTAATACAGCTTATGTATCTAATGTGGTATGTGTAAGTCTTATTTTCACATAGATTACAGTCTTATCCAACATCCAGATGCAGTGGGAATACTTTCAGAAGTAAATAAAAAATATAAGGTAACTCTCTCAACAGAGGCAACAAGCCAATTCACAAAGGTCGATTCTCATTACGATTCAAGTAAAAACTATCCTTGATACAGTGAGATGTGTCCCCATATGTACCAACTGTACACTAATAACACCCCTGTTGTCCTTTCGGAACTCCTCGTGAAATCGTCCAAGCAAGTGTACAAAAAGATACAGTTTTCCCCGAGGATAGTATCTATCATCCCGACCAAACTATGCTACGGACATTCATGAATAACCTACGGCAAGGAAGATGGTGAGGCAGAACCGCTGTATTTGCTGGGAAGTGGTGTGTTTCTTCGTGATTGTCTTTTTGTTGGAACCAGTAAATTCTCCTGCTCCAAATCTTCATCGGGAGCATTGTAACCGCTATCATCGTCTCCACCCTTGAAGACAGGATGCAAATAAGCGTTCTGAAGAAATCCTTTCAGATTCAAGTTTGGTTCTTTAGCGCGTTCCAGTGTATCTTTCATCATTGCTTCCTGGAATTTACATACAGAAGAATGTGGAGTAAAAATACTCAAACCAAATATAAATTTAACAGAGAAAAAGGAGCAACAGGAAATGTAATGAACCTTTTGAACAAACCTGTAAAGGATATCTAACAAAAGCCGGCTCGTATCGGTTTTTGCAGAAGCGATGGAACCATATGGTCAACACAGGAAGAGCAATGAGCAGGGGTGCAGATTGGGCAGCTTCCTTGGTACCCATCAACCCCAGCAGAATGATCTGGAAGATAATCAGGGCTGTAATAATTCGTGCGTGCACATCGGGCCAGAAAGCAGCTCCACTCTCATATTCTTGATTATATACGTTTATAATCTACAAATATTGAACAGAAAGGAAAAAAAAAAAAAAGGTCATAAAGATGCTCTTAAAAGAGAAAAATTTAAATTGAAAAAAGAATCAGAATAGTCTGAAAATACGCTTTTTACCTGGTGCCGGTATACCACATAAGCTAGGCCAAAGAACACAACTATGAAAGGTAACAGAATAGGAGTCACCACCATGTACACAAGACCAAGTAGGAAATATAGTTGTATTTGTGGCTCGTTCGAGGCAAAATCAATACTTCCTGGATCCATTGCTTCCTCTCTATCTTTTTCAGTCTTAACCAAAAAGAAATTCTTCAAGTGATAGATTATTAACGGCTTCAATCTTAGAATTTCCCCGGCACTACCAGCCCAACCATCAACCATGATATACGTTATGAAGAAAGTTGCCTTCATGGGAATGGCCTGACCTATAATCCTCGGAATCCTGCACACCAATAGATAATAATTTGAAATGTTAAAGAAATTTGATCTCTAGAAAATGTCACAATCAAAGAAACAGAAGGTGAATTTCTACAAAGTCAAAGTACATACTGATTAGCTGACTGCTTAATAAAGGAGTTCAGTTGTTCAAATGCAGCTCCAGTAATCACGCTTCCAAGAAAAACATTGATGAGTAAGAAAATGTAATATTTGCCAGCTGATCTTCTTTCCAGAATTGATATGGCTGTAAAGCCTTCAATTTTAGACATAAGCATCAATATCATTGGCAAAAGGATGAGAAAGATCTTCAAGGCAATTCCGGGTAAGACACCTTGAATCAATGACTTGATGAACTTTCTGCACAGTGTAATGGGACAAAATTGAGAGGTGAGAATATGAATATATACAGCAAAGTTGACAAGCCTTCTTAAACTACTAAAAGTCTGGAAGTAGAGAAATTTGTCAATACTCACATCTCAATTACTGGTCTCAGGAAGCGAACAGCCTTCTCAATTCCTTCTATATTTGCAAAGCTTTGCACAATAGCTATAGGGATCATAAAGAAAAAGGTGAGGAAGAAAAAGGCTACAGCTACAATAAGCCTCCTAACTGTAAGGGAAACAAAAGGAATAGCCAGGTTATGCCAATAAACATCTCGTGGCTCAGGAGCCCATTCGGTCAACCATAGTGTGGGGTTCCTGGTTTGCTGAGTCTGAGCACAAACAGCAGCAGCCCACCGAGTCTTGAAAGAAACAAATGCCACAGGCATGATAGCTTTGGGGTTGGTCTTAATCTGTTCACGCTCCAATGCCTCCTGAACATCAAGAAATAAATACTACAAATAAGGCAAACATCCAACAGAACAACCACAAACTGACTGGTATTAACAGATTCACATGTCAACAAAGGAAAATGAACTGCTCATACTTCTTTAGTGAGCCTATCAATCTCAGATGTATAATAGTCAATAGCATCCACTTTCTCGCCACACAGCCCTAAGAAACCCATCTGTTCAACAACAGAATATCATGCAATAAGTACAAAGAACAAAATCCCTGTTCTCAATGACATGAAAAATAAAAGGTCTGAAGAAAACTAAAAAATGAAAGTAATGAACATTTGGACTTTCATTATGACAAGTGTCAAAGAAAAAAAATAAACCACAATATTCTAATGGAAATGCTTGGAAATGTAGTGGCACCTTCCGAGTTGGTCTTTGAGATGGATTTCTGTTATATTTAAGCTGATTAAAATCAAGCCAATTTTGCATGCTTTTCTTCTCCTTCACAAGCTTTGTGAGTTTATTGGCATTGTAGACAACCTGCAGGTACCTTTCAAATAAGAACCATAATCTGAAAACCAAAACAACTAGGAAATATCGAAAGTGAAAAGTAATTAAAGCTATACTATCAACAGATTTAATGAGTTAGTCCACTCTTTTAGGACAGGTATTACTTGAACAGATAAGCCATCAAAAACTCTCTAGCAGAAGAACAAGAATCGAGAATTGGTATGCAGCATCAAAGATGATGCTCCTATACTTTTCAATATGCAACAAGAGCTAAATAGGATGTAAAGAATAATAGATCAGTAATATTCACTCTCTTGAACTGGTGGCCATTTATAGGCAAATGGCTTCCCCTAGGGGGCTAATAACTGTTGTACCATTTGGAAACTCAAAGGGTACCTGATGGGTGAGATAATGATCTGGATGGTTGACTAGAAAAAAATGCTCAACGAGCTCAGTAACAGACTCATCCGGGTCAGGTGGCACATTCCTTACAAGAACCTGCAAAAGATCAAATGACATAAAGCATTAGGGAAAAAGAAAATACAGCACAGAAATGAAAAGATAAAACAGACGAAAATTTTAGAGAAAATATTTTCAAGTTCCCATAAAGAGAAATGATGAAGCCTGGGCCTAGTCCAATTGACTATAATGGAAACAGGTTGCAAAAAAACAGTCCTCTGAAGTGAACAAGGATGCATGAATTCGGTAATAATATTTGGTACACGCTCTGGTAGCACAAATCTCTTCAGTCTTTTCATTTTCCATGATGCACTCTTCTATAGTGTACTAAGTTAAGGAAAACTAGCAATAAAAGGTCATAAAGATTTACCGTAAATTGGTCTGGTCGACGATGCTCCGTTGCAAGAAAGTGCAGTCTCATAGTTGCTATTATCTCATACTCCCTAAGCAAGACGTAACATGCCCAAATTGTAAAAGCATAAGCCATTACCAGATGTGTCCAGAACCTGTAAATGCAAATTATTAAAAATTTTAGTAGATCCAAGAAAATAAATAGTCCTTAGTTTCTTTATAATAATTGAGGCCTCTCTTGCCAATTTTTTTTTAAGATGGTCTTGAAGGTAAACGATCTATCCCAATAACACTGTCAGATGACTATAGATTTTCACTATCCAAAACCAAAAGCTATAGACAAATAAAGGGCCTGCAACCTCTTCATACTACTAACTCATGGTTTTTTAAGGTAAACGATCTATCACAATAACACTCCTAGATGACTATAGAATTTCGCTATCCAAAACCAAAAGCTATTGACAAATAAAGGGACTGCAACCTTCCCATATGACTAACTTATCTACATAATCATTTGGCATCATGTACCGGCAAGACCTACCTTGGAGATTTGTTCTGAATATTTGATATTGTAAGCTTATCAATGTCACTGACGACAATATTTGACTTTGACAGAGTGTTATCAGTCCAATTGACAGGTACAAGGACTGCAAAGGCAAGGAGGGTGATGGGAACAAAGATTTTGAGTCTGATGGAGAAAAGAAAAGCATTAGAAAGTCAAATAATATAAAAATTTATATAGCAGCAACATACAAAAATATGTCCAAAACATACTATCACGAATGCAAATAAAATACCTAAACAAGTTGACATATAAATGTAAATGCAAAAATTATTATACCAAATAATAAATATAGCAGAAGAGGGAATCTTAAAGCAGGAATAGAATCAAAGGAGGAAACTTCCTTTGCACCCAACCTAGACAGATTCATTTAAAGAAATTAAATAATTCAAGAATAATTGTCTTACAACAAATACAGACCGCAGAAGCTGTAGAGCTCATAATTAAAGGATGTTACAGAAAAATTATATTAAACATACTGCACTCAATACTACCAAATTCCAGAAAATAAATTTCTGCCAAGGAAAGAACATGAAAAATGCATAAATACATCAAAGAAGGCACTTTCCCTGTAGGAACCGCAGGAAACTTTTCTGTAAGTAATTCTTCAAAGGAGTAATGCACATCTAACCCTTCTTTAAAGCTTTATTACACAAATACCATTGCACAGATCTCACAATTTGAATCTAATGGTTAAAAAGGGCCTTACTTACATGCAATTTCCTCATATCTTAATAAATAGAAATTTAAACTCTATTTTTTCTCTACAAATATGAGCAGAACCTGCAATTTACCAGTAGGTTGCCTTGAATTATTTAAATCATCGTACATCATATTGATACTAGACATAGTGAATGATTTGTTTGATGAAAACTCTATATCATCCTACTACATAACTCGGTAGTTGCTAAAGTAATGGCAAAAGTAGATATGAGAGGCATTTAAGTGCTATAAACAGTTTGGCTGTAACAAAAAACAACAAAGTTCGATTTTTATTTTAATTTTTATTTTTATTTTTTTTTAGATTTGAGGAGAAAGAGGTGAAAGGATTCTGTGCCTGTTATTGTGTACAAATCATGTATCCACCAAGTTGTAAAAGGAAAAGACAAAAAACTAAACTTGAGAACTCATAAAGATTCATAGCTTTTAACAGAGACACTTACCCAAGCAAGTAGATACGTAGATAAACAGCAGAGTCGAGCCCTGCATGGTCAATAAGCTCAGATTCTGGCATTTTAAGCGCTTCAGGTATCCAATTGAGAAACCTCAGATAAGATCTGAAGTCCAAATTCACAAACTTGTTCACAAAGGCCCCAGAACGTGATGGACTGCATCTGACTCCCTTTAAATACCATTTAGGAAAGTAGACTCTATCATTGAAGGGTTGCAGCCGTAGGATTGCAAAGGCCAATAAGAACACAAGTGCACTTAGAATATTGAATGCAGCTGAAACTCCAATATCTCCAAGTGTTGCCATCTAGTCTTCAGTTACTAGTGCCCAATTCTGTTGTGCTACAGATAAGTTAAAGCCATCAGAAAAAGATGATAGAAAAAAACAAAAAATCAAAAGTACAAATTGTCCAGGCATCCTGGCCAGGGATAAGCAGAAGTCAGGAATCGTACATCCAAATAAAAAAATAAAACTAGACTACGCCATGTACTCAATCAGTGAGAAATTATACCACAATGCATCTCTCTTGCATCCAATCTTAGCGAAAAACCAATCTCCTCCTCCGATGATAAAATTTAGAATCGTATATCCAAGTAATGAAATATTTTACTTGTACCGAATTTGTGACGAAATTTGGTACCGTTTAACAGCACAGAAGCGTAGACAAAGGTACATGATTTTCCACAAAACACTCATGTCAATAATTTGAGCATTTAAAATCAAATAAAACAGAATTTAACGATTTAGCGCATTCAATCCTTTACGAACTCCAAGTCGTACAAAAGTTAATGAGTGGCCGTCACTCGCTCCACTCAATTCGTCAGTTGTTCACCAACAACTGAGAACGGTTCGCGACACATGTATCAGAAGGCCGTTGTACCAATTTCTTCAGAATCTGCTTCCTATTTACTCGCAAAATCGTATAGCCAATAAAGTTTTACCATCAGGACACTTTGCACGGCTATCTCTACCAACAAAAAGAAAAAAAAAAAAGAAAAAAATCCTTTCCCGTCCTCAACCAGAATTTTCCACATACATCAACCTACCACTCTGTTAAACCAGACATTCGCCAACACATCAAGAACCGACAGAAGTACATCGCACTAAACCACAGAGACCTATTTAAACGGAATTCCCGAGGAGGCCATACCAGTACTCAGCAGTCAGCACATCAAAACCCTCGCAAGCCTCGACAAGCAACGCAGCCTCTCCGTATCCTCCACGACCGTGTCGCGAAAAGAAAGCCAAGGCAGCGTGAAGACGGATCCAGAAGCAGAGATCAATAGCCCACACCAGGCGAATTCCTTTCCTTGGGTCCCAAACCAAAGTAACGTTAAGAGAGAATCGTAGCGGGGAAGCCTCCTCCGCGCTGTGCTACTGAAACCGAGAACACTCGCCGTACTTTTTATGTAACGGTAAAGCGTGGAAACGAAATGAGATCAGCGAGCCAGCGACAGCGAGAAAGCAACCACAGCGTGGGCAGTGAGAAGCGAGAAGTGTGAACAGTGTCACTCTGGCAGTCGAAGCGTAAAAGTAACGACTTTAAAAAGCCGTCGAGGGCCCATGCGTCTCCGTTAATTTCTCTCGAACTACGCTGGCCGGCGTACGTTGAGTCGTTGACGCCCCCCGACACCAATAGCGAGACGCGGAGCGCTGTAATTACTTTATATGAGTGATTAGCTTAACCCCCGCGATGTCGGCGAGCGACACGGCGTTAACCGACAAGCGTTTTCGTTTATCTTCAGGGCGTGGTAGGCAGGCGAGTAGCGGACGCGGACCCGGGACCCGCCTCGGCCCCGGTTTGAAATTTTGGAACGTTGGGGGTCTCTTCTTTTCTGACGTGACACGCCGCCCTCGGCTGTTACTGGGATTTTTTTTTTTTTTTTGTCCTTCTAAATTCTAATAATTTCATCATTCATGGGTCGGTTTTGGTTAGTATTAATTTTAATTACGTTGGTCAATGGCGTTTTCATTTGTCTGATAGCGTGCAGTCCGGCCACGTTTCAAAAGGACAGGGCCCTATTATCTGGCTACTAACCCGCATTAGCGTTATAAAAATTTGAGTTTTATTGATTAATTTAAACAGGGAAATTGAGTTAATAATATGAATTAATGAATTGAATCCACGTGGTTGGACGCGGAGTACTTGGGCCATATGGGGCTTGTACTTTGATTCCGAAGGCGGTCAGAATAAGCATTTGACATGGCTCGAGGCAAAGGGGTGGACGCGGCCACGGCAAGGCTGCTTTTCAATTTCGTGTTCCGATTTTTCTAAGAAAGGAAGTTTCGGTTTCTTAGTCGGAGATCTTTAGCATCGCTTCGTTTGGTAAACAGGGTCTGCATGAGTCTTATCGGCTTCGTATCATATTTCTTATCCGTGACGGTCCAATGAGAGAACCGCGGGTTGCCAACATTCGAATAAAAGATCCGCTGTTTACCTTCTTCGTCTTCTTCAATGAATAATCCAAAAGACACAGGGTCTTTTACTTTGTTTGATTTGACAGTGGGAGATTATTATTGTCTATCGCCGTCCCTCAATATGAACTCCGCAGAAATCGTAGTCTCGTAATAGAAGTTCTATTATAGAACATGTGTTAAGAAATTGAAAGAGGCTTATATATATGTGAGTGTGTGTGTCTCATATTCGGTCGTTTTCTTGGTTTTGAACAGACCTGCTGTAGGTGGCAACACGACTGCCAAATGTCAAGTAACGGACTGGTTACTTTTTCATTGTCTCCACGTAAAATGAAATAACGTACTATATAAGTAAACTTAGGAAAGTTGGGTTGAAAAATGGGCATATAAAAAGAAATAGCCATTTATGCCCTGTATATAGTTGTTTCACCGAAAATTTACTGGTGTGCAAAAAGGCATGATCGAGAGAATAAATCCATTTATAACAAAGAATTCGTGTTACAAGTTGTATTTTAAAGTCAGAGAATACGAGTACAATCACCTATTCTTCCTTTGATTTGATCTCTGTGTGAATTGATGAAGTTTTGGCTTCTGACGAGTTGATGTCGAAATCCGAGTTTCAAAGCGAGTGTGCACGAACGATGATGGTTTCGTCGGTCAGACGGAAGTATTTGTGTTCTGCGTGTATCGAATTGTTGACGTTGTCAGTGAACTTGTAGAGCTGCTCCGGTTAAACTAGTGAATTTTGACGAACTGAGAGTTGCTTGAACTCCTTCGGCTCAAGAGAGCTTCTGTGCGTGAGAGTACTTCTCGACAAAAGAATTTTGAACCTTTTCGACCGAGTATTTTTGGCTATTTAGCGAGTGTGCACGAACGATGATGGTTTCGTCGGTCGAACGGAAGTATTTGTGTTCCGCGTGTATCGACTTGTTGGCGTTGCAAGTGAACTTGTAGAGCTGCTCCGGTTAAATTGGTGAATTTCGACGAACTGCGAGTTGCTTGAACTCCTTCGACTCGAGAGAGCTTCTGTGCGTGAGAGTACTTCTCGACAAAAGAATTTCGAACCTTTTCGACATAGCATTTTTGGCTATTTGTAGCCGATTTTTTCCAATTGTTGGAAGTTGATCCTTGGAATGGGGATTCCCTTTCTGCTGCTTCTGTTGAGATGGGAGGAGGACTTGGGCGCTCCTCCTTTTCCTCTGTTGATCCCATCGAATGAGGATCAGTGGTAGTTTTCTAGTTTCTTCTGTTGGCGACCAGACTTGGTTGATTGAATGTTGAAGTGGCATACAGTATGACTGACAGTTGAGTGGCGCTGACGCGACAAATTGTTGCTGACTGGGATGATGATGGATCGATGGCACGGCGAAACAAATGGATCCGGTGATGGGCTATGGGTGACAACTTTGAAAACCGTTGAAGTCAATCCATGACTATTGATTGATGGACTGGTGGGCGTTTTCGGCTCACCATATTTGGGCCAACCGCATTTTGGTGTCACAACAGTCTTTCATTGGCTTGGGTTTGTTAGCATTTTATATGTGGCTCTGCTCAAAACTGTTTTGTGCATTTAATCTTACATTATGAATAAATTTTATTTGTTGCATGCCTTAATTTGTTATATATGGATTTCATCCCTTTGGCATTGTATCACTTGGAAGTAGGTGTCTTCATGACACTATGTCATGGAGCCTTGTGCTCACAATACGTCCAGGTCATTGAGGTGAGAATTGGGGCAGCTCACTTAGACCTTTGTATGTTTAGATGGCCTTATGAGGGGTGTTAAGCGTAAGATCATATACTTACCTAGATGTCTCATCACTATACAATATTGTGTGTGCCACACATAGGACGAGTGACTAGAGATCTAGTAAATGAGCCTTGAGTCTATGAGACCGATCACCTCCGAGTCTAGCTTCCTTTGATCTTGAGAATTGACTCATCTTCTTTTAGGGTGTTTAATTTTTTTGAAGTGAAGTTGTTAGCATTGATGATGTTTTTTTTTTTTGCATAAAACCACTCTGGAGAATTAGCATTATTAACATTGTCGGGAGGTTTTTATTCAAAGAGAATCTCAACTATATGCAAAATTATAATTTTGATATAAATCGATAAACCCGAGAAATTATCAATTTACTCAAATTAGTTATATAAAAAACTATTTCTAAATTATTTTTTCAAAATTATTTTTAAATTATTTTGATTTAAAACATTATAGGAATTGGGCCTCTTATAGCCTACTTGTTGGGCTATGTTTTGTTGTACTTGGGCTTTTGGAGGACGCCTTAATTGACCTAAGTCTGAGGTTGAGTAAGAAGCAATGATGGAAGAAGGAATCCTCGTATGGGTCCATTAGGTAATGGATCAGGTTATTTAGCTGATGGACTTTTGAGCTTATTTGGGTAATGGACAATTAGAGTTCATTCGGTTGATGAGTCACGGATTATATATATACATGCTGAGGAGGTCACACCAACTCTGGAACTAGATTTCATTTTTCGTCGGATAAACCTTCCATCGAGGAAAATCAAGCAAACAAAGTCGGTGGACCATCAGCGATTCGATAAGAACAAAGAAGAACTTGACAAAAAGGTATACAAAATTTAAATTTTTTATTATCTTATAATGTATTAGGACAAGGTACACATCTCTTAGTATTCACTATCTAAGCGGTTTCTCCAAGTAGGATCTGCAGCCATCTTTCAAGAGCCCTCAGAGTCACCGGCCCTAGGAATATGTTCACCAGTGTCGTGAACATGACCATGGGTCGTGGGCTTCGTGGGCCTTGTTTAGTTACGGGACAGAGAACCGGACACCGGTACACTGGGTGGCCCTGCCAGCCTGAACTGCTTTCCGTACTCGCGGACAAAACATCAGAGCTGTATGAGCCCACGCAACGTAACGTTGCCCACTGAAACGTCCGACTCAGGGAATGACGTGGCTTCCAGTTCCACGTAATTTTTCAATCTTTGTTACAAAAGAACACTAGTATCATGTATCAATCCCATCTCGGGAAAGGGGTCATCTCGTCATCTCGTGTTGAAGAAGACGAGACGGCACAAATCAAGAGCTAGAAAAGCGGATTATCGGATTATCATTATCTGATCTCTTCGACGGAATGAATGAAGGAGCACCTCACAAACAAGCAGTACCGGCCCGGCGTTACTTACCGTCGCCGGCCTCGGCGGTTCTGACGAGCTTCGTAAAAGCCCCCGACTGCTCGTCGACAGCGAAGTCGTCGTACCGCTTAAAAATGGCAGCGACGAGCAGACCCGCGGTGGCCACCACAAAATCCTTGGCCGCGCACTGCTTATTGGAAGACGACGGCGTCCCTGTCTGGGGACCGTTCGACCAGAAGAGGTAACTCAGCAGCTCCCTCCCTTTCTCGCCGGCGAACCGGTCCGGCCTGAACTCGTCCGGCCCCTCGAACACGACCGGGTCCCTCATCGCCAGGGTCTGGTACCCGCAAAGCAGCTCCCCCTTCTTTACCTCGAACGCCGATTCGTGGGAGTCGAGTACGAAATCCTTCCGAGCGCGGGCGAACTGGAGCTCCACGGGAGGGTTCAGCCTCAGGACCTCGTACACCGTCGACATCACCAGCTCCATTTGTCCCACCGTCTCGAAATTCAGGACCTCGCCTCTGCTTCTCACTTCCTCCCTCAGCTTTGCCCTTAACCCCGTCTTGTCCTTTCCGATGGTGGATAAGAGCGCGGGGAAGAAGATGGAGAACCCCCCGTAGGCATTGAACCCGAGAAGGAACAAGAGGTTGTGAATCGCTTCGTCTCTCGTTAAATTGTACTCTGTTATTGCTCTGGAGACTGTTTCTTTCCCCTCCTCTGCCACGAAATCGTACAGCTTCCGGTAGCCCCAGTTTGCGACGAAGGAGGGAAAGGGGAAAGAGTGCAACAACAATTCCTCGAGGGGCTGAGGAATTGCCCCAATTTTCTGGGTGGGGATCAGCTGCAGAGCGAGCCAGGCATCCAAAATCGCAAACCCGTATCGGTCGATTTCCGGTCGGACCGCCGGATCCGCTCCGACGATGCTCTTCATCAGGAACCGGAGGAGGGACCGCTGCAACGGGACCAGAATCCCGGCGCTGCCGTTCGCGGCGAGGTCCTCCTCGATCGCGTCGAAGAGGGTCCCCGCGCTCCGCAGAAACTCGGAGACCCAAACCTTGGAGCTCTGCTTCAGGGTGTCCATCACGAAGCTCTTGATCGAGGAGTGCTTCTTCTCCTCGGTGTCGAGGTAGGGGAGGACGCGGATGTCGCCGGTGTAGGAGACACTGGGCATGTAATCCCCCACGAGGACGTTCTTCTTCTCGACCACGGACATGTCGAAGAGGTAGGTGAAGGATTTGCAGTCGAGGATGGCGATCATCTGGGGGTTCACCCCGACGAAGAAGGGGAAAGTCGGGGGCACGTTGGCGCGGAACACGGTGCTCTTGTGCTTCTCCATCCGGTCCCGGAAGAACGTCCTCGGTCCCTGGAACCAGAAGTAGTCCAACCGGTCCTTGAGCGGACCCAGAAGCGGCAAACCGTAACTGCCGGGGATGGACCGGACGGGAAGAACCGTCGCCGACGACGACGACAACGTGGCCGAACTCAACATCGTCACTACTCTCTAGGCTCTGCTCTTCTTCTCTCTCAAGAACCTGGTCTTTGAACATATAAGTGACCTTCTACGGGAATTGTAACAGATGTAATTATAAGCTTGATAGTTCCGGCCGGTAGTACCGGAGGAGGTCGACTCCTCTCCTCCGGCCAAAATATCTTGCATTTGCTTCACGTGCAGAACGTTGTGAAGCTGGTAGGGTAACTACAAGACGTGTGGTTGAGCTTCATTCGACCGGAAATTTCTTTGTTTTTTTCTTCGGCTTCTAGGGAACTGCTGCGATTTAATTGTTGTCGGAACTCGGAAGAGAAACTACTACACCGTGGTAGGGTTTGGTAGAGAAGCTGTCGCACCATGCCCATACCCATGCATTCGTAATTTGGCGCGACACTGACACTTTCCCACGCACTCTTCTGCGAACTACCATTAAAGAGGTGAGGAGATCCTGATCGGATTTCCTTGAATAGAATGCCCGGCATATATAAAATAAAATTTTGGTATGACCTCTAAGATATATGATTCTATTTTATTGATATATTATTAAATAGAATAAAAGTATAATAAAGTACCTCATCCAATAATCTGCAAGGATTCTCATAGTGAACTAGGCTTTATACAGAAATAATTCAGTAAGTTCTAAGAGGCATATAAAAGGTTACGATTTTGTTAATTGCACGAGTATTTTGTACATTAACTGCGTACAGTAATGCAAAAGTTAATTACTATTAATTCAAAGCCTGGTGCAGCTAATTTCACTCGTAAGAATAAATAAATAAATAAAAGGGGAGAACGGATTTGTAAGGAAAGCCGATGAGAAGAGAAGAGATCGTCGGCCGTCGCCTTTGGAGGTTGGCGTAGTAGGCTCGAGCAGCTACAGCATACTTGCTTACTGGAGGCCTCAGATGCGGATACGGATCCCGTGAAATCCGTTTGCCTCCGGATCGAAAATCCGGAACATTTAAAACGTCGGAGGAGTCGAGACGAGGATTTCTCTGAAATCATTCCCTGTTTAGAAACTATGATCTTGATCTGGATTCTTCAGACATGTAAACAGAATTTCACGCTGCAAAAATCATCCTTAAATCCCCGAATTCTAACCTCGTCTCTGACCCAATTGATCCGTGTTCATCCACACTCGTTTCCAGTAGTACTCTGTTTTCTTTTCTTTTTTTTTTTTACTTCTTCTGGGGGCGTATCCCACATCGATCCAACATGGTGAGGAAACCGAGCATGGGCCGTCAAAAGATCGAGATCAAGAAGATAGAGAACGTGGACGCGAGACAAGTCTGCTTCTCCAAGCGCCGCGCCGGACTGTTCAAGAAGGCGAGCGAGCTCTGCATCTTATGCGGAGCAGAGGTTTCCATCATCGTCTTCTCCCCCGCGGGCAAGGTGTTTTCCTTCGGCCACCCCTCTGTCGACTCTGTAATCAACAGGTTTCTCTTCCCCGGCGCCGGTCGAACCAATTCACTCTCCCGGTTCAGGGCTCTACCGGACGCCGCCCACAGAGGGGCCACGCTCAACGAGCTCAACCGCCGCTACACGGAGCTGCAGAACCAGGTGGAAGCGGAGAAGAAGAGGAAGGTGAAGCTGGACCAGGCCCTGAAATCCGCGATGGAACAGAGTAATGGATGGGCTGCGGACGTCGAGGGACTTGGGTTGCCCGAACTCGAGCTCCTTAGAGCGACTCTGCAGGACATGAAGCAGAAGGTTGAGAAACGGGTAGAAGAGCTTCGGATGCAAGTCTCCCATTCGACTCCACTTTTCGGGATGAATTCGGCTCATTCCAATGCGCCTCAATCCACGAGTTTCAATAACCTGCTGTTTAAAGACGAAAGATTTCTTACGTTCAGAAGTTTTCACTGAACTGCTCTGCCAGTCTTACTCTCTTTCTGTCATGTATTGTCGTTTTCTTCGAGCTCAAATTTACTACGCCCAGGGCGTAGCAAATTTGAGCTCTTTTTCTTCGTTTTATTCGCCAGGTTTTAGTCTTTAAGCTGTATATAAAATATTTTTTCTTCAAAATTCGCGGGCCCCAGGAAGATCCACCTTCCAGACGGATCAAGCATACAGAATGAGAGCCCGGATCCGCTGCGCACATTGTAGGTACACACAGCGAATCACGGGGAGCCAAACACATGGGACCCCCTGTGCGGCGCTCAGTTGGCTCCCCGTGATTTGCTGTGCGTACCTACAATGTGCGCACAGTTGGCTCCCCGTGATCCGGGCTCTACAGAATGACTCCCATCTTCGCCCTGCACGCCAGTTACTAACAATTTAGCCGTACCAATGAGATTGAGTAATAAAACCCTCACACGCCATTGAAGTGCCCTGTTCATTAATCTCTGTTGAAACTGCAGAAAGATTCCTGAAACTACGGTAAGTAGTCTGAATATAGTATACCATTCATGTATACGAATGCTTTGTCATTGGAGTCTCTTGCAGTATGTTGAGAACCAATAATAATAATACATGTAATTTTGAGAGCCTCTTCGTGTTACATTCTGTGTCCTGAAGTTCTAAACAAATAAATTGGTTAGCGACTATCTTCCCAGGGGAACTTCTATTATCAACATCACCTGGGTTACATACTGTTACAAACTCTTTTTTCTGCCCGTATGTAGTGGACATTCCCATCAAAGCTCAAAGTATATGAGGTGAAGATCAAACATCACCTTCGCATTCTATGCCTATTCCACAGATGTTTATACTGCACTGATTCGGTTAGAAGAAGTATTTTCAAGTCGAGAGGGCGTTGGCAACAACAGGACCAACCACTCCATCTCTTAAAAGACGCAAGGCAGCACTGGGTGAGAACTTCCTCGCAAACAGAAAACAAGGCACTGATGTGCCATTACTGTGGCACCATTCCGTCCGATACTCCGTCTCATAGTACACATGATTGATGTCCTGCATTCGGCATAAGATACACAAATTTCGTTATATTGTTCTCCTATCGGTGTACTAACAACAACAGGATAAATAAGCATGTCATGCCCATACTCCAAAGACAGCTGACTGTACCCAACTTCGTGTCCATCTTAAATAAGAGTATGCTTATATGTTTAGAATAAATCTAATAAATTAATTTTAATTTGGAGAAGTGAGTAGAACTGGTTCATAATGACAACTGCCAGTTGCATGAATAAAAGAGAGACAAACGAACATGGGAAATATAAAGTTGTGAACCTGCACTACGAAATGCAAAAACAAAAATAACAAAAACAAAAATAAATATTGTTCTGGTATATTTCTTGTTCTTACTCTTCTATCTTCCATGGTACCCTTTTAAAAAATAAAAATAAAAAGTTGTCAACATTTGTAGTCATGCTTACCTTTATTCTTTTGATGCCTTCAGGACTAGCATCTTTATAACCAAATTTCATGGGGTGCCACCTGTTTCCTTCCATTTCTGTTGCAGACTCATTCCATGAAGTATAGGTAATTGTTCTTCGCTCCAGTTCATCGTCAAGTTCACTCATCTACAAGGAATGAAAGAAAATAAAATGATAAATAAAGATTAAAAGTGAATCTATCTCTTCCTATCAATTCTCAAAAGTAGTTGTAGAAGAACTAAGCCAATCAAAGCTGTTGGGTAGAACTTTCTTTTCCACCTATTTTCACATCTCTAAGAGCTAACCAAGTACAACGTAGAACCGTTGTTAGCTACATGGCAAAAAACTAGTTCCCTCTAATTTCACGTCTCTAGCAAATTTACCCCTGTAAAACCAACTAGTGTCGTTAGCCATATGGAAAACAACTAGTCGTGTTTTTGAATGTCGACTTGACAAACACTCCCCTAGTCGCTAGTGAGACTTGAACGTGATTCTCCACACAATAAAACCTCTCGTGTTGTCCACTGAACGACTGAGATAACAAAACAACTAGTTCCATTATCTACATTCCGGGACGCACAAAATGAAATTCATGAGCACTAAGTTTGACTATTGCTGGCAAAAAATAGGAAAAGGAACAATGTTGCCACTTACAGATAGTAATGTCGGCATGTAATGCTCATCTGGGATACAGTTGTGTTCCTTCTGAGCTACTCGTTGCTGCATATAATAATGAAATAGTCTAAGATCATTTTCTGTAATTAAAAGAAAAAAAAAAAAAGACCCTCTTTCTTTATAAGCTAAGCATTTAATCTCCACTGTATACAATTCAGCACTGTAACAGTGCCACAGTACAAAACTGAAATTATCCCACTACGAAAAAGGGCATCTTAACTAGTAGCTTTGGAACTGTACTAGTGCAACACTAAGAATTATTACACCACTATTAACAATAATAGACAAAGAAAAGGAACCTGAATTTGATCATTGTGTCAATCAGCCAAATGCTCTAATCCAAACAAATCGACTAGATTGACAAATAGGTGTCGCCATATTGTCCATTTCTATGTTCAGTTTATGCTTACAGCTTACCTAAACTTAGAACAAGGCTTATCTAGGCTTAGGTAATTTGGCCCCTTGGTCAAGGCTTATCTCAGGAAAGTGATACTGACAACATGTTCACTGAAGAAAATTATGGAGGCCATAAATCTTCTGATCATCATAAACAGCAACAGGTAGCATGAAGTAACATTAGCTACAACAATTCCTTTTTCTTCTCTCATTCAAGTAATAAAACTACCAAGCACCAACTGACTTTCCATAAAGCTACACACTCCTAGTAATTTTTTTATATGATGGATATTCAGAAGAAAAGAAAGTAACTAAAAATATTCAAAAGCAATATCCCATCATAATGAAAAGTAAACTTAATCCTCAGTAATAGTTAGTAACTAACAAGCGACGGTTAGAATCGATGAAATAGATCACTTACAGCAATCAGATTGCCTCCAGGGTCTAGAGCTGGACGCCGCTGAAAAGTACAAGGCAGTAAAAGAATTATTAAACACCTCAAAACATAAAGATTTGCATTCTTTTGAACACGTATTCTAAGCATAACATTCCAATATACACCAATGAGCTGTTCACAGGAAGCTTATAATTATTATGAAATAAAATTATAAAGAGAAGGTTCTACAGCATAAGTAGCATCATCTGGTCATATGGAATTGCATACGAACATCAAATTTCTCCCCCAATATGTTGGGGTCCCATAGTAGATATTACAACAGGCCATAGATTCAGGTGATCTGAATCAATTCCCATCCCACGGTCATCTAACATCACAGTTTCTACCGTTTTCACTAAAAGCCAAAGATAGAGAATCACAGTCGTGTGAAAAAAAAATACAGATACATGATCATAAACAGAGAATCATCTTAATGTCAAAAACTATACAGGTAAGAAGGTATATACTCCAGGCATAATGAATGCAATTCAGCACTTTGAACTTTCTGATTCATAACTTATAATTTTTCTAAGTAAACAGAAAAATTGAAGGTTTACCTTACAATATTTTCTGAATATTGGAAAGATAATATCATCAGCAAGAACAATCTCTGCATGTCTGCGAACTAATGTGATCCACTGATTACATCATGCAGTGACAAAATTAGTGGAAGAAACACATAGATGAGATGAGAAAACAAGTATGAAGTGAAGGTAACCTGGGACCCTTTCCTCCACTTGTCCTGTGGGATCATAGGTGACATTTTTGGATTGTAGCGGCTATCTTTGGCATCAAGAAAACTACAAGAGACGGAATTAATCCATTACAAGAGTGTAACCCACATGCAATGGTGGACACTATCATACTCGTTAACAAGCAAGATTTTCATGGTTCTTCTCTTTATGTACCTGTCCACAAAACTTTTTGGAGAAGATATCACATAGTTGTACACATAGCTGAAGTTGTACAGTGGAACACAACTGCAGCAAACATTGGTGTAATGATGAATAAGCAGGAGGGATTCAGATGGACTATATGATGGCAGATAAGAATAACCATAACTTGGAAGAATACGGTGACAGATACCAATGCAACCAGCATAAAATAGAGAAGCTGTGATGGCTAGATGCGACTACAATGAAATACCAACAACAACAACACCCGCGTACACAAAGATGTCAACTGTTTTCCCTTGTTCCGTTTTTCCTTTTTCTTGCAGCGAGTTTGTTGATCCCGTTGCAAATAAATCAGGTTATCTTTTTTTTGGAATGTCAGAGGTAACCTACCTATCAGATAATAGGATAAAACGACGGTTAGCGGGATCCCGGAGAGCTGCATCAATCAACAACCGCTCGGCTTTTATCATGCTCGATTCTCCCCAGGCCACCTAAAATGTATCAAAGTTCAGAAATGAAGTCGGATTCAATTCCAAGAAACGCACGCTACAAGATTACAAGGCAAGAGGATGGAAATGAAAATCAATTAAAATCCCAGTCGTACGTACGCGAACACTCTTGACGAGCTGGCGGCCGTAGAAGAAAGAACTCTTAGTCGTGAACTCATCGAACACAAATCCCGGCTCTGAATGAACGTAAATCGAGAAAGTCCTCTTGTCCGCATTCTACCATTCCACAGCCTCGAAATTCAGATACAGCAACAATTTCCTAAAATTAATCCAAATAATTACCGTAGGAGTAAAAATTACCTGGAAAAACGCGTGCCAGAGAAAATCAAGCGGAAGGTTCCTGCGGGCCAGGAAAAGAAAAGCAATCTTGGGCGTACCAAAAAAAGGCTCGACGGGCCTCCGGCCAAACTCGAGAACTTTATCCCGCACAATACTGGGGGAGGACCTCGACTGTAGCCTTAGAAGACCGAAAATACACATAAAAACAGAAATCGAGGTAACGATCTTCATGCCAAACCAGAAGTGGCTTTGAAGAGAGGAGGATGAGGAAGCGTATAGCGGCCGCTTTTTCGTCATGGCTCCCGAGAGGCTGCCGCAGGCATGAACGACGGAGGTATTCGAAATCGGCCGACATTTAATAGAGCCTAAACGCCAGCATTTGGGGCTCTCTGGAGTCCGGATGGATTGAATTCTTTGTTTCTTTGCCGCGTGATCTCTTTCGCTTTCCCACTGAGTAATTGCCGCCTGAGGGCGGGATCAGTCACTGTTCGTTAAAATGACCGAGAAGCCGTGGATCGACGTACACACGTCGTCTCCGATCGCCCACATTTATGTGGTCCGTCACGCCTTTGTTGCTTCGGATGCCTCCTCGGCGCCTCTGCCTCCTTTTGTTTACTCCTCCGTCGTCGAGATTTCGTCCGCTTTTCCTCGGTCTCCCAAACGCTGGGTCCCATGTAAGGACCGTATCGAGTACGTGCCTGTGTGGGCCACCGGAACGGCTGATCATGATGGACGGGCGTACGGCCACATGCGGACACGCTGCATCGCCAGATTCAGGGATTTATGTACGGCGAAAGCAACGATTAGAAAAGTGTTTTTCTTTCGAGTACCGTTTCTGGATTGATTAATCGGGACGGAATTCTTTGGACGGTGGGGGACAGGTGAACGGCCGGGAATGGGCCGAATGGGTAGTCGTCGCTGGAATTATTTCATTTTTCAGTAATATATTAGTTGCGATGCCAGGTTAGTTAGTAGTACTTAAGGACAACACAAATGTGACAGCACGAATGATTATCCCCTATATGTGAGGTGTTTTTTTTAACATTTGGATGATTTAGGATAGATTAAAGACCGTCAAAGTTATCTTACTGCAAAAGTAAAGTTCAATGTTTTCCCAATTCTGCCCCTTGTTTACGCGAACCAAAAGAGCAACCTAGATTTCAAATAATGTAACCGTATCGAATTTCAACCTATCGAACTTTGTATAGGGCCGATATGGGATAATTAATTTAAAATATTAATTACTTCTAAATTACATGAAATTTTAAGCTGAAATTTTAGGGGTATGAAATTGAGCCAATTTTATAAGTTTCTTTATAATTTCTCCTGGAAAAATTACTTATCAATCAATATAATTTAATTAGCTTAAAATGTTAATGACTTCTAAATTATAAGAAATTTTAAGCTGAAATTTTTAGAGTATGAAATTGAGTTAGTTTCACACACTTCACCAATACTTTTACTTATATTCAACATACATGCGTATATTTAATTTATTTTTTTTATTTTAAGTTATTTTTATAAAATAATATATGAATCTAAAAAAAAAGTAAATAAAATTATAAATATTTTTTCATAATTTTTTTTTTTTTGTTTATCTATATCGACATGTAACCTTTGATTTTGCGTTACACAACCGATATAACCAATACGTATCCCAAATACACCCAATACATATCCCAAATACACCCAATACATATTGGATCAGAAATCCAATATATGGGACTTTTAAAATTTATACTGAGTGAAAGTGCTATAGTGTGATATTTATTATGTACAATAAAATCATTTTTTCTTTGAAATTTTTCTCCTTGGGCGAAGGTATGAAATGGGGGATTAGTTCCAAGTGATAGTATACAACATGTTGATATTTACACAAATTCAAGTGAAGCATAAGTAGATAATTATATTTATAAAAGAAGTCCACAAACCAAATTGGTCTTTTTAATGCTTGGAGTGGTTTTTATAATATAGAGATGAACGTTAAAATGATCAGAACTAGGGGTGGATTTGAGCCCAGCCGAACCCGAACATCCATAATATCGGGCTCGACTCGGTGTAAAAAATATAAACTTGAGCTCAAGCTCGAGCTCAAGATTGTAACAAGCCCCGTGCGACAAAAAGGAGAGGAAAATACAAAAAGAAAGGAATTTTTTATTTTTATTTTCGTTGTTGCAGTGTACTCACGATTCCACAACAATGGTATTTCTCGACATAGTGTTTCTCCTACGATTGTATTTCTCTGACGATGGTGTTTCGAAGAGAGATTAAAACTTTAAAAGTAAATTTGGGCATACAAGGTTAAGTACCGGATAAAGTGGAAAACAAATTTGAGCCAATTAATGAGCAGACTAACCGAACTGTTTATAACTCGAGCTTGGTTCGAACGAACTTTTCCATTTATTCGAGTTCAGCTCGGGCTTGTTAAAAACGAGTTCAGAGCAGAATAAAAATCGAGCCAAGTCCGAGCTATTTGCCAGTTGACTCGGTTCAATGCCACCCCCCTATGGAGTGTTCGAGCCTAATAAATCAATCTCCTCTAAAAAATTTTAAAATATTATTTACAGTATTTATCCGTGTTTTAAAAATTGAACCGAACCGGTCAATTTGACCAGATTGAACCTAAATCGGGGGCCAATCTCATTCTTATCCCCGTTTACACTTTTTTTTTTTTTTCCTTATAAAAATATTAAATATATGTAGAATATGGTGTATAATATTCATAGTCTAACCCGGTTTAACCGGGTTTAACCAAAACAAGTCATAGTGCCGGTTGGATGACCGGTTCGATTTTTTAAATATTGAGTCGATAAGAATTGGACTGGCCTTCGATTTTCGTTCAATTGGGTCAAACCGGCCTGTTCGGTTTTTAAAACACTTGTATGGTCTTTGAAACCTCTCAATTGCAAAATTATCTCTACAAGAATCTCAAAAAATTGAATTCATTGTAGAAATTGTCACACCCAATGGTAGTTTTCTATTGGTTATAATAGAATACAAGTTCTGATATATTCATAAATAACTAGACTCATGAAATGTTTTTTGGAGTTTTCATTGCGCACCTACGAGAGAGGGGAATTATAATCTTATTAAATTTTTGAAATTATGTTTGTATGCACCAAAATGTGAATGACCCACGTTCGACAGATCCAGGAGTCCATCGACCCAACAAACAAAGTTCGTGGACAGGCCTCGACAATTCTCGAAGTAATCCGACGCAGCCCATCGTCGAACTCACCTGTCTCGCCGCATCATCGACACAAATGAGCCGCCTCGCCAGCATCGTCAACTTCGGTGAGTCATCGTCCGGTCAAGCGACTTCGGACGACGAAGTCATCGCCACGTCGGCATGAGTCAGCATATACATCGGTCATTTCAAAACGAAAGATGAAAACCTATAAAAGAGGCCACGATCCTCATTCGGGGGATCTCAACGGAGCTCCCGGTCTCCCTCCTCCCCTCTTCCCTCAACTTCACGAGCAGAAAGGGGATCATGATCCCCTTTCCCAGGCAAAATCTCTCAACAACAACAAAGGTTGGCTACAAAAGGCCAGACGTTCCCTGTCCCAGGGGTTGGTTGGAAAAAACTTTCATCCCTACGGTTGGAGAAATTAAACTCAAAAGACCTCTCGACAAGTGAAGAACTTTTTCTCTCCTTCTCCCAAACCGAAGGACACAAATTCCTTCCCGGAGGAGAAGCTCTCACGCACAGAGGTTGGAAAAAATCGAGTTCGACAGCCTTCTTGCCGAGAAGAAAACACACTCGCGGAAGCTCTCGAACCAGAGAAGTTCAGCCACTGCAGTTCGTCGTTCAACAGTTCAACCGGAGCAGCTCTACACGTTCGCCGGCAGCGTCACAAGTCGATACACACGGAGCACAAATACCTCCGTCCGACCGACAAAAGCCACAACAGATCGTGCACACTCGCTCTCGCGACTTGAGTTCGACGTTCGTTCGTTCGCAGAAGCTTCGACTTCATCAACAACATACGGAGATCGAATCAGAGGAAGCATAGGAGACTGTACTCGCATCCCTTGATACAAAATACACAAATTGTAACACAAAAATTCTCTGTTATTAATCGACATATTCTCTCGGTCGCGCCTCTTCGAGGACCGGCGGATTTTCAGTGAAACATATTTGGCACGCCCGGTGGGACCTTTCCTACCTCTCATCTCCTTCTCCGTCCAACCAAAAAAAAAAACTCTCCAACCTCTGCCATGGCCAGCAACGCCAACAACAACAACAACAACAACAACAACAACAACAACAGAGGCAAACAGACTGCCTCCTTGAGTTCTGCTCAACCACCCCCCAGCCCTTGGATCGCAAGCTCGACCACCGGAGCTCGCAGACCAGCAGCCGCATCTCCGGCCAACCTCCGGCTCGACATCTCCTCCACATGCCACACGCCCATTTACAAGGGCTCGGCCAGAAGTTTGTCCATTGGACAAGCTCCTTTCATCTTGCGACACCCGTCGCCTAACGGCCGTGTTAGTTCCTCCGCTACCGCGGCCTCAACTAAACCTGCCGCATCCTCCACCAAACCGATGTGCGGCGATGGCCAAACCAACATATCTGGCTGTCGCGCCGCTTCACCTTCGCAGCGACCCGACCGCCAGCCCGGCCCGTCTCCAGCGTCGGAGAAGCTCTATTGTTCCCACCTTGGTACAGCAATACGAGCAAAGCGGGGGCATCTCCTCTTTCCCTGCGACTAGAACACACTGCAGGCGGCTTCCTCCGTGCAGAGAGAACATCGGCGACGGAACAACTTCGCCCGGTTATGCTGGTCTCACATGACCTCACGGCGCGCACTAAACGCAGCGGCTGGTCCACCACCTGTTCGTTCACCTCGCCGACGGACAACGGCGACCTCCCCTACCGCCACATCGCTCATTCCATCTTGCCGATTCTCACCGGGCGGGTTGTCACTACAAGTCGGTCGTCGCCCGAGCCACCTTTCGCCAATCAACTGCGGTTGGTCCTTCGACCGGTCCCCACAACAACCACCTCTCCAATGAAGTCACCAACGAAGGCTTCATATCTTCAAAGCTGCGTCGAGAACAACTATCCCGACACAAAACCGTCAAGATGGCGCTGATGACGACTTCGCCAAAACTATTGAAGAACGACTTTGCCGAGATGCAGGCTGCAATAAAGGAGCAAAGCGAATAGCTGCGCGATAAAGATGCGCAGCTTGCAGCCCGTGATGCTCAACTAGCAGCTCGCAATGATCAAATTGCGGTTGTTTGACCGCTCGAAATGGGCACAACCACCAGGTAACACCGGTGGCGTCTCTCAAGAAGTCGACCGAAATCGGCCGACTACCGGTGCCTCAACCCGAGCTGCCGAGAAGACTCTTCCTCCGACGACGAGCTGCCGCCCGTCGCTCCAAAGGCCATCCGCGAAGCCGACCTGAAGTCGATCCGTCAGCTCTCGCGACTTGACTCCATTACGAGCTCATCAACCGTGCGAAGACGAAACGATCTTGCGACCACAAATCGATTCGCCTACAAGAGACCGTATACCACGCGAGAGGGATCCAGAATATCCCAATGCCGATTGGCTATCACCCTCCCAAGTTTCAACAATTTAACGGCGACGGCCACCCAAAGCAGCATGTCGCACATTTCATCGAAACTTGCAACAACGCCGGGCGCGACGGGCGGCGACCTATTGGTCAAGCGGTTCGGGCCGATCGCTGAAGGGAAATGCCTTCGATTGGTACATCGAGCTGCCTCAAGAGTCTATTGACGGTTGGGAGCAACCGGAGAGCGAATTCCTCGGTCGATTCTACATTACTTTCGGCGCTTGTAACACTAGTCGAGATCGCCAATCTAAAAAAAGCGTAAGAAAAAGAAAGCGAAAAAAGTGGTCGACTACATCAACCGATGGAGGAACCTGAGCCTCAATTGCAAAGAAAGCTCGAATCTATCGCTCGAAGCCGAAATAGAAATGTGCTCACGGGGAATGCGATGGAACCTCCTCTGCTACATACAGAGCCAAAGGCCAAAAGATTTCCAAGAGCTCGCAACAGAAGCTCACAATATGGAAAACCTGATAGAAGAACGAGGAGAAGAAGGATCCTCTTCCGCCGACCCTCGCAAAAAGGGGAAGGCACCACTGCGATCGCATCAAAAGAAACGAAAAGAAAATCAAAGTTCTCTTTCGCGAACGAATCTTGTCGAACCAATCAAGGTCGGCAAGAAGGTCAAGCAGACTTACCTCCCACGACAATTGACGAGAGGTTTCAAGAAGTTGACACTGGAAGAACGACAGGCAAAGACATATCCCTTTGCCGATGCCGACGTTCCCATCATGCTCGATCAGGCTGCTGGACAACCAACTATTGAGGCTGCCAGAAATCAAAAGGCCCGGGCGACCAATCCAAAAGCAAAGATCCCAATTTTTGCAAATACCATCGACCGGTTGGGCACTCGACGGAAAAATGTTTCGCCTTGAAGGATCGCATCATGGAGCTGGCGGCGCAAGGCCGTATTGAAATTGAAGGAGCTGAAAACACAGCCTCCTCATATGCCATCTCCATCCGGAAAGCAGAGCCGAATCAGCTAACTTCGCCAAACAAGAAGCAGGCCACGAAGAAGGAGTACCGACCAAAGCCCGGTTCCTCCAGCCGACCGCGACAATCACGAGGCGACCACCGGCTAAGGTCGCACAAAAACCGCACCCCGCGAACAAGCTGCAGCCGACGCGGCAGGGTGGATCTTGGTCACCCGAGAAAGAAGCCTATTCGAGAAATCGAACCGCACCGTGACCATCAAAACAAAAGCAAAGCGGCCAAACAAAAGAGCCGCGAAACGCCAAAGAAAAGCTCCTAGGACCGGCGCCCGGGGGGCAAACAAAAAGAAAAGAAGACCCGTCACATTGGCGGAGTTCTTCCCGGCGGAGTTCCTCTTGCCGCCTACAATGGTGGCGACCTGCTCAACAGCTCCTCCCGAAAAAACAACAACAACAAAAGAGAAGGGCAAAAGACACGTCGTCGAATCGCGGCGACCTCGAGACGCCGCTCAAACAAATCTCACATCTCAACAAATAGAAGATGATCTCGATTTGGACATCAGGTCCAGACAAGCCTTAATCCGAGTCCTCGACAAACCAGAAGAACTCAAAGATGAGCTCGAGTCGCTGTTGATGAGAAAGCACGACGTGCCGAGAGTCGGGTTAACCCCTCCTTTTCGAAAAGAAGAGGAAGATGCTTATACCAAAGCGCATCTCGCAAAGTCGGAGGAAGCATTGGTCGTCACATGCCCGCCCTGCATTACATTCAGAGAGGAAGACGCACAATTGGGGTCGAAGAATCACAACAGACCGTTGTTCGTCTCTGGCTACATCAGAGACTATAAAATCAACCGTATCCTCATCGACTGCGGATTCGCAGTCAACATTCTGCCCATTCGCACGATGAAGAACTTTGGTCTCTCTGCTGGCGACCTTTCTCCAAGTTCTCTCCTCATTCAAGGTTTTAACCAGGAGGGTCAGAGAACACTCGGCATGACGAACCTAAAGCTGCACATTGGGGACATGGTAGCCGACACGCCTCTTCAAGTCATCGACTCAAGGACCTCATACAACCTGCTCCTGGGTCGACCGTGGCTCCATTCAAACGGAGTCGTGCCATCTACACTGCACCAATGCTTCAAGTATTGGGAAAACGGCGAGCAGAAAACGGTGTATGCCGATGAAAGCCCATTCACAGAAGCAGAGGCGTCGTTCGCTGATGCTAAATTCTACCTGACGACTAGGCCGACAGTTAAATTGTCACCTTGGTCGAACCAAGCAGCGAACGCTAAAGGTACCCCGACGCAGGTTGCATCGTCCAAACAACCGGTGCAAGATGTAACACTAAAACAGTCGTCGCAGTCAGCCAAACCACGACTTCGACGCAAGTTGCATCTCCCAAACGACCCACGACGCAAGTCGTATCTCCACCGCAGCCAGCACACAATCATAAATCGGCCCGCGATCCACGCTACATCAAATCGGGCGCAACATGCCCATCTTGCGATACATTCCACGGTCGCAAGGAAGAGGGGAGAGGCTCCCCGGTCGCCTACAACAAAATCCAGCCTACCCCCTTGCCAGAAAAAGTCACGCTTCCTCTACCAAAATTAGAGGAAAGAAGTATAGTGAAGCGGCTGCCGAACCAACAACAATTGCCGTCCACACGCTCAAATGAAGGCTTCGACCCAAATGCCTACCGGTTGATGGCCAGAGCAGGGGGCAATCTTACAAAAGATGAGATTCACGCCAAGCCTCCGGTGACTTTACCCGTCTTCACTCCGTGAGCGAGAGAAGCTAAAGACCCGAAGGGCAGCGCGCTCGGGTCAAAGGTCGCCTGGCCTTGGCTATGAAAGGCCAAAACCTATCAAGATCTATACAGCCCAAACGAAGCCGATAAAGATAACCAGAAAATCATCGGCAGACGTGTACCAAGTCTCAGTTGGCCAAATCCCAACAGAGGAACAGGATACTTCAAAGTCGGTGATTATTTATACAAAAGCTGCCATCAATCGACGTCAACCAAAGAAAGACGGCGAGCCAGTCATCATCTATACTTTGAAAGCAGCCCTCGCACGAGCTCGCGCATACGACTCGGTAATGGCGAATCACATCTCCGTCACCGACGATGAACAAGATGATGAGGAATTTGTTTTGAAAGAGGCTCCGGCTGAATTCGAAGAAGGAGGCTAGTCAACCGTCGATGAATTAAAGAAAGTCGATTTGGGCACAGCAGAGGACCCCAGGCCGACATTCCTCAGTGCTTCACTGATGGCCGATGAAGAGGTCGAATACATGGCGCTGCTCCACGAATATCGCGACATCTTTGCCTGGAACTACACAGAGATGCATGGCCTCGACCCGCGAGTGGCAGTCCACAAGTTGGCGGTTCATCCCTCTGTTCGACCAGTGAAGCAATCGCAACGACGATTCCGGCCAGAACTAGTGCCAGAAATCGAAAAGGAGGTCGACAAGTTGATCGCAGCAAATTTCATCAGGGAGGTGAAGTACCCGTCCTGGATTGCAAACATCGTCCCAGTCAAGAAAAAGACTGGCCAAATTCGGGTTTATACCGACTTTCGTGACCTGAACAAAGCGTGCCCGCAGGATGACTTCCCTCTGCCAATTACCGAGCTCATGGTTGATGCGACAACAGGTCATGAGGCTCTATCTTTCATGGACGGGTCCTCCGGCTACAACCAAATTCGAATGGACCCAAAAGATGAAGAACTCACTGCTTTCCGCACCCCCAAAGGCATCTTCTGCTACAAAGTTATGCCGTTCGGACTCAAAAATGTCGGTGCGACATATCAAAGAGCAATGCAAAACATCTTCGACGACTTCCTCCATAAGCGAGTCGAATGCTACGTCGACGACTTGGTGGTGAAAACAAAGCAGAGAGCCGACCATCTTCTCGACCTCCGGGCAGTATTTGAGAGACTGCGACGGTTTCAGCTCAAAATGAATCCGTTAAAGTGTGCTTTCGGCGTCACCTCCGGCAAATTCTTGGGATTCCTCGTCCACCCACGAGGAATTGAAATAGACCAGTCGAAAATCGATGCCATTCAAAGATGCCGGAGCCCGAAAATGTCTCTCGAGCTCAAAAGCTTTCAAGGTCACTGGCGTACATCCGCCGCTTCATTTCGAACCTTGCCGGAGGTGCCAGCCTTTCAGCCGGCTGCTGAAGAAAGGTATACCGTTCGAGTGGGGACGATACATGCGCCGAACGCCTTTAAAAACATAAAGGCGATCTCACCAAGCCACCGGTGCTCGTAGCTCCGATCGTCGACAAACCATTGCTGCTATACATCACAAAGACGAGAGAAGTCGGTGGGAGCTCTTTTGGCTCAATGTGATGAGGACAACAAAGAACGCGTTCTCTCTACTACCTTAGCCGAACATTGGTGGGCCCGAGCTCAACTATACACCGATTGAGAAGACCTGTCGGCTCTCATATTCGCAGAGTTCAAAAGCTTCGCACTACCTCCTGGGCGCATTCGACAAATCTCATTTCAAGAGCTGATCCGTTGAAGTATATTATGTCACGACCAATTCTCTCTCGGTCGACCGGCAAAATGGGCGCCGCTTCTCTCGAATTTGAGATCAACTTCGTTCCGCAACGAGCTATCAAAGGTCAAGCTCTGGCTAATTTCTTGGCCGACCACCCGATGCCGGCCGAATGGGAGTTAACTGAGGAATTCCCAGACGAAGAAATATTCCTGGTCGAAGTACTTCCCCCTTGGGAGATATATTTTGACGGCGCCGCACGAAGAAATGGAGCTGGCGCTGGAGTCCTTTTCGTGTCTCCAAAGAAGGATCTACTGCCGTATTCGTTCGTGCTATCCCAGATCTGTTCGAACAATGAAGCAGAGTATCAAGCCATCCTCCTGGGACTCGGTATAGCGGTCGAGATGCAATTGCCGCAATTAAATATCCACAAATGACTTCGGCTTTGGTCATCAAGCAATTGTCGAGAGTTCAAGTCAAGAAACTCGAGCTCGAACCTCTCTCGGAGATATGCCGGTGAACTTCTGCCCAAATCCCGGAAGTTTCACTCCACTATGTCCCTCGCCCGAGAATGGGCCAGCCGACGCGTAGCCGGCATTGCCGCCAGCTTAGCACGCTTCGACGAACGGCCAAACCAAGTTCCCATTTGTGAACGATGGGTCATCCCTCCACCACTCGAGGAAGAAAAAGAAGAAGAGCAAACGAGGGAGACAAAGAATCTCTCCCCTATCTCGGCTAGCCAAAATCAGACCGAGGACCGGTGCAAGCCTATCATCAACTTCCTTCGTCACAAAGACACTCCCAAATCGACCTGCGAGAGCGAAGTCCAAATCCGGCAGACAGCTCCTCGGTATATTTTCATCAATGATGTACTATACCGAAGGTCGTATGAAGGTCTGCTCCTCCTACGCCGTCTTTCAAAAGAAGAGGGGTTGCAAGTGTTGAAAGAAACACATGGTGGGATCTGCGGTGCACATCAAGCTGGCCCGGCTCCACCTACAAGTCAAACGACTTCGGCTACTATTGGCCAACTATGCTCGGGGGCGCCATCGAAATGGCTCGAACCTGCAAATCGTGCCAACTCCATGCCGATTACATACATCAACCACCGGTGCCGCTTCACCCAACGGTCGCTTCCTGGCCATTCGAGCTTGGGGTATGGATATCATCGGCCCTATCACTCCCAAATCCGACACCGACCCGGGCAATACATCTTGGCTGCCACCGACTATTTCTCCAAATGGGCCGAAGCTGCAGCCTACCGAGAGGTCAAAGCCACCACCGTTGTCGACTTTATCCGAACTCAAATCATATACAGATATGGAGTTCCACGGTATATCGTGACAGACAACGGCACACCCTTCAGGAATAAAGTCATGGACCGCTTATGCGAAAAATTTCGCATACAACAGCGGATGTCGTCGGCTTACAACCCGGCAGCCAATGGACTCGCAGAGGCCTTCAATAAGACACTCTGTAAAATTCTGAAGAAAACGGTCAACACCCACAAAAGGAGTTGGGACGAAAAGCTTCCCGAAGCTTTATGGGCATACAGAACGACGGCCAGAACGCCTACCCAGTCGACTCCATACTCGCTGGTTTATGGCTCCGAAGCGGTGCTCCCTCTTGAAGTACAACTCCCTTCCTTACGCATAGCAGTAAGAGAAGGACTGACGACGGAGGAATGTGCCCAATTGAGGCTCGCCGAACTTGAGTCTCTCGATGAATAACGACTCGAGGCACAACAACGTCTCGAATGCTATCAGTCCCGAATGACCAGAGCCTTCAACAAAAAGGTACGACTCAGGTCATTCCATAAAGGCGATCTCGTGCTCACAAGTAAGACGGCCGATGCTTTTCACCAAGAAAACCGGGGCAAATTAAGCCCCAAAGTGGGAAGGACCTTACGCGGTGCGGGAGGCCTATACCAATGGCGCCTATAAGCTCGTCACTGCAAACGGGTCGGAGCTGCCAATAACGAACGGTAAATTTCTCAAACGATTTTACCCATGAAAAGGGCAGCAGAAAAAAAATGTGAGAAAAGGAAAAGTAGTCGAATAAAGGAGAGTACTTCTCATAAAAAATCAAATGGGAATATTCTCAGCCTCACAAAACATAAACGAGGCAAACAAAAAAAATGCAAAGGAAAGAAAGAGTGATATGGCCTCAAAGTCGCGGAAGCACGAAACTGGTAAGTTGGCCCTTCAAACGGATCACTTCAGCTTGGGCGTCAGCTAGCTCATGTCCCTCCTGCTCGCTAAAGGTAGGCCGAGCTCTAACCTCAGCCAAACGTCGACGAATAGTGGCAGCCTCTTCATCTTTTGCATCAAGCTGTCTCCTATCGGTCGCAAGTTGTGCATCCAAAGAGTCAAGTCGAGCTGAAACCTGAGTGAGCTGCTTATGGCCGCCGCTTCTCCTCTTCGCAGCCTGCCTAGCCGCCCGATTCTAGTCGACACTAGCGGACAGTTGGTCACGACTGCTGGTCACATCGCCGCTCGGCTTCAGTAAGTTCAGCCTCTGCAACTTGGCGTTCTTCTAGACCGAAGCTTCCCTTCCAGCCGCGAGCAAATAAATGCTGAAGTCGAGCAGCCCGGGATGCGAACTCCTCAACCCAATGCCCCAATATAGAGGTGTCGATACCTACCTCAATCAGCTTCTCAAAGGCGCACGGCGAAGGCATCCTCCACAAATTCGGGTGAACTTCGGATCGCTGGCTGGTAAGAGGTCCGTCTGGATGAAGTCCTCCCACAACCCCAAAGCCGCCCTCTGAAGCCTTAGAGTCGTCCTCGCTGATGGACGTCTCGAGGACCCCTGTAGAAACAGAAGCTATGAGTTCGAGGGAGGAAAGACAAACAAATATATATACGAAAAGGAGGAAAGGAAATCATGACTCACCGACAAAGACTTCGAAGAGGTTGAATGATCGCTGCCAGGCGGATGAAGGGCTGATGACGGCTCTCCACCATTCGAAGACAAAGACACAATAGAAGGCTGGATCACGGTGACTGGAGTCGCTGGAATAGGATGAGAGGTACTGGGGGCATCAGGCTGAATACCCCCGACGGCCACTTGGCTCAAGCCGGCAATAGTGACTCCATCCACAGTCGCCTCTGCTTCGGTCTGAGGGGATGCACCATCTGCAACCATTGTCGCACCGTCCTCCACTTCATCGAGTATAGGATCAGCAGCAAATAGCGGACCCTTACGGAATCGCATTCTGGCGAGGTCTGCCAAAGAGATGTGATCTTCCTCGTCCAGCATGGAGTGGTGAGGTAACTCCAACCCAGAAAGGTCCAGCGGCTCGTCCAAAGCCGGAGTAAGCTGAATCTCCCACGGGTCAACCAACCGAGCTTCTCCAGTAGGCCCCTGAGACGGACCTGGAAGAAGAAGAAGAGTTGAAACGGCCAAAGGTTCGGGCGGTTCCAACAGAAGAGCTGACGAGCTAGGGACATCAGACAAATCCTCGGATGGCTTAGCAACACCACTTCGGACGCGCTTAATGAAAGGTGGAGGAGCGAAAATCGGGGGCTGGAGAGATGCCTTCCGCTTGGCTGGAGCCTTCTTCTTCTTCTCTCCGAAGCTGGAATTGGAGACGCTTAGCAAAGCAAGGACCACCGGCTTGGCCTCTTCCTCCCACACATGGCGGCTCCTTCAGCACTATACCCTTCGCCTTTGCCGCAGGTAACTTCTCCTTCACTACCTTCTGACGAGGCTGTTTAGCCTTGGCTTTCCCCTTCTTGGCCTTAGCAGAGGCAGGGCGTGGTAGGAGAGCCTTTAAGTCATCATCACTCAGCGCCGCAGCAACTTCGGATTGAGATGCGGACCACGGCCAGTTCGAGCAAGGTTCTTCCACTCATGCTAAAAAAAAAGGAAGAGGGTAGAAAGATGAAGGAAATATCGGAGACAAAGAAGAGAAGCCAAAGGAAAAGAGACAGAAGTTCACATACCTCGAAAAGGGGGACTACGTGCTCGAGCCACGATTCCCTGAAGCTCAAAGTGACACCAGGGTCTGCATCAGCACCCAGAAAAACTGGCACCTCAACATGACCAAAAGGCCTTGCGACGCTGGTCCTCCACATCTCCAAAAGGGCCGAAAGAGACTCTGCCCTGCGCTGATCAGAAATAAGCACGCTTAGGCAAATCCTGGCAAAAGCCAAACCGCCTAGCGAATCTGTGGAGGACCGCATCGCTCAATAGCCGAGTGTCGCTGCGCTGCGGTAAACCAAAGAAGTCGATCGAACACACGTAAAATAGTCCGATTCGATCGATGAAGCCACGCGACTCCTTTAAGTCCAAGAAGAATGCCGGAAGGAAGAGCCTCGGCTGGATACCAAGTCCTGATCGAACTCTTCCAAAACAATGCACGGGCTTCGACCAGAGTAAAATGTCGGCAGAGTTCTGGGTTCCGATACATCCACATGAGAGGACCAGAGCCTTCGCTAGGATCTGCGCCGTGAGCACCGAAACGCTGCGCCAACCAGGCACAAAGGAACGGCCAAGCTATGCGACCCGGAGAGAAACTGCTGAGGCCCCGATAAAGATGCGCCAAAGCCGCCCCGGCCAAGCCTACTTTAGTCCCTCTCGCCATAAAACAGGCCATCTTGAAAGTATCCGGTCGCATAGCAAAACCAGCCATGGGGATCACACCGCGGCACAACCAAAGCGCTAAGAATGCTGCCAAGTAGACCTCATTTGCAAGGGCCTCAGGTACGCCAAGTTCAATGAGGACCTGATTTTGGATGGCCGAACGATCTCTGCTACGGGACTCCGTCATCTTGCTGCGATCAGTCCAAGGGTCAGAAGAAGGAACGACCCCTTCCTCGGTCGCGGAACCGAAAGACGTCCAATCCGAAAAGGACACAGGCCGGACTCTTCTTGTCTCCGGGTTGCGGCGGCGACAAGAATCCGTAAAAACGCCAGCAATAAATATGGCACGCTCTCGGCAACGGCAAAGCTCGGACAACAAGTAAAGTCAGCCACCGTCGGCACCACTTCATCATAAATAGAGCCGAAACGGGCAGCCCACAAAGGTGATGTAAGTCCCACAAAGAAATCGAGAGCTCCCGCTTTGAGTAAAAATTGTGTTTGTCGATGGGCACCACAGCTCCGTGAAAGCATGGATCACGTGAGTGGAACATTGATAAGTGAAAGCCGGCGCCGGATTGCAGTCAATATGCCCAGCCTAGCCAAGATCTCCGGACAAGTACGAACGATAGTGCAAGTCCATTCGGCGAAAAGGCACGCGGGCGGGAAAAAGGAGCTGGTGGCGCAGGGTGTGAATCGTCCCAAATGCCAAACCGAGGACTATGAATCGATAACTCGGGCGCCGTGGTAATGCGGGCTAACTTGTGCGGAGGGCTCAACAGAACATTCCCCAGCCTGATGTGAAGGGAAGGCCGCTTGTCGCAGAAGGTAACAAATCTGGTCGCCCTCAACTACCGGGCGACTCCACAAGTCATGCACACTCGAGCGTGCATGCCAGATTACCTGGACGACCCCCAAATACCGATTCGCCGTGAGGTAACAACATCGACTTCTCTTGTCCATTTGAATCTCTAACCCGCAGGCAGCAGCGTCCGCAACACCATCGGATAGAACAGAGATATCCGCTGAAGGTCGATCGAGGAGGGTAACCGAAAGCCGAGACAAGAGACATCTCAAGGCAAAACAAACAAACAGTAATGCGCCAATCACCCTTTCAAAAAAAAATTTTTATGCATCCCCCGACAAAAAAAAAAAGAGAGCAGAGTCGCAAAATAAAAACAAAAGAAGGGGAACCCGCGAAAAAAAAAAAAATCAAGTCGCAAGAAAAAAAAAAAAGAGGGACGACAAAAAAGAACAAGTCGTCACCAAAAAAAAAAAGAGAAACAAAAAAAAGAGAGGGGGGGCAAACCGAAGAGGTATACCAATCCTTTTCGACAAGGTCGACAGACAAGTCTCGTGCTCGGCGACCGAGCCGAGTACGATCAAAATGGAGTTATTTCACCCAGCGACCAAATCGGGTGGAGCACATCTTCAAATTCGCAGTCGACTACAAGGCTGGCCGCAGTCAAAAAAAAAAGAAAGGAGAGCAGCATCCGACGACCGAGTCGGGTGCGACCAAAACAACAACACTGTTCTCGACGGCCCAAACCGAGAACAGTCCCGAAGTCTCGCGGCCACCAAACCGGAGGCGAACATGACAGAGTTCTCTAGTGCTCAACGATCAAGTTAGGCGCACCGAAACAGAGAACTCAGCATCTAATGACAGAGTTAGATGCCGCATACCCGATCCTAGTGTCGGACGACCAAGTTGGACAGGAAAGGGATATTGCGAAACAAAAATGCCCGACGACCGAGCCGGACGCAGCCAACTAAACGAGCTCGCAGCAGCTCGCACCCGGCGACCGAGCCAGGAGCATCAACGCTGGAATTCAGCCTTAACCGAGCTCAGCCGAACCAAAGCCTCGGCACTCGGTAACTACAACAAACGTCCAACCTCCCGGCGACCGAGCCGACCGCAATCAAATGGCGCCAGTGCGTGAACTCTGCTCAAAAAAAAAAGAAAAAAAGCAATGACGAAAAGAAGCGGTCGCTAAGAAAAAAAAGGTCACACAAAAAGAAGAAGCCGCTAAAAAAAAAAAAGGACGACAAAAAAGAAGCAAATGTAAGAGAAAAAAAAAAAAAAAGGTCAACACAATTCGCACCCGGCGACCTTTGCCGGCCAAGCGACCATCCCAATTCGCGACCCGGCGACCTTTGCCGGCCAGCGACCTCAACTCAATTCGCGACCCGGCGACCCTTTGCCGGCCGCGACCTCAACACACCCGCGACCCGGCGACCTTTGCCGGCCATGGCGACCTCAACAACCACTCGCGCCCCGGCGACCCTTTGCCGGCTGCAACCTTGCATTAGCAATCAACTCGCTCATCATGACCAGACTGCTAATTGCACTCGGCAACCAAAAATGTATATCTTTGGCGCAGACAGACCGCCTCCGGCAACCAAGCCGGATCAACCCACGAAGTTTCAAAGCACTGGCGACAGAGTTCCCACACCAAATGAATGAACCTCAGCACTGGCGACAGAGCCAGCGCCACAATAAAATCACAACGCTATAATAAACCGCCGATTTGTCACAAATGCACAAATTGACAAATCCTTAGACCGCAAGACAAAGAGAAAAGAAAACAAAATTCAAAAAAAAAAAGAGAAAAAAAAAAAAAAAAAAGAGAGAGAAAATGAGAGACTGAGGGAGGAGTCGCAAATGAGAGGAGAGAAAAAGAGGAAGGAAAAGGAAGAAGAGAAAAAAAAAGAGAGGGGGGAAACCTGGCTGACTCGAATTCAATCCGAGCCTGCCGGGAGAAAAAAGAAAAAATTCTTTCTTTTACAGTACCTTTGAATCGGATTCGTAGAAAACTTTGACACAAGCCCGAGGGATCAGAGAAGATAGCAGACGACCACGAGCAGCCTCCCAAAGTCGCAGACAAAAAATCAACCCAAAAGATCTGCCTCCTAGAACACAAAGAAAGTGAGCAATGATCGACAGAAAACGCCAAACCACAGAATCTCAAATCGTGGATTGACAAAAAAAAAACAGTCGTCACAGATGGTCAAGAAGAAAAGGAGGATTTTTTAGAGCAGATTCACAGGAGAAGCTAATGAAAGTCAATGAGTTCCTCTGATAGGGGATTAATTGACTAAAGTTATCAAAGAAGGGAATTAGGGCGGGGCCCACACCCCTTAATGGAGGAGGCACGATTTGGGAAAACCCTAGGTCAGCGCCAATCCAATTAGGGCGGGACCCACAATCGTCAAATTAAAGATGCACAGCCTGGAAAACCCTAGGTCAGCATGAAACCTATTGGGGTGGGGCCCACGGCAAAGCCCCGACCCCCCCTCCCTCTTCCTTTCCCTTCCTCTCTTCCTCCCGCTTCGCCTCTCTTTCTCTTCTCCCTCTTCTCCCCTTCCTCTTCCTTTCTCCTTTCTCTCTCTCTCTCCCGCTCGCTTCCACGCCCCCCCCTTTTTCCCTTTCCCCTCCTCCCCCCCTCCCCTCCTTTCCCTTCTGGGCCTCCCTTCCTCCCTTCCCGGCATTTTTTCCTCCCCCCTTCATCCCTCCTCTCTCCTCCCCCCTCGGATCCATCCCGGTTTTCCTCTCTCTCCTCCTGGGACCTTCTCCCGCCTCATTTTCCCCATTTCATCCCCTTTTCTCCTTTCCCTCCTCGCCCTCAGCCTCAATTCCTCTCTCTGGTTTCAGTTCCGGTCTCTGCTTCCCCGGCCCGGCCGTTCCTCTCTCAATTTTCCCCTCTTCACCTCAATCTTCCTCTCATCCCTCTCCCTTCAACCATCTCCCTTCCCCCCCCTGTTCTCCCGTTCTCCTCCTCCCCGCCCAGCGGGCCCACCCCCTTGCCTCTCGTTCTCCTCCTCTCCCTCCGGCCGGCGTCCCCATCATCCCTGTTCTAACCGGTGCCCGGCGACTAGGTGCAAGAGGGACCCATGCACATGCTTTCGAGGCCAAAAAAAAAAAAAAAATTTGCTCAACGAAGGTGTCGCAGAGAGCTACATTGATCTTCATTGCGACCAGTTCTCTGAGACCGACAAATCCTTTGGGTCGTCTAGTCGCGAAATCGAGCCGGGCGACGACATTTTGGGGCCACCTGGCGTTGCCTCCCTTTACGAAATCGAGACAACTCCATTGCCTCCCCCTCACAAATCGAGACAACTCCGGCTGCCCTTGAGGCAATTGCAGCCGAAATCGGGTAACCCATTACCCGGGGCTTGTTGCACTGAGTCGGCGCCACATAGGTTGGGCCACGGCGGCCTCCCCTTTCTGCCGAAAACAAACAATTCTGCGAAGCGAAACAATTTTGCGAAGCCATCCTCCTTTCCTCCACAGAGGAGCGGTTCTCACAAATCGAGACAACTCATTTGCCCATAAAAGCAATTCTGCGAAATCGGAGACAACTCCGGCTCCTCCCCTTATGCGAAATTGGAACAATTTTGCGAAATCGAACAACTCATTGCCGCAGGAGAGTTCGCCCGGTGAGTCGGCCCACCAGGCCGGGGCCCACGATCTTTGCCTTATTTCCTCCCGTATGAGAGGAGGCGGTTCTGCCAATCGAGACAACTCTCTGCTGCCTCATGAGTTTGCGGTCCAGTCCGGCGCCACCTGGGCGGGTCCACGGCGCTGCCTCCTTTTTTCTGCCGGCACCGGAACAATTCTGGCTGGCCGGCAATTCTGCCCGAAGCCATCCTCCTTTCCTCCCCCCTGGCGGGAACAGTTCTCTACCGGCGGGAGCAACTCCGTCATCGCGGGAGCTTCGGCCGCTAAGTCATCGCCACCGCAGTCTCCCCTCCTTCAACATAGAACCAGTCCGCTTAAAACCGAATTTCACCAGCTGAGTCGGTAGCCATGCAAGGTGGAGTTCATCTGCCTAGCCTCCCTCTTCTCTGCTTGGCGTCATTGTTATTCAAACCCCAAGCGACATCCCCGCTTCGGTATTCATCATCTCTCTCTATATCGTATTACATACTCCACATGTAATGCCAGATACATAAAAAAAAAAAGAAGAAAAAATTGCAAAAAAACAAACAGCTCTAAAAACAAAAAGAGAGCCACAAAAAAAAGAGAAGAAAATCGAAAAAAAAAAAAAAAAATCTAAAACAACAAGAGAGCCAAAAAAAAGAAGAAGAAGAAAAGAAAAGAATGAAAAAAAATATATATACATACAAAGTGTACAGAGAATATACATTGTCCTAAAAAAGCAAGAGGACAGATAGAAATACGTACACAAAAGATAAACGATCCTAAAAGAGTAAGAGGATCAACAAAAAAAAAAAAAAAAAAAAAAAGTGTGTGTTGTGTTCGTTCATCTTCACGTTCGAAACTTGTTCGTTCCTCCCGAACGAACAAGTCTCGAAGGGGGCAATCTGTATGCACCAAAATGTGCATGACCCACGTTCGACAGATCCAGGAGTCCATCGACCCAACAAACAAAGTTCGTGGACAGGCCTCGACAATTCTCGGGTAATACGACGCAGCCCCATCGTCGAACTCACCTGTCTCCCGCATCATCGACACACGGCGAGCGCGCCGCCCCAGATCGTCAACTTCGGTGAGTCATCGTCCGGTCAAGAACGACTTCGGCGAAGTCATCGCCACGCCAGCATGAGTCAGCATACACGTCCGGTCATTTCAAAACGAAAGATGAAAACCTATAAAAGAGGCCACGATCCTCATTCGGGGGATCTCAACGGAGCTCCCGGTCTCCCTCCTCCCCTCTTCCCTCAACTTCACGAGCAGAAAGGGGATCATGATCCCCTTTCCCAGGCAAAATCTCTCAACAACAACAAAGGCTGGCTACAAAAGGCCAGACGTTCCCTGTCCCAGGGGTTGGTTGGAAAAAACTTTCATCCCTACGGTTGGAGAAATTAAACTCAAAAGACCTCTCTACAAGTGAAGAACTTTTTCTCTCCTTCTCCCAAACCGAAGGACACAAATTCCTTCCCGGAGGAGAAACTCTCACGCACAGAGGTTGGAAAAAATCGAGTTCGACAGCCTTCTTGCCGAGAAGAAAACACACTCGCAGAAGCTCTCGAACCAGAGAAGTTCAGCCACTGCAGTTCGTCGTTCAACAGTTCAACTGGAGCAGCTCTACACGTTCGCCGGCAGCGTCACAAGTCGATACACACGGAGCACAAATACCTTCGTCCGACCGACAAAAGCCACAACAGATCGTGCACACTCGCTCTCGCGACTTGAGTTCGACGTTCGTTCGTTCGCAGAAGCTTCGACTTCATCAACAACATACGGAGATCGAATCAGAGGAAGCATAGGAAACTGTACTCGCATCCCTTGATACAAAATACACAAATTGTAACACAAAAATTCTCTGTTATTAATCGACATATTCTCTTGGTCGCGCCTCTTTGCGGACCGGCGGATTTTCAGTGAAACAATGTTACTCAGTAATTCAGAGATAAAAATTCACTTATCTTATGCACAATAATGTACATAAAACAGTAATTTTTTTTTTTAAAAATGGAAGATGTCTAATATATTTTCTAAAACTTTACCACTCAGATGCTAGTGACTATTGTCCTTGTACATATTAGTGGTTTTTCAGGAAATATTTTTCGCTGCCAAGTTGCCAACTGCTAACTGCTGCCTGTTCTAAGTTAAACAGTCAATATTCACACATGGGTGGCAGTACTGTGAATATATAGATTTTTGAGGTCCGTCTCCCTCGAGCGTTTAATCGGAGGGCGGGGTTTCCCAGTTCAAAATAAAAGAGGGAAAATAATTAGATTCAATCCGCTGAAACTCCCGCTGGAGCAGAGGCGAAGAATTCCGGCCCCCGGCCTCCGTTTAGCGAGATTCAGTCTCTTCACCGGCATTTCTGCTAAACCCTTCATCTTCTTCACGCTCCCCGTCGCACAATTGAAAAAGGACATTCGGTGTCTTTCTTTTTGTGTCCTTTTTGTTGATTTCGGAACAAAATGGGGGAATGCGTCACTCCAGTGGCGAAGCAGAAAACGCCGATGGCTTCTCGCCTCCAATCCCCCACAGGGCCTTTCGTTTTAGGCTCTAATAACGATCAGCTCGAGAGGGCTCAAGCCCGCGCCGCACGTGCCGCTGCCAGTCGACGGAAATCACTTGCTCGGCCTCCTCCACTTGATCGATCTGATATGCTGAGCAGAGACCAGATCACGGAGCTTTTCCAAAATTGTATAAAACTAGCCAGCGAGAACGTAAGTAGCTTTTATTTACGGAGTTACATCACAGAGTCGCGTATTTTTCATTTTCGTGTCACTTATTCTCTTTTTGTTAGGGCTTTCATTATGCTTTATTTATTTTAGTCTCGTACGTACGCAGAAAATAAATCAGAAAAACACGTGGGAACTCAGTCTCATAGACCATCTGAGCGAGATAATTAAAGTTGAAGAAGAAGATGATGCAGAGACAAATTTTCAAAAGGTTTCGTATAAGCTTAGATTCTAACATCCCCAGGTTTCACGTTTAAGGTCAAGAACGCAAATGCTGGTGTTCCTGAATCTCTTTGTTTTCAGGCAAGTTGCACTTTGGAGGCTGGTGTCAAAATTTACTCGATGAGAGTGGACTCTGTGCACTCTGAAGCATACAAAGTCCTTGGAGGGATCAACCGAGTTGGTCATGAAGATGACAAAGGTTGAAACTGTTTTAGCATGTTTCTCATGCCTTCCCCTCCCCCTTATTTTCTTTCCATTTCTAATCATTAGTTATGGTCCAGAAGATTGCAACCCGTTGCATGGTGGTGTTTCATTTTGTGAGAGATATTTACGTTGCCTTTCCCAATATTGGGCAGACAAGGTAGGAGAGTGGTTCATTGCATTCAATGGAGTAGTGCTAGCGAGCTTATTAACATTTGAAGTATGAAGTGTATTTGTGGGTAGCTGCAATCTTATCATGGTTCATACAATTTTCCTTCCTGCACCTCATGGTCTAAGTAAAGACGGCGGAAACATCAATAACGTTAATGCTCAGTAAGCTTCACATATCTTTTTGAAGGCCTTTGGATCTGGAAGAAAAACATAGCTGAGTGACTAATGACAAGTCACGCTGAAAATAGAGGGCGACTTTATTCTATCATACACTTTCCTTAAAGTTAAAGAATTGGGTCTCTCCTCTTTTTCCCATCTATAAGAAATTATCTAGCAAAAGACATCTTGAACGAGGACTGGGTGTCTTCCTACGTTTTCTTTTTTATCTCCAATTGTGAAGGCTAAAGTTTTTAGGATTATCTGCTTCAAATGTATAAAAATTTACTGCTTAAATGATTGATTATTGATAGTTGGAGGCAGTTAGTTCAAACCCAAGGTTCAATTAACTAAGTGGGCTCACTTTTGGTCTGAAATATTTTTTACTTCTAATTATTCTCTTTATCAAGAATTAGTTATTTCTTTATGTTGATTTTATTGGTTTGACAAGTCTTATATTCTCACGTGTAAGTTGAAAAATGGACTTTTGCATACTTTGAATGCATATCTTGACTTAATATTGTTACATTACAGAGATTGCTTCTGAGGGAGATCGAGTCAAGGATGTTCAAGAGGATGCACACACAAAAAAAGAGCAAGAAAAGAAGGTTGACTGGGTTTGGTTTTTCTTTAGTGAATAATCAGATGTAAACTAGTTTTCTCATGACTTTTCACATTTGTAGATGTGTCCTCAGTCAACTTTGGAGTCATCCTTTGAGGCTCTCAATGTGAAGAAGTTTGATGGTAATTACATGCTTCACTTGGATTGGGAAAATTCATATTCCAGTTGAGTTTGTTTGTATAAAGTTTAAATGTAGTTTCATCTTGCATGCAAATGTTTTAGTGGCTTTTGCGGTGGATCCTCTTTATCATCAGATGTCGTCACAATTCGACGAAGGTGGAGCAAAGGGTCTCCTCCTGAATAATCTAGGTGTCTATGGTGGCTGTCAGGTTCTTTTTGACTCACTTGAAATTCCTGGGATGAGTGCTCCATGTACTGCAGATACTGAAACTTCAGATGTGATTGATATTTCTTTTACAAGAGGTTGGTTCTTTTATTTTATGTTATTTTATTTTTTTAACTGGCAGGCTTGTTGTTTTATTTTCTAATATTAAGTGGTTAAGGTGCCTTTCCGCTGATTGTTATGTATCTTAACACGATCTCTCACTGGCTTTTCATTTTTTATCTCTTTTTCAGAATGTGTTGAACAGATGATGAACTGCATTCCCGAGAATTCTGAAATCTCACCAGCTTTGAGGGACATTATTTGTCAGTATGATGAAGATAACCAAAGGCCAGCTGATATTTTATCTGTTGATCAGCAATCTGTAGGATTTGATGATGCATCTGACATCATACAACCTGAGCCAGAAGGCAATTATTTTGGCAATTATGGTCCTTGTAGCGATGACCACGAGGATCAAAGTGACATTATTGATAATTGCTCAAATTTTACAGACCAAAATTTCATGGGTCTTGATGAGGTATATTCGATTGGAAACTGATCGGTGAATTCTGGTTTATATTCTTTAATGAATTTGAATCACTTTTGCAGGATCAGGAAACCTATGTGGTCCATGAAACTGATATAGATGGCAGATGTGAAAATGTTGCTGATTTTCTGTTTTTAGGCTTGGGGTTCAATTCAAAACAGAATGCTTGGGCAGGCCCTGATCATTGGATGTATCGTAAATCAAAGGGTAGAGAATTTAGCCTTCTGTGCTCTTGTTTTCAAGAACTTTTCGTCCTGCTTCTTGAGTAGCTATTTGATTATTTTTTAGACTGTTCTGCAGGTCCAGAGCAGGTTGCAAGTTCTGATTGTGGGTCAAAAGGATCACATGAGAAACCAAGAAACAAAAGACTGCAGCCTCTGGATATTGATTTTGTCCAGTCTTTGGAAAAAGAAATGCCGGATATTTTTGGTCCACCAAAAAATTTAAAGTCATTAAAACTACCAGCAGTCAGAGGTCCTTGTAATACCTTGCTTCCAGAAGATTGTCACTACCAGCCTGAGGATCTTGTGAAGTTGTTTATTCTACCTAATGTCATGGTAAGAATTTTATTGATTTGGTATCTTATTCTCTTTATCTTCCCTTGGCAATTTTCTTACATATTTTCTTGGTCATTTGCAGTGTCTGGCAAAGAGTGCGAAAGAATTCTCATGTAAGTAAACCCTGCTTCTGCTTGCTTCATCATGTATGGTGCCCAATTGCGTGATAAATTTGACCTTTTGGTTTTACCTTTTGCCCTCTATGTTTCTTATGGGGGGTTTAGTGCAAAGGGGAATCATTGTTAAGAAAGAATTTAAAGTGACTGACACAAAATTCTGGGTAGGTAAAGTCTTTGAATTAATTTTATCATGTTAGGCTTGGAGGAAAACTCAAGAGAATTCAAAATTCCACCTATTTACAGGTGACAGTTAATTCTCAATCAAAGAGTTAAATTATAAAGAGAGTGAGACTTTAATATCTCTCCTAAATTTACAGATAAACTGACGTTTTGACCACCCATGATTCCACTAACCTAGAAAAGTGAATTTTGCAGGACACAATGTCCCTATCCCTAAAACTAATGTCTCTGTGGATTAACCCCTCATTATTGATCTCAGCTTCTCTCTTTTCAGTTGTATTCTATTAACAAGTATATCATCAACAGCTTCAGAAAGTATTAATTGTTTTTCTGTTTTTGGAAAAAAAAGAATAAGATGTAGATGCAAATGGTTGATGAATTCTCTAAATTTGTAGGCTTCAAATTTGGTGGGTTGATATTATTTAATCAATCTTGTTCATTATCATATTTTACTTGTTCAACTGTGTATAATGTTGTAATGGTATGTTGAATAATGTAAAAAAAATTACTAATTCAACAATTAAGTGTTATTATAAAACACTCTTTTGTGATTGTGCGAAATATGTCTTATTCTTTTGACTTTATTGGACTTTTTTTGTAATGCTACTATCGAGACTGTCATGCATATGCATTTCCTTATTCTCATGCATGTATGTTTCGAATAAACCAACACTTTAAAGAGGGTATCCTTTGATGCTTTATTTTTCCTCAGATGAAGCAGGATATCAAAGTGATTCTTGTGATCCAATACCACAATGGGATCATGACGATGATGCCGATCAGTTTGGTGAAGGAGATTGTCTGAGTGATACAGAAGAATCCAGCAATTTTGTGTCCATTCCTCGACAGGTCTTTAGCTTTCTTGTCTGTTTTATGATTTGTTATGCAAACCCGACTGACCAAACTTATGATTTGAGTGGAATAATATCGATAGAACTCGCAGTTTTCTGCTAAAAATTGTAAGTTCTAATTGTCTTTGATCTAATTTGTAGGTTAATAAAATTGAGGTTCAGTATGACAAGATGTCTAAGCAGGTTGATGTTCATGCGTTGAAAGAAACATTATGGAACTGTATGCAAGGCTTCAATCTACAAGATGAGAAAGTGAGTAGTTTCCACCGCATATTTACCCTATATTCATTATATTGCTTGACCTCCGGACTTGAGATACGCCACTTTAATTTGTGACATAGAAAATAGGGTATGAATATTTACAAGAGAAAGAATCATTTTTCCCTGTTTACGTATCTTGGTTTTTCCATGAAAGTCACATAACCAGTCAACCAGAGCATCCAAGATGGTGGAAAGGTTTTTCGAGGGCCACATTTTCGCAGTTATAAGTTGTGTACGGGTGTTTTTCTGGAACTTGTATAACCATTTTAATTTACCTGGTCAATTAACAACTTTCTGCAGGTAGATGAACAGGAGATCTCATTCTGCAGACTTTTGAGAGACTTTCCAGAGAACTGCAATGCAGCGGCTGCAGGCGATATATCTGTTCATTTATGTTTCATTTGTGTCTTACATCTTGCCAATGAACATAGTCTTACCATCCGTGACTGTACCACCCTGGACGAACTCCTCATATTGTTGCCTCCTCAGCATTCATAAAGCTGGTGGTGTTTCTCAAGTATGCGATGTAAATTTTTTGGGTGCCATCGCTCATGGATCCAAATGTAAACCATGTCAGGTCAATCATTTTGTACCAACCATAATGTAATTTTCTGTATGCACGTCACTCTGACATTGTATGTCTTCCAGCTAATGCCTTCAAGTGTTTTTTGTGTACTCTGAATTGACTGAAGAGCCACAATAAGCCTCTGGATACGTCACCCCTCACCAACAAACTGAAATAAAATACCCAACTGTGTTGGCGTATATGACCAATTCTGTTCGCAACTTGGGAATTTTGATGCTGAAGCTTCTACTAATGAATGTTAAAAGATTTGGTGGCAATCCATTGCCGTCATCATGGCGGGCTTGGTGGCTAGAGGACGCCAGAGACGATCGTACCTCCATTGCACTCTCTCGTTTTATTCTAATCAGCAAGACATTACGAGAATCATCGGGAAAAAAAAAAAAAAAAAAAAAAAAAAAAAGGGGGACCGTCGAATTCTGTTGTTCATCTGGGAGCTGCTGATCGGTGACTAGTAATTTGACTGAATCCCTCCATTACTCCCACGTTTAAACAGTATCCATGTTTGGATACAAGTTGTCCATATTCGCTTGTAGAGAGATAAGGCAACTTGGGTTTTCAATAAAAAGCGAATACGGAAGATGGCCCCACCGATTACATAAAGAATATCCGTCCTTACGAGTGGTGGGCATAGCGTCAAAAAGATTAAAGGTCTTGTCTAGTCTTACCAGAGTAGTGTGGAGTTAAAAGGCTGAGATGAATGTTTGGAGAAGAAAGGGGTGGTTTTTGGATTTTGGATAAACCTTCGACTTTATGGTCTTTTTAGCGAATGAATAGATTTCTAAAGCGCATCCCGGAGGCAGGAAAGGCGAGGTAGGAGAGAAAGAGGGAGAGAGACGTTACGGTTGCCATTTATTTCGCTTTCTGATCTTCTGCAGATAAACAAAAGGGGATCCTCCGGTCTTCCCTCCGCTCGTATATAGTTCGACCTTTTTGAACGTGCAAATGTTCTTAACGCAAGCCACGGAATACGATGTATCATGTATCATGGATCGTAGTTTTGTAAATTCACAATATCGGATCCTCGATCGAACGAACATTCCCCGCGGAAAAAGCGATCGGGCCAAACTGGTCCAAGAACACGGACCGGTACCGATTCGGTCTTGTCTGATGTCTCCCAACCAACTCGGTGACCACGCCGACTGAGTGAGGGACCACCAACGCACTATGACCCAAGTGGGCACGTGAAGGGGACAAAGATCCTCCTGGCCGTCTGCATGGGTCCCCCCCCTCGTAACGAGTTACGGCCAAGGAAGGAACCTGCCTCCCCCCCCCCCACCGTTCCCCGTTCCCCTTTCGCGTTGAGGTGGGAAAAAAGCGAGGAATATTCTCACCGACCTTATCGGCCAGCAGCCAATTACTTCTCATCTTACCTGTGATAAATACACATCCAGCTTGCTAATGTAACGCGTCACTTTCAGTCTCCCTCTTTATATGCACCCTGATCTGGCCTCCCATTCCTTACTTGTTACCGCCTGCCCCCCGCGCCATGGAGAAGTTTCACAAATCTCAGTGCGCTAAGATTCTCCTCATCGCTCTCCTTCTCCTCGTGACTCCCCTTTTATCGAGTTCCATTAGACCCCTTTACCTCTATCTCCTCTTTAATCTCCTGGTTATTGCATTGGGTGCGGAGTCTGGAGTGCTTAGTGCCATCTCTAGGCCTCCCATGACTAGTACTACTACTGCTTCTGCTAAGCAGCCTTTAATTAATATTACTAATAGTTACAAAGAACCCATGACAGCTCCTTCGCCTGGGGCTGATACGCAGGAAGAAGAAACTGTGAGATCAGTCGTTACGGCTTCTGAGGTTACCGAGTGCAATGGTGCAGCGGTGAGTACGGCAAAGGCGGCGGTCCAGCGATCGGCCTCCGAGAAGGCGAAGCAAGCTCCGAAGATGGCTGTCAAGATCGGGGAGGTGGTGAAGAAGTGTCCCTCGATGCCGAGCCTGTTTTTCATCGGCGGCTGCGACGGCGACGAGGAAGGAGCTGAGGAGGAGGAAGAAGAGGAAGAAATGGGGGTGCCCACTAAGCAAGAGCTGTTCGCCAAAGCGGAGACGTTCATTGGGAATTTCTACAAACAGTTGAAGATACAAAGGGAGGATTCGTGGAAGAGAATCCAGAACAGCTTGTATCACAGACGAGCTTTCTGATCAGTACCGAGCCGGGGTTCCATATTATACTGCTTTTCACCTGATCACCTGCTCTGATGTCTTACAAGTGAAGAGACGTGGTGAGCCCAGTTTGATCTTTTGCTCTAAATTACGTAGCCTCATGTACAGCTTATTTCTGCTGGAGTACTTAATTATTCGCGAGAAACGCTTGCGGCGCGCTCTCATCGTAAAGTAAATAAAGCATTCTCATGATCTTAATTATCCGTGTAATATGATTGTAATCAGAAAGCTTCTTCCATTAATTTTAAAGTAGTAGTAGGCAGATTTTATGATCACTACTTGCACCCATTTGATCTTCCTTTTACTTGTTTCTAAATTTTGGGTGACGCTGGTTCTTCGGGGAAGCACTGTCTTTCTGTAAGCGATGACGCTTCTGGTTTTTGGGTTCTTAGTGCTTGACATCTTCTTCTTAATTTTGTGAGGGTTCTGAAAGGGACAGTTTGAATTTTAAATGAGGAAGGAGCTAGCGAGATCTTGTCTCACTTTCTCCCACCGAGTTTAATAATGGCGTATTTTTATTTATTTGATTGCAGTGTGATCACACCTGGCCAGCCAGACTGATCTTTCCTTCAAATCCTGTCGATCACTTCCTGTCGTGTTACAGCTTGTGCTTATGCAGTTTTGTTTTGTTATGGTTGATTCAAACCCTCCGCCTCTCGCAAAAACGTACGGTTTCTTCAAATTAATTTACCCGGTAAGCTTGAGAAAAAGGATTTATTCACTGATCGAGATTAATCTCTGGGTGTGTAACCTTCAATATGTTTGAACACAATGGCGGCAGCCAACACAAGAAGTTCGTAATAATATTTCACGTAAGGGAACAGTGTACGTGAAAATAGAGTAGTAGTCAAATAATAGTAATTTTTCTGTTATTATTTCATTATTAATTTGTATATGATTTCCCCACTATTATCTGCTGCTGATAACTTTAGGTCTCTAGCTTCTAGCATATATATGCTTCATATCCACAGTATTTATGCTTAATTCCAGCTTCTTTTCGTTTAATTTTTTTTTCATATATTTTAAATACATCAAAATTAGAGTTAAGTAAAGTTTTAAACCAAACACTACTCTCGACTCTCGTCCGCATGGTTTTACAATTTGACTCTTATCTGATTCGGATCTGGTTGATCCTCTAACTCGGCCTGATTGGGTCGAAGTAGGGGGAGACAGTCTAGCTATATATATAGAGATATTCAGGAACGAAATTACTTTTAGTGTAGAGTTAAAGTTGTTATAGAGTGGATCAGCGAGATTGTCTACACGGAAGCGTGGTGAAATGTTAACATCCTGATTTATTATGTACCTAACCATCCTTGTTCCATCAACTCATGAGCTTTTGGCATATTGGCTAGGTGCATAATATAGGTATAGTAAAATGACTCTTGTGATCAACAGGATAAAGAATCAAGAAAACGTCTTACTGTGCATAAAAATGATAGCAAGGACCAACTTTCCATCATTCTTGCTTCAAGGGACAAGGGCTGCTAGTACTAGTAGAGGTTTGGCTTAACTAGTTGTAAATATGAAGAGAGAATTATGACTCATAGACTGAGTATTATCTAAATATCAAACCATAGATAAATGTTGACAAAATATCAAGTCAATGAAAATGTCTTTCAACTTGTAAACCGATTTAGCCCTATGAAACTGATATAACATATTAGCTACTATTCTATAATACATAATTATGTTATATATAACTTTTTTTCCTGTTCTATAACATACTAGTTAGTGGTATAATTTCTCTTAGAAGAAAATATTTGGCTCTATAAAATTAGCATAATATATTAGTTAATGGTATAACATATTATTATATATACGTAACATATTTTTCTATTTTGTATAATATGCTAGTTATTAAAATAATATCTTGTGGTTAAAGGGTGTTTGATCATATGAAGCAGATATAATATATTAATTAATAGTTTATAAATTTTTATTTAGAAAAAATATAATTTTCCCTAATTAATAGGTGATTAACCTTATAAAACCGACATAACATATAAGTTGATAGTATATAATATATTATTATATTATAGATAATATATTATTAGTTTATTATTTTCTATATAAGCTAAGAAATATTTTTATTATTATATTCATAAATATTTTATCATCATACATAATTAAATATTTAGTCAATAATTAATTTAACAGTTATAATTCTCCCGAAAATAAGATTCCCCCAGGTCTCAATCTGTCCCGGAGAATTTCTCGGTTAGAAGAGTAAGCCTGATAAAGGCGCTTTCGGTAAACGGTTCCGGTTGGTTGGGCTGGCGGCTCGAGCTCGCAATCCACCTCTGCTTCAACCAATAGCGTTATTCTTTCGTTACAAGGAGTCAAGGAATACCCGAATTTAATAAATCGGTAGCACAGCTTGGAAGATCTCATTGAAAACGCGGGTGACCAACGACCAGCCATTGCGAGCTGCACGGTTACAGTCGACATCCGACGCCCACAGAGGGCTACAACAGCTCCACTTCGAGGGGAGACGAGAGAGGTGAGGAGGAGGAGGAGGAGGAGGAGAGGGTGGTCAATATCGTGGGGGTAATTTGTGGAAGAGATTGGACGATTTCATGGACGAGGTGCTTACTGTCGGGGATGCCTTCTCGTCTCGTTCGTTGCCGTCTCCTACTCCTTCCATTTTTACCAGTCTACCTCTCGTCTCTGCGTTTCTTGCATTCGCCGTCGCTCAATTCCTTAAGATGATCATCACCTGGTGAGTTGTATTTGAGAGGATGAGACCTTTCCGTTTTACTACTGGTGCTTGACCCTGCGACTGGATGGATGAGTGAATCGAATCCCCTTTCAATCCAATATGAGTTCCAGGAAACATCCACTTTATTATTGGTTTTGTTATTTTTACCATTATGAATTCTAAGATCATCCGTTTTCTCGGTGGTATTGGTTTTCCATTTGGGATCCTGACGGTCGGAGTTTGAAATTTCTGTGTTGTTTTCTTCTTCATCCCTAATTACTTATTCGGCGCGTGCCCTAGAGTTGCAGGTACAGAGAGAAGAGATGGGATTCTAGAAGGCTGTTTGGATCTGGCGGAATGCCCTCGTCTCATTCGGCGACTGTGACGGCTCTTGCTGCGGCTATCGGTTTCCAAGACGGGACTGGGGGCTCGAGCTTTGCGCTTGCCGTCGTTTTGGCCGCTATTGTACGTATCCGGTGATTTAAGTCCTTTATCGTGTAGAGACTTTTGGGATTAAATAGGATGTAGAATGCTTGAAAGAACGTACATCCCCATTTCCAAGAAATGTACATCTTAAATATATCATCCTAATCATTGTTGGTAGTTATCAATGTGTTTGATAATCTGCTTTTATCTTAGTTCTGCCGCAACGCAGTCATGCATTACTAAAAGCTATCATTGTAGTTGGTTAAATTTTATCTCATTTGGTTCATGTCCCCCTCTTTTATGAAAGTTGTTACCTTTTGTTACCAGTTCTGAAATGTCTGCAGGTCATGTACGATGCATCTGGGATTAGATTGCATGCAGGCAAACAAGCTGAGGTATGTTCTTCCAAGCAAGAAATTTTTCTTATTCTTCTGGTAACAAAAAAAATCAGCGGTTATGAGTTCTGGCAGTCTTCCTGTTCTTGATTGTGTTGACGTTCTGCATTTTTCCCACTGAGTTGATCCATACTAGACAAACGTGAAATGAACTACATTTCAAAAAAAAAAAAAAAAAAAAAAAGAAATGAACAAAGACATAAAGAGAGTTATTGGGTGGAAAAGATCCTAAATTGAAAAGTAAAAGTAAAAATTTTATGAGTTATAAGGTTGAACTCTGAACATCCCAAGTGGTTAGTCATTTTTCCATGGAACCAAACCCAACCTAAGGATGGTATCAAAACAAGATGTGTGCATTTGCCAGGGGAATAATCTGTAGTCCTGGATGTTTTGAGGATTGGGCAGGTTAGCATTGTGAAACATTTTTTTTTAGGATAGTACCATAGTGAAACATTTTTTTTTAGGAAAGTATCATAGTGAAACATGATAAGAAAAGTCTGTAACTAGCTTGTCCTTTAGGGATGAAACAGGCTTAACAATCTAGAGATATCTTTGCTTTGCGTGTTGTAGGTGTCAATGATCCAATTTCCAAAACAATATGAAAGAATTCTCTGTAGATATTTGTTTTTGGAGTTTGCAAGTGTGTTTACCTGAATGAAAAAGAATAGACAGAGAAGAATGGTCTGTGTAGATGAAACTTTTTATACAATAAGAAAGTAAGCAAGACTTCAATGAAGTCAGTTGTAAAGGAAGAGAGATGGAGTGCTTAGTGTTAAATAGTGTCTGATTGGAGCCCATTGCTAGATGGAGATTCTGTGAAGAGAAAAAAGGTATATGCCCTAAACCCTAAATGAGTGATGAAAGGAAATTTGAGCAGCATATTATATACACTGTTGAATGTACTTCCAATGGTTGAGACTTGAGATTCTGAATTTGTACATTTAATGAACCTATGTTTCCAATATTCCTGACCCAAATAATATTCTGGATCTGGATAATACTCAAATTGAATATATTTAAAGGTGTACAAGGTATTACTTTCGACTGGAGTTGATGAGAACCAACTTTTATTAGTTTTTACTTGTATCACTTTACAGGATTAGGAATAATGCCATATCAAGATCTTTTTACTGCTCTTTTCAGCCTATAGGTGAGGTTGTTCGTGTAAGTGTTATCTAAAAAACACACCCTTTGAAAATAGTATATTATATTCACCTTCATATTTGACATGAATTTCCACTTAACAATTGAGAAAGTTGCACCGAATCTGTTGACACCATATTTCTGCTGGTTAACTTACATGAAGTCAATATGAGAGAACCTCTAGAAAAATTTTAAAGATTACGTCAAATCAAATATTATGTAAAATATGTACCATGTCACTTATAAACTGTTCTAGCTCAGTCATACATATTCAGATTATGCTTTATATCAATGTGTACACACAATCCATAGAAAAAGTAATTCCAGATACTCTTCGATGGTTCCATTGGGTGCTTATTGTATGTGATACTGATTGCAGGTGCTAAATCAGATAGTGTGTGAGTTCCCTGCCCAACACCCTTTGTCTAATGTCCGGCCTTTACATGAACTACTTGGTCATACTCCACTTCAGGTTTATTCTTGTCTTCTAGACATTGTCTTTACTGTTCCAACTTCCTTTCGTTTATTTTTTCCTTGCATTCAAATTTCTTCTTGAGTTGTCACTATTTTGTGGACAATATTAACTCTATCTTGGACCGCTAAGTTTATTTGCCAATAGCTGATTGTGGATTTCCATTAGCTCGGTCATTTACTGGGGAGAGTATCTGCTATGTGAGGTGGCTTGTATTTGTTGACCATAAGGTTGACATGCTATTTAATAACCTTCTATTTGAAATTTTTTGTACAAAGTCATAGAGCCTAGCAACATTTCTTATGCTTGCATATTTGCTATGGCAGGCATACTCAATTCTGAGTGCAATGCTTCCAATAATACTGTTTGTTTTACTCAATTTATTTACAACCAATTATAACCACTTTTTTGGACATGGCCATACCTCAATGATCGCGTTTCCATAACCTTTGGAATTTAATATTCTGGAAGCACAAAAAAATGGTAACATGCTACCAGTTTTCAAAAAAAAATAAAAAAAATGTAACATTAGAAGTAGTGGTAGGTTGCATCACATGGATGAGGACACTAAAAAGTTCATAAGAAGTAAAATGCCAATTTTAGCAAATAAACCTGCTAGGTTGACCAGATTGAAGCAAAATATTTTTGTTAACCTATCTTGACATAGACTGAAGGGCATGATGAAGATAATGACTTTAAAATCATTACAACTTTGGTGAGCTTTAAGGGTGTTGTGGTCCTGTTTTATTCTATCTTCATCTTGACCAGAATGTAGGGTTGTTTGCTTGTACAGCTTCTCGATGCAGCCATCTGCGATTTTCATTTCTGGTGTTCTGCATTTTCTATTAGGGCCATAACCTATTTATATTTTTGATGTTTCTACATGTCTATGCTTTTGCTTGGAATGTATTTATGTATTAAATATGAATTCTGTTTTGAGCAGGTAGCTGTAGGTGGCATATTAGGATGTTTGGTGTCCTTTCTGATGAGAAATTCATTGCCTGCTTGAGATTGATTCAAAGGTTGGAATTGTATTTTGTAAGCATTGTTTTTGGTGTCCAGTTGTATATATACTTTTGGGTCAAACTGCATCCCTTTAGTATTGGAATTTGAAAATATATTGTACCGTTACCTGTCCATCTTTATTTGTCACAACCATTTATTTTGGCAGCTTGCTATTATTATTGCCGATCCGTGGTGTCAAGTCTCTACATCAGGGATGCAAGTACCAGTGTCCTTCACATAATCGTTATGGACACGCTGAGACTGCATCAGGTAATCTTTGGCCAAGAAAAGAAACGTTTCCAGATTGCTGTACTAGGCACCGTGGCTGAAGGACGAGTAGTAGCCACTCAGGTCAAGGTTGCTAGCTTCATATGGTTAAAAGAACTGAAGTTTTTCGGATGAGTTGGCTTTGAATTGGTTAAGGTGGAGCTGTAATCTTCATGAGTAGGCCAGGATCACTGCTGGCTCAGTCTGTTTAGTTCAGATCACCTTTTTGTTTGTTTTGCACAGTAGGCTGTCTCGTCACTGTAAGAGGACAGGCCAAGAAACAAAGTTTCATAATATCACTTAGCCTTTTAGACACTTCTCCTTCCTCTCACGGCAGGACAAAGATAAATTGAGTCGAAGGAAAAAAGTTTAAAAGAACCTCTCATATTTTGCTGTCCAGAAACTATTTGGCTGATTTACATTCGAGGGGAAGGTCATCCATAGCCACACCTGCTACTCCGTTGCGCACAAACTTTACATTTAACCAGTTGCACAAGATTTTAATTAAAGTATAACTCTTATGAGTTCAAATAAATAGTAAATACCACAGTTTAGTCCACGTTACTCACCTCTGCACAGCAGGGAAGAGGTGAATTTGAGTGTTCAGAGACAAAGAAATGCATTTATACCATGTACAAGAATTGCTTTTATCCATTAATTCACACAATGAGGTATGGAAACTTAAGATTTCCGTTCAGTTTCAGCCTCGCCGCAGACAAGATTGGGCTTGATGGACTGTACATTAAAATTTCCGAGCTCTTTGCATCTAACGATGTAGAAACCTGAACCCATGACCAATTAGCCAAGTTCGTGCTCATTACTTGACCGCAGTATCTCAAGATTTTTCCTCCTCTCTTCTAAGATCAATGAACAGGAGAACTGTAGCTTACCGAGCTACCTTTGGTTTGTCCATGATAACATTCAGAATTTTACCTGGGACATAAATGCTCTTTTTTACTGTCCCGCCAGCCAAATACCGAGCAAGCTTCTCATCTAGAGATGCTAATCTTAAAGCTTCATCGCTAGTGCAAGTCTTTTCCACTTGGATAGTGCCCCTTGTTTTCCCATTGATCTGAATGGGCAGCACCACCAGCGTTTCTTCCAAATATTGAGCCTGTGCCTGCGAGCAGGGAAAAGCATGAGAAAGATAGGCATAATATTCAGCAAAATAATAAAGTACGACCCGTACCTCTGGAAAACTCTCGTAGGCTATAGAAGCTGGGTGCCCTAACCGAGACCAAAGTTCTTCAGCCATGTGAGGTGCATATGGCGAGAGCAACAAAACAAATGATTCAATGATTGACCGTGGCTGCTTATCCCACTGTAAGAATTAGGGAAAATTAGATATGAGAAATACCAAGCAAGAATAAAAACAAAAAGACTGGAAGTACATGATACAGTATGAATGGTTGTAAGATTCAGATTGCTTTATAATACTGTGTAAGAATGAAAGACAATTATCAAAAACCTTATATGCTGCTTTATAATACTGTGTAAGAATGAAAGACAATTATAAAAACCTTATATGCTGCATTAATGAACTCCATCATTGCAGAGATGCCTGTATTAAATCTTGTTTCTTGAATTTCCTCTGATACCTGCAACTCAAATCAAGCGGTAGTCAGACTCATCTTATGGATGCATCATGAAACTAAACATCTAAATGATGTTGTCCTAAACACTATTACTCGATTTAGAATGATCTGAAAGACAAGTAAAAAACATGGTATCTAATGCTTGAAGTTTAAGTGTTTCACAAATGACGACCTTTGCAATGCATTTGTGGAGGGAACGAAGTTGTTCCAAAGTCGGTTTTTCATCAGTTACCACTGTTCCATCCTTAAATGATCCATCAGGTAATGGAGAACTGACAATGAGCCTCCATGTTCTGCTGAGGAAGCGATGGACTCCTTCGATACCGCTGGAACTCCACGGTTTTGAGTCTCTATGAAGGTAGAGGGCAACGATAGGTGAATCAACAAATACAACCAGCAAAGAGGTTGATCTTGAACGCAAAATGAATTACCTAAGTGGCCCCATGAACATTTCATAAAGACGAAGAGAGTCTGCACCATATTCTGAAACAACATCATCAGGATTTACAACATTTCCCCTACTCTTGCTCATCTTATGGGCTCTTCCGATCACGCGGATACTTGGATTATCTTTGAGCACAAAAGAATCACCGGATTTCATGACCTAATTGTCAGATCATATTCATTGACATAAGAACGAGCCAAGATAAGATGTTTCAAGCATTGGAATGGAGAAAAGACTAACCTTTTCCTCAGGTACCCTTTCCAGAGAAAATTCACTTGCAGCACCAGGAGAGTCAATGGATATCAATTGCCCCTCAGGATCTCTGCAAATTGTATATTCAACCTGAAGATTATCTATTAGACTATCATATTCATAGTTTATCAAAAGCAAAGAAGAAAAGTTACAGAAATAGATTGCTGATACTCACTTCTCCAAGTATAAGTCCCTGATTTATGAGACATTGAAAAGGCTCTTTTGTGGAAACAACACCTATGTCAAAAAGGACCTGAGAAAACAGTTTTTGGACAGCACATATTAGCTCAGAACTTTTACAAGTTCACTACATAATGTTCATATAACTTTTCATTGACAGAGAAGTGCCTAATAAATTTACTGGTTATAGCTGACTCCGGAAAGTAAAATTACAAATCTGACCAACCTTGTGCCAAAACCTAGCATACAGCAAATGCAGAACAGAATGTTCAGCTCCACCAACATAAATGTCAACGGGCCCCCAATACCTATACATAAAAACATGCAGAAAAAAGCAGAGACGTCATTAGTCAAATAATCTAAACATCTACATTGACCTCATAGAAACACATAAGAAAATGTTGAACAGACTATGCAATAAACACATAGCAAGAGAGTATATGAAGCTATAATTACATTTCTTTTGACTTATCCACCAATGCTCTTGAATTAGTTGGGTCCATGAATCTCAAATAGTACCTGCATGATTCCACAAATAACCTTAAATTTCTTAAACAAGAGTCAGTTCAACCAACGTAGTCATCAGGGAAGTTTCTCTTCTACGAAATATTGTGTGAAGTTTCTCTTCTACGAAATATTGTGTAACAAAAAATGTGCTAATACTGCCATTACTTAAGAGGCATAACTAAATGTATAATCAAATTTCTGACATCCTCAACTTTCATAAAGCAAAAAATTATAATCACTTCCTGTAGTAGCAAGGTCATAGTATCAGTCCTTGGAAGAAACCTTTTAGATATTTTGCTTTCTTGGCAGAATAATTTTAGAAGAGATAAGTTAATTCAGAAGAAGAAACATAAGGATGCCTGCCTGAGGGCAGGACACAGGAAAGGTGTGCTTAAAAATTAATCAAATAAAGATGAAGTAAAAGCTACCCATGGCATGAGTAAGAGCATATGTAAAGGTTAATCAAATAAAGATGAAGCAATTTACCAGCAAGACCCAGCCCATTGAGGCATTGTACTTGTTTCTCTTGTTGCAGGCTTTCCTGAAGCTGGATCAACGGTTTTAATCTACACGTGTATAATGTAAGAGATTGAAGTACAAACGAATCCATACATCCCAAGAATGCAACTGAAAAGGCTGCAGGGATGTACGCAAAGAAGATCTAAACAGTACCACTAAGTACATACCCAGTTAGTTGCCTTTGATAATGGTGGCTCCCCTGTTCCAGTGGGTGTGAAATCATCCAATTCAGGAAGGGTCAAAGGTAATTCGCTATCTGGAAGTGGAATCACATCACCAGTATCATCAAGGTAAATGACTGGGAAAGGTTCACCCCAATAACGTTGTCTGGCAAAAAGCCAGTCTCTCAATTTGTAGTTCACCTAATCAAGAGGGAAAGTTATACATGATGAACACAACAAGAATAATGTATAAATCTGCCCTACCTTTTTTTTCCCATGTCCGGTGCTTTCAGCCCAATCAGTGACTTTTAAAGCAGCTTCTTTATTAGGCAAGCCATTTATATCAAGCCCAGATGCTGCACTAGATGAATTTATCATAATGCCCTCTCCTGAATATGCTTGTCCTCCACTACTGCAACTTGTATCTTCAGGAGCCACTACCCCACAAACAGGAATGTTATATTTTACAGCAAACTCATAGTCACGTGAATCATGTGCAGGTACAGCCATTATCGCTCCAGTGCCATAACTGTAGAAACATATGGGAAACACTAGATACTTTTTCAAGGTCGCAGAACACTAAAAGAGTAAAGTACAGAAAAAACAATACACACACACAAACCTTCCCAAAACATAATCTGCCACCCATATTGGAATTGCTTCACCAGTAGCTGGATTCCTAGCATAGGAACCACTGAAAACACCAGTTTTTTCCTTCTGGAGATCTGTTCTTTCAAGTTCACTTTTCTTTGATGATTGATCTATGTACTCTTCCACCTGCATTTACGACTAGTTATTTGTATGTAGTAAGTCTTGCATAGGTGTACTTGAGGCTAAAGATTCAAATAAAACAATAAGAAAGATCGGAGAACATACAGATGTGCGTTGGGGTTCAGAAACTAGAGATGGTAAGGAGTCATGTTCAGGCGCAACGACTAGGTACCTGCCAGTTGCCACAGAAATTGCCAACTTTTTAGCCTTGAAATCAAATTAAATGCAGTTTAATACTTTCTGCATGGACTACCAAGAGAGAACTGCACTTCATACGTTGCTCCAAATATAGTGTCTGGCCTGGTAGTAAATACGACCAACTTTAAACCTTGATCATTTCCATTCAAATCAAGAACTGAAAATTCCAGCTCAGCACCTTCAGATCGACCTATCCAGTTCCTCTGCATTTCTTTAATGCTTTCAGGCCAATCAAGTTCATCCAAGTCCTCAAGAAGGCGGTCAGCATAAGCTGTAATCTTGAGCATCCACTGACGCATTGGCTGTTTGATAGGGAAAACATGTGAGCACATAGTAGTTCGAAGCAGCAAACCCTTTAAGAGAATAGAAACTATCTTCTTAAACCAGATCACCTAGTTCATATATTTCCATAAAATTGATAAAACAAGCACTCACATTGCAGAGCAATACCCACCTTCCTCACAACTGGGTATCCTCCTCTCTCACTAACACCATTCACCACCTCTTCGTTGGCCAAAACAGTACCCAGGGCAGGGCACCAGTTAACAGGTACTTCGGCCTGTAGCCAGAGATTTCAGAAAATTAGATGGACCAACTGACTGGCAACAAGATCAGGGTGTGGTATGTGACAAACTAGTTAACCAGAAGAAAAGAAGAAAACAATGTCTATTGACATGAGCAATGAATTGTAGAAGTTCAGACATACCAAATAAAAATCAAAGATCAACTAATTAAACTGAGCTGCCAAAAAAAAGGGGACAAGATTAGGTCAGAAAACCATCCACGACCTGATATGCAAGTCCTCTTTTCAACAACTGAAGGAAGATCCACTGTGTCCATTTGTAATACTCTGGTTCTGTAGTAGAAATTTCGCGGTCCCAATCGTAAGAAAAGCCCAAGGACTTAAGCTGAAAGGGAACAACATAAATCAACTACGTCGAGGACAATGAGTGTAAAATGCTGTTAATAATTTTTTATTTATCACCAAGCAACGAAAATTAATGAAATGCAGGACCTGAGAGCGGAAGCGTTCGATGTTTTTCAGAGTTGTCACTTTAGGATGTGTTCCTGTCTATACATGGAAGGATAGAACGTATTACTGTGCGAAATCAACTAGCTCATAAGCAATCCATTAGATGAATCGAGTTCAGCAAACCTGAATAGCATACTGCTCAGCAGGAAGGCCAAATGCATCCCAACCCATCGGATGTAAAACGTTAAAACCTTTCATTCTTTTGTATCTGGCAAGAATATCAGTCGCCGTGTACCCAAGAGGATGACCAACGTGTAACCCAGCTCCACTGCATATTTTAGCCAGAGATAAGAACAATGATTTCAAACTATAAAATCAGATTCTTACATCCACAACAACCTCCACAAGCTGAAAATCCCAACCGAAACCAGCCTACATTTAAAATGATGATGCGCTCAATTCGCTGAGAAATTTGAGATCCATTTCGTTGCAACAAAACACGGATGACTCTGTTTTCTCTTTACAAGTCACTAGTGAAAGAAAAGAAGGATCGAGAAAAACCTGGGATAAGGAAACATGTCTAGTATGTAGAATTTGGGTTTCGAAGTGTCAATTTCGTCCGCAGTTCTAAATGTCCGGTGCTCCTCCCAGTAGTGCTGCCAACGTGGCTCAATTTCGCCGAAAGGATAAGCGGCTCTCTGTTGTTTCTCGACATTATGTTCCCCCTTTTCATCACTGATGCTGCTGCGCTCACTACCGTGGCTATTACCATTGAAACAGCATATTCGAAGACGGCAAAATGGAAGCAGGGGCTTGACGTTGGTGACCCGCAGGGACACTCCATAGTGGCGCCAAGGCGAAGGAAGCGGCGCTGCATGCTTTTGCACGTGAATTTGAGCTCGAGCTTGAGCTTGCATTCTTGTATTAAGTGAAGCGGAAGGAGAATGGGCGGGTGAGGGAAGGGGAAATGAGAAAGAGGATAGGGAGTAGTGGGAAACTTTATCCACCTGTTCAAGGGAAGCGTGGACGTAAAATCGTTACGGACCTTTGGCCCGGTTCCGAGACTCTATCAAAATTTTTGTATGTTCATATTTCATAATTTATGTTGGGTTTGGTTCTTTATTTGATTTTTTAGTTACTTAATTAGGCATTTAATTTAATTTAATTTAATTTATAATTTTTTAGTTTCTTAATTACGTATTAATTTAATTATTATTACACTATTTGTTACCAATTCATTTCAGCGTACATAAGGGGCGTAAATAAGGGGTGCAATGCAACCCTTATTAACAATCATTTTCGAGCTTCAGATGGAGATTTACGTACGAAACTATTACACAATTCGAACGTCGTAACCCAACTCCAAACCCAACGGAAGCCCCCAGGGCCACATGTGGCCGCCGAAGATTTGTTCCTGACGGTGTGGATAATATACTACATTTTTACGTTGATAATGAAGAACTTCTTAAATAGGCAGAATGAAGTAACGGCAGTTCCTTTCACATCCCGGAAATCAACCAGCGCAAATTGACAACTGTACTGAATCAAAGAGCAGCAGCTTGGGATTACACGGTGATGCAAAGGAACACGGGATATGCGATACAAGTTTTGCAGAGGCGAAGCCGTACGCCATTTTGCCTCTAATGGGACCTAGACAACAAATCAGTAAGATTACCCACTATCACTAGTACCAACACAATGAGGCTGTTCCTGAGGTTTTCACCAATTCTTTAGTAGTTCATCAGGTCGCAGAACATCTTACAAGCAGCTGAGCTTTCCGCTTCCTTCACTCTTGTCTTTCCTTCTCCATTGGCAATTTTGATGCGACCATCTTCAGTTTCTACTTGGACGGAACAAAAGTACCTTCTGTCGTGTGCCGGACCTTCTTCATTATCCACACTGCAGACATCCCCAACACCAACACTAGGATGTTTCAAGCATATTTTGCAGGAGCAAATTTTATATACCAAAATATATGCATCAGAGTCAAAAGTTTTGCACCTTACTTCAGTTAGAGAGTTGAGCACCTCAATCATGAGAAAAGGCAAACCATAACAAATGGAAAGAATGCAGAAGCAATCTAAGGAAAAATCATAGATTCCAGACTCAGCAGGTTGACTCGCCATTGGAGAAGGGGGAGTCATCATTGTTTTCCAGCAACTCCTACCTTCTCTCTGATCCCACAGTTTGAACTTAACAGATCCAACTTGTGATTGTAGGAGCACGAGTCCAAGTTAGCAAAGTGTACATAAGGAAACATGCAACAAACACAGGAATTACATAATGCAGCCTTAGTCATTAGAGTTGTTACTAAAGATTTTTTTTTTGAGGAAAGCGATGATTATATTAATTCGAGAATTGTGGAATACAGAGAAGCTTAATGCATTACAGAGTTACATAGTCGACATTGCGATGGTGGGTATAAAATTTCCATGACTTGTAGTAAGACTCCTGCCCGAGCTAGGGCATCTGCAGCTGTGTTTGCCGATCTGGGCGTGTGACTCCAACCAACTACAGTTTCTGAGAGGTCCCATATTTCCCTTAATTTGGGCACTATTCTCCAGGGTACCGAGGCTGCCTTCATGCACCATTTAATGGTGTTGCTAGAGTCTCCCTCCACCCAAAGTCTACCCGGGAAGCGAGACTTAGCTATTCGCAATCCTTGGAGCACCCCTTCAACTTCAGCTTCTGTCGAATCAGCGTGGCCTAAGGGACCTTTATATGACAACAAGGTGTTGCCCTCAGAGTCCCTAAATATGCCCCCATAGCCGGATGGTCCCAGATTACCCCATAAAGCGCCGTCAGTGTTGAGCTTAATTGTGGAAGGAGGGGGCGGATTCCAGGAAGCTTGTATTACACTTCTGCCTTCACCATTCAGATCCGCTGCCTCAAACCACTTAGCCCTTAAGCTTTCCCCACTCATGCCTTGGAACTCTTTTGTCGCTAGAAACCAGGCAATAGAATTGTTGAATACACACTGCATCACTGCCTCCCATCTCCTCTCCTTTTGTCTGAATATTTTGGAGTTCCTTTCAGCCCAAATGTTCTAGACTATCGCCAAGGAAGTTGTGGAACACATGATTCTTCCTTTCCTTCCCCTAGCTACGCCTTTCCACTGCATTAATAGATCCGTCAGTGTCGCTGGAAGGCATAAGCTACTTCCAAATAGCCTAGCTACCGCCATCCAGACATTCCATGAGAAAGGGCAATGGATGAGAAGGTGGTTCACCTCTTCCTCTGCTCGGGAACATAACGGGCAGAGGGTTGAGGGGACGACAGTCATCCCTCTTCTTACCAGTGCATCTTTGGTTAAGATTTTAGCTCTCAAGCCTGTCCAAAGGAAGAAGCGGGCTGTTGGGGGTCCCGGCGACCCCCATGCTGCCGCCGCCGCCGGGTGCACATGAGACCATTCCACATTCATCAGGCTTCGGTGAGCGGATTTAACTGAGAAGGAGCCGTCCGGGGAGGGACGCCCAACTAGCTCGTCTTCGTACTGGTTGCCTAAGAAGGAGCTCGAGATACGGTTGTCAAGGGCTTCCAGTTGGATTAATTCCTCCCCACGGAGCTCACGGCGAAATACCTGACTCCAATTAACGGTCCTTCCTGAGCCTCCTTCAATCACTTGCTCCACTGATGCATTCTGATTTAAGGCAACCCGGAATAGAGCGTGGAATTCATCCTTCAGCGGACCTTCCCCGATCCAGTGCGCGCTCCAGAAATTGGCGCGGGAGCCCCTTCCGGGCAAGATCATGATGTTTGCACTGAATAAGTGAAAAAGTTTACTCACTGACCTCCAAATGGGCGATAGTCGACGACTGGGCTGAGTGGTGAGAACCCATTCCTCCTGTTGTACATTCAGATTGTATTGCACCAGTTTAACCCACGGGACATTGGAGTCCTGGTTAACTCGCCAGCACCACTTCATGAGTAGTGCGTGGTTGAACTGCTTCACGCGGCGTATTCCAAGGCCTCCTGCCCTCTTCGGTTTGCATAACTCCTCCCAGCTCACCGGGTGAAATTTGAAATCATCACCTGCTCCTCTCCATAGAAACTTCTTCATAAGAGATTCCATTTCGCTTGCCACCGAAGTCGGGCAGTGGATGAAGGAGAGCAGGAAAGTGGGGATGCCAAACAAACAAGATTTAATGAGAACCAATCTGCCTGCTTTGGAGAGATTCCTACCTTTCCATGCTGATAGTCTGGTTCGGAGTCGCTCCATGACGAGGTCCAGAGCGCTACACCCCCTTTTCCTTCAAAGAGAGGGAGGGCGAGGTGCTTTGATGGTGTTCGGCCAATGCTGCATCCCAAGTGCTCCGCCGCCTGGCCGAGGAGCGCGTCTGTAGTGTTGACACCATACACTTTTGATTTTGTCCAATTTATCTTCTGGCCCGAAGATGCCTCCAGGAGGTGTAGCGCAGCCTTGAGCTGGAAGACTTGCTGCATTGAGCCTTTACAGAAAACCATGGTGTTGTCGGCAAATTGCACCAGGGGTAGGCCGTCTGGCATAGGATTGATTAACCATCCTAGCTGAATGATCCGCTCAAAGAATGTTGCAGTGCCTTCTGCTGCTACGTTGAAAAGGAGCGGAGAAATGGGGTCACCTTGGCGGATCCTCCTTGAGCTGGGAAAGTACACAAAGAGGCCACCATTGATTGAGATAGAGAAACGAGCGGACGCTAGGGCGGAGCGAATCCAGAATCTCTATTTGTGACCGAAATTCATTGCTTCCAATATGAGGTCGAGATATTGCCAATTAACCCTGTCGAAGGCTTTCTCCATATCCAGCTGCAGGATGAGCTTCGGTGCAGAACCTCTTCGGAACAGGTCTATGGCTTCATGAATCAGCATGGCTGAGTCAAGGATTTGTCTATTACGCACGAAGGTATTCTGTTGCAGGCTGATGATCTTCGGGGACACGGCTTTTAATCGCGTGGCCAGGGCTCTTGCTATTACTTTGTATAGGCTGGATATGAGGCTGATCGGGCGAAAATCTTTGATTTCTTCAGCACCTTTTTTGGGGACGAGGGTGATTATAGACGCCCCAAAGCTTTTGTACGAGATTCCGTTTTCATAAGTCTTGGAAGAGATGCTGAACGTCAGTCCTGATGAATTCCCAAGAAGCTCAAAAAAATTCCCCGTTGAAGCCGTCGGGGCCCACCGCTTTGTCTAGGGGCATCTTGCGTACCGCTGTTTCAATTTCTGCATCCGAGAAGGGAGCATCCAGGAGCTCTCTGTCTGCATGGTCTAAGGTCAAGAAGTCCAGCCCTTTGATGCATGGTCTGGCCATTCCGTCATCCTTGTACAGCTCTGCATAGAACTGGGTTAAGGCATCTATAATTCGGGGCCTCTCCGCGACCAGCTCTCCATTTATCATGAGGGAGTTGATCTTGTTAACTTTGCGGCGAGAGGACGCTATGGCGTGGAAAACCTTTGTATTGGTGTCTCCCTCTTTCAGCCACCGGTAACGGGAGCGCTGCTTCCAGTAGAGACTTCTGCTATAAACCATGCTTCGGAGCGAGCCGGCAACGAGTTGCCTTTCTGCGCGTTCCTCCACGGAGAGAGGTCGTTCTTCTTCGAGGTTGTCCAAGGACTCCACTTGCGTCTCTGATAGCTTCTGCTGGATGGAATCCTTGGCCCTTTCGAGCTTCACCCACTTCACTATCTTACTCTTCACCCCTTTCAGCCTTTCAGCTGCCCAGCTACCACGACCACCCTTCACTGCACATTCCCGCCACCACTGCTTGAGATTAGCCCCAAATTGCTCATTTAACAACCAATGATTTTCAAACCGAAATGGTTTTTGTCCCCAGTTCCCCGCCTTACTATCGATTAGGACAGGCCAGTGGTCAGAGACAATTTTATTGATCACTTTTCCCGTACATTCAGGGTACAGGGAGAGCCAGTTTGGGGAAGCTAAGTAGCGATCCAGTTTGGATAGAACCGGCCTCTGCTGATTGTTGCTCCATGTAAATTTTTTCCCCGCCGTCTGGACCTCTTCCAATTCAAAGGCGTCTATGAAGTCATTGAAGGCTCTCATGCTACTTGTAACATGCGAAGCAGGAGGGGATTTTTCATCTTGGAAGAGGATGACGTTGAAGTCACCCCCAATCAGCCAGGGCCCAGACCACCTGCTGAGCAAATCCTCAATCTCGTCCCAGAAATGTCTTCGGGCTTGCGTCGAGCAAGGGCCATAGACGCCTCCCAGGCACCATTCTTTTGCTAAGTTCCTGTCGCATAGCCTCACCCCAAGACAGTAAGTTCCAAATTCCTCCTCCAACACCTCCACCGCCGACTGGTTCCAGACCATTAGGATGCCTCCTGCCGATCCTACTGCATCCACCGCCTTCCAATCGGGATTATTAAAATGTACTATAGTTCGTACCTTGGCATCACTCAACTCCATCTGCCTCGTTTCTTGAAAGATTATTAAGTCTGCACCACTTTGCATTACGGTGCTCCTAATGCTGGCTTGTTTCTGGGGCCCGCCAAAACCCCTTACGTTCCAAGAGAGTATCTTCATGGGGGGGGGCGGGTTGTGAACTCCCCTCCTGATGACACACCCCCTGTGTCTCATGGGTCCTCGTCGTCCCGCTATTCGTGGCTCTCGTCCTTCCTCCATGGCTCTGGCCAGCTCCATGACCAGGGCACTGGTTTCCGCTGTGACTGGGATGAGCGCAGCATTAGCACCCTCCGTCCATGAGTGACTATCTTGGATGAGGATGCTGGCGCTCAGCCTGCGTGGGTTGGGAAGCGACCTTGCTTGAGGGTGAAGGGTGTTGATTCTGTTTCGAGTACGAAAGTAATTGAGTTCAAGGGGGGGATTTGATAGGGGGTCAAAGAGGCCAGCTTCCTCTTGGGGGGACTGAGGGGATGCAGGTGGCTGCGGGTCCGCTACCTTCTCTCCCGAGTCCTCAGTGAGTTGGAGTTGGACTCGCGGGGAGCGGTTTCGTCTCTGTGGGTGTGGGGCCATTTGTGGTGGTGAAAGGAGTCGGGGGTGGTGTTGGTCAATGGGGGGTAAGGCGACAGGGGTAGAAGCCGAGAAATTGCCTGAGTTTTCTGGGGGGAGGGGGTAATTCGGCGGAGGTAGAACAGGTTCACAGGAGGTAAAAGCTTCTAGAGAGGGAGGGGCTCAAGATCGCCAGATTCAGGGGAGAAGGTGGGGTTAAAATGAAGGTCAGGGAGGGGGGTTTGCATGGCTGCCCCCGATGGACTAATGGGTAAATGGAGGGTGGACGGGGTATTCGGGGAATGATGGCCAGGTGGAGAGATTTGGCTTGACAAGTGGGGGCGATGGGGGACAGGTGGTGATGCCCGCTTTTCATTGAAATTTAAAGCCTGGCGTACGTCTGATCCCTTATGACGTCCTGGCTTATCAAGCATGTCACCGATTTGTTCCTTCTCACCTACCTGCATTAAGAGCACTTCCAAATTCGAATTCAAATTCGAATTTTGAGGATCCGCTTCATTCCACTCAGAGAGCGATGGTGAGTCATGCCGAGTTGACCCCGGACTCAGCAGACTCGGGTTGGGGCTCCCAGCTACTGTCTTCTCCGACTCCGGCGGGTGGTTCATCAGCATCCCTGTGATCGGGAAAGATTTTTCCCCAACCCGAATCATGCGGCAGCCAGCCACAGGTTTCGCTAGGGAGAGCTTAAGCTTGCCTCAGGCGACCGTCACATCCGACTTATTAGTTGTTCTTTGGTCGATTTGCAGGATTTTCCCATAACTGCTAAAAATGGTCGCGAGGCATTCCTCAGTCCATAGTTCTACTGGTATACCGTGAACTTCAATCCATCCTTCCCTGGAGTCGTCGACTTCCAGATCCCTCCAAGCAACCAACTTGAGCTTCCTTAAGATGCCCATCTCGGACCAGGCCTCAGTCAGCGTTGTTTGCTCTTCGGGGCTCCATGTCCAAACAATCCATCTCCCCTCCCCATAGGACGAGATGGTCGGCCGGTACAGGAGAGTGTTACGGAGATGAAAGAAGTTACCCACTTCCCTTATTGCCTCCAAGGTGGCGAAAAAAACTATCGCATAGTCTAGGTCCCTTTCCCCCTTCTTCCAGGTCTCAAGGCCAAAGACAATGCCCTCTTCACCTTGTTCACCGGACACTGTCGTTATCAAAGCGGGATTCACTCCTCCGCTTGGCCTTGGTGTCGGGTGAATACATTTCCTCATCCTCATTAGCCTATCCTGGACCACTTCCCGTAGGTGGTCCCAATGAAAGTCGTTCTCCGCATGCTCAGGTATGTGTAAGCGGGCCAAGATCCTCCGATTCCGCCAGTGCAGGATCCGACAGATTCTTTTGGGTCCAGAGAAGATGTAAAAAGAAAGGAGTCTTCTCCCACTTTAATAGTTGCTCGAGGCGACACCCGCCTACTACTATCCAGGCAGTTGCCCAAGGCCTTCAGACATTCTTCCAGGGGGGCGAAGGGTAGCTTGACGAAAGATTTTTTCAGTCCTTTAGCCACCGTAATCTTGATGGTAGTACGCATCTCCCCTCGAGATCTATCCTTCCAATCTTCAAACTTGATTACGGAATCGTCAAACGAAAGAGTTTCGACGTTAGAAGACCCGTAGTACGTTTCTTCCTCTTCTCTACAACAACCCACCCTCCTTCATCGGTTCCCTCCTTCTCTTCTGTGGCCGTCACTTCCTGCTTTCCTTTCCTCTGCGCTTCTGAGACGGCCGACAGGCTACCACAGGTCTCCCTTTCTCCTTCTCTGGCCGGCCGCTCCCATCTCCTTTCCGCCTTGCTAGCGCTCGCCCTCATCGCCCACCCTCTCCTTTACGACTCACGGCGTTTGCCTGTATTGCTCCTTACTAAAGATTTGGGTCTTACAAAATGGACAAACTTGTTATACTTAACCAGTCATTAGTCTGGTGTTTGGTTAAATTAGTTCAATCAATTGGACAGCATTAAATGCCAAGAAAGTGGATTCAGTATAGAGTTTCCAGCATAATTTATTCCACAAACATCTAGCTCATATGGTTGCAAGCACAAGTGCCCCCTATAAAAAATGGAACAGGTTCAATCCCAAAATGACGAGCTATTTAGGAGACCTATTGCTCAACCTTATAACCTAATATAATTTCTTAGGTCTGAGATGTGACCACTAACTCCTATGGAGCAAACAGCATTTAGGTCTAGGATTGAAGTCTTATCAGGTTATGATGAGCCAATGTCAACTCCGCAATAGCTTTCTAAGGCATCTTTACTAAGTAGTGATCTTTCGTTTGCTCAAATAATATCACTTGGGATCACCATTCGCCGAACTTTGGTGCTTAATCATTATGTGGCTATGATTGGTACTAATAACAGAAACCCGTCACAAGGTGCTAAAATATGGTACTTGTCGCATACCTATCTGTATGCTGAATTTGGTGAAGGAATGTAAGCATGGAAAATCCTTGTGTGATCTAAGAAGGCCTCATTTAAGAGGATCCCTTCAAGCTGTGTGATGAAACACCAGTTATATGCCATCAGCATATTAAGGGAGTCTCAAAGAAATGGACCTCAACCACAATCAATACCACATTTTCACAGCAGCAAACTTGTCTGCTAATGATTCAGCTGTCAGGACAGGTGTGGATGAATTTCATTTTGTTAGTACAGAAGAAATACAAAGCAGAAAACATATTGTAAGCAAAGGGCTCATACATGTAAATAGAACTCTACAAAAAACTATGTCGGGTTGCTAAACAACCACTGCTTAAGGTAATAAACAACCCAACAAGTCTCATCCTTCAATTTAGAACTGGCAATCTTTTAAGGAGTGAAGCATCAGTTTATTCACAGACAAAGCCAAAACTAGTGAGAGTTTTATATACTACAAACACGGTAGAAAGGATCATGTAAGATGTAATTATGCATGGTTGCTAGGATATGTGTTTTATCAGGTTAGAATTATTACCGTATGATCAAGATTGAACCTGATATTGCTGGTCAATTGACCATTAATTCTGTACAAAATGCTTGTACAAATGCATGGCCATAGGCATGCATATTCTTACAGGTAATGAGAAGAAAACAAAACATCAAAGACAAAATGTAAACCTTCACAAGCTTTAGCCTAGCTACCCAAACACCAGTAAAAAACTCTGAGCCTAAGCCCCCCCCCCCCCCCCAAAAAAACCCCATGGGGTCCTCTCTATTTGTAAAGAATGGGGAGGGATATTTGTAAAGAACGGGATCCTCTCTATTCATTGACTATTTGGGATATTTTACTGTTTGACTGGTTCAAATGGTCAAGGGTTTAGATCATTTCTGGGTTCTAACTGACCCGGACCCAGGAAAAGGCACAAACACAACAACAGAAACAAATAGTGATTCACTGGTCATATGTCAAAGAAGTATTGATACCAGGTTTGTAAGAGAAGAAAAACTCTAAATTATAAGAATAGAATGATCTACATAGGGAGTTACCAAAAATATCACTTTGCCATTTCAAATTTTTTGAAATCTGGTGTTTGCTTTTTTTTAAGAGAACTTCATTTTACTATAAGAGCTCGTTTCTTGAGTTACAATAAGAGCTACTTTTCAATTTTATACATAAATCTTTGTTTCAAAATCAGGATAATATAGGAGTGCTTTCCTATTTTGAATTCTTTCCAGCAAGTAAAGATAGTTTATGTAAGTTTTAATTGGAGCCTATTTCCTAGAACTGATAGAACATTAACTTCTTTCTGTTGATTTGTAAAAGGTCCCATATTCAGAAGTTATTTTTTGCTTTGAATAAAGTTTAAATTTTTGTCAGAGGATAGATAGACTTATCCTTTGAGTTTTCTTTATTATATTTTTTATTCTTTATAGTCACAAAAACCCCATATTCTGTCTTGCAAGTTCTAAAAATTACACTTAAAATCCAGATTGTGGTTTTCTTACTTGTTGCTGAAATCCAGGGTACCATCTCCCACAAAAAGTATTCAACTAATTATCCCTTGAATTTAGACCACCACATTGTGTCAGTATCACACGGAAATTCAGATTCAAAACCCACATAATGCACTCAACGAATGGGTCACAAAGCAGAAACGACATTTCCTGCATGTATACCTTCAATAGGTGTATATATATATGCTTAACTCTTGAAGCCCATAGATGGCACACCAAAAAAAATACATGCACAACAGATTTAATTGAGCCATCTCAAGTTCCAACAGTAACAGGTGACCCAAAAGTTGGGTGAAGCAAAGAAATTCATTATGATGAATATTGGAAGCCCAATATTTCAGTTTGCACATTTAAACATACTTTCAACAATGTGGCATGAGGGCGAGAAACCTATTTTTTCGTTTTCACATTAAAGTAAAATATAGTACTTAGTGCTTTTTTTGTTTAACTTAATGCCCATTGGTGTTCCAAGAGTACCTTTTCGGAATCCTGGAGAGGAAGATGCAGTTTGGACTGACGTATAGTGCAGCTTGTCAGACATATTGAGTCATATGGGATTTCCCCATTCTCTTCCCCGATTAAAATATTTTAGCTCTACCCATGAATTATATAGTAATAGGTCTTTTCACAACTAGATCTATCCATACAGTTGACAAGGTTGAAGCTATTTTAGCTAAATTTTTTTATAAAAAATTAGTATTAGATAGAATAAGACATAAAGTAAAAAACTCCTTTGATTTTTAAAATCATTTTCTATAACTATAAATAAAGAAAAAATCAAAAGAAAAAAAGTGAAGTGGTTTGGAATTGTAAATCTACCCTTGTGTGATTCCAGTTGAAGCATATACTCGAGGGGCGGGTGCAGGGCAGACGATTTCAAAATGGACTCCTCATTCATTAGATAGAGAAGATCGCCAAGATTTTGTAATCTGCTGCCGAAACTATTCCAATTCCAACAGCCCGGACTCGGATCGTGGGGATCACCGGAAGACTTCATATCAACAGAAACTCGGTATATCAATATTGAACATCCCATTTCTGACTACAAACTAATCGTTTACAGTACACATAAGCAGGGGCAGTGAGCTTGTTGCTGAACTCCCTCTCTGGAGAGCTAGAAGTAAGAGGGGATTTGAGGTCAGTTATTTGGTAGTGCAAAGGGCAAACAAGATCCTCCGTGGAGTTTCATGCTGGCATTTAGGGAGATTAATGATTTACTAAAGGATGTAGTATGTCATTAGCATTGTATTCCTCAGGAAATCAATTCTTTGGCTGAAACCCTTGCCAAGGAAAGGACTTACACTCCACTCCCTGATTATATGAAGCCCCTCCTATCATGTAAATTGTTTATTAATTGCATTCATAAAACTACGACTTATTAAAAAAAATTCCTTTATTTTTTTTAATGTGATTAGTATTTCACAATGGTTCACTTCCTCAAATGTGAGATGAGCAGTAAACAATCAGCACAACAATTCATCAAATCAACATAGACCTACCCAAATAAAATCTTAAATCACCACCAAGATAACACCATAATAACAAAACATGAGGTCCAAACGGATCCTTTTAACACCATAGAAAAAAAATTTAACAAAAGAAGGAAAGATTTTGTCTTCCCAGCAAAGACAAAGACAAACCATTGTAAGAAAGGATTAAATAAACAACCTGATAACCACAAGAGTTCATCTTCCCAGTGAAGCCAATGGTCACAAGAATTTAAAAAAAAATGTTTAAATAAACACCCTGGAAAATGCATGCAGATTGTACAAATCACTTACAGTACTAACATGAAATTAGAGAATAACCAAAATATTTCCGACAAGAGTGAGCAGATAACGAAGCTAATGGAAACAAATGAAAAGAAAAGGTGGCATGAAGAAAATTAACCCCGTCCTACTAATCCTCTTTAACATTCTGTTCACTTTTTCAACCTCTTCTCTTTCTGTCGGTCCTCAACATACGTATTTTGGTTCTGTTTTGTTTTGCTCAAATTTTATAGAGGCAAAGAAGTGAGGTGCTTCTGTCAATAGGTTTTAAAAAAAACCACAAGAGTTTGCTGGTTAGGATCAGGCAGTCAGGCTCACAAATGCTCATTTATACATAACAACACTGAAGTAAATTCAAATTTCTATTCTACATACTTGAATCTCCATTTATCTTTTCTAAAACAAAAAATGTTGAAATTCTTTACCCTGGAACACTTGATCCCTAATCTTCATATTAGAGAACACCACCTACCCCCCACCACAACCTTCCATGTGCCTGTGGAGCCTAAGGCCCAAGTCCTCTCCATATTATATGGAAAATAATGAAACAACCCCACCCAAACCAATTTAAAATAGTTATTTTCTAATAAAAGACAACTAAAGGGACTAAGTTGTTTGATCAAACTTAAACGTTCATATATTATCAAAGTTATAGAACATGGTATCCTTTCTAAACCTTGCAAGCATATAAAACACTACAAAAATCCAATGACCATTAAATTTCCTTTCATGCTGAAATTATTCTATAGTTCATTCTATTCAAACCTATAAATTCAATCTTGGCCCTCATACCTTAAATTTTTCATTCAATAAATTATATTCAAACCAATTATTTTTAAATCTAGTTGGGTGTTGGACGTTCTTTTATCTACATGTCATATTTTATGTAAATGGAGAACATGTATATAGTAAAAGAAAAAGGAGATTTACTAAAGTGAAATTACATGTAAATAAGCAATAAGCCAAAGTGCCTGATCCATACTAGCATCCCCTATATCAAACATAAGAACCTCTTCTCTGTGCCTCTTTTACAAAACATAACAAAATCTAAAAACGTTGGAGAGGAAAGTCAAAAATGAAAGAGATGAAAAAGAGAGAAGAATTAGAAGATATATGAAGGTGAGGTAAGCTTCTGCTCTAATACTTGTCTCATCTGCTCTGCAGCCCAAACGATAGACACCCTGTTTTTCTCCTTGTCATATTTAAGCTATGACATCATGATAATAATAAGCATAGTTCATTAGTATTATCCTTTTAGTTGCATAACAAACACGAGTGTTACGTAGATAACTGAACAATTACTAGAATTTTTGTATTTTTCAAAGTGAAAAATCAGCTCTTTTGGAAGAAGAGAAGTTGATTTCAAATATTCTTCTATGTAGCCTGAAAAGGCTGGAGTTATTTGTTTAAGCATAAATGAGGAAAAGAAGATTAACATACTAGTTCACAAAATAAAATCACCTAAAAAATTGTAACTAGAGGCAGGTTTTCCCTCCTAATAAATCACATGAATATAAAGCCAGAGTAAAAACCTGTTTCTGAAAACAAAATCAGTCGACATATTGTATTAATGACGTTTGTTTCCTAATAATTACCATCATGAAGAAAAGGCTAAGTGTACCTGTAGCGAGGTTTGGACCATCTCTTCTTACAACATAGCTCATGCAGCTTCTGCTTGGCGTCCTTCACATCAACCGTAGTCTCTTCGATATCCATATCAGATCTATCTAGGAGCACCCGCAGAGCCTCCTTTGCAGCATTCAACTTGGCAACCTCCTTGGTCACAGAAGAACTGCTTCCAAGTAGCTCCCCATCGACATATACGCTTGCGATACTTTTTGATTCGCTTGTCCTCGAATCGTCTCTCCAGTACTTGAAGTCTACCTCCAAACCTCGTTTCTGACAGACCTGAAATAACGCGCTGACCGGCTGAAGCTGCAAGGTGTCCCTTGTGATGATGGGCTCTAGTAAGCCCCTAAAAACCTAGCAAAACAACAACAACAAAAACAAAACAAGGAAGCATTTTTAAAGAACAATAAGAAAAGAAAACAATGTGCCGATCGCTTTTAACACTACCCAGCCCCTTGTAACCAAAATTTATGAAGCTCCTGACTTACCACCCAAAGGGTTTCCAGATCAAAGCCGCAATCCACATAAACAGCAGCCGCAACAGCCTCAACAACGTCAGCTAGAACCTTTGGAGCCTTGACAGAACTAGAATACCCAGTTTCATCTTGTTCCTCTTTAATGGCGCATTCAAACTCCCTTACCTAAATAATATCGTAGGTAACAAATAAGTGCAGGGACGCTTGCATCCACCAAACTCAGTGATCGAACGGTTCGTTTTAATTTTTATACCTTATCATCGAGTTCCGTAGCATCCCGTCGGAGATAATGGTAGAGGTTATGCCGAACGGCGACTCTGGCCAGCTTCTCGGTACAAACATTGGCGGCGCGCAGGATAGAGAGGCCACCAGGTTTGAGCTTCGGGTATATTAAGAATATATGGTTGGTGAAAAGCAGCCCCAATGCGGCGTCTCCGAGGAACTCGAGACGCTGATACGAGGAGTTGGAGTTGCCGTGAGACGAGTGAGTGAGCGCCTCTTGCAGTAGGCTCCGGTCCTTGAAATGGTAGCCCAGCAAGGCCTCTACTTCGGCAAGCGCATCGACGGAGTCCATGTAATCAACCAGAGGCATTCCACTCCTGCGATTCAGAAGAGTCGAGTCTTCGGTTTCCACAACATAAAGAGAGCGGAGGGAAGCAGACACGAGAACCTTCCTTTTCATTTTCAGTGGCTGCCAGATTCATGCTTAGTGACGAAGACTGCAGCGGCACTGACCGCTGACAGTGGCTGATTGTGGAGAAAAAAGATGACGAGAAAACATTTGCCGAAAGAGTAGAGAATCTCAAGCAACTTTTGAAAAGCATTCTATAATCGACAGCGACTAGTGTCAAGACGACTATTAGAGACGCCTGTTCAGCGACCAGCGTCATACTCATGAGTCATGAGTCATGTTCCGGAAAACAGGGGAGGGAAAGGGCCTTCTCAAGCAATACTTGTATTTTGGTTTTTGCTTTATATGGAATTACTCTAATAATTATGTAACAGTGAATGACTCTATTTACCAAAACGTACAAAACCGACCGTGTCTTTTCCCAAAGGTGACGTTACCCCTTAAGGCCTTACATCCACGTGCCGGGAACTGAATGATACTAAATGTGTAATAAAATTAAACTTAAAAGCACACTTAACAATACAGCCTGAGACATCCTGAGACATCGATTTCCGATACGTACCACCATCATCCATTCTGCTATCCATTATATAAATGAAGATATGGTGAACAGAATAACTTATTCATATATCCTTTTACATCGGTATATCATAACAGGACAATAATGAAAATAACTTATTCTGCTTCTTCTAGATATCATTTAATCTCCTGATTAAACATTATATTTTTTACTCTATCCGTCATATTTTGACCCAGTAGTATTTTAATCTCAACCATCAAAATACCACAAGTGAGGTCAAAATACGTCAAATAAGGTCAAAATACATTATTTAATTGGGCGCACCAGGTGATCCAAATTCTAAACATAGATCATACCAATCAGAGCAGATCATAAGCAGTATTGTGTTATTGGAAACAAAATTCAAATGGAAATTCACTGTAAAAACCCTATAAAGTACTATTATTTTAACGATGAAAATAATATGTTTAAAAAGTTACATTGGCAATTTTTTTCAGATAATTTTACTAATTTCCTCCCGGCAACACATTTTTTCATCTTTGGAAGAGTATCATTTCATAGCTCCAAAATCAATTCTCCTCTTTCCAAACAAATTTTATTAAAAAAATCCTAATCGAAATAAGTTTTTTAATCTCACCACTTGGCTTAAGAGGAGCTTCACTGTTTAAATCTGTAATCATGTTGTGCACATTCAATGAGATGTAAATGAGTTCAGAGTCTAGGAAGAAACTTTAGCTTTTATACCTTGACAACCGGATTGCAGTTGACTAAAACGCCACACAATTGCTTCAACTCAATGACATGAATCCAAGTAAACATACAAATGTAGCACTAAAGCCACTGAAGACACTGAAAGATGGAAATCAGGTCATGGTTAAAAGTTAGATGGCTACAAACAGTGGACGATTGTAATTATCACAACCCTGCTGACTGCCAATGTTACGCAAACCGTAAACAACAGTGGCAAACTGTTTGTACATACAGTGGGAGTCTGAAGACGGCGCTCTGGCTGCATCATAATTAACATTTGTCAGGAAAGAATACTACAACAAAAAAAACCCACGTGAAATTGACGCATTATAACATAGACGTAGATAATCATATAGAATGCAAAATGGATAGCAATGTTAGCGACTAGTGATCTTATGAAGCTAGTTTGCCAGCATATGATCAACTCCTCCCCGACTCCCTCTGACATTCTGGATGAGCTGCTGGAGCCATCGCCTAGTTGCTACGTCTTCCTGAAAAAGTACATAAAATAGTTGCCATCATCTTTTCTTTAGTTCTGAGAAAAGCATGCACATATAAATGAGAAATAGTGAGTTGTATCACAGTATCACTATCAGGTAAGGAACAGCAAAAAGTTGCATTAAGTAACAACATCTTGGACAGCAAGATGTCCAGGGTGAAGTTCGAGTTAGCAAGCACGGCAGGAGAAATCAAGCAGGCCAACAGGTAGCCATGATCCTTTCAGCCTCAAATAGCACATATTGGAACACATGATCTTATATTTTCATCCGAAGAAAACCCAGTATTTATGAAGAAGGCAATTGTTGCAAACGACCAATTCCTCTGACAGAGAAAAAAAATAAATAAATAAATAAATAAAATCCTAGAAACAGAAGATCATAAGGGGTTCATGATTACTAGTCACCACCCCAGTGTACCATTAGTGATAATGGAAAGGGATGTTGAGAAGAGGACAAAAAGTTCTCTAAAATCCAATTTGGAATGCAAGGAGAGAACTTGGGCAGTAATTCAGTGATCCCATGGGAGTTATTGCAGTGGGAGATCTTGGGTTCAGTCTCCACAACAGCATTGAAGTTTATTGAAGTTTGTATTCGCCGGTCCAAAAAAGGTGGCTTTGGAGTTAAAATGTGTGTTTGCATTTACAATTGGCATTAAATAAATAATGATAATATATAAAATTAAATTAAATAATAATAAAATGCAAAAAAAAACTCAAAATTTATCACTCATAGACAACGACTGAAAGATTAAAGCAGTTCAACCAAACTAGTACAGAGCATGGCATATAATTAGATTCAAACTGGGTATTGTAGGGAGTTGACTAATGAGCTAGCCAAAGGCAACAATTTCAATGGTTGATCAGCTCCCAAAAGGAGGTCCTAGTGCTTGAGGATTCAAGCTGCAGGTTGTGTATGAGCCAAAGACACTGCATACCTTCAAAGTGCAGTCATCAGGAGGAATTGGATATCAGTCATCCATCTTGCTCCCCATTGCATTGTTTAGCCTATGATTTGGACTCCAGATTTTTATGGTAGCTCAATGGGGTATCCTGGCCCTACTGGTGGGGGAGACATAGTAAGGAATCATGATGGGTCCATTACCCCGTCAGGCATTGTGACACTACTATTGCTGAGCTCAAGGTACCTTTACAGGGACTCAGATTTCTCGAGCTTCCTCTTCTCTCTTGTGATGGAGGAAGACTCAGGTATAATCATCTCTTGGGCCACCAGGAGCAAGATTGCCCTTGGCCATCATCTTGAACTTCAACGAGATTGAAGACTATTGTAGCTCCAGATGGATCACAGAAACACACAAACCCCTAGGGATGCGAATGCCTTAGTTGGCATGCTTGCTTGAGGAATGACAAATTAGTACCTCGCTTCTGAGCTGTCCCTCCCTATTCAGCAGGCTCATTTTTCATCTCTCAACTCTTTTAATCAGTTCGGCTGCCATGGACTCTATTTCTCTTTTGCTTTGGACCCAGCCCTCCCTTGTTTATCCTGTATTACTCCAATTCTTACCTAATCCCCTATTCTCACCTTCTCTCAAAAAGTAAATAATAATGACCTAGCTCAATCAGCTAGGTCACATGCAAGCATGCCAATGAAAATGAGGGAACAGGTATCTCCAACTAACAAGAATGGTGAGCAGAGGTCAATAGCAAAGGAAGAAACACCTAACAGGGACTAGGACAAAAGAAAATTAAAAGGAAAGTTCTGATTCTTTTTCTTCTTTACACGAAAGTGCATATTTATTAGGTAAAGTCAAAAGCAATATAAATTAGGAGGGATCCCATTCAAAAGTCCTTACTGGAATCTAAAGATACCACCATCTAATTTCCAGTTTGTATAATGGAAGAATGAGGGACGTTAAACACAATATGGCCCAATGACCATCAAATTGGCCAACTTTCAGCCCTCATATTTTTGGCATTGAAGAAAAACTGTGGCAAAGATCCCTAGTGAAGATTAGTAAAGCACAGGTGTACAATAGAGGAAAGATAGGTCCTAACCATAAATATCTGATTTGACCTTCAAACTCGCTCTTTATTTATATGGTTGCCACATCAAACTTCACAATTCTCAGTAGATTAAAAGAAAGGGAAGGGCAAAAAAATAAGGCTGTTATAATCATTTACACATATCACATCAATGTTGGCCGATCTTACGGATGCACTGAAGTATAAATTATCTTAGCATGTTTATGATCCCAAATCACATAGGTTTATTCCTCCATCTGGAAGAGCATAAACACTAAATTTCAGTAGTATCACTTACATTCAGGCAACTGTTGAAAGTTCCGTCTCTTAACATTTCAGGCAAACAGTTCTTCAAAGCTTCACATGCCCTGCAACCAAGAAAACCGAAATTTCAACATAAAAAAGTAGGTCCAGGAGAGAAAGCACATCTACAAGCTATAGCAAGAACCAGAAATATAAAATGAACCTTTGATTGTCAGAAAGCCTTAGATAACAACGAATGATATGCTTTAGGAGCCTAGGAGAGTGTTGTTCAGCCAGAGACGCAACCATAGTTCCCAAAACACGGCCCACAGCGAAAAAACGTTCTGCCGTGGCACATATGTATCTCAAACCCATCTCATCCAGCAGAATTTTTTGAACAATAAAAGTTGCTACCTGCATCATAAATTCAAGTTAGCCTCAAAACTCAAACAGTAGACACATAGTTTCTTTAATGACTCTAATTTTTTTCCTCGCCTACACTTTCATTTTCTTTTCCATGCCTCCAACTTTCTCAATGAGTAAAGCAGAATGCTTTCTTATAGAGAATAGATTATAATAATAAAAAAAGACTTCTACAGGAAAGCATGATATTTAATTCACTCACTGTTTTTGAGAGTTCACTGCCCATTTCCATGGTACGCAGACAAAGTGGAATGATTTCTGTGTACAGCAGAAAGCCAATGACATCGGAATCATCAACCTGAAAAGGAAGCACAATATCTTATTGAATAACTACATCCATTTCTATGGTGGCAGTATATGTAATAAAGCTGAAAGGTAATACAGAATCACTTCTTTCTAAACTAATCAAGAAAGAAGCCAGGAGACCATCATATGACATTTTTAACCTTTGTATCATCTTCTTGTTGTTTTATTTTCCATTGATTTTATTGATAAACAACACCAAAACAAAAAAATACATAATTTGATGAGGCAGTAACCCTGAAAATTTTACCAAAATATCTGAGATTAACAGGTATGCTGCCTCTGACACCAAAAACCAACAAGTATATTTCTTAGCCTTAAAACTTGTCAAGTATTACCCTATCTCCATGAAGTCTGCAATGCTACTGATGTGGATCGAACCATCAAGTTGAACCAGATTCTCCAGGTATAATAATATTGAAAACTCTGCTTTAAGAGGAAAACCGACCCATAGGTTTTTGAATGGGCGCTCTTATTAATGAGCCAGGGTGCAAAATTACAACAAAGGGGGTTTCCGACAGCGAGGAGCTGAAGACAAACCCTTTCCTTAGCTTACATTGTTGCAAGAATTAAGAGCCAGGAAAAATTGAGAGAGAAATTTCCAAAAGAAGAAAATCACTCCACTGCCTCCAAGGAGGCTTCTTCCAGAAACCCCAGCTGATAACAAAGGCAAAGCAGCTTCAATCAGTGTTATAAAGCCGCCACGCGACACCAGTTCGACTTGTTTGGCTTGGACCTGGCTATTTTCTGGGCTGAACAGAGATACTTGAATTTTCTCTAAGCTCTCCTGACCAGGCCAGGTTTAGAGGCCAAAATGTTAACCCAGCAACCAGGCGGGTCAGTCAAGGGCAGGGGTGACAAGAGGGAGGGGAGAAGAATGAAAAGGAAAAGAGGAGAGACTACCAAAGGACACCTTCCCTGCCATCCACAGCTCTACAATGGGCCCACCCAAACAATTTTCTGGGTTTGTCCTCGTCAGGTCTTATTAATGCCTTTATGTATAAGATAACCCTAATGGAGACTACAAACCCAACGTTTCTCCCTCTGCAGAAACAAGGAAAACCCTATCTGCATCCCAGCAGATGGGATAGGGCAGGTGACCTCCCCTGCCAGTGGAAAGAACGGTGGGACAAAGCCCCCTTCAGCAGGAAGGCTCATGACTGGGGAAGTTCTGCACCAACAAAAATATCAAATAAAATAACATCATTCTGGGTTCAATCTGGTTGAACCAGCTTCAACCAGACCTGATCATGTCATCAAATCAATGACTTAGTCAGGTTTTGCACATTGGAAAACAACTCTTTTGATCACTATGGGAACACAAGGTTCTATATTAATTAAGAATATCATTTGGCTTACAATCCTTTCAGAATATAACATTGAAGGACACATTATTTGCAAATAATACAATAAACCCGACAATAATGAGAACAATAAGCAGAATGTTACCTTGACAAGTGCGCCAATAACTCCTAAACTTGTAAGCCTCAAGTATTCAAATGGTCTAGATTTGCTTGTAGTATTTAAAAATGGATATAAATACAAAGGAATATGTGCTGCATGAGAACAAAAGTAAACATTTTTCAGTAGTTAATTCTTTTCTTAAGCCAGTCAGGTATTACAATAAGGATTTAGAATAAATACTCCATAAGACCACCTAAGAAATATAATTTAAAGGTACTGCCAATGTTCAAGAAATTACCCAAGAATTATTTCCCCTGAAAAAAAGTTACCATCAAGACAGCAAAATGAAGCAAAAATATTATGTATCCACTGGCATTTAACATGACTTCACTGGGATTCAAGTGCTTGATACATAATTTGATTGTCTTACCACTGAGAAAAAGGGTCCTCGTTTCTTGGTGTGAAGCCACACACTGGAATGGGAAAACAACAAACAGATATAGATCAGTCATCTCTTCCATAAGAATCACAATGGATAAAATTAACAGATAGCAGAGTAGCACAATGACAAGGAATATAAAAAATCATTAAGGAAAAATATGTAAACAATATAGAGCAATATAATTAGTATTTACTGTGAGGTAAATCCCATCATAACATTAATTTTTAATTATATGCATTCATGATACTCGAGTAATTATTTAGATTGTTATTTTAGGTGGCTGACATAACCATTGATGTCTTTTAATAACCTTAGTTCTAGGCTGGCTTCCCTCTTGTCTCTTCTTTTGGCCTTTTGAAGGGAAATTTCCTCAAAATTCTCAAGAAATGTGAAGTGTAAGATTTGCAAAGGCATGTACGGCAATGACCAGTAGCTTATGTTTATACGTCTATGTTCTCTTGTACCCCTCCGACATATAGCATTGTTTCAAACAAAGGGAAGTACAAAACAGCAGAATGCCAAAAACTTCTCTGTGCAGTGAATATATAACCAAGAGATACAAATTAAAATGAGCTTTATCAGAATGCAAATAAATAAATAAAGCAGGAAATCAAACGGCAGAGAAGCAAGCACCTGGAGAAGTGCTAGTGCATTGCAAACACGATTGGATGCAACAGAAGTCAGGGTTGGCGGTGAAAGAACAGGATATATAGAAACAATCTCCTGCAAATAAGTACAAGCAGTGGTTAGCTTGCTTCTAACAAAGCAGAAACGCCCAAAAGATGAGAAGTAGACTTCCACAGTCTAAAGAGAGGATGCAAGAGTTCGGTTGCTTAACAATTGCCATGATCATTAAAGAATTCAATGCCACATCAAATTTCAAGGGACATTATATATGCATGAGCATGATGTTACTTTCATCACACGCATTATTTTCCTTGTAATTCATCCAGAATGCCTAGTTTAACCATCACCACCTACATTCCATTGAGAAGAATCAAGACAAGTGATTCACCACCAACAGTCACCAAAGCCGGTTAATCTTTTTTATGCAGTTTTAGAAAATGTAGTAAAAAAGAAAGTGAAAAGATGTAAAAGACCCCTTATCAAAATTTCTCGAATAAAAAGAGAAAGTGTTGGCTAAATGAAGAAATACAAAACTTGTCTAAATGAAGAAAGAACTTCTGTCTTCAATTCAGCAATTAGACCATATCAATGAAACTCGCACACTATCAGAAAATAAGAACTGTTGCAGATCTGGTCATAAGTTTATAGACCAGATTTTTTTTTTGAAACAAGTTTACAGACCAGCTTGAGAAGTGTGTAAAACAAAATGAGAGTAATTTGACATTATCAATATGTTGTGCCCGTTTCCCCTTGCTCCAGTTGGTTTACATTAGTAGAGAAGATCATACAATGGTTAAGTAAATATATAACAAATAACCCTTTTATTACTGTACAAGGAAGAGAGCATTTACTTCATTTTTAACATTTTCACTAAAGTGAAAAAAAAAAAAAAAAAAAAGGGGTTACACACCAACTTAGAACCACTGGAGACTGCCTTTACTGACAGCAGCCTCCATGTCTCTTCTTTCTTTCTCCTCTGGTCCTTCTAGATCAACCTACCTCGTATTTCAACATTGTAGATATGACCTTCTTTCCCAATACAATAAGAATAAAAATTGTAAAGAGAACAAATTAAAAAATAAAAATAAATAAAAGGCAGAAGGAAAACACATGAAAGTGATAAGAAAACGTGTCTTGACAGAATAAAAGTCACAAAAATCAAGAATAAGTCAGACGCTATCCCTCACAATTACACCTTTTGAGATCCATATCGCAGCATCAACAGAAGTTTACCTGTAAGAGTGCAGCTATGGTACCAAAGGAATTCCATAACAATGGTGCCAGATCTTGAAAGAACTCTCTTTTCTGCGAACAAATGAAGATGAATGAATTAGCCCCCAAGGTAATCTTGATCACACAGTTCAGTCATAGGTGTTTACAATGCATGATCTATACAAGACTGAAATAGATTAAAAAGTAAAAATAAAACTCAAAACAACCTTTTGCATTGGGTAACATTCTTCCTTTTAACCTTTCAGATATTTTTCCAAGATTATGAAATTAGTTAACATGATTTCAGGCAACTACCTCAATGCAAGGTTCATGAAAAATCAGCATGTGGTCTTTGAATGCAAACACATGTTATATTCAAAGAGGACTCATTATGCTCTGCTGAGATAATTAAGGTACAGGCTTAAAACATCCAGCTTGTCTGTTCCATTTATCTGCACATCATGCATAAGATCAACTAGCTGGAGCTTTGGACATGAGTATCTGTGTATGCTTCGAAGCTTAACTGCTAGGGGGTTTGGACATGAGCATCGGTGTTGGCCACTCCATGCCTACACTTTTTCCCTTAGATTTTAACCATGTTGTAAAGCATGGAATATCTGGACAAATTTAAAGCAGGAACCCTGAAGTTCACTGAGAATCATTGGCAAAAAAAAAAATTTGAAATGGCGAATATGAGCTGTGAGGATCCGAACCCAAGACCTCCCACAGTATAACTCCTTATGGGACCATTGAGCTACTGCCCAAGTTCCCAATATATACACCAGTAACATACTTCTCACATCTGCAAATTACTCCAACCACTTGCAGCACCAGTTCCCCAGTTTTTCAACTTTTACTCATTAAGAGTCAAGCCTACAGAATAAAAGCAAGGGCAAAAGAGCTATTGCCACAGCAGAAATTAAGCTGTCTTCTTCGGTTCCAGTAGAAAGCTCCTTTGATAGCTCAGTAGATATTAAACTGTCTTCTTCAGCTCCAATATATGTATCTTCCACTTCCAAAACCAAACATGGAATGAGCAAGCTCTTCGACATCAGGTGGATACCAGTCTAGCAGATCTCACTACAAAGTACATGCTGACAGACAATGCTTCTTTTCCCAAGCAAATGAAAGCCCCTTATTGACCCCCTTCTTGACCTGAGCTGGCTAACATTTTTATTTTTGGGAAGGATAGGTCATGGGTGAATCACAGAGTTAATGGAAGTGAATAACTAATTAGAAAACAATGGAAACAACCAAAATTGTCCGCGTGGTCCCTCTGGGAATTCCAACATTGAGAAAGTTGAGCTTTTAACCCCTCTCCATGGTTTGGAGGTTTTCTTAGAGGTCCCAATATGGAGACTTCTCTAGAGCGGACAGGGCACCTACTTCAGTGCTTTCATGAGTTCAGCAGCATTGACCCTCAGCTGACAATTGGCCACATGAACTGCAATAAGCTGACTAGCTGGTGGATTTCATTGCTTGATTTGAGACCTGTCCACAGCACTGGTATTGGAGATAACTTTTCCCTTCCAGAGCTTTTCTCTTTGCTTTTTTTCCTACTTCATGTATGTTCTTCTTGCTAAGCATCTTTCCGTGGAGGAAAGGAGGCGACTAGTAGCTTCTGGCGAAGCAGCGAGTTCATGAACAAGTGAATGAACGAGCCAGCTTCAAAAAGTGCCCCTTAAGACAAGATAGACTTTGATCAGAAAGACCCAAATATTTAATTCCCTACAGACACGGTTCCTCTTGGGGTCCCAAAGGGGTAATTAAGGTTTGCCCTTACTTAATCGGCAGAGAGTTTCTTTGCTGAATCAATCTGTCACCTGGAAACCCTTCAAGAAACTTTTATTCATGAATAGGGCTGCCGTTTGTCTTTCAGTTTTTCCCCTTTTAAGTGTTGTTAAGAGTTCTTTTCTCCGCCCGCAACACTTGAAGTTGGCTTTGCTGCAATTGGCGCTTCTTGCTTGCTGTGTCCCTGTTCTATGGTTTATTTTTTGTAGTTTCTTTTCTGATGCCTCTGTTGCTTGTTTCCCCTCAGGCTGGTGATAACTTTTGCCTGTGTATTAGCTTCCCCTAGTTTCTGTTACAATCATGTTATTGTGTTTATGTTTTTTGGTTTATTGGTAGTAGTTCCTGTTCTTTTATCTGTTTTGTTTGTTTCCCTTCAGGGAAATGATAACTTTTCCCTTCGTGGCCCTTTATGATGGCCTTTTCTTTCCTGTTATAATCATGGTGTTTATGTTGCTATTTTCTGGTTTATTTGTTGTAGTTCATCTCTGTTATTGTTTCGCCATGGACCCCTTGCTTGTATTTATTGATTCCTATTTTTTCAGCGTTATCTCTAGGAAAGAGACAAAACAAAAATGAACATACGCCTTTGCCTTCAGCTCTTACAGCCTTAGGGAGCAACTAGATATAGTTCGCCTTCTCCACGCAAATAATATTACTGAGAACAAACTGGAGCATCCACACAGCAAATATTTCCAACACAGAATGAGGTAGCCTAACATATAATCGATGAACTTGAGATTTTAATGATACACATCATGCCAATGACAACAAATACTGACCGGTATGCCTTCTTTTGTGAATTCTTGTATACCAATGTCGATTATGTCGATTGAGTGCAAGAAAGATGATTTTTCATCAAACGTTACACGAGAAACTATTCAACTCGCCTACTTTGGTCTCTCTCGCCTAAAGGGTCGGCATCTAACGCAATTCTCTCGCAAACAAAACTAACGTAATAAGAGAAAAGAGATATGCATAAACAAAATGCTGAAGAACCGAAGTAATCAATTAACCTTAGAGAGCTCGAGTAAGGCAGATTCTCTAAGCTCGGGATTGCTGAGATCAAGAACCAGCTGCTCCGCGGTCGCCATTTTTCTTTCTTTGTTTGCTTGAGCCGACACGCTCGCACCAACGTTTGCCGACGCCTGGTTAGGATTAGCAAATTGTGCGTTAAGAGAGAGGGTCTGCGGCAGATTCGACATCATCGATCGATTGACGTGGAAACCAAAACGAAATCAGTGCCGCAACGGCCTCTTCCCCGGCCGAAAATCCAGCACCGGCGTTAGTTGGTATACAGGCGACGAAAGCGAAGTGGAGGATAATTCCAGAACAAGGGGGTTGAGAACTTGAGACTGAGAGCGTTTTTTACTTTACCCGATTCGGACTCAGCTTGCGGGTGATCAAGTCTAGCTCTTATTATAAGGTATACGTTATAGCTCGACCTGTTGCAACCGACTTCCAGGGTAGACCCACAGACCTAAAAACCAGTCCAAATCGAGAAATTTTTACAGGATTGCGCTAACCCGAAGATTTCTCGAATATAAATAAATTAATTAGTCGCTTAAAAACTATAGTTTAAGGAAAGATGACGACTGCATTGCGATGGATGGTAAATGATACATCTCCATTTTTTATGACGAAAATACCCTTGATTTTTTTTTTTTTTTTTTTTTTTTTTTTTTAATCGAAAGACCTATATATTATATTAAAGGATAACCATGCGCGAAATACATATCTAAATATCGACGACCGAATTTGCATATTCAATAGGTTTTTTCACCGAGACATCAACTTGTATCATCAGTAAGGAGTAGTCCCCTTGAAAAATTACCTCATGTTGTACTAAATAGTAATATACAAGGAAAAGAGATAATAATAATGCAGGAGTCTCAACAATGTTATTTGTAGCTTGTGATAGAAATAAAAGGATAACCCAAATGATCCCGAATAATAACCCCAACACCAGCATGACCCAATACAATATTTGAGGAACCATCCAAATTAGCTTTAAGAAAGGGGTATGTTGGTGGCTCCTACATGATTGAGTGATGGATTGAAGTTTGGGTAATTGATGAATGTCACGGGTAGAACGAAGCTGATTCGTAAGGAGAAAAATCTTGTGAATGATTTTTGTTGAGGGGTTGTAGCTTGAATTTTGGAACCTCATTTATTCTTTTTCAGCCAAATTTTCCACAACGTGGCATAGATTATTATTAGGGTGAAGTAACATTTGTTAACTTGAAAGGATATGTGATGTAAAACAGAGTAGATGACCAAACCACATAAGCAAGGGAACATGAAAAGAAGATGTGGGAAAGTGTATATTATTACAAAATATACACCCAGGGGAAAGGGGCATATGTTGCCTAAGAATAAAAGTGGTTGTGGGCAAGGAGTCATGGTAAGTTAAGTTGTAGGGTAAGGGACCAAATAGTATCAACGAGTCTGTACTGCTGACAACCATGCATGTTCTAAGAAATAACGAGTAATGAGCGAATTGTATGCACTTCTTAGTGAGAAGTGATCTGTGGGTGTTAAATCCCATCTGTAAGTAACTAAGTATCAAGAATGGAGTGGAAGGGAAGGGTAGAGAAAATCACGTTTGCGATGTGGGATGACCAGATCGTATTGATGGTTTGGGTGTCCCATTTGCCTTCAATAAGGAAGAAACATAGGACCCGTAATGGCTATTTCCCTTTGAATCAAAAGTCCAAACTCCAAAGTGGAAAAATTGTAATCAAATAATATTCCCTACATAACGCACGGCTGTTACGGATAAGGTGATATTGGGTAGTAATTCAGTAAGTACGAACTAGGAAGTTTCGAAAGGAGCTGAAGAAGAGCTGCGGAAGCCTGAAGCGGCAAAACTATTTCCCGCGTTCTCTCTTCAAGGAGCAGGAGCTTCACTCTGTTTCGCTGCGATGCCGACCTTTGTCCTTGGCCGTCCTTTGGTCTTGTCACTCGACGATGGTTTCCTCCCTCGCCGGTGTTCTGGCTTACGTAGAACGTCGACTCATACCAGCAGATGGAGCTGCTCGGCTTCTGGGAAACCACAGCCCCCAAAATTCAACCGGTTAGTGAAGAAAACCGAAACGGAAAACGGAAGAGACACCGTAGATCCCGTTGGCTTTCTCGCAGAGCTTGGAATTTACAATAAGGCATTCGCACAGTTTCTGCGAGAGCGGTAAAGTTTCTAAATATCTTAGTGCATTTGACAACATTTAGCTAGTTAGTTGATGCCCGACTTCGCTGTTTCAGGCACAAAGCCCTCAAGAGCCTCAAAGAAGAGATGTCAAATAGATTTGCGAGTTTGATGGAAGTATCTTCCGGGTACGAGAGTTGGATTAGCCTGCCTTTCAATTAAAATGTTTCATTTAGATTTTCGTCGGATGTGTAGGTCTGATTTTATTTCAGGTACGAATTACTGGGTATGCATCGCCACTGGCAACATCGAGTGGATTTCATGGAGTGGGCACCTGGTTAGTGGAACTTCCCTGGATGCGTTAATCATTCTTGAACTGCTGCTTTTTTAGCTCCCCTCTTATGTTGTCTACGTTAGGTGCACGATACTGTTCTGTTATCGGCGATTTTAACGACTGGTCTCCAACGGAAAATAGTGCTAAAGAGGGGCTATACGGCCGGGATGATTATGGTTACTGGTTTGTCATCCTCGAAGACAAACTCCGTGACGGCGAAGAACCAGATAAGTATTATTTCCAAGAGTACAATTACGTGGATGATTATGACAAAGGTGACAGTGGAGTTACTGCTGAAGAATTATTTAAGAGAATGAATGATGAATATTGGGAACCTGAGGAGGATCGCTTTGTGAAATCACGTCTTGAAACTGCGTCCAAGTTGTATGAACAAATGTTTGGGCCTAACGGTCCCCAAACCGAGGAAGAACTGGGCGAAATCCCTGATGCTGAAACCCGATATAGAGCTTGGAAAGAAAGTCATAAAGATGATCCACCTAGTAATTTACCACCTTACGATGTGATTGATAATGGCAAGGAATATGATATCTTTAACCTCGTGGATGATCCTGTGTGGCGAGAGAAATTTCGAGCTAAGAAGCCTCCCCTGTCTTATTGGTTAGAAATGCGGAAAGGAAGAAAAGCTTGGTTAAAAAAGTATAAACCTGCAATTCCACACGGGAGCAGATACAGGGTCTATTTTAACACTCCAAGTGGAGCCTTGGAACGGGTTCCTGCATGGGCTACTTATGTGCTTCCTGGTAGAGTTCGAGTTACTTCTTGTTACAGCAGTACTCTTGGTGCTGGCATTTTAACTTGCGAATAAAAATGTTGTCAACTATGTGTGCTTTCAGATTCAGAGGGGGAGCAATCTTTTGCAGTTCACTGGGAACCACCTCCAGAGGTTGCTTATAAATGGAAAAATAAGCGTCCAGAAGTGCCAAAGTCACTTCGCATATATGAATGCCACATAGGTATCAGTGGATCGGGTGCTGAGATTTCCTCTTTTAATGATTTTAAAGATAAAGTAACACCTCTCGTCCCTTCCCTGTGGATCTTTGGGCTCTTCCTCTCTATGTCATTTTCTTTCCTCTCTGTCTAACTAGACTCTATTGCTTTTCTTTGCTGAATAGGTTCTTCCACACATCAAGCAAGCTGGATACAATGTAATTCAGCTCATTGGGGTTGTCGAACACAAAGATTACTCTTCAGTTGGATATAAAGTAAGTTAAAATAAGTCAATTTGTTGTTACCTTATGAAGGAACAGCAAAAAGACACTGTCATGTATTTAAGCTACCTCTCAGAGCTGTAAATTACTATTGACACTGCTATCTGCATGGAGATTAAAGTTGGGTTTTTACTTGGTTTTTAACTGCAATGCAGGTCACCAATTTATTTGCTGTTAGCAGTAGATTTGGTACTCCAGATGACTTCAAGCATTTGGTTGATGAAGCACATGGTATGCTTCAGAATGAGAACCGGCCAACTGTCATGTTCACTATTGTTCTGCTAATTCATATTTATTTGTAGTCATTTCACCACTTGAAGTAGCCTTAGGATGTTTTATTTATACTTTTTTCTTTTTCATATTCTTAAACTTCCTTTTTAAGTTTTCAGGGTCTTATGATTATCAGGTTTTCTCATTTATTTTCTTTTTTTTTTTGAAACTTAAAATATGGGACCAACACATGTTTAACTGCATTGACCATAACAAACAACTGCAGTTACCGAAAATAAGCTTAGTCGAGATTGGTTTGATCCAAAAGTGACTAAGCCAAAGTTAAGAAACCTCTTCCTAACTATAAAAAGAAGATATTTTCAGACCAAGCTAATATATGATAACTCTCCTGCGCACTTCAATATCCGCTCACTAGTCAGAAACACGAGCACATATACAACTGCAGATTCTTGGACTTTTTTTTTGTGTACCAAATCTTAGCTTTGTGGTTATGTGTTTGTTACAGGTCTTGGATTACTAGTTTTCATGGAAATTGTCCATTCTTATGCAGCAGCAGAGGAGATGGTTGGTTTGTCATTGTTTGATGGAACCAACGACTGTTATTTTCATACTGGTACTTTTTATGTTATTTATTTATTTTTATTTATTTTTATGTCAGCATTCATTTTGTGGTTGTATTTTTTCTTAAATTTCTAATTCTTTGAATGGCTGACAAGCTTTGAACTATTCAGTTTGCTTGAGCACTGGATTGTTGATACTTTATGAAAATTTATCTTATAATTACTTTTGCTTTGGTAGGCCTCCACCTTATTGCCCTGATGATAATTAATATGCTTCCAACAACAATATGATGTATTTTTAAAGGCTTGCCAATAATTTTGTCATTGAAATGGGCCTCAAGATAGATCTTGGCATTATTGCCAATAAAAGAAGAGTTGCACAGAAATTATTTTCTAACTTTTGCATTTTCTGTTGTTTTCTCTAATTGGAAACACAAATTATTTATGCAGTGCAAAGGATTGAGAAGAACCAACAGGACTTATGGCTTTTAGAGAGAATAGTCCTCAAAGACAAATGTTGAATTAATTTTATGGTTTATATGGCTGAGCAATAGACATCTTTGAGGCTAGCAATTCAAGGCGAAATTGTGCTCAATCTTAACATTGCATCACACCCGGACATCTACCTATGATTAATCCCAGTTCACGTGACATTGACTTGGTACCTCGTTCAAACCCATCATCTGCATGAGTAGCCTGGATGCAATGGAGAATGTTAATGAGCTAAGTCCACAGATCAGTAGCAAAGTTATTTGTTAGGTTGAACAATGAACCTTCTAAGTGACTAATCATTGTGGGATGGACCTGGTTCAAACAGAAGCAAAAAAGAAATATAAGCAAGTAATTTGTTTAGTAGGTGTCATTATGAAATAAAATATTGTCTAATCATAGTCAATGTAGAATGAAAGTGTTGAGGACATTTCCCTGTATGAACTATGATAAAAGTCGAATTTTTTTTAATTATTCTTAATTAGAGCCTTTCCAATAATGAATATATTCCTCCACATTTTAAGTATTTCTTGGTGAATGAATGTAGCCAAGACAGTTGATCTTCAAACAATGTCTAATGCGGTATCTCCCTGCTCAAATGCTTCATGTATTTTATTTCATTTTATTTTTTTGTTGAACCCCAGCAGCTTTATATTTTTCTTGATACCATAGCCTAGACTGCTGGTCTTAAAACCGTGTTTTGGTGTCCCCTGCTCAAGTTGCTTCTTTTTGTTGTTTTCATATTTAATTATCATTGTTTTTTTTTTTTTAAAGGTTCCATCTTTAATTTGTGTTTGTGAAATCGAAAAATTCCTCTTGAAAGGTAAACGAGGCTACCACAAATATTGGGGGACGAGGATTTTCAAGTACGGGGATATCGATGTTTTACATTATCTTCTCTCCAATCTTACATGGTGCTTCTACTAAACACTAAAGAGCCTCTTCAAATATCAGCATACTACAAAATTTTAATGCAAGTTAACCCTGTCTTATCTTGGGTTGAGAACAGGTGGATTGAGGAGTATCAAATCGATGGTTTCCAGTTTCACTCTGTTTCGTCCATGATGTATACTCACAATGGTTTTGCTTCTTTTACCGGTGATTTAGAGGAGTAAGTGGTCTAAAAAGCAACTGTTTCTTAGTTCTTCTTTTTTTAGTAGCAAATATATGTTTTACTGCTTAGAAGTACTGTATAGTTATTTGGTGATGGTGACATTTAAAACTGGAGTCTTTAACTTAGAGAAGAGCTGAATTGCATGCTCACAAGAGGCCTTATTTTCTTTTTGAATTCGAGTGACTATACATCATAGCATTTGTTTTTGTTCTTGTTGATGGATGGAAGGAGGCGTCAAAAGCCAAAGATGGAAGTGTGATGATTGAAAAAGTGAAACAAATGACGAGAGCTGGTAAATTACCGTCTGCAGTGTTGGAAAAGAGTAATGCTGCCATCCAGGAAATAGTTGGATAAAACTTTAATGATGAAGATTCATCCATGGAGGGATATTCACACATTATAAACTAATAGTTGTTTCTATTTACAGTAGATGGATGGGCAATGAAATGTACCAACTGATTTGAAGAATGTGAGAAAGATTTAGTTTGACCTTGGTGATAAGAATTTATGAGTCAGAACAGTTGCTTGTACTCCTGCAACCTGTATTAGAGTTTTCTGTTTATCTCTGTTGGTTCATTGTGTTATTCACTATGGAGATGGTCTCACTTCTAAAGAAAATTCTTTTGGGTATTTTTTTCCTGATTCTTGGAAAGATAAGGGTAATGCTTGAGATAATTTTGTATTCTATCATTGGGCTGGAAGCTTGATTTGCATTACCTTTTGAAAGGATGAAATTTTCAGACAAAGCAATGGTGGGAAATCTTGTAGTACTCACTTCTTGGCAATGGGTAAATTGTCTGTCACTTTTGACAAAATTACAAGCTAAGACAAACTTCTGTCCAGGAAAAGCTTCTGCGTCTTGATCTTGTCCTGAACATAATTAAACACCTGACAGCCTTCTATAGCCTGCAAACATTTGCTACAAACATCTCTAGATTAGTCGCTGAGGTTCCTTCACATCATTCAAAGAGGGTTTGCCACCTACTACTATCTTAGCTTGACCTCTTCTAGACAGGTATTTCTCCAGTAAAAGAAACAAAATAATTTATTTTAGTACTTCTCTATATGATTGAGTTAGTTTTTCTTGGTATACTTTCACAGCAAGTGTATACTCTGATTTCCCAGTTTCTTGATTACCTGAGCATGTTTAAGTCACAACTCGGATATCGTCAATTAATTATCTACTGCTTGCTAATTTTCTGTCTCCTTTTCACATTACTGCATTCTAGGTACTGTAACCAATATGTCGACAAAGATGCTTTGATGTACCTCATTCTTGCCAATGAGATGCTGCACGAGCTTCATCCAAATATAGTGACAATTGCTGAAGATGTGAGTCATCTTAAACCATGCCTCAAGTTGTTTTCATGTTTTATTTTTTTAAATAAGGTAAGCAATAAAAGTTCATCACTTTCGATTTTTTTTTTTTTTAAATAAGGTATTTACATTTTAACTGGATAGACTGTTTGCTTGACCTCTTTGGGATGTAGGAGATCAGACCCCCTATTTCCAATGCCTAAACTCATCCTTTAATCCTATCTCATCCCTATGGTGTCTAAATGTAATTTGGTTGGAAGATATTTCAGTCATGCTTGAACTTTTTAAATTTTTAGTTGTACACTTGGAAAATGAGAAACTAAAAAATTTCTACTCTGAACCATTAAAGAAAAATACCTGTTCTTTTGGGTGGATTTTATATCATTAATTAATAGTTACCCTGTCGAGGCTTTTGTTTGTGAAATCAATTGAAGTTGGGTTGATTCTAGTTCACTTGTCAAAACTTCAAAAGATTCCATAGAAGCTCCTAATATACTTAATATCAATTCTTTTGAAATTTTATTAACTTGGTACTATTTTACAGGTAACACTTTATCCTGGACTTTGTGAGCCAACCACTCAAGGTGGCTTAGGATTTGATTACTATGTTAATCTTTCTGTATCGGAGATGTGGTCATGGTTTCTTCAACAAGTTCCTGATCATGAATGGAGCATGGACAAGGTTTGGCTATTTATTTTATGCAAGTTCTGAATCTACTGATTTTTATCTTCTTAGGTGAGTGTAGTACTTGCATCTGATCTCATCTTAAAGTAAGACTACATTCACTGTTTTTCATTCAAATTATTTATTTATTGAACCTTTAGATCAAATATTTCACACACTGTAACACTGTAGATCTCATTGCAAAATGGATAATGCATGATGCATGGGAGTAAGTATTGATAATGCTAAATGTTCATCTCTAAGTTTGTTATGTTGCTTTTCATTTTAACGTACAAAGGTCAACAGTTTTAGCCATGGGGGCCAATTTTTATGCTTTCCTCAAATACTGAGTTATTTTTTGTTTTGTCATTTACTGCTATTCAGTCTTTTCTTTCCTGCTGTTCCATTTGGGAATCTGCTTTGCTAGAGAAGCTGTTCATATTGTCATTTATTTCCCTAGTTCTTTTGGTGTCCTTAAGCTTTAGGAATCTTAATTGATGCAGATTGTGGACACCTTGACAAGCAATAAACAAACCACAGATAAAATGCTCACGTATGCTGAAAACCACAACCAGGTAAAACTCCCATCTCTGCACCTTCCATTTGTTTCTCGTCATTTTTATGTTTTTTCTTAGGTAAGACATTTTTTTTTTAATTTATTTTAGTCGTGTGTTGAAGTTGCTTGTAGTTAGGTACTTGCCATGATCTGAAATAATCTACAAAAATCTGTTAGATCATCCTGAGAACTAATTGTGACATACTCTTTTTAGATTTGTTGACATACTTTGAAAAAGATATTTGGTTGGTGTTCAGAATTTTCTGTACAGGTTCACATTTAAGCAGTTGCTTGTCTTATGTTAAAATTCAGGAATATATTAAATTTCAAAATGCCATTATCTACCTCAAATTTATGTTGTTTTAAATGTCTTCCTTTAAGGGATGACAAACAATTTGCCTTTGGTCATGTTGGTTTTAAGCTTATGCTTCTGTTTCATAAGAATGTAACAACTTATTCCATTCATTCCCCCAAGTTTCTTGTGCCGATCCATTTTAATAATGTGACCCCAGTCTATTTCCGGAGGAAAATCATTGGCACAGATTCTTCTTGGTGAGATAAAGGAGAATGCATCTGATTCAAATGACCTGATGCTTAGAGGGAGTTCATTATACAAGGTAACACTATTTCTAAACTTTTACACTTCTCTTCTCTGATCTTCGTCATTTTCTAGATCCTGTAATTTCTTTGAGTTTAATGTTTTATTAACATCAGCTTGCTGGAAGATGGAATTTCCATATTTTAGCTGCAATATTTGAGGCATACGTTTAAATATTGTTTATTTTCTACATTTTTGTGATTTTTTTTTTTCAGATGATAAAATTGATTACATTTACAATGAGTGGACGTGCTTACCTTAATTTTATGGGCAATGAATTCGGGCATCCAAGTGTAAGACCCTTTAGCCCAAGACTAATGTTATTCTGAACGAATTTGGGTGCCTTAGATCCCCTTGAATTTAACTTGTCTTGCATTTCCTTGTCTTTTACATTTTTATTCCATTATTGTGGCAGAGGGTAGAGTTTCCTATGCCCAGCAACAACAACTCTTTTTCTCTAGCCAAACGCGAGTGGGATTTGTTAATGGATGAAGGGCTTCACAATAATCTTTTTTCTTTTGATAAGGTTTGGTATTTACTGTTTTCTTCTTTGTTCATCTGTTTATATCTGTCTTGAGAAAAGTGGGAACTGATTAAATATAAGTAGGATTCAAACACAATCTGGTTATTATATTCTTCAGGATATGATGATGTTAGATGAAAAGAAGAGAGTGCTTGCAAGGCGTGCTCCTAAAATTCACCATGTCAGTAACTCTGACATGGTAAGTGGATCCATCTTTTTCTATTTTCCCGTTCACCTGAATGAAGGATAGATTCTTTTTGCTTTTCCTATTGCCTGATTACAAGATGAGAAAAACATATTTGATTTGTGACATGCAGGTTATTTCTTATATTAGAGGTCCCTTGATTTTCATATTCAATTTCCACCCAGAAAATTCCTATGAAAAGTACAACATAGGCGTAGTAGAAGCAGGAGAGTATCAAGTAAGTTATCTTGTTTATGTTATTGCCTTTCTTTGGCCAAATGTAGCCTGTCCATTGTATCTCATGGTCAGGTTTGCTTCTCCCTCCACATTAGCTTTTCGTCAACCATAAATATGTAACATATGGCTTTATGGAGGAAATGTAGGACAAAGTGGTACAGTCTTCATATTATTCATTTCCACCTGAATCTTACATCCCTTGGTTTACATTCTTTGCTTCTAAAGTTTTAATCAAGCAGACAAAGAACATTGATATGACCAAGAGATAGTAAGATGGTATCAACACATTGTTTCACTTTTTGGAGTTTCAAAGGCTTTTATTACTGAATTGCCAATGCGTTTGAACCATGAAGGTGCTGATGTTGTGTATCTAGAACTGTCTATGTTGAAGTAAACATCTTTTAAAAATATCAGAAAGCACCATTATAGCATGAGGAAGCCGGCAAAAGGTCTTTAAGATACTTAATGTGGTTGAGTCTGTTTGATGCTCAGAGAGGCTGTCTCGTATCAGCAACATTGTACTGAACTTTTTACAGGTCATACTGAATACCGATGAGCTCAAGTATGGTGGACTTGGAAGTCTTAAGGGTGCCCAATGTATCCAACGGACCATTAACAGGAGGTACTCTAATTCTTCGCTTACACCAAATACGAGAATGGAAATCATATAGTTTACCCTCATGTGCGTCATGACATTCTGTATACTTCTATCGTTGTGTTGCTAAACTGTAGAGTGGATGGCCTCCGGACCTGCTTAGAGGTATCACTGCCGAGTCGAACTGCTCAGGTTGGCTGTTTTTGTAGTAATTTAAACACCAACGAACTTATGACGTATCTGCATTTCATTCATTAAGCTGAACTTGTGTTTGGCAGGTTTACCAGTTAACTCGGATATTAAGAATATGAACTTGGTGATGGTGGATTGACGCTGTTAAGGACACTGTACGCCATTTATAGAGCTCTGCTTCAACATGATTCATGGCGAAGGCAAGCGGGAGTCCTGATCGCTTTCTCAAGATAGCATGGTGACGGTGGATTGAAGCTGGAAGGATTTCGTATGACTTTTATAGAATTCTGATTCAACATGATTCATGTCAAAGGCAAGCAAGAGTCTGATTGCTTCTTAAGGTAGAGAACCCGAAGGAAAGCGGGCCTTCAATCGTCTAATGTGCCTTTCGTCAAATCTTGGAGCAATTTTTGTATCAATATACACGGTGTTGCTATTGTTTTGTTTCATAATGTACATTAGATAGAAAGGGGTTGCAAATTTAGAAACGTTATATTTATTAGAATGACATCCAGTGTGTAAGAACTAAACTGATATAAATAAGTGTTGAGTAGGAATACGTAAAATTTTTAAAATCAAATAATTTTTTTATGGTTGAGTAAAAACAAGTTGGTAATAAAAAAGATTTTTATTTTTAAATTTCGAGCGATTCTTGCCTCTTATATGCAGCATCCATAAATGTATTGTCAGCTGATGTATAGTATTAAAATAGGCTGAAAATGGATCAATTTCCACTGAATTTGCTAAAGCAAATACAAATGCAGATCAAGTGATAATCCGCTGATCGTAAATGAGATCATGCAAGAGATTCAAGATGACTATTAATCCCACCCGAGTCTGGCCAGTGATTGAAGACTGGCACCTATGTTTTCTTAGGATATTCCCTTGGGCCAAATATTGTTGATCCAATTCTGACATTTGTGCTTCCCATTTCAATCTGCAAAACCTCTTTGTTTAGGCTAAGGAATCTACCAGTGCATAAAATGTAAACCTAAACTAATTTGCAAAAATCTTGAATATACAAGTAACTCAAACACAAGCAGGATGCACCTAAAAATTTCTCCTAGTGTCTAAATGGCGATCTTGAATGAGTTTATTTAGAGACATCCTATCTAAGAGCATTAGAAAGTGAATCGTTTTCGGACTTCCAGGTTATCTAGCCTTCTATGAAGAACTCACAACAGTTCTACTTACCGCTTGTTCAAAATCACCCGACATGCCCATTGATAATTCACACTGCTCTTCATTTATTTCTAGAGCCTTGCACACCTCCATCCGACAGGTTGCCAAGGCCTGTTCCATTTCCAAACAAACATATGTAAGAAAGCTTCAATAAAAGAAGCCACACCTGATTCCTGATTCCAGAAATAAATTACCCTGAAGTTCTCTGGAGTTGATGTATAATCAAGCATCCCAATTGTCATTAGACCAGAAAACTCTAGATTTGGACATTTTAACTGGACATGTTTAGCCAACTCAACGCAACCTGAGGGCTCCACACCCGACTTCGCTGCAAGACAAACACCAACGTTCACATGTCATTATTTTTCTAAGAACTACATGCTCATTCTGCTGCTCTAATTCTGCATAAGAAAAGCGAAACTAAATAATGATAAACAAACTGAAAGTAATTGAAAAACATTAAGCCCAAAGAGACGGGATCCAAAAAACGTTTAGAGAAGATCAAAGAAGAAAACAAATTTAAGAGACAAGAACCAAAAAATGTTTACAGAAGAAAACAAATTTAGATGGAGAAATGTGAAATAGTACGGAAACAGATGGTCGACATTATAAACCAAGCGAAAAAACAAATTTAGACGGAGAAATGTGGAATGGTAAGGAAAGAGATGGTCTACATTATAAACCACGCGATTTGATATACACTCAGCTAAATCAACTCTAAAACATGGTAAGCTTCCACTCACAGGCTTCCCCACTTGTGTTAACCTGTACCAAAACTTTCAGAGGTTCTCGACCAAGGCCAGCTACCATACGATCAAGATGATTAGCAATCTGCAACATAATGAAAATCTGATTAAAACATGTGGCCTGTTTTATGAAGATCAAGAATGTACCATAGATTTCAAATCTGTCATTCTAATCTAACTTGGTTGAAAGGTCAAGTTCATGTATGACTTGTAGGAGCTCTCAGTGGATTTGCATAATGCATGAAAAGAAGTACAAATGACCCTGTAAAACAACTCAGTAATGCTATTACTGTCATTGTTGAGTTGTTAAGAAACTTCAAACAAAGATAAATTTCTCGCACAAATGTCTTCTGGGTTATTAATTTCTCAAATATTTGTCAAGTAATTCTCATTGGAAGTTTGAATAATTTCCTAGAAAGATAAGATATCAATCTGCAGATATCTAAGATCTTTGGAAAGATCCACAAAATGTGTCTTTTTCGAAAAGGCAGCAGGCACAGGCAGGTTTCAGAGGAAAAATTGAGACTTCATAGATTTCGTTTCTATCTGCTCCAAAAACTGCTTGAGTTATTAGAATTAGTTCTTGTCTGAATCCCGTGGAGGAAGGACAGAAAGTTTTGAATTTTGGCAATTTACCTTCTCGTCGTCCACGCTCTCAACCATGTATAGGTTTGGCACGGAGGCTGCATGAGAGGAAGAACTTGTTGATTACTTCCTTCTTCTTAGCCTCTAACCAAAAGGACAAAAAGGAGAATCTGACAATGGATTAAAGAGCTCAATATAAAGCGCAATAAGAAAGAGCGTACATAGTAGGACTTTCACTTTGTTGCTTTGGAGGTTTCCAATAAAATGCCATTCTATATCCTCTGGAAGCTGCAAATCAAGTTATCAGACGCGAAGTTGCGAATTCGGTTCAGTTAAACTAGCAAAGAAGGAAACACAAGAAAATAGAATATATACTAAAAATGTGTCATTCAAATCATAGACGAAGCAAATGTGAAACAAAATCCAGGAACAAATAGTTTCTGATAGCTCTTTGATTTATACATATAAAAAAATGCATCTTTTGCTGTGCAAATTATACTGACCTGTGGAGCTTTCTCGACGAGTTCCTGTACGTAGTTCTCACCAAAGCATCGATGGCCAGCGTCATAAACTTGTCGGACGAGAGACACTGGTTTGGTCTTGCTAACCGCTACAACGCGGACACTATCGGCCGGTCGACCAGATTTCTCCGCAGCCTGGTGGACTCGTTGCATCACAGAGCGCAGAGCCGTCACAGCTGCTCCTTCCATGGCGGAAGCCGCCATCTGATCCTGCCGCTTCCCCTTTCTCTACTCGATTCCCCACAAGCACAACAAAAATCAAGTAAAAGTCTCTCAAATCGATTCGACGCTACTCATTTTCCTACTTTTTACTACTTCCTATAGACTATCGAGTATCCGATTCTCACCAAACACAAAAAGAGGGAAGAAAAAAAAAGGAGAAATAGTCACCTGTTCCTCTTTGTTCTCGATTATTCTCGCTTCCCCAGCATGGCTGAACGCGAACCTGACTGCGGAGATGGGAGTAATTCTGTGGTTTCTCAGTGACAGCATAATCTACGCAGAAATAAAATAAACGAGTAAAAAGAAGGACGATTCCGTTCTTTCCTCAAAGTTCTGTATTGCTTTCTAATATATATTCGTGATCTTGACCGTCCGTTTTTATTTTTTTGTGGCTAAGATAAACTTGATTTTCTTTCCTTATTTTGTTTTTAGGTGGTTCGTGTCAACGGCGCGGCCACATGTGCCATCTCAAGCCTCGTACGTGTGGTGCGGCTCTTTCCCTATTACGTAATCCCGTTGCCCTTATTTTCTTCCAGCGCCCGCGCTGCGTTCATTCTATTGTCTTGCGCTAAAACATGGCAGCCTCCAGCAACAGACCTTCCCTCTCTCTTCCGGGATCCGGTGGCAGGTCCAAAGAGGGAATATTAGCTAGGGTTTCCAACTCTGCAATCGTTCAAAGTGGGACTAGAGCCGCTTCCAGCGCGGCTTTCGTCGCGAAGAAGCTGGCCAGAAGCACCGGGAACGCAGCTTGGATTGCTGGTACGGCGTTTCTCGTCCTCTGCGTTCCTCTCATTATTGTCATGGATCGGGAGCAGCAGTTGAACGAGTTGGAAATGCAGCAGGCTAGCTTGCTGGGGACCCCTTCCTTTGCTTCTTCTTCTGCTCCTCCGGCTACCAAGTGATCTCAGGTTCGGGCGGTTTCTGGACTTTTTTCTTTTGGAATCTAATTAGGGTTTTTTTTTTATATACTTTTTGGTTTATGTTCTTTTAGGTTTTCTCTTTAGGGTTTTATGTACTTTCTTCGTTACTGACTATATTACCTACTATCGATTCCAGGAGCTGAGTTTTTTTTCTTTTTGTTTGCTTGTTTGTTTTTTTTTGTTGTGCGCGCATGTGTTAAAAGAGGTCATTCCTTAGAAAGAATGCGTTCAAGAAAAAAGGAAAATTGAAAAATCAAGTGAACTGGTCGAATAAGGGTGAAGCTCCTTTAAGTTAATGCACGACAGAAAATCTAATGCAATGAGAAAATTGGGAATGTTGATTCTTAGTATAATCTACCTTATATGTGGGCAATTATGGTTTTTGAGCGATGGGTCTATGGTTGTGATTGAGGAAGAGATTTTGCCCCAACCCCCTCTCTGAAATCAACCGTACTAGAATACTAGTAAAATGTGAAATAAATGAATTCCACTTTCTCTCCCTTTCACAGGCACTCTGAGTGTAGCTTCACCATGTTGAGTTTAGTCTAAAAGAAGCAACTTTATCAGAAGAACTTCATCTCTAATTTTTCTATTTCGCTACCTGAGCAGTGATCATTGGAATTGGCATGTAGGTTCATCACCTGTGTGAAGTGGATGTCATGCTGAAAGACAAAAGGTGAAATTCCTACTGGAATTTTTAAAGTTTGTGTGATTAAGAACGATATTAAATACTGTTTAAGAAATTAATTCCTCTGCTTTTAGAATCTTCGAGTCATTACACTGCCTATCTAATCCTAGCATATTTTTCTAGTTTCGACTCTACTACCAAGGGCAAACAAACTAACGTGGAAGAAATTAGTTAGAATAAAGTTGCATATGCATAAGTAAAGAAATGAATAAATTGGCCATATTGAAGTATGACTGCGTGAAAATTGATCTTTGGATCTGCTATTTATTGGACACAGTGTAGTCATCAAGGTTGTGCCAATTAATAATGGTGAGGTATTGATTGGTGAATCTAATGTTGTTCGTGGCTATAGATTGCTTCTGTTTGTTGACTTGATTTAATTGCAACAATTTTCAAGCATCCTGTAGTTTTTGTGTATTTTATGCTATTTTTTTCTTATTGTTATATTTGTGTGTGTGGTGAAGTTATGGCTACGTTTCTTGTGCTTGTGGCAGATTTTGCGATCTAGTTTTCAGCATTTTAAGAAATTGTATTTGATATTTTTGGGAATTCGATGTTCTATTGTTGCCTACTATTGTTGAAGAATTTCTTAGATGTTTGAAGAGTGTCGAAATAGAGAAGTACTCTCATTTTCCAGCTGCAATGGCTTCTTTTAAGAACTGTCTTGGTTAGTTCTGGATGATGGCATCCATTCTTTTTATTCATTTGTTGAACATGTATCATTACCATAGTGTCTGGCCCTTCTCAACCCGGCTACTATAGTTAGTGGAACTCATTTTGCCATTCTCATCCATTCAGTGCCATAACACTGTAAAATTTTAGCCTTTTTCAATTTTCACAGCTTCAATCACTATCTTTCCTGTGCTCCCTCTACTTACTGGGTTGGTTGCGCTCTTCACATGTTTTCCTGCCAATAGAATACACTTTCTTAACAGAACTTCTGGTCACTCTTAGTCATTTTTTAGTAATTGGGTGTCCAATGTTATTTTTCTAGGTTTGCCTATATCTTTTTATTTCTATGAGTGCTAGGTCCAGAGCTGAAACTTCTGGGTTGCAAAACCATGCCTGCTCTTACAGCTGTCTATGAATAGTTTTGACTTTTATTTGGCTTGTCTGTCACCTAGCACTTCGGTAGTTGGTTAAAAAAAGTTATGAGAAACTGATGTCTGATGTGAACTTTGAGCAACAGCTCAGTGGTCACATGTAGGAGTTATAATGGGAGGTCTTGACTTCAAGGCTCCTTGGTGGCATTGGGAGTATTGGGTGTAAATTGTAGTTCTATATGCACACTTTCCTCCAAAAAAAACCAAAAACAAAACTGATGTCTGATTGTTGTTTTATGATGTAAAAACTGGATGTTAAGAACAAGAAAAATGGTAGCATGAAAGAGAGAGCAATGGGAAGACAAGGAAAGGATTAGTGAAGAAGTATTAAGTGAACGTAGGTGATATTATTCTATTTGTGGACATTTAGTAGACTTGACAAACTTATCGTTCACTCCACTATAGAATAGATTCACAGAAAAATCTTTAAGTTGCTCTTTGAAGAAGTGTTTTGTTGGTTTCTTTATCGTGCCATTGGAAGACTTTGGGTTCCCTTGGGTGAGAAAGAGGCAAGATTAGCTGCCAACTGCTTACATGTAAATGATCAGTGTTGGAGCTATGGAGAAGAATAAAATCTGATGTATTCTTTCTTTTGGTTCGGTTTTGCTGGGTTTTAATCATCTACCAGGATTTTTGGTTTCTATCATGCTATGTATATTCACTTCCGTTTAGTAGTTTCTCATTTAGTTTCTCTCTCTCTCTCTCTCTCTCTCTCTCTCTCTCTCTCCTCTTTCTCTCTCTTTCCTCTATCCTCTCTCTATCCTCTCTCTCTCTCTTTCCTCTATCCTCTCTCTATCCTCTCTCTCTCTCTTTCCTCTATCCTCTCTCTATCCTCTCTCTCTCTCTCTTTCCTTTCTATTCTCCTTTTGGATGGCCTCTTTCTGGTGCTGGGATACCGGTATGAACCCCAGAAAGCTCAATCTACTTTACATGATACCTTTCAACTTAGTTTAGTTTCCACGTTAGAAGCAAACCGAAGATAGAGGTTGTGTGTAGCAGACAATAAGTTCTTATAATGTCTTTCTTATACTTGAAAATGCTGATTTTTTTGTATTAAATTGCAGCTACAGATAGTTGCAGAAAATTTGTGGAGGGGCATTAACAAGTTTTCAGATCGTAGATGCTGTCAGTGGCATTGGTGGCCACCAAAGATTCAGAACCCAGTTCTGTATTAATGCCATAGTGACATTATTTAGCAGGTGTAAAATTTTGCTTACATTCCAGAGCTAATTTATGTCTTGTAGCTGTCCTAAAGAAAGTTAAACCATGCGGAAGTTGTTTCTTTTCCATGAAATTTACTTGTGGCCTTGTCGCACCCTGTTTCATTGGACCATCCTTGAAAGAGTACAGGTATAAATTTAATAACCGAATCTAGTTTATTTGGAGCCATGGGTCTTTCGGAATGCGGCGAAAACAGCAGTGGCAAGTCCGACTCCTTGTCCTTGTTAATACCTTTTTGTTTTGTAATGGAAATGGAAAGCGATGTGCTTACCTTGGGGAAGTGGGAGGGGCCAAGATAGAATGGTACCTGGAGTTGGAAAGCCAAGGGTTGAACTTGGAGGGATTGGATAGGCCAAGAGAGAACTGAGAGTTGAGCTCCATTGCAAGAGACTGAAAGTGATCTGACCTGGCTCTCCTACGTATTAATATATGTACTGGAAATTAGATGTTTGCTGTTGCATAACACATGTATATGTATATATATTAACCAGGTCCGATCAGATAGTCCGGTGACTAAATCTTTTGTTGGTATTTGTTTTTATGATTACTATTCAGCAGCAAGTTTGAGTGTCTTGGCGGGCACAGGTGGAGTTGTACATTCTAGACTCCAGATTTTAAGGCAGGCGAAAATTGAAGTTAATATGTACTAGTAATAGGATTAAATACCTAGGAAACAGTAGTGTAATGTTTTTAACGAATAACGAAATTCATCTCTATCACCAGTTGAGCAGTCCTACACGACCTCGGAAAGGAAAAGGAAAGATTTCGTAACAAATTTCCGCCATTTCCTAGCATTCTCACAAGTCACAAGGCACCAGTGCAGCCCACAATGCCACAACAACAATTTTGGGAAGCGAGATTTCCAAGCTACGGGGACGTTGGGGTCCCAGTCTGGTGCCTACGTTTCTTGCTGTCTTCCTTTTCTTTCAAGAACTTGTGCCAAGTTATGATCTCCAAAACCAGGATTAGGAAGCCCAGCGCGGATAAAATTGATACATATGCCCACTTCCACTTCATCACCGGCCTCAGAATTCTGATGCCCTGGAAGATGTTCACCACGATCAGACCGAAGAGGGCGTAACCCACGAAATGGTGGTACATGTGCCAGTATTGACGGAAGTCGTCGTTCTTCTTTGGCCTAAGCCACACTGCTAGCATCTGAACATACGACGACGACAACAACAAATCATTTCAGACTGTTTCTAAGGTTCAGTCGAGTCTTCTATTTTAGTTTCTGAGTGAAATTAATTGATTAGCTACTACCTGCAGCAAGGCGAGGGCGAAGACCACAATGCCGAGAATCCTGTGGGTGTTAAAAGTGTAGTTATTGGAAGAGTTTCCGAGCGATATCCCGATGATCCAAGCCGTTGTGCCCAGCGTGAACGCTAGAACTTGGCAACTCACGTGAAGCCTGAACCATTTCTCCACCTGGAATGGGAATTTCTTGATGTATCTGGCGACGATGATCCCAAGCGGCAGCAACGTCCCCCACCCTGCAATACTGAAAACTCCGTGCAGCTGCAACCACGAAATCTACTACTACTCAAAAGATGCCCATTATTAATGCATGTGCGCTCTCTCTCTCTCACTCTATAGATATATATATATATATACATATATATATATATATATATATATATATATATACATAATTGGGACTGTACGTGTAATAAAATTAACCACCTTTCTCAGGCGTCTCCGGTGAGCGGCAAAGCTCCTGCCTTTCCCGGTGTAGAGATCGATGGTCTCGCAGCTATCAAAGTTCTGCAACGTTTTACTATGCATTCCGGGTACTGAACCATAATGGTCGGACCCGACTTGCCAGACGTGGTTCAGTTTCGTGAGGTTGAACTTCGGAAGGTTTACCCGGATGTGCATGGTCAGGAACATGGTCTCCTCGGCGTACTTGACTTGGATTTCGGTGACGTCGAGATCGGAGACGTTCGCGTCTTCTTGGATCCCGCACCCCATCTTCCAGTCCTGGTTGATGTTGTACTTGACAGCTTGGAGGGACCCGTTGGCGTGTCGGAAGGCCACGATCGCTCTGGTCCCCACCATTTTTGCGATGGAACCGGGGTTTATGCCCCAGGCCGCCCACCCCGTCGCGTCGGGGAGCTTCACGCCGAAGAAGAAGTCCACCGTCTTGTTCTGGTTCCGACTCGTGGCCTCGTAGTTCCAACCCAGTTCGGCCCCGAGCGCTCCCAGCCGCTTGCATTTTTGGATGTCCGGTGCCATGCCTGTGAAGGAGAAGGGTACGTCCGCGTCATTGCACGGGGTGATTTCTGTTTTCGCTGGGGTGAGGAGGAAGAAGAAGAAGAAGAGAGCCGCGATGAGGAGGGGCACCGGAATGTGATATGGACTGCTCATGAGCATCGTGGGGATCGATGATTTGTTTCGGTGGAAAAGAAGTAATATTTATGCCAGATATATATATCAGTGATTAAAAGAGTGAATGTGACTCCAAGGTACGTAACAGGAGGCCATTTGCCAAAGGAGTTAAATTAAAGCACCTGTAACAGCGGCCGGCATCAGGGGAATGTATAAAGGAAAAGGTGGAGTTCATGAAGGGGTCCCTCCATTATGTTCTTTCCTTACGGACTCAAAAACAGAAAAGGAGGAAAAAAAAATAAAAAATCTGCCTCTCTGATGGTTTTCACCTTTCTTTATCATTCTTTCACGCTTGGTATATGTATAGAAATCAAAAGGGGCGTAGGGAGTCTGGGGACTACTCCGCTACTCACTATATACGAACGGTTCTAGGAATTGAGAAATTAAAAGCCGATCGTGCCTTCTCGCAATATTCTTCAGGACGCATTGAAGCAAGCTCTGTAGTGGAGCTGAGAGAGGAGTCTCTTTAGTCTTTAGGCCGAACGATACAAAAGACTGACATATACATGACTAAAAAAGATGAATTCTGGTGCTTTAACTTTGCTGAACTAATAGGTACGTTGCCACATTCAGGGGACTGGGATCTGCATGCAAGAACAAACTTCAAGTGAAATAGGCAGTAATTACTATATATATACTGTCAGCAACACAAGCTTCTAAGCATATATTGTTGGTTTGTATGTAGCTAGTAATACTTTCAGGGTTCCTACACATATAAATATTCTTGACTCAACATTACTTGATTTTGTTTTTTCTTCTTAACATTTGGCAAATAACATTAACGAGAAAACTTCCTTGGGCACGCGCCTCACCCTGAATTTTAACAGCAATTAGATGTTAGAAAAAGTCAACCTCAAAGGTTTTAAAGTTATTAAAAAATACCATAAATACCCTATAGAACTATTTTATGAGTTAAATTATATTCATGTCCGGGGTAAAATATTTATTATTCTAAAAACACTTTTTATTTCATTTGTACTTATTGTGTTTTTCCAACCATGGTAGACGGTAGATAAGTATCGGATACCGGGATAATTAGCATAAAATATTAATTACTCTTAAATTACAAGGAATTTTAAGCTAAAATTTTAGGGGTATGAAGTTGAGTCAATTTTGCACGTTTCGCCTATACTTTTACCTATTTTCGTAACCAAATGAAGAAAAATTTCTCCTTGAAAGATTATGTATCAATTGATACGGTTCAATTAGCTTAAAATATTAATTACTCCTAGATTACAAGGAAGTTTAAGCTGAAATTTTTTAAGTATGAAATTGAGCCTGTTTCACACATTTCACCTATACTTTTACCTATTGTCGTTGAGAAATTTTAAATTTTAATAATCTAATATTTTATATTCATCATACATGTACACATGTATATTTAGATTTTTAGCTTATTATTAAGTTATTTTTATAAAAAAGTATATGAATTTGAAGTAAATAAATCAAAATAAATTATAAAGATTCTTCATAATTTTTTTTTTCTTTACCCGTATCAGCATGTCACCTTTGATTTTGTGTTACATGGCCAATACATATCCCCGATGTCAATTTGCATCTATAAGTCATGTACATTAGTATTTGACAACCCATATGTCAATGTACATTAGCATTTGACAACTTAATTTTTAAAGTACATTGACATTTGACAACATATATGTCAATGTACATTGGCATTTGTAAATTACATTGACATTTGACAACTCATATGTCAATGTACATTGGCATTTATAAATTACATTGACATTTGGCAACCTATATGTCAATAACATTAGCATTTGATGACCTAATTTTTATAATACATTGGCATTTGACAACCCATATACCAATGCACATTGGTATTTTGGCAACCCATATGTTAATGTACATTGGCTTTTGACAGCCCATATATCTCATACGTCAATATACATTGGTATTTGGTAACTCATATGTCAATGCACATTGGCATTTGGCAACCCATACATCAATGTACATCGGCATTTGACAATTCATATGTCAATGTACATTGTCATTTAACAACCTAGTGTTTAAAGTGCATTGACATTTGACAACCCATATGTCAATGTACATTGTCATTTAACAACCTAGTGTTTAAAGTACATTGACATTTGACAACCCATATGTCAATGTACATTGGCATTTGGCAACCTAGTTTTTATAGTTAATTGACATTTGGCAGCCCATAAGTTAATGTATATTGGCATTTATAAATTACATTGACATTTAACAACCCATATGTCAATGTACATTGGCATTTATAACCCATATGTCAATAATCATTGGCATTTATTAATTACATTGGCAATTGGCAATCTATATGTCAATGTACATTGGCATTTGGTAACCTAATTTTTAAAGTATATTGATATTTTTTAATCACATTGGCATTTGACAACTCATATGTCAATTTATATTGGCATTTGACAACCTAATTTTTAAAGTACATTGGCATTTTAGCAACATATATGCCAATGTACATTGGCATTTGGTAACCCATATGTCAATGTACATTGGCATTTGACAACCTAGTTTTTAAAGTACATAGACATTTGACAAGCCGTATGTCAATACACATTGCTATTTGGCAGCTCTGTGAATGTACATTGGCATTTAGCGACCGATATGTCAATGCATATTGATATTTGATAACTCATATGTCTATGTACATTAGCGTTTGACAACCTAGTTTTTAAAGTACATTGGCATTTGGCAACCCATATGTCAACGCACATTGCTATTTGGCAGCTCTGTGAATGTACATTGGTATTTTCCAACTCATATGTCAATGTACATTGACATTTGATAACTCATGTGTCAATGTATATTGCCGTTTAACAACCCATATGTCAATGTACATTAGCCTTTGGTAACCAATATGTCAATATACATTGGCATTTAACAACCCATATGTCAATATACATTGGCATTTAGCAACCCATATGTCAATATACATTGGCATTTAGCAACCCATATGTCAAATATAAAATCATGAATATATGTTAACAAAATATCGAATCATAGAATCATGTTAGTCAAATATCAAATCGTAAAGCTATGTTCAAAATATTGACTCATGGATGAAGAGATGAAAATACCTCTCACTTAACCTCTGAACCCACATGAAACCAAGCAGACTGACTTCCTCCCACCTTGGGCTTTCCTCCCCATTCCCTTCAGACCTGGTCTCCCCTCACGACGCCAACCCTCCCTCCTCTCCCCTCCCCTCTCGATGCCAACCCCGCCTCCCCTCTTGACGGCAACCCTGCCTCCCCTCCCAATGTTGACCCTGCCTCCCCTCCCCTCCCTTCCTAACGCCGCCTCCTAACACCGACCCCCTCCCTCCCCGATGCTGACCCTACCTCCCCTTTTTTTTAAAGCAGCCTCCTAACCCCGCCCGGTTTGCTCCATAGCGGGGTGGTTCTTGAAGCAAACCCCCGAAGCCTATGGGAGGCGATCTACGCCGCGTAGCAGTGTGGACGGTCTCCCTTATTTTTTCAACCCGGTTGGGCTACATTTTATCCCGACCGGACCGACCCTAAATAAAACACTGACCATACCCATTCTCCCTCCCCGATCTTTTCATTTTCATTCCCCCCCCCCACGACAGCGTTTCAGCTTTCATTCCCCGGTCCCGTCTCTCTCTCGGCGACCCTCTCTCTCTCACTTTTCATTCCCCCGTCCCCTTCCCCGCGCTCACTTTTCATTCCCCCTCCCCGCTCGTCGAAAATCAGAGGACAGTTGAAGTAGGGCATATTTCGGATCTCGCGACAGAGAGGGAGATTCAGGAGTTCTTTTCCTTCTCCGGGGAAATCAAACATATTGAGATCCAGCGGTTCGTTGGGTGACTTCTTTTTATGTTTTCCGGTTGCATTTTATGTGTTCTTCTTGTTGGTTTGAAGAGGGGCGAGGGGGTTGCTTTATGTAAAGCTGTTATTTTGTGTTTTTGAGTTTGAGTTGTGTTGATCTTTGGGATTGGCAGTGGCTTGGGAGGAACGAGGACAGCTTTCGAGACGTTTACTGCAACCTAGAGCGCTTGAAATTGCGTTGCTGTTATCGGTAAGTTGTATTTTGGTTTTCTGTCTTTACTGGTAACTCTGGCATTCTGTGTTTAAAACTCCTCTGTGATAAATATGCAGTTTTAGAGTTTGTTGGTTTATTTTGTTTTAAATCGTTTGGAAAGAAGAATTCTCTAAGTGGCATGTCACTAGTCAGTGTTCAGTCCTCTCCCTGAACCTCATTTTCCTTGCAGTTGCAAGACGAAGTCATGCAGTTGAAATTGAAGAACGCAACCTTGGAGAGCTCTCTGCATGGTGTCAACTCTATAGTGGGTAAGATGGGGGCGGAGCACCCGAGGCCCCAGCTGCAGAGGAGGCCCCAACAGCAGCAGAGGAGGCCCCAGCTGCAGAGGACGCCCTAGCAGTAGAGGACGCCCTAGCAGTAGAGGATGCCCTAGCACCAGAGGACGCCCTAGCAGCAGAGGACGCCCTAGCACCAATGGAGGCCCCAGCCACAGTGGAGGCTCCAGCCGCAGTCGAGGCCCCAGTAGCAGAGCAACCGTCTCCCCATCACTACAAGAGGAAGGTGAAGCCTAGTCAGGCCATGACTGCTCCTTATGTTCTGACGTACACCTGCAAGAGAACAAAGAAGACAAATTGCTAAACATTCATAATGTGTAACTTAGTTTTTTGGATGGATAAGTCTGTTGTATTTATTATTTTTTTAACTGTTAACTACGTGCCTGACACTTGTATTTTGTCAGTAGACAATTGTGTTTGTTGTTTACTGAAATTTAATCAAATAGTATTTTAGTTTAAAGGTGTGATTGATATGTAGAGCGAATGCATGGTATTTTCTTTTTGCCCCTGGTATGTACAAATTAGCACATTGTCACACAAGTCATCCTTTTGACACCGACGGCTTGTTAACTTCTGTAAGATGGTATTTTCAGCTCTCTGGAGGTGTTAATAATTTCACGTAATTTGTGTTTAGAAGTATTACATGGTGATTTCAGAGAAACATCGGTATTTCTAAATGCTTGTTAGTATTCTAATGTCTACACTTGCTTACGATTTCTCCTTGCAGATCTATGGGGTGAAGTGTATAGTGGGTAAGATGGCGGCTACTTTGGAAGACATTCAACTAAAGATGGTTGTCATGCAAACGAGGCTGGACGGACCAGCAGAGGGAGGCCCCAACAAAGAGGAGATGAGGCCCCAACTACGAGGGACGGCCTAGCACCATTGTCCATCTAAAGTCTAAATTCATGTTGGGATGTGAAGTTTCATTTTTATGTTAACATTGCGATATCCCATCAAATTTTTGTTCTTAGCACTAATGTTTATGGGCAGAAGTGAAAATACCAAGTATGACATGAAAATACCTGACCGTCTCATACAATACTAACAAGCATTTAGAAATACCGCTATTTCTCTGAAAAACACCATGTAGTACTTCTAAACACCAATAACGGAAAATACCAACACCTCTTGAGAGCTGAAAATACCATGTTAAACGAGTTGGGAAGAAGACGATTAGGTGTCTAAGGACGGCGTGAGTGACTAATAGGCGGATGTGAATATACCAAGTATGACCTGAAAATACCTGACCGTCTCATACAATACTAACAAGCATTTAGAAATATCAATGTTTCTCTCTGAAAACACCATGTAGTACTTCTAAACACCAATAACGTTGAAAATGCCAACACCTCCGTGAGAGCTGAAAATACCATGTTAAACGAGTTGGGAAGAAGACGGCCGGGGTGTCTAAGGACGAAGTGAGTGACTAATAATAAGCGGAAGAGAAAATACCAAGTATGACCTGAAAATACCTGACCGTCTCATACAATACTAACAAGTATTTAGAAATACCGATATTTCTCTGAAAACACCATATAGTACTTCTAAACACCAATAACGTTGAAAATACCATCACCTCCGTGAGAGCTGAAAATACCATCTTTTATTTGAGTGCTGAGTGAAATGGCGCCGACCAGCTAAAAAAAGGGATACCCGAAAGTGAAAATACCATCTCTTACTTCTAAGCTTGCTAGAAAATACCGAGTATAACCTGAAAATACCGAACTGGTTCATAGAATACTAACAAGCATTTAGAAATACCGATGTTTCTCTGAAAACACCATGTAATACTTCTAAACACAAATTACGTGAAATCATTAACACCTCCAGAGAGCTGAAAATACCATCTTACAGAAGTTAACAAGCCGTCGGTGTCAAAAGGACCACTTGTGTGACAATGTGCTAATTTGTACATACCAGGGGCAAAAAGAAAATACCATGTATTCGCTCTACATATCAATCACACTTTTAAACTAAAATACTATTTGATTAAATTTCAGTAAACAACAAACACAATTGTCTACTGACAAAATACAAGTGTCAGGCACGTAGTTAACAGTTAAAAAAATAATAAATATAACAGACCTATCCATCCAAAAAACTAAGTTACACATTATGAATGTTTAGCAATTTGTCTTCTTTGTTCTCTTGCAGGTGTACGTCAGAACATAAGGAGCAGTCATGGCCTGACTAGGCTTCACATTCCTCTTGTAGTGACGGGGAGACGGTTGCTCACAGCTCTTTGGGGCCTCGACCGCTGGGCCGGGCTCGATCAAGGGCTGGAGCCTCCCACTATGGTTGGGGCCTCCATTGGTGCTAGGGCCCCCTCTGGCTGCTAGGGCGCCCTCTCTTTTGCTAGGGCGCCCTCTGGCTGCTAGGGCGTCCTCTGCTGCTGGGCTAAGCGCCCTCTGGCTGCTAGGGCGCCCCTCTGCTGCTAGGCCCCCCTGCTGCTAGGGCGTCCTTCTGCTGCTAGGGCGTCCTCTCTTCTGGCTGGCCCCCTCTGCACTTGAGGCCTCCTCTCTTCTTGTTGGGGCCTCCCCTCTGCAGGTGGGGCCTCGGGTGCTCCGTCCAGCCTCGCTTGCATAATAGACATCTGTAGTTTCATGTCTTCAATAGTAGTCGCCATCTTACCCACTATAGAGTTGACCCATGCAGAGAGCTCTCCAAGGTTGCGTTCTTCAATTTCAACTGCATGACTTCGTTTTGAAACTGCAAGGAAAATGAGGCTCAGGGAGAGGACTGAACACTGACCAGTGACATGCCACTTAGAGAATTCTTCTTTCCAAACGATTTAAAACAAAATAAACCAACAAACTCTAAAACTGCATATTTTTCACAGAGGAGTTTTAAACACAAAATGCCAGAGTTACTAGTAAAGACAGAAAACCAAAATACAACTTACCGAACGCAATTTCAAACGCTCTAGGTTGCAGTAAACGTCCCGAAAGCTGTCCTCGTTCCTCCCAAGCCACTGCCAATCCCAAAGATCAACACAACTCAAACTCAAAAACACAAAATAACAGCTTTACATAAAGCAACCCCCTCGCCCCTCTTCAAACCAACAAGAAGAACACATAAAATGCAACCGAAAACATAAAAAAAGAAGTCACCCAACGAACCGCTGGATCTCAATATGTTTGATTTCCCTGGAGAAGGAAAAGAACTCCTGAATCTCCCTCTCTCGTCAGCGAGATCCAAAATATGCCCTACTTCAATTGTCCTTTGATTTTCGAAAGGGGGAGGGGAAATGAAAAGTGAGCGAGGAAGGGGACGGGGAATGAAAAGTGAGAGAGAGAGGGTCGCCGAGAGAGAGAGAGGGACCGGGGAATGAAAGCTGAAACGCCGTCCGGGGAGGGGGGAATGAAAATGAAAAGATCGGGGAGGGGAATGGGTATGGTCAGTGTTTTATTTGGGGTCGGTCCGAGTCGGGATAAAATGTAGCCGACCGGGGTTGAAAAATAAGGGAGACCGTCCCGCCACGCCCGTTACGCAGCGTGGACGGCCTCCCATAGGCTATCGCGGTTTGCTCCAACCACCCCGTTATGGAGCAAAATCGGGCGCCCTAACCCCCTGCGTTGACCCCCCTGTCTCCCCTCCCGATGCCGACCCCGCCTCCCCACCCAAAAAAAAAGGGAGCCATTTTTTTTTTTTTCTTGTTTGGGCCGATTTGGTTCAAAGGGATATTTTAGTGACTTATCCATGATTCGATATTCTGCCAATAGGTGTCTATATGCGAGAAAATTCTCCGGTCTACAAAGCAACAACTGATTGACTAAATTGAATGAGATACAGAGAAAATTACAAGTTTTGTGTTGCAAATTAGGAAATTGTGGGGATGTGATCTCCTAACCTTCCTTTGATTTGATCTCTATATGTTTTTTGTGATTACTGCCTCTTGCGAGTTGACAACGTGCAGAGAGTCTCTGAGCGAGTGTGCACGAACGATGACGGTTGTAGTCGGCTGGACAAAACTATTTATTTTTCGTGTGTTTTCGGCATTGTTGACGTCACCGGTGAACGTACAAAGTGCTTACGGACGAATTGCTTGAGCTTCGACAAACTTGAGGAATGAGGGAGTGAACTTCTTGATCGAGAATTTCTCTGCTTTTTCAGATCGATTTTTGACCCTTTTGGTGTAGCGCTTCTGGCTATTTGTAGCCGGTCGAGTGCTGTTTGTAGGAGGTCAATCCCAGAAAAGAGGAGGTCAATCCTCTTTTGCTGGTCAAGTAAGAAGAGGGAGGAAGATCTTCAAATAGAATCTAATCTAGTTGCATACACCACACAATTTACTAATTTCTGTAGAGTCCTTCTATTCGATGCAAGCAGTGAGGAAGATTTCTGTTCTGTGTGTCATAGATGATGGACACGGCATGTCTCATAGTGACATTGTAAGAATGCTATCTTTTGGGCATAAACAACCTGATGAATGCAACTGAGATTACATTGGAAGATTTGGAATTGGATTTAAGGTAATTTATCTTAGTATTTGTTTCTTTTTGTTACTTTATTTTCTGGTACTTTAGTCATTTGTACATTGTGAACAACCATATTTTTATCTTTTGTTTTCGTCTATTTCGAAATTGTTTGGTTCCTTCAAACTGATTAGTGAACAAAATAAGCCTTAGAAAAGAAGCACAAGATCTTCTAAGGTAATTCAATGTAGGATTTTTCTGCCAATGCAATGCTTTTACTCATCTCCTACTGGCATAATATGTGGAGCATAAGTACACCCTCTACCTACCATCTTATTTCTTCTAATGTTGGTTGAAGCGCATGGTTTCAAAAGTCACCATCTGTTTATTGCTGCTGGTTCCAAGTGCTACCTCTTAATAGTTAGCATATATGTTCACACTTTCTTCTAATCTGCCCAGTAAAGATTAATTTATTTACTTAACATTATTATTAATTATAGGAAATTTTTGCAAGGTCTTGGAGGCACCTTATGGGGATCTCCTATCATGCATGGAAATGGCAAAGGTAAATATCCCATTTCTGATTTGTCCTTATTTCTGTTTTTTCTCTGACCTATTTGGTTTCTTTAAATTCTGGCCTTCTTTTTCTTAGGTTGCAGACCTTATTGCCTTTGTAGCATCAGCTAGCGCTATACATGATGATGATTATATTGATGAGTTTAGAAACCGTTGCCTTTTAGTCTTTAGAGCTCTGGGTTTGCCTAGCACTGCTGTTCTCATGCTGGTGAGTATTATTAAATGTTCTCATCTTTCTTGGATGTGCTTCAAATATGTAGTCTTAATATATTCACATCTCCTATTAGGACCTTCCAGCGGATACGAAGAAAATGCATGATTTGAAGAAGTCGTGCACATTGAGTCTTGCATCTCACTTTCTAGAGGACTGTAAGTTCTATCATGTGGATACAAAAAATGAGCTGCATAAGGTACCTTTCTGATTTCACATTTGTAGAATATGAAGAAGATGACTCCTATGTTTTGTAAAGTTAAAATTTATGAAGTCTCTTTGTTGGGTATTCTTTTTGTCCACTTCATATGGCTTTTTAAGGAGCAAAGACTCTTTGTGCCTCACTCCAGCGGCCTTACCTTATGGCTCATGAGGTATACAATGTGATCCCCATATCTTAAAATTAACAACTTTTACCTGTTTTAATTGCCTGTATGAACATGTAAGATGCATCTAACTATTACTTATTTTAAAATTAGTCTTTACTACTTGAAGTTTTATATACTCTACTGGAAAAGGCAGGTCTTCATTTTTTAAAATGGCATTAGTTATTCAATATTTCCTTTAAAGAAAAGATTCTCTATGATCACAGTCAAATAGCTGTGGACAAATGAAAATGACGAGTTCTTATTTGTGGATCTGTCTTTGGCTATGTTTTTACAGGTTCACCTTGTTGCAGGCGATTCTGGCGAAGGAAATTGTATGCTGCTTCTGTCAGGTTATGTGAGAGCTCGTGGCCTATTAGTGAATCAAATAGTTAGTTTCTGGTTTTTTTTATTTTCTGGACATTAAAGTATTGATCAAATTGAGAGCTCAATTTTTTCTCAGAAGTAGCTTCGTGTTTCAGGTGCAGGGGATTTCTAATTATCAAAAATTGATGTTCTGAGGGATCCATTCCCCTTCAATATAAGAAAGAATCAGGATTTAATGGATGCAGAAGCTGCACTTGAAGCTCAGGTAACTCAAATGAACTATCAAATATCTGGGAATTAATTTCTTTTAGAGCAAATTATGAGATACTACTTTTATCTGTAAAATGTTTCAGGTTTTGCATTCCTTACTCCCTGATTCTAACTCAGAATGACAATTCCAGATCGGTGGCTCTATTATCCCAGTCATACAATAAAGGAAAGGACGTAAGTTTTATATTTATTTGGTGCTTAAATAATTGATTCACAATGTTTCGTAGCACAACAATTTTATCATGCTGAGTAATTCAGAACTTGACCTTATGTTAAATCATGTTGAGCAGTCTTAGTGCAAAACAAGTTATTAGCTATAGAGTTGTCAATGTTGTGGCTTACCATTTTCTTGTCTTGATGATGCATTTACCAAATCACGGGATAAAGTACATTGTACATAGTGGGGCCATTTCTGTATCTGATTTTTCATGGTCTTATAGTTATCATGATTGTTTTTCAGAAATGCTTATTTGATATTGGTGGTTGATCAGACCTTTATTTGGAAAGAATGTCTCAGATCATGCTAAGCAGAATGAGCTTTTCTAAATCACAGTATAAAGGTACCTCTTTGGCAATGTACTTTTTTCCATTATTTATTTATTTTTTATTGTTTGTGATTCTATGTGATCATACTCAATATGAGAAGGCAATACAATGTTTCAAGAAGCAAATCACAAAAATCATATGAAAATTGGCACATTTGAGTTTATACAAATATTAATCTTAGCTTGCATACTTTTGAGGCATATAAATTTGCTTTGGGATCCTCTATGCAAGTTTTTTGTTTTTAATTTGATCTTGAACCCAGGACTAAATGAGAGATTTAGTGTCATTTTGTAATTTTATTATTTGATTTAGGCTGTTCATAGGTTTCATTATTGATTTTCGAATAAATAGAGAAAACACTTATGGCGAGGGTTTAGACCGTCACCATTTCTCTATACGACGATGGTTATAACCCTTGCCAAATAAGTATGTATGTGGCATGTATGGATGCCACATACATGCTTTTGTCGACGGTCCATGACCTTTCCTAAAAGACTTTTGGCGAGGGTTTACAACCCTCGTCATTAAAAAAATATATTTGGCAACGGTTCTCTCTTCGCCTTATACTTATGGCGAGGCCTGCAGACGCAACGCTCCTATGGCGACGGTCCTTCCTCGCCAAAAGTGTTTGGAGGGTTTTTATGGTTTTTGGCGAAGGTTCATAACATTTAAAAAAAACATATTTTAATTCTTCACTTTTTGTTACGAAATATTTTATTTCGTGATAAAAACATTTATTTTTTGTTACAAAAATCATTCCGTGACAAAAACATTGTGACTACAACTTTTTTTTCTTGTAGTGTTAAAATTGGTGAGAATGCGCCCGGTCCTAATATTAGAAAATATAATATTAAATATGATCCTTGAAGAGAACGCATTTTGTTAGTAAGCCCACCACTCCCTCTATCTCAAAATGACTAGCCAAAGTTAGAAAGTTAAGGTACCAACTTATAAGGTAGTATTATTTTTACTAGTCTATGTATCTATGGGACCAATCTCTAACACCAACAACCTTTGATACATAACAATCAGCGGCCAAAAGTAGAACTCAAAGGATAATGCGTTTCCACTTTCGTACTGTACACATATACGCGTTCAAGTTCACGTCTGGTTCTCCGGAGAACGCGGCGAGACAGTGGAAAGCCGACGACCTGATGTCGTGTCAGCCTGGCAGGACATGGAAATGAGCAGACCGAGCTGAAACTTACGACGAAGCCGCAACTTGCTAAATATTCCTCTTAATTGCTTTCTCTTCAAAAATTCAAAGATGAACGAACAAGACCAGATCCGGTATGGACGAAGAAATTAGATATGGAGATATTAGACCTGGAATAGTACTACCGATGCGTACCAGGCCCGGAACTTCGGCCACTCTGCACTACTGAGACACCCGCAATTAGTTTCTTCTTCGAACGGGCTGGATATTGAAGTTCTTCGTTTACATTCCCCGACGATAAAAAAAACTTGAATCTCCCTCGACCCAGAAACTAATTATCTGCAATTGGCGACGATCGAGAGACGACTCGGAAAGTCGACATCGGAATTTGACCGTACGTCATTAGATCCGAGAACTAAATTAGGTAATCATTTGGCAATGGTTGACATTACCAACCTCACGTGTCTGTTCCAACTTGTAAGTTGTAAATCGGAGTCAAATATCCTGCTCCTCAAAAATTAATTTTACCTCTCTGAAGTCGTTGCAGTCAAGTTAATTAAACAAGTACTCGTCCATGGATCGATCCCAAGGCGCAGGTGCATGCTCCCACTCGTCAGAACAAACATTCATATAAAATAGTTCCCACGATCGGTGTTCTTCGGGGAGATTCTTCCTTCTTGTATATATGAACGAACGAATGTCAAAATTGGAAATGTTAGGCGCTCATTGGTCAGTCCAAAACTTCTCCGTATATAATACTCTTGGACTCAAAATTATGAAAATCATGCATATGTTCTTCTACTATATATATTTGTCGGAGAAGAAAAGCTACTTTATATATATATATATATACTACTGCTTATATAGATATATGTATATATACTTAATTAAAAGCTGAAACACTTAATTTCTTCGTCATCCAGCTCCTCTGGTTTGAAACGTCGATCGAACAAGTTAGAAAGGGCGCCTAACTTTTCTGCAGGGCAACCCATATTAAAAAATTTAGCCGTTGAATTAGACTTTCTTCGATCAATTCCCCCCTTCGATCTAGCAACCCAGCTTAACCCGGCCATATATCAATCCCTCTCGCAATATATATAAGTACTACCTCTCCATGCTAACATTTCATATCCATATTCCATTACATTCTCAAGCTCTTCCGGTGTAGCTATATATATATATATATATATATATATATATATATATATATATCTTCTGTTTTGCATACTCTCATTGCTTGAAGCTATCCAGCCATGAAGCTTGCTAAGTTCTTCTTTCTCATAATATTCTCCATGGCTTTACTCTTAGTCATTGCTCGTGCGACTACCGTCACTACTCCACCAACAGCCGAGGACGACGACGACGAACAAGTGCCTGCATTCTCGTCGGAGGGAGATGATGATCAGGATCAGGACGAGCTGCCATTGTCACTGAGAGGGGTGAGCAGGCTGCTGGCCCAGAAGAACCCCAAACCTCTGACATGCAACAAGAACCCGAGAATCTGCCGAGCAAAGGGGAGCCCCGGGCCGGATTGCTGCAAGAAGAAGTGCGTTAATGTGAAGACGGATCGGCTCAACTGTGGGCTCTGCGGGAAAAAATGCAAGCACGGGGAGGTGTGCTGTAAGGGACGGTGCGTGAACGTGTTGTTCGACAAGAGGAACTGTGGCCGCTGCAACAATAAGTGCAAGAAGGGGGATGTCTGTGTCTATGGACTCTGCAACTACGCTTAATTAGAAACTCGCTAATATCTTTTCTTTCTTTCTTTTATTATTTTCTAGACGAATAAAATGAAGGTGCAGTGCCTGCCTCGAAATGTAGAGCATAATTGCAGGTAGCCGTGAAGCTCTCGATCAACAGAATATTAATTTTTGTTAATTTCCAAGAAAAAACATGTATTCTAGTAGTAAATGTTGATTATTCATTGATTGAGATTTAATTAGTGCTTATCTTGTGTAATATTTATCAATGGAGATTTTATTCAAAGAAAGTTAAATTGACTATTAGTCAAAATTTAATTAGGTATTATGATGTTTGGCTTTATGGGCTAAGATCCTTCACAACATCCATTGTTCACCGAGCTATATATGTGCAATGCACACAATATCTTATACAGTCATCTAAACATACGAAGGTCTGAGCTTCCGCAATTTTCATCTGAATGAGCAAAACTCCAAGACATATAATGTCATTTTTTCGAAACTTCAAGATAAAACGCTATCAATTTAATTTCTCAATAGAGTTACATGCATATAGGTGCTCCATTATATATATGTACTACTACCAATTTAATTAAGTAAACCTCGGTGCTCATTCTTTCCAAAAAACCACTGGAAAAGAAAATTTTCAGTCAAGTCATGAACTCCATTGGCTCGAAACATGAAGATTTATGAACCAAAACTAATACTAATATTAATCAATGAATGGGAGACTCAGAGTACTCTCCATGGACTCTAATTTTATCTGACTTTTATAATCCAAAAAGTAGGCGGAAGTCTATTATTATTATGTAGAGTATCAAAGAGTACAGCTGCTTATCGAGAAATGTATGACAAAGAGCACCCCATTGACTCAATTATATAACTGTAATCACGGGTCTACAGCAACTGATGATCAAGTCAAGAGAACAGCGCAGCTATAGACTTTGTACTTGTTTTAGAGGAAGCCTGTCTCCTGTTTTAAAGCTTCAATTTTCACACTAGAATCAATAATCATGAAATAGAACATAAATGAGCTAGCTAGTGTTGGATTTAGCTTTGAAAGATCCAAAGCTACATATAGAAATTAAAGTATTTCACGTTCAAATTAATATATCCATGATCGAAGCCGGACCTCCACCAACCAACGTTGAGAAACATTTGCAATTTGGCAAGTGGTAACAGTTACTTGTGGAATTTCTAAATTAATCAATTTGACAACAGCTATGTAGCTCCAAAATCTTTGATTCCTCATGAAATGTGGTCCAGTAGCTAGAAAAAGTCGTATATAAAAAAGAAATGATAAATGGGTATTTTCTAAAATGTGAGGGCTATTTTTATTTATTATAGATAATAAAGCTCCAAAGTACATTTACTAAAATGCCATCCTTTCTTCTTTAAAACTTAAGTGAATCAGACACACACAGACACGCACGCACGCATGCACGCACTTTCACTTTTAGTATGAAATTTGGGTTTAAAATACCTCATTCATTTAAGCTACCACATGAAAATCACGTACGTGCTCACACGGAGTGCACAACGAGAATTTTTACTTTTTTTAATTTTTTATCATGTTTTACTAACTATATATAATTGTTTGTGCATACGTGTTTGTGTGTGTGCATGTGTTCAGGGAATTTCTGGATCCAAATTTTAATATTAATCTAGATTTATGATGTCTATTGACATCGTCTGAACGTACGTATGAGGGTACTACTCATGTGAACGGATTTTCCAAGTAATAATAACATCGATCAAAATATCTGATTTAAAGAAGGCTTATCAAAGTTGTGTTCGTATAGCTAGGTTTACTCAATTCTTACGAGTTGTTATATGTTGATATTAGTCCACGGGATTCTTCCACTAAAATGCTACAAAACCTAACTTCCTTCCTCAATGAAATGAACTTGATAAAATTTCTCAGCCATATAGGGACCTGCATGCCCACTTGTAAATTTCCCCATAGTACACGTAATGTCCCATTCCCCATTTGCCTATAAATCCCCACCTCTGCTCTTCATCTCCTCACTCGAATCTCATCGATCGCCTCAAACACCTCCCCTTTCATTTGCTCAACACTAATCCCGACCCTTCACTTCTCTGATCCCTTCAACGAAGATGACGGAGATAGTACTACTAAGGCGATTCTTCTTGGCTGCTCTTCTGCTCTCCTTAAATATTACCCATTATCATACAATATCGGCCAGCGAAGAAGGATATTCACAGGTCGGAGGGCGAGGGCGTTTCCTTGCGGGGACGAAGGCACCTGTTCAGATTACGTGTAACAAGTACCCACAAATCTGCCGCAACGAGAACAGCCCGGGACCTGACTGCTGCCGGAAGCAGTGCGTCGACGTGATGACGGACCGTCTCAACTGTGGCAAATGTGGGTACAAGTGCAAGTACGGGACGGCGTGCTGCGGTGGGCGATGCGTCAACTTGTCTAACGACGAGAAGAACTGCGGCGGGTGCTACAAGAGGTGCAGCAAGGGCGATATTTGCGTTCATGGCATCTGCAATTACGCTAATTAGAGACTTATATATAATAGAGCTGATTTATATGTTAATTTACGTGGTTATAATGTGATAACTACAGTGGAATATTATATATTACTAGTGAGCGATGTGTACAACAGGCAGGTGATACGTACTATTGATGTATTTATGCATCAAAATGATGTAACAAGATGAACATATCATATGTTCATCGTTCTTTAGCTAGATTCTTGGCTTTAGAATAAGAAATTAAATAGATTAATTATGGAATACAAACAAAATGGACTTTTTGTAACTAGTTTGCTAAAATAACAGTGGGCAATTTTCGAATTAAGTTTGGGTTTAATTTGTTATCTATCATTATGTTTTAGGATATCCTTCAGGTTTATACAATTATCCTCTACCCTCTTTATATATAATGTTTTTCTTAAGCGTTATTAAAGCTGAATCAGACGGGCTGTCTTAATTACTCAATTAAACTAGCCTAGATTGAACGTGTACATTTTAAAGAATGAATGAAGGGCATCTTTGAAAAAATGAATTGCAACTTTATTCACTTTTACAAAAATACTCACGTAAGTGTAGGAGATTTTTCCCAATATATGTAAAGAAAAATATATCTGCTACACTTACGTATTGTAAACTTTTCCCTATAATACGTGTAGGAAAAATTCTTACGTGTACGTGTAGGCTAGCCGTTCTCATATATATATATATATTTATATGTCTTTTCTCCGATCGAACCGATTGCAAATTTTAATTTAATAGGCTTTTTTATAGGCTGGTACGTACCAACAAAATCACATATGAAGGCTTACATGCATGCATGCAAAAAAATTATATAATAAGACTTAAGTCTACAGAAACAGTACTTGTTGATTCAACCTTTGATTGATCCATCCCTATTCGATCAATCAGGTTAATTAAATTGATAACGGCAACACTTCCTACTTAATTACTGTTTAACAGGTCCTAAAAATTAATAACAGTATTAATATCCATTTTGGCTTCTGAATTGTAAAGTTTCCCTAGAACTTAGATGCATGGCTTACAATCTTTAACTTTATATTATACATGTCATTTACCCGAAACTGGAGATAGTTTAAGGTTTTAATTAGCTTCACGTATGTTCTCATTAATTTCTCATTATCAGGACATCATGATATTATGATAGTTCTCGGTACATCTGAAACAAAGTGGAATTAGAGGAATTCGATCATCTCAATGTTTGGCAGATTTTCATTACAACCAAAGATTGTACCACCATCGAGGGGTACTGTAGTTTAATTCGTGGAAGCTAACTTCTCCGTTGCCGCCGTCCGCCCCAAGACTTAGAGAATTAAACCAGCTGATCGGAGGAAGTTTCTCTGATTATATATTTCGGTCCGTCTTGCCATTCATTTGAAGTCGTTTCTGTTGTTCTTGGGCAGCAAGTTCTGTAGCAGACCAGGTTGACCTCGTAAAACCACTCAAAAAGGTAGCCCAATAATGCTGAAAAGCCTAACTTGAACGTTTGCTTGTTGAAGATAAACACTGCACCCTGCTTAATTGCATGTTTTCCTTTCTCAGGCAGCCGTAAGAATAAGACCACTCCACTAACACTAGCTCTTATTCATCTCTTCCACACGAATCTCTTCAAATTTCTACATCTTCAACCTCTATAAAACCCTGATCTGCATTTAATAATTATTTGGGATCTGGTTTGGTATATATAGTACGTAATGAAGTTGATTAAGTGGATTGATTTAATTTGATTAGTAAGTGTTTAATTTGGTTCGTACGTATACATTATTCCTTGGTACAGTATGTCTGTAGGAATAATGTAAAGATAGATATTTGTGATAATTGTACGTTCATCAATTTACTGGAAACTAGTGAGAATTTTTTATTCATTCCATGAAATATTCCTACCACTATAACGGCTATTTGATATTGCTTTCAAACTGTTTTACCGATCAGAAGTAATCACAAAATTCTTGGACAAAATTAATGCTTGCAGATCATAGAGGAAAACTAGGAGATCGCACCCACAAAATTTTTCAATTCTTAAAATATAAATTTTTTTATATTTCAGTCGAATTAATCAATCGGTTGCGCCTTTTTTTAAACTGGAGGCATTGTGTTTACATTCGCGTTTCAAAAAAGTAATAATGAGTTGCTCTCAAACTGTTTCGAAGAATTAAGAAGATTCAGATCCAACCACGAGGCCCATTGTCTGTGAATTGTGAAAATCCAACTCAGACCAAGAGAGGCCCATAAGTTGTTAAAATCTCTGTTTTCCGTTTCGTCCAATCACGTAATCATATGTGGCCCAAAAATACTCGGTTAGGCTCTGTATGCCACAGTTTCCTACCCTGAAATATGACTCGCGTATCCTTTAAGACGCGCATGCGGCATGTCGTGATCTGAAGGCCACTGAACCGCCTCGGATATATATTCAATGTAGGTCTATTCCAGTATATATATATATAAGAAAATGAAGCGTGTGTATCGGTCCTGACGTCCTGTTGGCTGTTGTCCTCCACACGTTTACGTGTAGCGGTGTGGGCGAGTTGTGTCCTTTCCCCTTGGTTCGGTTCTCACGGGCACGACTCATGCATACTCGTAGCACATGTGATTGCCCATTCGGCACGAGACCCACCGCGACGTGGCAAAAATTAGAGCGCCCAAATGACCTGATTCTTTCCCCTCATCCATCCATCCGTCCATCCATCCATCCATCCATCCATCCATCCATCCATCTATGGCTCTAATTTAATTTAATTTAATTTAATATAATTTAATTACCCTCCGGCGAACCTCCTCTTCTATACGTCCATCCGACGCCAAACTTCCCTTCCGATTAAAGCTTATGTACCGAACATGGAGGGGTGCAAGTTCGCGTTTGCGATCGTTCGGCAGAAAAACGCGATTCTATTCCAAGAACGATGAGTCAAATTCGTTAGTTTCTTTAAAATATATTTACGCCTGCATGCATGGCGTGCGTACGTATTTGTTTGTGAGTGCAACGATCTCTAGACTCGAGTAGTGGTATTGTATTCGGTTCTTAATTATTAGATATTTTATCGCAGAAGCTACCTGTTGAATTGAGCCACAACCTTCGCCCCGCACCTCTCGGCCCCTCCCTCCTTCGTACGCCACTCCAAGTCAACTCTGCAATATACCTATAAAACCCACATTCCTCAGCAGCCCATCTCCACTAATTAACTACCAGTCTCAAGCTCAAGTTCTCCTGGGAGGCTCTTATAACAACAATTCAGCATTGAGCTAGGCCCCTCGATCCCGTCTCTCCTTCTCCTTAGCCGTACACGATCGCCAATGGAGCAGTTCATGACTTTCCTCGTCATGGCAATAGCCTGGACTCTTATCGCGGCGAGCGTCACCGAGCAGGCCCAGATGAGGAGCTCCACCCTCGGACGCAGCCGCTTCCTTGCCCAGGACAACCCGCGAGCGGTTTCGTGCCATAAGAACCCGGATATCTGCTTCGGCCCCGGGACGGAGGGAAGCACCTGTTGCAGGAACAAGTGCGTGGACTTGCAGACGGACAACCACAACTGCGGCGGCTGCGGCGTGAAGTGCAAGTTCACGACGGCTTGCTGCAGGGGGGAATGCGTCAACTTGGCCTACGACAAGAGGCACTGCGGCCGCTGCAACAACAGGTGCAAGAAGGGGGATTACTGCATCTACGGCCTCTGCAGCTACGTCTAAATTAAAGGGACGTGGTATATGTCATCATGATCAATTAATATTTCTCATTCATTTCTAATACAATAAAGACCACCGATTTGTTGCGCCGGTGGGAGCAAATTCCAAGTGTTTGAGAACGTTTACGGGTTTAATTACATACATGTAATGTTTACTTATGAATTAAAGTTAATACTCATACACAACCAACTGATTATATATATATATATATATAATCACTACAATAATGGTAAGAACGTTCGCTGTCTTCTCTCTTCCTCCTGCATGTTTCTGTAATTATTTCGGTTATTATCCTGCATGGTGACAATTGGTATTGTTTGATCATATCACTGAAAAGGATTTCAATTTTGGTCTTGTATACTGTTCTTAGAAGGCTTCAATTAATAGGCGGAAACTCTCTCTTAATTGGAGATTAATTAAGGACTACTAATCCCACCAGTGGCAAATCTCTCACCTATTAATTTGGAGTGAGTGCATGGTTCGATGCATGCTTACGTCTCTCTTTAATTTCCTTTAGTGTATTAGCTAGTGTTTTAGTCAATACAAAATGTAAACTGTACGCAGAACTTAATTTCATCGAAATTAACTACTAATTTAACTATTTCGGTGTCTAATTCAAGCTATTAAATTAGCTAGTTTCTCATGCAAGTTCCCTTTGGTTGGTTGATAACTAAGTTGCTTCAATGCTTCAAAAGAAAAAGTATTTTAATTCTTAAACTGCAAGTATACTAGCTAGTATAGTTTCCGCCCGCAGACTCTGCGAAGAGAATTAATCTCCCATCAAAAGCTCCAATGCAACTTGCTTTGGTTAATTAGTACTATTGATTTTTCACGTGCTGTGCTCATCCCGGTTCTTGGAAGTTGGACCTGCTGCTAGCGGAAGCTTCTTATCAATAATATATATGTACAATATAATTAATGGACGAGTTCTTGAATGAAAAATATTTTTGAAAAATAATTTTAAGCAATATTAACAAAATCCGAGCATACTAGAGGTTGCTGATCTGGAAAAGTGATCCGATTGGGTAAAAGACTAAAATCTATTTAACTAGGCAATTAGCTTGTTACTTGAAACGCGGTGACATTAGTGCAACATCAGCTATCCGCAATTTTCTAATGCATGGGAAAATGATTGGGAGAATTACAATTCATGGATTATTGTTGGTTAAATATCGAATCATAGAATCGTGTTGGCAAAATATTAAGTCATGGATACGACAATGAAAATAGCCCTCAAGTAATCCTTGAATCGGTTTATACAAAAAACAATGAACCGATAGTATGTTATGCAGAACGAGAAAGTATATTACGCATAACATAATAGTATGTTATGTACCATCTACTACTACAAAAACGATTTTTAGTGACGGTTTACAACAGTCGCTAAAAGCCCTGATAACCGTCGCTAATAGAAAGCCTGAACTACATGAGCTTCGTCTTAGGCGAAACAGGCCAGGTCCAGCATTTCTTGCAACAGAGGAGATATTTGGAGAGAGTATCCAAATCTACCGTAAATAAAAAGAAATATCTTTACACATAAAGCACAATAATAAGTACAAAAAAGCATTTGGTGAAATAGACAACAGATTCAATCAGTACAAGCAAAACCAGAGAAAATCAGGATTCAGGAAAAATATGAAACTAAAACATTGAAGGTGATCCTAGTTTATAACACAAATGCATTTTCTGATTAATCTAATCTATCAAGTGTCAAACAAAACCATATGAATTGATTATTAACATATTGAAGAGCTACAACAACCTATAGAAAGATTCAAGTAAAGAGCTTCTTTAATTAGTCAACCAAGGTGAAAAACCATCAGTGCAATTTTGTGAAACTAAAAAGTTGCAAATATCTGATATAGATGCTCACACTTGGAAGCCACATCACATGATGGAAGTTTTTCTAGTTAATAAAGAAAAAAAAATAAGATGAACATATAAAGATCACAAAATTAAGGACTGCTATTCATCCTTAATTTACGATCAGATGCAATGTACTTGAGGGAGGCCCAACAAATCTACGATGTGTCACACACGATAGCTTCAGGATTGGGCCACATGTATGGAAATTAAAAATCAACAAAGCGAAAGAAAAAGGACGAATATCAGATGTGTATGGCTGCCCACCATTTAATAGAATATTTCCACAAAACACTCATATATCATACAAACCCAATTTCACAGGTAGAAACTCGACATTGAAAACACTGGTCTATGCATTTTCCATACACACTAGTAAATAAAAGAACATAGAAATTAGATAAACAAAAAACAGAGAAGATATGCTCTTACTATATTTGTAACAGGGGATGCAGGAATGCCCACAACATCATCAGGCTCTCCAGTCTTTGTTCCAGTCTCTGTTCAATGAAATTGAACGGACATTTGTTGGTGAAATGAACTTAATTTTGTTTTGTCCATCAGATGATCAAAGCTACAGAAAACTAAGGCGCTTTACCATTAATAAGAAATATTGACAAAATGGTAGAAGGCACTTCGAAAGAGTCGTTTCTCCTCATAATCTGGACACGAATCCATTGCAGGGCAATTGGAGCAAGATTATGATATATGTCTTGCAAATATATTGAAAAGTTTGATGTTCCTCCAGCAACAGAACCGTTCAAGGCTGAGCCATTGACAATGTTGTTCAATTTATGGCAATAACCTACAAATATATAACTCAGCAAGTTATTGATCACAAATGCAGTTCTCGACAAACAAGAAAGATGTTTACTTGGTGATTACACCGACCCACAAACCTACAAAGATGTAAAGTCGTTTTGCATGTCAGTGATGCCACCCCCTTGCTTGTCATCAAATATTGTCAGCTCGAATTCTCCTGGTTCAGACACAGAGAAGGACAGTAGCTGAACACCAGTTCCTGCAATTTTAAGTCGCAGATCAATTAATGGAACAGACAAATCCGTTGCCTTGTTAACAACTCGTGCATCAAATGCATAAAAACCATCGACAAGGTTGCTGAACCGGTCCTTCTTGTAGATAAAAACTTCCATATTAGAAAATATTTGCAGGGCATTACTTCCATAAGTCCATTCAGCCGAGCACTTGGTGATCTCAAAGGGTCCTGTACAATGGCGTAAACCTTGATTTAGTTACATTCTGTAAACCTTGATAGGTTGCTAGGAAAGAGAAGATTTGGGAAATGAAACGACTTTACTTGGGGAGACCTTGAAAGGCAGAGGAGACCCATTCAAGGTCTGGTTTTTGCCTTCTAAGTGCAACAAAGAGGACCCAGCTGTGGTAGCAAGAAACTCAACAACAATGTATCCAAATTGGTCCCAACCCATGTACGTGATCACCTCAAGAGCGTCACTGAGAATGAACCCATTTACATGAGTAGCATGCACCAAAAATAAGGAAATGTCACCTGTTGTTGATGAAATGTTATTCCCGAATGCATCCTTAGCCAGTATGAATGGTCTGGCTTTGCTCCCTGCTTCAAACTTACTTTCCAGGTTCATCCAGGACGCAACACAAACAGCTGGGTATAAATCTCCTTAAAAAGCACATAATTAATGGTTGTCATTAAAATCAGAAGTGATAAATGGTTCAACAGTTGCAGAAGAATACATTAATGCAAAGCAGATTTTCTGTAAGTGTTGAATCTTTACCAGGTCCAACAATAAAATGCAATGACTAATCAAAGATCCCCGCGTAGTAATCCTTGATAGTCACTTGAAATTTCCCAACCATAATGGGAACAAAAGTCATATTCCAATTACTTAAGTCTACCTCTGGAACTGTGGAGACGCCAGATATAAGGAACTATTTCCCGTTCTCCCCCCCACTGTAATTGTAAACCTGTCATAATATCCCTCTGTGGGAAGACTCTCAAAACTTCCCTCCAGAAATGAAATCTTGATAGTGGCAACATCGCTGGCCTTGAATTCACGTCTATCATTGTACCAACTTACTATGTAGTCGAGTGAGGTTGGTCTCTTATCTGCATTCATTCTAGAAAATGGATAGAAGTTAGTACTGTCACAGACTTTTTAATTCTTTGCTGTGGAATAATAGAGCAGAATGTAAAGTTGCAGGAGACGTAAACCGAGTTTTACGTTTCTGCTCTGTGAATGCTGCAACAATTGAAGACAAAATCCACAAAGAAAGACACAGGAGAGTGCAAAGGATTCTGGGTCTCTCCATACCCCAAATGCTAAACAAGCAACTGTAATCCCCTGGATTATTCCTCTCTGTGGCAATAATACGATAAACCATTACAGTGTAAAGCATCAATATAGTCAACATCAACATAGCTGGGCCAAGGTTTTAAAAAATACATGCAGATCCAAATATAGCAGAATAAAATTTTAATTTATGTTAATTTACCAGCTCTAGCTTCGTCAACTGCAGTAGGCTTACGACGTCTTAATTCATCCGTCTGTCAGACTGCTGTTATCTCTCTCACCTACCAAAACAACAAAAACAGATATTAGGTTCCATGAACAAAATAAACATGAGCAAGAATTTGTCCACTATAGACCTTTTGACATGGCTTCAGTTTGATCATGTCCAACTAAACGACAATACAACAAAACGCTGCTTATAATCAGTAGGGGTTGCTGATATGCTTCCTGGTTTTTTTTTCTCGAATTTTTATTACTATCTCAGTGCACTTCAAAGTCATTCAGTTACCATATCTAAATAATAGAGTAACAATAAAAAAAACCATCCTGCCAAATGGCTACATTGACATTCATCGGCAAATATATCAAAAATCAAAAATCAAAAAATCAAAAAATCAAAAAATATCTCCCACTCCCAGCGGCACAAATCATAAATCATTTTCCTTTTTCAGATAAGTAGCAGCATGTGCCACACAGGCTGGGGGCTACCCCAAGGGCGCCTGTTTTGTTTCTTCTTTCTCTTTCAAGAAGAGGTTGAGAAAAGTCAAGTACCGGTAAACTGAACTTCAACTTCTCAACCAAATGCAGATTGAGAATTTCGTCGAACAAGTTAAGAGCAAGCGAGGGTGGGGGACCAAGCCCGTGGGTCTTTCTCATCATCGGGTAAGCGGCACAATCGCAAAACACAAGGAAAGAGTGAAAGAAACACGCAACCCCCCATTAAGCTTTCGAATCCAAGACCGGCTTCTATCATTCATGGTAGAATCGGATATGCCTCACCAAACTTCTCGCGCATCCATTAAAAAACTCAAACAAGAACATAGTCGCACGGAAACGCCAATTAGGCTCAATAAAAAATGGGAGCTGGAAGGGGAAATCACTGCCATCTAATTTTATATACTGAAAAATGTGGCAGCATAAGCCTCTCAATTGAGGTGCTAATGGCTAAAACTAGAAGAAAGTGTGGACTCTCATCAAGAACTAAATTTTCTAATAGCTAAAACGTATCCTTTAAAACAATAACAACAAGAACCATTGCACTACAATAGAGTCCACAAACAAGTCCATAGAACAACATATCATTTTTTTAAGATTTAGGGGCTGCTACTCAAAAAAAAGAAGGGGCTGCTACTAAAAAAAAAGAAGGGGCTGCTACTAAAAAAACAAGAAGGGGCTGCTACTCAAAAAAAAGAATTAAGAAGAGTCAAATATATGAAGAATAAGGGGTTGCTCACCACTTGAAGTTTCTTTAGCTCAGAGTTGTTTTCAACAAGTGCACGGTGCTGAGCAGGTAGCTAATTAGGATTACCTTCAGACTTTTCTCTCTTCCAGAAGTTGCACAAGACTTAGCTTTGGATTGCCTATGGAACAAACACAAAATCAAAAGTTACTTCAAATCGTGATTTTAATCAGAAGTAGTAAAGTTCCAAACGAAATGAGAATGAATAGACCATGAAATGCGTTTTACTGTTATGACTGCAGATCATGTTTTGAATCCTCTCTATTAGGATTTGCCAGATTTTTAGAGGACAACGTTTGGGGTATGGTAGCAAGCATGCTAAAACTACTTGTGAAGAAAATGGTCTTGAGTTTATATGATTCTCACTCAACACAACCTACAACACAAACGCAAAATAAAGCTTCAAAGCCTTTCTTTCAAATATTGGTAAGAGATGCTACACTCGGCCAAGTTCAGATACATAACCATTGTAGCATTTGAATTGCTTTATTAGAATATGCTGAAATAAAACCTAGACGATTCAAGCGGGACAGGAAGCTGGGAAATAGAAGGTAACAAAGTACACAAGAAACCATAAGAGAGGTCAATCAAGGGAATTAGAGAAGTAATCAACTGTTAGTGGTCAAGAGATGAGTCAAACATGTTAACAAGTTAAAAATCAGTCAGGCCACACTCCATAGTTACTCCCCAATTCCAATCCATCCCTTCCATGCCCTACCGTTCCAATTCTCCCCTGGTGCTTTGGAGTTTCCATTATTATTTTTCCTCCCGAGATTGAAAATCAATTTAAACATTCCTTAAAAAAAATCAATTTAAACATAAAAATAGAAGAAAAAAGCTTGAATGGTGTGAGAAGAATGGGGAACACAATGGGAGAGAGTGGTTTATAATCAATCTATCCAACGATTTTAATTTCTATAACAATTCATTAATGTTTCTTACAACTCAGAGTCACCGTAACTGCAAAACCAGAGACAACGGTGAATATATAGTGTTCAAAGAACAGTTAATATAGAAGAACAAAGAAGGAAAAATCATAGATTCAATGTGTCGAGCATTTCTCCAAGAAGAATTAAAGAGCTGATAATAGAGAAAGCGATGTAGATTTAATGAGATGCAAAAAATTTTAGCCATATAAAATCTAGTTTGGTACTAAACTTTCACCGAATAAAAGGGCAAAAGGCGATAATTGATTTAATCAGTTAGTTATTCTCACCTCGAAGTAGAATTCATGAACCGTACTTGAGGTAGCTCCTTCTCCAGCTGACACTGGTATTGTTGCTGTAGGTCCCATTTCTTGTCTGGTGTTATCATATATAGGTGTTACAACACCGAGGCGACTCCAACACTTGGAATCGGGAACATCAAACAAACAGAAATATAAGAAGTGGACGTACATATGAATTTGACGAAATACAGAGAAACACACCTCTCAGATTACGGGCCAATCCCTATCAAGGAATCTTATTTATGCTTGTAAGACAATATTACAACAAGTAGACTTTTCAACAAAAGCAAACTATAAACTTACAACGATAGATAATCCACTCAACACACACGTGAGTGGAAGAGAACGCCTCTCGATCTCCTTGACCCTACCAAGGCTCCCCTTGGTTGTTACTCTCCTCCGAGAGAGCTTAAGCTTTTTCACTTTCATTGACTTTAGAGACGATCCTGCGGATCTCTCTCTTTTCACTCCACTCCTTTTCTTCTCTGTTTTGCATGTTCGCTTTGTTGATCAAAGCATTTTTCTTTATAGTAGAGAAAAAAGACCAAGTTTAGGCTCCTCAATAAGCTCCACTATGACCCTTATCTCAAGGTCACTATCTACGTGTGTCCATCATGACATATTCCATGTCTAAATAAAGATATAGACTGTTTCTATTTTTTCCTTTCCTACAGACCACGCCTCTTTATGCCAAAAAGAGGACCACTTAATTTGGTCCTAACAATCTCCCCCTTGGGCATCTTTTTGGCATCACACCAATTGATCTCCCCCGAGGTGTTGAAGTAGTCATGGTGTTGTAACACATGACCCAGCCACATAAACATATCAAAAAGAAACAAACTTTTTGTGCCATTTATGCAGATAGTTGCTAAAGCCCTCCAACTTCGGTGCCTTGTCCGAAGGCCACCACAAGGTGGTGTTGCAACACCTCGTTTTGCACGACACTTTGTAATAACAATCAGAATCATGGGAATCAAAGTGACTCACCAGCCCCTTCTTCACCCATACATATTTAATCTTTGATTTTCTCTTCTTCCGGTTTTCCAATATGGAAATTTTGTGCCATCCAAATGAGTGGCTTGACAAATTGCACCGACTTCCTTCGAGGCTCCATTACCAGATCGTGGATCACTCTATAAACAAAATAGAGTATGACTCGATACCACTTGTAGGTCCCATTTCTTGTCCGGTGTTATCATATATAGGTGTTACAACACCGGTAGCTTACTCCAACACTTGGAATCGGGAACATCAAACAAACAGAAATATAAGAAGTGGACGTACATATGAATTTGACGAAATACGAGAAAAACACCTCTCAGATTACGGGCGCCAATCCCTATCAAGGAATCTTATTTATGCTTGTAAGACAATATTACAACAAGAGACTTTTCAACAAAAGCAAACTATAAACTTACAAACGATAGATAATCCACTCAACACACACACGGAGTGGAAGAGAACGTCTCGATCTCCTTGACCCTACCAAGGCTCCCCTTGGTTGTTACTCTCCTCCGAGAGCTTAACATCGTACTTCACTTTCACTTGACTTTAGAGACGATCCTGCAGATCTCTCTTTTTTCACTCCACTCCTTTTCTTCTCTGTCTTTTTGCATGTTCGCTTTGTTGATCAAAGCATTTTTCTTTATAGTAGAGAAAAAAGACCAAGTTTAGGCTCCTCAATAAGCTCCACTATGACCCTTATCTCAAGGTCACTATCTACGTGTGTCCATCATGACACATTCCATGTCTAAATAAAGATATAGACTGTTTCTATTTTTCCTTTCCTACAGCCCACGTCCTTATGCCAAAAAAGAGGACCACTTAATTTGGTCCTAACAATCTCCCCCTTGGGCATCTTTTTGGCATCACACCAATTGATCTCCCCCGGGTGTTGAAGTAGTCATGGTGTTGTAACACATGACCCAGCCACATAAACATATCAAAAGAAACAAACTTTTTGTGCCATTTATGCAGATAGTTGCTAAAGCCCTCCAACTTCGGTGCCTTGTCTGAAGGCCACCACAAGTGGAGTTGCAACACCTCGTTTTGCACCGACACTTTGTAATAACAATCAGAATCATGGGAATCAAAGTGACTCACCAGCCCCTTCTTCACCCATACATATTTAATCTTTGATTTTCTCTTCTTCCGGGTTTTCCAATATGGAAATTTTGTGCCATCCAGAATGAGTGGCTTGACAGCTTGCACGACTTCCTTCTGAGGCTCCATTACCAGATCGTGGATCACTCTATAAACAAAATAGAGTATGACTCTGATACCACTTGTAGGTCCCATTTCTTGTCTGGTGTTATCATATATAGGTGTTACAACACCGAGGCGACTCCAACACTTGGAATCGGGAACATCAAACAAACAGAAATATAAGAAGTGGACGTACATATGAATTTGACGAAATACAGAGAAACACACCTCTGTATTACGGGGCGTCAATCCCTATCAAGGAATCTTATTTATGCTTGTAAGACAATATTACAACAGTAGACTTTTCAACAAAAGCAAACTATAAACTTACAACGATAGATAATCCACTCAACACACACGCGTGAGTGGAAGAGAACGCCTCGATCTCCTTGACCCTACCAAGGCTCCCCTTGGTTGTTACTCTCCTCCGAGAGAGCTTCACACGTACTTCACTTTCATTGACTTTAGAGACGATCCCGCAGATCTCTCTTTTTCACTCCACTCCTTTTCTTCTCTGTCTTTGCATGTTCGCTTTGTTGATCAAAGCATTTTTCTTTTATAGTAGAGAAAAGACCAAGTTTAGGCTCCTCAATAAGCTCCACTATGACCCTTATCTTAAGGTCACTATCTACGTGTGTCCATCATGACATATTCCATGTCTAAATAAAGATATAGACTGTTTCTATTTTTCCTTTCCTACAGCCACGTCTTTATGCCAAAAAGAGGACCACTTAATTTGGTCCTAACAATCTCCCCCTTGGGCATCTTTTTGGCATCACACCAATTGATCTCCCCCGAGGTGTTGAAGTAGTCATGGTGTTGTAACACATGACCCAGCCACATAAACATATCAAAAGAAACAAACTTTTTGTGCCATTTATGCAGATAGTTGCTAAAGCCCTCCAACTTCTGGTGCCTTGTCTGAAGGCCACCACAGGTGGTGTTGCAACACCTCGTTTTGCACGACACTTTGTAATAACAATCAGAATCATGGGAATCAAAGTGACTCACCAGCCCCTTCTTCACCCATACATATTTAATCTTTGATTTTCTCTTCTTCCGGGTTTTCCAATATGGAAATTTTGTGCCATCCGAAATGAGTGGCTTGACAGCTTGCACGACTTCCTTCTTCTCGGGCTCCATTACCAGATCGTGGATCACTCTATAAACAAAATAGAGTATGACTCGATACCACTTGTAGGTCCCATTTCTTGTCCGGTGTTATCATATATAGGTGTTACAACACCGGTAGGCTTACTCCAACACTTGGAATCGGGAACATCAAACAAACAGAAATATAAGAAGTGGACGTACATATGAATTTGACGAAATACGAGAAAACACACCTCTCAGATTGCGGGCCAATCCCTATCAAGGAATCTTATTTATGCTTGTAAGACAATATTACAACAAGTAGACTTTTCAACAAAAGCAAACTATAAACTTACAACGGCGATAGATAATCCACTCAACACACACGGAGTGGAAGAGAACGTCTCGATCTCCTTGACCCTACCAAGGCTCCCCTTGGTTGTTACTCTCCTCCGAGAGAGCTTACACGCGCTTCACTTCACTCGTGACTTTAGAGACGCGATCCTGCAGATCTCTCTTTTTCACTCCACTCCTTTTTCTTCTCTGTCTTTGCATGTTCGCTTTGTTGATCAAAGCATTTTTTTTTTATAGTAGAGAAAAGACCAAGTTTAGGCTCCTCAATAAGCTCCACTATGACCCTTATCTCAAGGTCACTATCTACGCAGTGTCCATCATGACACATTCCATGTCTAAATAAAGATATAGACTGTTTCTATTTTTCCTTTCCTACAGCCACGTCCTTATGCCAAAAAGAGGACCACTTAATTTGGTCCTAACAATCTCCCCCTTGGGCATCTTTTTGGCATCACACCAATTGATCTCCCCCGAGGTGTTGAAGTAGTCATGGTGTTGTAACACATGACCCAGCCACATAAACATATCAAAAGAAACAAACTTTTTGTGCCATTTATGCAGATAGTTGCTAAAGCCCTCCAACTTCTGGTGCCTTGTCTGAAGGCCACCACAAGTGGAGTTGCAACACCTCGTTTTGCACGACACTTTGTAATAACAATCAGAATCATGGGAATCAAAGTGACTCACCAGCCCTTCTTCACCCATACATATTTAATCTTTGATTTTCTCTTCTTCCGGGTTTTCCAATATGGAAATTTTGTGCCATCCAGAATGAGTGGCTTGACAGCTTGCACGACTTCCTTCTGAGGCTCCATTACCAGATCGTGGATCACTCTATAAACAAAATAGAGTATGACTCTGATACCACTTGTAGGTCCCATTTCTTGTCTGGTGTTATCATATATAGGTGTTACAACACCGGTATTACTCCAACACTTGGAATCGGGAACATCAAACAAACAAAATATAAGAAGTGGACGTACATATGAATTTGACGCCAAATACGAGAAACACACCTCTCAGATTACGGGGCCAATCCCTATCAAGGAATCTTATTTATGCTTGTAAGACAATATTACAACAAAGTAGACTTTTCAACAAAAGCAAACTATAAACTTACAACGATAGATAATCCACTCAACACACACGCGAGTGGAAGAGAACGCCTCGATCTCCTTGACCCTACCAAGGCTCCCCTTGGTTGTTACTCTCCTCCGTGAGAGCTTAACTCACGTACTTCACTTTCATTGACTTTAGAGACGATCCTGCAGATCTCTCTTTTTCACTCCACTCCTTTTCTTCTCTGTCTTTTGCATGTTCGCTTTGTTGATCAAAGCATTTTTCTTTTATAGTAGAGAAAAGACCAAGTTTAGGCTCCTCAATAAGCTCCACTATGACCCTTATCTTAAGGTCACTATCTACGTGTGTCCATCATGACATATTCCATGTCTAAATAAAGATATAGACTGTTTCTATTTTTCCTTTCCTACAGCCACGTCTTTATGCCAAAAAGAGGACCACTTAATTTGGTCCTAACAATCTCCCCCTTGGGCATCTTTTTGGCATCACACCAATTGATCTCCCCGGGTGTTGAAGTAGTCATGGTGTTGTAACACATGACCCAGCCACATAAACATATCAAAAGAAACAAACTTTTTGTGCCATTTATGCAGATAGTTGCTAAAGCCCTCCAACTTCGGTGCCTTGTCCGAAGGCCACCACAGGTGGTGTTGCAACACCTCGCTTTGCCGCGACACTTTGTAATAACAATCAGAATCATGGGAATCAAAGTGACTCACCAGCCCCTTCTTCACCCATACATATTTAATCTTTGATTTTCTCTTCTTCGGGTTTTCCAATATGGAAATTTTGTGCCATCCGAATGAGTGGCTTGACAGCTTGCACGACTTCCTTTCCGAGGGCTCCATTACCAGATCGTGGATCACTCTATAAACAAAATAGAGTATGACTCTCGATACCACTTGTAGGTCCCATTTCTTGTCCGGTGTTATCATATATAGGTGTTACAACACCGAGGCGACTCCAACACTTGGAATCGGGAACATCAAACAAACAGAAATATAAGAAGTGGACGTACATATGAATTTGACGAAATACAGAGAAACACACCTCTGTATTACGGGGCGTCAATCCCTATCAAGGAATCTTATTTATGCTTGTAAGACAATATTACAACAGTAGACTTTTCAACAAAAGCAAACTATAAACTTACAACGATAGATAATCCACTCAACACACACGCGAGAGTGGAGAGAGAACGCCTCTCGATCTCCTTGACCCTACCAAGGCTCCCCTTGGTTGTTACTCTCCTCCGTGAGAGCTTACTACACGCACTTCACTTTCGTGACTTTAGAGACGATCCTGCAGATCTCTCTCTTTTCACTCCACTCCTTTTCTTCTCTGTCTTTGCATGTTCGCTTTGTTGATCAAAGCATTTTTCTTTTATAGTAGAGAAAAGACCAAGTTTAGGCTCCTCAATAAGCTCCACTATGACCCTTATCTCAAGGTCACTATCTACGTGTGTCCATCATGACACATTCCATGTCTAAATAAAGATATAGACTGTTTCTATTTTTCCTTTCCTACAGCCACGTCCTTATGCCAAAAAGAGGACCACTTAATTTGGTCCTAACAATCTCCCCCTTGGGCATCTTTTTGGCATCACACCAATTGATCTCCCCCGAGGTGTTGAAGTAGTCATGGTGTTGTAACACATGACCCAGCCACATAAACATATCAAAAGAAACAAACTTTTTGTGCCATTTATGCAGATAGTTGCTAAAGCCCTCCAACTTCTGGTGCCTTGTCTGAAGGCCACCACAGGTGGTGTTGCAACACCTAGTTTTGCACGACACTTTGTAATAACAATCAGAATCATGGGAATCAAAGTGACTCACCAGCCCCTTCTTCACCCATACATATTTAATCTTTGATTTTCTCTTCTTCCGGGTTTTCAATATGGAAATTTTGTGCCATCCGAATGAGTGGCTTGACAGCTTTTGCACGACTTCCTTCCTCGAGGCTCCATTACCAGATCGTGGATCACTCTATAAACAAAATAGAGTATGACTCTGATACCACTTGTAGGTCCCATTTCTTGTCTGGTGTTATCATATATAGGTGTTACAACACCGAGGCGACTCCAACACTTGGAATCGGGAACATCAAACAAACAGAAATATAAGAAGTGGACGTACATATGAATTTGACAAAATACAGAGAAACACACCTCTGTATTACGGGGCGTCAATCCCTATCAAGGAATCTTATTTATGCTTGTAAGACAATATTACAACAGTAGACTTTTCAACAAAAGCAAACTATAAACTTACAACGATAGATAATCCACTCAACACACACGTGAGTGGAAGAGAACGTCTCTGATCTCCTTGACCCTACCAAGGCTCCCCCTTGGTTGTTACTCTCCTCCAGAGAGCTTCGCTACGTACTTCACTCGTGACTTTAGAGACGATCCTGCAGATCTCTCTCTTTTCACTCCACTCCTTTTCTTCTCTGTCTTTGCATGTTCGCTTTGTTGATCAAAGCATTTTTCTTTTATAGTAGAGAAAAGACCAAGTTTAGGCTCCTCAATAAGCTCCACTATGACCCTTATCTTAAGGTCACTATCTACGTGTGTCCATCATGACATATTCCATGTCTAAATAAAGATATAGACTGTTTCTATTTTTCCTTTCCTACAGCCACGTCTTTATGCCAAAAAGAGGACCACTTAATTTGGTCCTAACAATCTCCCCCTTGGGCATCTTTTTTTGGCATCACACCAATTGATCTCCCCCGGGTGTTGAAGTAGTCATGGTGTTGTAACACATGACCCAGCCACATAAACATATCAAAAGAAACAAACTTTTTGTGCCATTTATGCAGATAGTTGCTAAAGCCCTCCAACTTCTGGTGCCTTGTCCGAAGGCCACCACAGTGGTGTTGCAACACCTAGTTTTGCACGACACTTTGTAATAACAATCAGAATCATCATGGGAATCAAAGTGACTCACCAGCCCCTTCTTCACCCATACATATTTAATCTTTGATTTTCTCTTCTTCCGGTTTTCCAATATGGAAATTTTGTGCCATCCGAATGAGTGGCTTGACAGCTTGCACGACTTCCTTCCGAGGCTCCATTACCGGATCGTGGATCACTCTATAAACAAAATAGAGTATGACTCTGATACCACTTGTAGGTCCCATTTCTTGTCTCGGGTGTTATCATATATAGGTGTTACAACACCGGGCTTACTCAACACTTGGAATCGGGAACATCAAACAAACAGAAATATAAGAAGTGGACGTACATATGAATTTGACAAAATACGAGAAAAACACACCTCTCAGATACGGGCCAATCCCTATCAAGGAATCTTATTTATGCTTGTAAGACAATATTACAACAGTAGACTTTTCAACAAAAGCAAACTATAAACTTACAACGATAGATAATCCACTCAACACACACGCGAGTGGAAGAGAACGCCTCTCGATCTCCTTGACCCTACCAAGGCTCCCCTTGGTTGTTACTCTCCTCCGAGAGCTTCACACGCACTTCACTTTCGACTTTAGAGACGATCCTGCAGATCTCTCTTTTTCACTCCACTCCTTTTCTTCTCTCGTCTTTGCATGTTCGCTTTGTTGATCAAAGCATTTTTCTTTATAGTAGAGAAAAGACCAAGTTTAGGCTCCTCAATAAGCTCCACTATGACCCTTATCTCAAGGTCACTATCTACGTGTGTCCATCATGACATATTCCATGTCTAAATAAAGATATAGACTGTTTCTATTTTTCCTTTCCTACAGCCCACGCCCTTTATGCCAAAAAAGAGGACCACTTAATTTGGTCCTAACAATCTCCCCTTGGGCATCTTTTTTGCATCACACCAATTGATCTCCCCGAGGTGTTGAAGTAGTCATGGTGTTGTAACACATGACCCAGCCACATAAACATATCAAAAGAAACAAACTTTTTGTGCCATTTATGCAGATAGTTGCTAAAGCCCTCCAACTTCTGGTGCCTTGTCTGAAGGCCACCACAAGTGGAGTTGCAACACCTCGTTTTGCACGACACTTTGTAATAACAATCAGAATCATGGGAATCAAAGTGACTCACCAGCCCCTTCTTCACCCATACATATTTAATCTTTGATTTTCTCTTCTTCCGGGTTTTCCAATATGGAAATTTTGTGCCATCCAGAATGAGTGGCTTGACAGCTTGCACGACTTCCTTCTGAGGCTCCATTACCAGATCGTGGATCACTCTATAAACAAAATAGAGTATGACTCTGATACCACTTGTAGGTCCCATTTCTTGTCTGGTGTTATCATATATAGGTGTTACAACACCGAGGCGACTCCAACACTTGGAATCGGGAACATCAAACAAACAGAAATATAAGAAGTGGACGTACATATGAATTTGACGAAATACAGAGAAACACACCTCTGTATTACGGGGCGTCAATCCCTATCAAGGAATCTTATTTATGCTTGTAAGACAATATTACAACAGTAGACTTTTCAACAAAAGCAAACTATAAACTTACAACGATAGATAATCCACTCAACACACACGTGAGTGGAAGAGAACGTCTCTGATCTCCTTGACCCTACCAAGGCTCCCCCTTGGTTGTTACTCTCCTCCAGAGAGCTTCGCTACGTACTTCACTCGTGACTTTAGAGACGATCCTGCAGATCTCTCTCTTTTCACTCCACTCCTTTTCTTCTCTGTCTTTGCATGTTCGCTTTGTTGATCAAAGCATTTTTCTTTTATAGTAGAGAAAAGACCAAGTTTAGGCTCCTCAATAAGCTCCACTATGACCCTTATCTCAAGGTCACTATCTACGTGTGTCCATCATGACACATTCCATGTCTAAATAAAGATATAGACTGTTTCTATTTTTCCTTTCCTACAGCCACGTCCTTATGCCAAAAAGAGGACCACTTAATTTGGTCCTAACAATCTCCCCTTGGGCATTTTTGGCATCACACCAATTGATCTCCCCGGGTGTTGAAGTAGTCATGGTGTTGTAACACATGACCCAGCCACATAAACATATCAAAAGAAACAAACTTTTTGCCATTTATGCATAGTTGCTAAAGCCCTCCAACTTCGGTGCCTTGTCCTGAAGGCCACCACGTGTGGTGTTGCAACACCTCGCTTTGCACGACACTTTGTAATAACAATCAGAATCATGGGAATCAAAGTGACTCACCAGCCCCTTCTTCACCCATACATATTTAATCTTTGATTTTCTCTTCTTCCGGTTTTCCAATATGGAAATTTTGTGCCATCCGAATGAGTGGCTTGACAAATTGCACGACTTCTTCCTTCGAGGCTCCATTACCAGATCGTGGATCACTCTATAAACAAAATAGAGTATGACTCTGATACCACTTGTAGGTCCCATTTCTTGTCTGGTGTTATCATATATAGGTGTTACAACACCGAGGCGACTCCAACACTTGGAATCGGGAACATCAAACAAACAGAAATATAAGAAGTGGACGTACATATGAATTTGACGAAATACAGAGAAACACACCTCTCAGATTACGGGCCAATCCCTATCAAGGAATCTTATTTATGCTTGTAAGACAATATTACAACAAGACTTTTCAACAAAAGCAAACTATAAACTTACAACGATAGATAATCCACTCAACACACACGTGAGTGGAAGAGAACGCGTCTCGATCTCCTTGACCCTACCAAGGCTCCCCTTGGTTGTTACTCTCCTCGAGAGAGCTTAAGCTCACGTACTTCACTTTCGTTGACTTTAGAGACGATCCCCGCAGATCTCTCTTTTTTCCTCCACTCCTTTTCTTCTCTCTGTCTTTGCATGTTCGCTTTGTTGATCAAAGCATTTTTCTTTATAGTAGAGAAAAGACCAAGTTTAGGCTCCTCAATAAGCTCCACTATGACCCTTATCTCAAGGTCACTATCTACGCAGTCCATCATGACACATTCCATGTCTAAATAAAGATATAGACTGTTTCTATTTTTCCTTTCCTACAGCCACGCCCTTATGCCAAAAAGAGGACCACTTAATTTGGTCCTAACAATCTCCCCTTTGGGCATCTTTTTGCATCACACCAATTGATCTCCCCCGAGGTGTTGAAGTAGTCATGGTGTTGTAACACATGACCCAGCCACATAAACATATCAAAAGAAACAAACTTTTTGTGCCATTTATGCAGATAGTTGCTAAAGCCCTCCAACTTCGGGTGCCTTGTCTCAAGGCCACCACAGTGGTGTTGCAACACCTAGTTTTGCACGCGACACTTTGTAATAACAATCAGAATCATGGGAATCAAAGTGACTCACCAGCCCCTTCTTCACCCATACATATTTAATCTTTGATTTTCTCTTCTTCCGGTTTTCCAATATGGAAATTTTGTGCCATCCGTAATGAGTGGCTTGACAGCTTGCACGACTTCCTTCTCGAGGCTCCATTACCAGATCGTGGATCACTCTATAAACAAAATAGAGTATGACTCGATACCACTTGTAGGTCCCATTTCTTGTCTGGTGTTATCATATATAGGTGTTACAACACCGGTAGGCTTACTCCAACACTTGGAATCGGGAACATCAAACAAACAGAAATATAAGAAGTGGACGTATATATGAATTTGACGAAATACGAGAAACACACCTCTCAGATACGGGCCAATCCCTATCAAGGAATCTTATTTATGCTTGTAAGACAATATTACAACAAAGAGACTTTTCAACAAAAGCAAACTATAAACTTACAACGATAGATAATCCACTCAACACACACGCGAGTGGAAGAGAACGCCTCTCGATCTCCTTGACCCTACCAAGGCTCCCCTTGGTTGTTACTCTCCTCCGAGAGCTTCACTACGCGCATACTTCACTTTCGTGACTTTAGAGACGATCCTGCAGATCTCTCTTTTTTCACTCCACTCCTTTTCTTCTCTGTCTTTTTGCATGTTCGCTTTGTTGATCAAAGCATTTTTCTTTTATAGTAGAGAAAAGACCAAGTTTAGGCTCCTCAATAAGCTCCACTATGACCCTTATCTCAAGGTCACTATCTACGTGTGTCCATCATGACACATTCCATGTCTAAATAAAGATATAGACTGTTTCTATTTTTCCTTTCCTACAGCCACGTCCTTATGCCAAAAAGAGGACCACTTAATTTGGTCCTAACAATCTCCCCCTTGGGCATCTTTTTGGCATCACACCAATTGATCTCCCCCGAGGTGTTGAAGTAGTCATGGTGTTGTAACACATGACCCAGCCACATAAACATATCAAAAGAAACAAACTTTTTGTGCCATTTATGCAGATAGTTGCTAAAGCCCTCCAACTTCTGGTGCCTTGTCTGAAGGCCACCACAGGTGGTGTTGCAACACCTCGTTTTGCACGACACTTTGTAATAACAATCAGAATCATGGGAATCAAAGTGACTCACCAGCCCCTTCTTCACCCATACATATTTAATCTTTGATTTTCTCTTCTTCCGGGTTTTCCAATATGGAAATTTTGTGCCATCCAGAATGAGTGGCTTGACAGCTTGCACGACTTCCTTCTGAGGCTCCATTACCAGATCGTGGATCACTCTATAAACAAAATAGAGTATGACTCTGATACCACTTGTAGGTCCCATTTCTTGTCTGGTGTTATCATATATAGGTGTTACAACACCGAGGCGACTCCAACACTTGGAATCGGGAACATCAAACAAACAGAAATATAAGAAGTGGACGTACATATGAATTTGACGAAATACAGAGAAACACACCTCTGTATTACGGGGCGTCAATCCCTATCAAGGAATCTTATTTATGCTTGTAAGACAATATTACAACAAAAATAGACTTTTCAACAAAAGCAAACTATAAACTTACAACGATAGATAATCCACTCAACACACACGTGAGTGGAAGAGAACGTCTCTGATCTCCTTGACCCTACCAAGGCTCCCCCTTGGTTGTTACTCTCCTCCAGAGAGCTTCGCTACGTACTTCACTCGTGACTTTAGAGACGATCCTGCAGATCTCTCTCTTTTCACTCCACTCCTTTTCTTCTCTGTCTTTGCATGTTCGCTTTGTTGATCAAAGCATTTTTCTTTTATAGTAGAGAAAAGACCAAGTTTAGGCTCCTCAATAAGCTCCACTATGACCCTTATCTCAAGGTCACTATCTACGTGTGTCCATCATGACATATTCCATGTCTAAATAAAGATATAGACTGTTTCTATTTTTCCTTTCCTACAGCCACGTCCTTATGCCAAAAAGAGGACCACTTAATTTGGTCCTAACAGTTGCCACTGTAAATCAAATCGAAAGAAAAAATTTAAAATCAGACTAAAGCTTTGCATAACAACGACGATGAAAAAGCAGCAACAAACGACGCTTTTCATCTTTCCTAATCCTACATATGTGGATTTGAGCAGCAATCGCCCCCGCCTGTGGGTTGCAATGGGAAGAACTGTCTTGTCACGAAGCTGAACTCCACTGGGGACGGAGATCGACTCTGCTGGCGACGAAGCTTGGCACCACTAGAGACTAGGCTCGACTTCGCCGACGTCTAAGCTCGACTTCGTAGCGATTAAGCTCGACTTCACGGCTATTAAGCTTGACTTCGACGGCGAAGTCCCGTTCAGGTAAATGGGAAGGATAGCTCAGGATTTGGAGATTTTCGAAGAGTCGTCGATACTGGGACTTCAGAGAGGACGCATTTTGCGCGCACGAGTGAGGGGAACGATATAGTGAGTGTCACATTTTCCTTTTTTCCCTCGCCCCTAAACAAGTTTTGGTGCCAATCGTAGGGTGATTGTTGCCAATCGTAGGGTGATTGTTGCCAATCGTAGGGTGATTGTTGCCAATCGTAGGGTGATTGGTAAATGTGTGGTAAGGCCCATCACCCTCGCCGTTGTTTATGGGCCCGCCCATACGATATGGCAACGGTTTGGGCACTAAATTATATATAAAATATTTTATAAGGGTTCAATTTAAATGTGGCCCATCATATTTAAGAGACGTTTGTCTTTAACGCCAAAATATATGGCGAGGGTTGGGTGTTAAACCCTCGCCAAAAAGGGGTTTTCTACTAGTGATGGTTCACAACCGTCGCTAATACCTCTTTTTTTAAAACAAAAAAATTCCCTTTTTTTCTTTTTAATCCTATTTGTGGAATCCATAAAATAATATTAATATAAAAATAAAAACTCCAGTGATGTAAACTTTGCTAACAAATCATAATTTCATAATAATTATTTTCCAAACCTTATTAATTGCTAAAATAATACATCCACATATATTCAAAGCATTAACAAAAGTATTACAATAACATAATGTGTCACGAAATGCTAAAATAATACATCCACATCGTGTTTCCAATTTCAAATAAAACTTCTAATAAGTTGTTCAACATTAACAAAAAGACATGAAAGACTCTTTTCAACTAGCACCATAGATTAAGTACACATGCGACCATCGTGTCAAGCACCTACAAAACATAAAAAAAAGATCTTATTGCATTTTTATATGGTTAATTGATAAATAAAACAAAATAAGATCAAATTTAACTTACACAAATCCTTGTAATGATTGAGGCATTGGTTGAGTTTTACCTACCTCACTATCTGTGAAGTCTATTAACAACAAACATAAAAATAAACATGATAATCAATTAATCATCAACTATTGTGATCCAAATTAATAAAATGAATACAACAAATTAGAAAATTACTAACTTTGGGAGGAAAAAGCCATATTTCAATTTTATCCTTCCATAAACTCGGCGAACACCCGCATCTTCTCTTCCATTTGAATTATATGGGTTCCTTCCTCTAAGTTAATAAAGTTGCCTTTTGTCTAAGTTAAAAATGCCAACTGAGAACGCTGACTACTCATGAGCATCAACATATGCAATGAAACCCTTACCACAATTATCTTTAGCTTTTGGAAGCCCATGAGCAGCAATGGATGTTCATTTGTTAGGCACTGCAGGGAGAGGACTGGTCCTTCACAAAAACTTAGGTGGCTTTATAGAGGGCTTCTGATCACATGTTATAAGAACAGTTAATAAGTGTGAATCACAACAATTTTATCAGTTCAGTCAATTGGCAAATAAATTGTTTCCTGTCTATTTTCTTCGGTCCTTTATATAAATGTCAAGAACTTTAAGTACATTTTTTAATTAATAACAATACCATTGCAACGTCATATCAGGTCAACATTTTATAAGACCGGGTTGACCAAGAACCTGAATGTGCAACCAGTTTGATGGCCACTGGCTCATACAACTTTGGGGTTGAATATTGGCATTAAATTGTTCAAAATAATCAAACCTTCATACCTGCAGAACTTTATCTGACCAATCAAAGTGTTTGATCATGTTCCTGTGGCATGAGGATGACAAACCCATTTTCTGAAGCAGCCATGCAGCCGTATATGGCTCACCTGTATCAGAAAAAGTTCCCCCCAAATTCGAAAGAATGAAGGCAGATAAAATTTTTATATCTGGGTTTCCTTCAGATGTAACTGCTTCTAGAAGGACCTCCACAACCTCTTCTCTAAATATACTTTTCCCACCCAAGTCTTCCTGCAAATGATCAACACCACCAACCATGAAATTGACAAGGACATGAAGATGTTTATAAAAAACTTAAGTCCAAATAACTAAGTTGCCTATACCACTGCATCCAATTAACTAAATTGCCTATACCACTGCATCCAGTTGAAGTAACAAATTTGCTGCCAGAATTTGATGTTCAGTTTTTTCTTGTTGGATGCATGCCATTAAGGTATGGATAATGTTCACATTCCCAACTTGTCGCATTTGATATAACAAGTTAGCGGCTGATAACCAAAGAAGAAATAGAAAAAGATGAATATGGATATCTGACTCAAATTCAAGGTCATGTTATTTTCCATAGTGAATGTGAGCCTTAGTCTTGTTACAAATTCAGAAGGCCTAAGGCCGGAGAAAATTATAACAGTCAGTTTTCCTGAATTTTGACAGCTTAACATTGTTAACCCGACTATCATAAATGAACACGTCATACAAAATGAGAGCATATGAAATTCCTTAAATAAGCTAAGCTTTCAGAAAAAGTAGCATTAGAGTTATCAAGTGTAGTCATTTTTAATTTGTAGAGTAAGAAATAAATATAGTAATATCTACAACAACAACACGAGCAAGTTGATATATCTTTAAAACTCAAACAAGAACACAGTCGCATGGAAATGCCGATTAGGCTCAATTAAAAATGGGAGCTGGAAGGGGAACCATAGAGAAGGGGAGAATCTAGAGATGCCCTAATACTCTTTAAAATCATCAGCAAACGTTCGCATAAGAGCCTCAACAGCTGCATACGGCTGGGAACAGAGCACAAATCAACAAATTGTTCCAAGTTCGCTGGAATCTTTTAATTAGGAAATACGAAAGCGATACAATGGATTTTCGAGCACGGAAGGGCGATCAATGTCGAGATTCAGCTTATCGTCATCCATCGAGCAGAATCAAAATTTCAAACATAAGTTGTTTTAAAGTGGCAAAAAATGGCAACGGTTTATAAATGAAAATATAACCAGAATGATGGGGAGGAGAAAGAAAGATAATAAGGGGAAGAGGGGGGAGGGGGAAGAGAGAAAGAGGGCTGGAGGGGGAAGAGGGCGAGGGGAAGAGGCAGGGGAAGAGGGCTGAAAACAAGATGGCGGATACCCGAGGGAAGAGGGGCGAGGGGAAGAGGGCGGAGGGAAGAGGGCGGGGAGGAGGAAGATGGCAGAGGGGATGAAACATAAGAGGGAGGATTTTAAAACATGCACGATGGATGAGGAAATATGGGAAGAAGGAAGGAGGAGAAGACGCAGGGGAGGAGGAAGATGGCAGGGGGATGAGGAAGAGGGCGTGAACATGAAGAGGACATGGGGAAGGAAGATGAAAACATGGAGAAGGAAAGGCAATTTATGGAAGAGGCACCTTGGAGAAAGGAGGGGGGGGGGGGGGGAGAAAGAAAAGGAAGGGGAGAGCCCACATGCCAGCAAGGTTTGTAATAACGACATAACAGACATAACCGCCGCTAATAACCAATTATTAGTGACGGTCTTAAAAATAACCGTCACTAGTAAGGCGGTTTCTAATAGTGATCAACTAATATGTTATGCCAGTTTTATAGGGTCAAACACGTCTCAACCATGAAAAATTAAATTATTATCTAGTATATTACACATAATGGAATAGTATGTGATATATGCGATAATAATATGTTGTAGACCATTAACTAATATGTTATTAATTTAAGATAGTAAAATATATTATGCATATTATAATAATATGTTATACATCATTAACTAATATGTTATGTTAGCTTTATATGGCCGACACCTCTCAATCAAGTGAAATTATATTACTAAATAGTATGTTATGTTGAACAAGAAACTATGTTAAGTATCACATAATAGTATATATGTTATGTTAGCTTCATATGGCCAAGCACCTCTCAATCAAGTGAAATTATATTACTAACTAGTATGTTAAGTATAACATAATTAATAGTATGTTATAGACTATTAACTAATATGTTATGCTAGCTTCGTAAGATTCAAGGAGTTAAGTTTGGGGGATTTTTGTCTCTATATTCATGACTTGATATTTTGTCAATATATATCCATGATTCAATATTTAGACAATAATTGATCATGAGTCATAATTCTCCCAAAATAAAGGGATGACAAAACTTGGTGAGTCAAATGGTTTATTGGTCCAAGTTAACTCGGTGAAACTGGCTGGTCTGGGCCAGGTTAATTTACTTCAGAGCTTTTTAGTGTGATCAAGTAAATGAAAATTTTGTAAGTGTAATAGCTTTGATTTTGTTAAGTACTCCATGCAAATTAAATCGTGTCAGACATTTCTACGTCCTAAATACTGCTGGGTTCGTCTCAGACATTTCTACATCCTAAATTAATATACCACAAGGCAAGGTGGTTGAAGGTTTCAAGTGTGTGAGAGACAACCTCCTACCAAGATAACAACCCTCTTTGCACAGGAAAACAAACCTCCGTAAAACAAATTAGACATACATCTCGACTCTCCCCATCGGAACTCTACCCGATGCTTACTCAATTACTTAATTTAATCTATGTCAACCTAGTTTACAAAGTACATGCAGGCGGAGACAATGAACCAGAAGCTCGTGCCACCACGTTCCCGCAAATTTCAGCCGGATATTTAAACTGTACTAATTAGAAGGTCATGGACACCACTCTTATTAGCTGAGAGATAATATCTGAATTAATTCAGCTTCTGAACTTCAATTCCGTTGTCTTCCACAATCCACATCGATCGCGCGCCTCCCCTCCTGTACTTAATTAGCCCTTGACGTGCGACAAATTCATTTCACCGTTACTCTTAATTCTGAACCATTGATCTCTCGAACATGTCAGTAGTACTGCAAGCTCGGCCTCTTCTGGTACTACTAGTTTTGCCGATTCTCGCCTCTGAGCTGGTGAACTCCTTGCCCGGTGTCTACCATGGCGCGGGTCCTCTTCCATCCTTCTCCAAGAAGAAAGTGATGAACCAGATCGACGGTTGCTGGCGAAACAAGTCCAATTGGTCCTCCAACCGCCGGGCCCTCGCCGACTGCGCCGTCGGTTTCGGGAAGGCGGCCTCCGGCGGCAAAAACGGCAAGACTTACGTCGTCACCGACTCCTCCGACAACCCTTCGAATCCAAAGCCGGGGACACTCCGTTACGGCGTCATCCAGACGCGACCGTTGTGGATAGTCTTCGAGAGGGACATGGTCATCACCCTCAAAAACGAGCTGCTGGTGAACAGCTACAAGACCATAGACGGGAGGGGCGCCAAGGTGGAGATCGCGTACGGGCCCTGCATCACGGTCCAGGGCGTCAGCCACGTTATAATACACGGGATCGGGATCCATGACTGCAAGCCCGGGAGGTCGGGTCTTGTCCGGAGCAGCCCGACTCACTTGGGTCGTCGCGGTGGAAGCGACGGAGACGCCATCTCTATCTTTGGTTCTACTCACGTGTGGATCGACCATTGCGCTCTCTCGAGCAGCACGGACGGCCTCATCGACGTCATCCACGCTTCCACCTTCGTCACCATCTCCAACAATTTCTTCTCCCACCACGACAAAGTACAACGACGGCCATATACATATATATATATATATATATATACACGCTCACTCTGTAACTCTTCTTCCCTAGCTTCTGTGTGAAAATTTTACCTGGATCGATGCAGGTGATGCTTCTGGGGCATAACGATGGGTACAAGGCCGATAAGGTCATGAAGGTTACGATCGCCTTCAATCACTTTGGACCCGGATGTGTAGAGAGGATGCCGAGGTGAGAAGATTCGATACATATATGTTTCAATTACAGATAATTATGTGCTGATTACAAAATAATAATTTCCCAAATGCATGCAGAGTTCGATATGGGTATGCACACGTAGTGAACAACAGATACGACGAGTGGAGAATGTATGCGATCGGAGGGAGCGCAAATCCCACCATCTTGAGCGAAGGGAACTACTTCATTGCCCCGGATGAAAACGGAAACAAGCAGGTGGCGCTATATAATTAATATGCTCTAATTTTCTGTAAGTCGTGATTAATTAGTCTCTGATTTGGGGTTTTATACATATATATATATATATATATATATATGTGTGTGTGTATATATATGAGCATGCAGGTGACGAAGCGAGAGAGTGGCGGGTGGAAGAACTGGAAGTGGAGATCTTCCAAGGACAAATTTCTGAACGGGGCTTATTTTGTTCAGTCCGGGTGGGGAAGTTGTACACCTGGTTATTCTCCGTCGCAGGCCTTCACGGCTGCTCCGGGGTCACTGGTGCCTGCTCTCACCGCCGACGCCGGACCTCTCTCGTGTTCTTATGGAAAATCTTGTGCCGACTAACTAAACCTTCTCGCTCGACTCCATTTCTTTCTTTTCATTTTGATCTTTTCTCTCGGTTAATTTTTCACTCATAAACCTACTTATTCCATCTCTTTTCCGGCTCCAAAAAATGACATGCACGTAGTTTGTACCACCAGCTCCACACGACAAGTGGACTTTTGTCAGATTTTAAATAAATATTTTTTGTTAGATGTGATTTTACCTTATTCCTTTTCCCCTGGTGAAAAATATAAAATTGGGTTGATTTAGGACTCAATTGCCCGTAATTTGGTGCTTATGAATTTATTTCTATTTTGTCCCGATCTTTCACTTTTAATTATCAAATTATATGGGTTCTTAGATCTTACTTATTTTGATATTGGGATTAATATTTTTGGGTCTTTAAATCAACCATTCTTTACTATTTAATAATAAATAGTTAAATACTCAATAATATATAATCATATACTACTCTCCTCCATGACAAAATGCACAAATCATACTATTAACCAAAATAACAAATTTTTGTACTTATGCCCTAATGATTTTTTTGCTTTAATTTGTCCATGTATAAGTTGTATGTTGTAACTCAATTCTCCCGGTATGAGCGTGGACAACCTAAAATCCGGTAGATATTGGCAGAGTCGCCCGAGTCTCCGTGCATAAAACCACAGGTCAGAGGTATCGGACTAGTAGTGACGCTCGTTCCACCGGATGACACTCTGCCTAGTTGCGTTTGAGAATTGAGATGGGGACGATGGGATCCTGTTGAGTATTGTCTATTGAAACGGCGTCCGAGTGGAGGAGTCCTCGCACTACCGAGAAGCGGAACTAGGAACAGAGAGATGACTGTAATGGAGCTGAAAATCAGAGCTCGGGACTACGGTGCCGAGCTAGCCGCCGCTACCCTTCCTCGTGTACCGGCTGGCAGCCATCCTCTTGCGAATTGCCCTTCTTCTCAACAGGTTATATTTCATTTGTTTATTCGTTTTGACGTGCTTGTTCCTCTCCTCTGTCCCCCGGGTTGAATAAATTTGCAACAGGTAAAAGATGTTAGTCGCGAGGAAGTTGATTTCGATGACCCCCTAAGAGCTACTACTCGGAAAGTAGAAGACTTCTCCAAAAATGTGGAACAAGTTGAGCTGGCGACGACAAGGGGAATCGACCATGAATTGAATAAGGTATCATCTAAAGAATGGGCCGCTTTCAAGAGATCCTTGACACAAAGGTTCCCTGTCACACAGACGATCTCGACCACATTGGTAAGTTCGCTTCCTTCGGTGGAATGTGTTATAATTTGAAGTTCAGGCTGAATAATATCGTATCGTATCACAGCGGAGTAGCATGTTGTTTAAGAAATTTGATCGCCCTTTTTTGGGAAAATGGAAAATCGTGAATCAATTTAAATAGCCATTGTCTATGATTTCAGAGAAAGTTCAGTATTTGTGTTCTGTTTTTATGACTTTGGGCGAGTAAAGCGTGGAAATGGAAAACAGTGAATCAATTCAATTAGCCACTTTGTCAAGTATTTGTGTTCTGTGTTTATGCACTTTGGGCAATTAGTGCACGTATTTTATTTTTCGAGGAAGGCCGTCTCATTTTTTTTGTTGATACTTTTCACTTAATTTCTGTTGCAGACTTCGGATATTGTAATGAGAAGTGACAGAGGTGTGATATCTGAACTTTATAATCACATTGTATTAGTCGAGTAGAATATCACCATCTGGTTTGGATTAGACTGGCATCAAGAGTTTAATTTTAGTTTATGTGGGTTCCATTAGCTCCAGAAAAATCATTGGCTAGTGTGCATCTTGATGAATTGGATGACCCCAAAAAATTTGCTGAAAAGGAGGCCAGGGTTCTGACAAAGCAAGAGTATTTGTCACAGCTGAATGAATTTAAAGAAGAAATAAGGCGTGCATGGTTAGCAGGGGATCGTGTTACATCTCTCAGAACTTCCATCAAGGCTAGTATAACTTAGTGTTTTTCCATGGGGATTGAGGAGGTGCCTCCATTAATTTGAACGTTTATCTATTTGACAAGAAATGTCAATTATATGTGGCTTCTGCTCTCCAGGTTGCAAGGCTTCTACTGGATACGTCTGTTTTACAATTTTATCCGACACTCTTTGTTTTAGTGATAGATACTATGGACATGCTTGGGGATTTGGTCTGGGATCGCATCAAGAAAAAGGCTGAATTTTCTGATGATGGAAGTCAAATATGCAGTTTGTCAGGTCAGACTCAGTGTTTCTAGTTATCTTTTTAGGCAGCATCTTTTGTTCCATTTTTTTGTGAAGGTAGCATAACTTGTCGCGGAGTTGGACATGGCAAAGAAGCTCTTTAAAATCACAGAATGGTAGCACAATGATTTTGAACCAAGTATAAAAAGTACAGGTCATGAGTCATTCTCTGTTCAGAGCTAAAGGTCAATTAGAAGATCGATGGAACATATGGATAAAGACTCCGTTTCCATCTTAATTACATATTTTAAATTGTGGTCCATGACTTTAACTGCTACAGATATCTTCACTTACAAACTGTGTTGTGTTGTTGTTTAAAGACCATACAAATAGTTTTTCTTTTGGGGTCAAGATCCATAATCCCATACGACAAAAATCTGGTGGTAGTATTATGTGGTGCAGGGGAAGTATTTATTCAGAGCTTGGCTGTATGTGTCGAGGAGTACAATATGTGTGCTTCATGTGCATTATCTTAGCCTTGGTCTGTGAATTGACCAGTCTGTGCATTAATGAGTTTTTTATATAAAATTCAGTGCTAATTGTTTTTCCTTTCTTTTTTTTTTCCTGAAGTTTAGAACTTGAAGGTCTCTAACAATGTCCTTTGATTTCCACTGGTTTCTGGATGCTTCTAAAGTATATTTCATTAGAACTTGCTGGATGTTTTTCAGGAACCTTTACCTCAAATGATGTCTGCTCCGAGGCCAAGGAGACTTGTTCGAACTGGTTCTGCAAAATTGGTTCCATCCGTGAGCTTCTCCCACGAATGTTAAGTCCCTACAGTAATTCTATCTTCTTTAGTGGTTTCTCACATGCGAAATCTTTCCTGAAAATCAATACCTCTCACCCCCTCCTGTGACTACTGAGCTAATGGCCTAGTCATTAAGGGAATAAAGCCATCTATGTTATATTTAAGTTGGCTCTTTTATACTGTCAATATACTCACTTGATAAGTTTTACCAATATTAGTTTCCTGAAGACTCTGGTTTTGCATGGACTCTTACTTCTTACTGGAAAGTTTGAGGGGAAAATGTTTCGTCATAAGAAGCTAAGTTGGAGTAGTAGAAATTATTTGTCAAATTAGCAAGTGGACATGGAGGTAGATTCAGGTTTCGAGAAGCTAGGTTGAGTGATTTGAGCTGCTCCAGGCAGGTCAGAAAGACCCATGTCATGGAAAAGCTAATGTTTGGGCTGACAGGCTTGCCAGAGAGGGAGTGATTTACCAGCACTTCGCTTCTGAATCTTCTCTACATATCTAGTTATCTTGTGACTCTTTTCTTTTTTCTCACTTTTGTTTGACCTGGCTTTTGCCATGTGTCTTCTCTCCTTTGAGACTTTTCCACTCCTCTTTTGTGCTCTGGTATTTTTAGTTCTTAATAAAATCCATAGTCCTCCCCACCCAAAAAAAAAAAAAGCTACTTTAGTACTTGATGAAATATGGAACCATGTGGCCTGCAATGTGTTGTTTACTGCACTTTGGAGAAGTATCTCAGTTAACTTTCAAAAAAAGAAAAAAAAAAAAAAAGAATATTGTCAGGACACAATTAAGAACTGCTATTCATGGAAAAAAATGATTGTAGAAAAAGAAACTTAAAAAGATGGATATTTTGTTGTCCTTATAGTGAATATTTAATTTTGGCTGCAGTTATTTGGAGCTTGCCATTCTGCATTGTTACCGTTTCCTGCAAGACAATTTTTTTGCTACTATCCAGCGCCTAACAATGATGATGCGAGGCATAGCAGATCCACTAGCTTACATCTATTGCCATCTGTACATGGTTAGCTGTGTTCACAAGTTGCCTTTACCTTCTACAGGTACAGCTGAAACATGTACTTACACATGTTGGTGATTATTTCTCTGTGATAAATAGATCTTGGAATGAATATACACGTTTGTCTCTACATGTGTTTGTGACATGATATGTCCATATTTGCAGTGGTATTTGCAATAACACTAGTAGAGATGTTTCTCCAGTTCAGTTGTTGGTCATGTATGGCTAAATCAAGGCAATGTTGTGTTCAAGTGGGGAAATTATTTGTTTATATCTATTTGTGATTGATTGGGTTTATATTAAATGTTTCTTTCTTCTCTTGGGTTCTCCTTCATTCTCTGTGTCCACAGATTTTCTGATCGACTCCATTAGTGACATTGAAACTGCATTGAAAAGGATTGTCTTGGTAAAAGAAAGCTCTGAAGAAAACTATGAGCACAGAAAGATGCTATTTAACCTGATGGAGCCTACCATTGAGTGGATCATGAAATGTGTTTTTAGAGGCTGCTCTCAGGTCAGTAACAGGGAAATATTGTTTAATTGACCTCAATATTTGTGTATTGTTTAACTTTTCAATGACCAGTTGAGATTTTGTTGCTTTTACTTTTTGGCCTGGCTGTGTTTGTTTTCCTTATTCCGTGAAAGCTAGAACTTGCTATCTTTCTTTTGCTTATATAAAAGACGAAAACCTCTTGGTTGTTTGTTTGAACTTTTGTGTTGTGCTATCTAAGTCAAGAACTCCTTACTGTTGAATTGGAAGATGAAATCTATATTTCAATTTCACTCAACGCAGAGATTTGTCAAGTATAGGATTGCTGTATGCTATCTTCTTTCAGTGGTATAAATTTAAATTTGAGGTCAACCCGTTAGCTTATTTTATTGAGTGATCCGGTTTATCAAGTAAATGAAATGCTTAATGTTATTATAAGGTATAGCTGTCTTCATCAAGTAAGATTTCTTCATTGCTTCCTAAAATTTTATACAAGCATTATAACCTTATTGATAGGTTCAGCTGGTGGTGACAGCATATACAAGTATTATGAGAAAAGAAAGATATGTTATTGAATTTGGTAGGAAAAGGTCAAAAACACATTTACCAAAGCTCAAATCTGTTATAGAACATGGCAGTGACTACCGGTTCGATTCAGTTGTCCTATGAGCAATTTCTGTGATAATTTAGTCAAGGGAAGGAAAAGTAAACTGTCATTGTTGCTTCTCTCAATTGATAAACCGCTGATGATAACTTTGGACTTTCCTTTTGTAGTCCAAGATCAATGATGTTTCGGTGAAGGTAGGGTTAGGCAGGAATCAGTTGACCATGACTGAGAATGTACCATGCATCTCAATCATTCTGCATCATTTTATCAAACAACTGCCAATTGAAGTTGTAAACACTAAGGCATGGGAGATTTTGCAAGTTATTGAATGCTGTAACGATATTTCCCTTGACCAGGTATAAGTCTGATGACCTCTTGTCCGGTTTTGCTGATTACTGGATAAGGATCTTTATTAGAATTTGTCAAGAGGTGTAAACACAGTCTTTTGACATCAGTTTACAGTATTTCAACTTCAGGTTGCTAGGGCTTAAACTCTCCGAGTGCAGACCAACAAGGAATGTAGCAGATGCAATAATTGGTAGGATATTTCAGGTATTCTTTCTTCTTTCTCTTTTTAATACCTTTGTTGGTATTGTCAATTTAATCATGTATGCTGTGAACCTATTGCTGTAGAGAGGATTTCTGGGAATTGCTTCTATACTAAGAAATAATCTTTTGTGATGCTGGTGTACGTATATTGTTCCCTTTATTTGGATGAAAAGTCTATTTCTCCAACTGCAGGCTGGTTCTCAGCTTGATGACATTTATAAGTATTTGAAGGTTGCCGATGCTTACTTGGACCTAGTCCTTCAGTATCAAATGGTAAGTTTGCATTCATGCAAGTTGGTTTCAGTTTGGTGATATCGTAGTGTGTTGCTAATCCTTTCCGTACTTTGTTTTTGTTGAGTATCAATTGTATCACCTTTTCAAGTACAATGTTATATTACAGCTGGGAAGCTAGTTATTAGATGACATTCTTCACATCACAAGGCACTCTTGCTGGTAGTTACAGCCTCTAAAAGAAAAATGTCATTTATGACAGGATCAATATTTAGCCATCATCTTAGGCGGTATCTTTGTTCGAATCGGCAGCAAAAGAGCTACTGAAGATGAGTCAGACAGCCTACAATCCATTTATGGAAAGATTCTTAACCACTTTTGCAACTTAGAGGACATCTTTTCTCTTGTAAGATGCTTCAACTACTTGCAGTCCCCAATTTTTATGCTTCAGGACACATTTTTCTTCCTCTTCCATGCTTGCAGGCACAAATTCTATTACATTACCAACCCAAAACCGATAATAAGAAAAATTATTTTAGAAACTTAAATATCTTTGGAGCATACAATTCCCCAGCAGTGTCATGAGAAGACTAAGCATTTTCTATTTGTAACTTTTTTTCTGATGCTACCTCAGGACTATTTTATAGAAATTTTGGACACAGTACATGGAGTTTCACGCAATACCGTAAATATGCGTATTCTCAAGAAGGCAACAAGGTGTAATTTCAATTGGGTCAATTACTTTTCTATATGTATCTTAAACAGGGAATGCATATCCTGTTGGCAAATTATACTGTCATATAAGTATGTTTTAGTGATGTCTATGAGTTTGAACAGGAATGGTTATATTCAAGACCCCAGGATGATACAATTGCTTTTTGAGGTAGCTCGTTCTTTACATGATAGCATAGACTATGCCAATATGAAAAATGAGGACCATCAACAGCCTTCACATCATATCTGTCTTTTTGTGTCAAAGGTAAGATGTTCCTTGTCTACATTTTAATTTGCATACATTGGAGAGAGATTTATCATCTTGAATTGGGTTTTAGGTTGACTTTGTAGCTGATCTAGAACAACATTTGACATTCTTGATTGAATGTCGAGCGGTCTTTCGTAACACTAATGAGATCAAGGTCTGAAAACATTCATCCTGCTCCTTGCGGCACATTTTATTGTGGACTTTTCGACGCTTTATTACCCATTTACCACTATTGCCTCGTTTTGAATCTTGGTTTCAAATGATAGGAAACACTTGTGCATTCTTGCAACTCTTTGGCTGTTAAGGCTATCAGGGATGAAGAAAAACGTTTAGACTTTGTAAGATCTTGTATTGCATTTAATGAAGTGACGATACCCTCGATCACAAATGTCATTGGGCGCATGAACTCGTATCTGGAAACAGCTGAGGTAATAATCTTAATCCTTGTCACTTGTGGTCCTCTTTTTCTGTCCCTGTATTAATTCACTTGTATGGTTCCTCAGGTTGCTCTATTGGGTGGCTTAGTTCCTCATACAGACGAACTAATCGAATCAGCTATTGACACTTTAAGAAGTCTAGAAATGAGTGATGGTTGTACCCTTATCTTAGAGACGTCATATGCCAGTTATTGTATTTACTGCACATTTTGTATTTTGTGTAAGCTTTTGTTCATTCAGACTTTTCTTGGGTATAGGCGCACAACTACCGAGTGGTGTGGGAGGTATTTTTCCTCTAGTGCGCAAACTGTGCAGCTTCTTAGTTATAGTTCCAGGTTATCTCTCCCCGCATACCTTCATATCCTGTCTGAAGGATTTGTTTTCGTAATTCATATCTTCATTGAGGTATTTATGCTAAAACCATTCTGTTTCTGTGAAGGTAATTTAGATGAAGGAACCACATGGGCTCCTAGGAACATAATTTCCACAGTAAATCCAGTTTCATGGTAAGCGTCTTAATGAGATTGAAGAGCTGAATCCTTGAGTTTTAAATTCTGCTTACTCTAACACTTTTTTTGTCCAGTACAATTCCTGAATTCAGGATAAAAACATTTTGTGCAGTACTTTTACTGTCTGCTGCTCTCGCACAAGATAAGCTTCCTTACCATTCAGACAACAGGGAGGTACCCTTTTTATTAGTTTTTGGCTACTCTTTAGTTTCTCTTAAATATCTTGAGAGACAATGGCTTTTACATAGGGTGTTGGAGACAGGTGGTTCATAGAAAAAATGAATTTTAAAGGTGTAAGAGTGAAAAGTGCAGAAGTATTAGGCGAGAATCTGAGTAGAGAACCTGATATAGGTTTGATGTCAAAGGTGTACGGGAAAATAGAGATCATCCACCAAGCTTCCTTCTTCAAACTGAAATTTGTAATACACATTAGAAGAGTATACGCATGCGTCAACGCACTAAAAGTTACAACTAGATACATGAAATTCCACAATGGCTTTTGTTATGTTTATTTTTTGCAACTTGCATTGACAAAAATATTCGTATTATTCTTTATCCTGGAAATATTTACAGATCGTGGGCAATGACCAACTTTTCTTTGGGGAGCCATCTTACTTCCGAGAACTTGAGTCAATATCCAGCGTTGTGCTTCAAAACCTGATTGATGGAGTCCAACAAGAGTCATCACCGGTATTTAGTTCTTTCTTTCTTGCGCCAAGGGTGATGCGTGCCTGTAACACAAGAAATTTAAAGTGCAAATCTCTTTCTCTTTCAGGTTGTGCGTGGAAATCTTGCACTTGAAGCCTGTAATTGCGTTGTTTCATCTTTTGAAGTAGGCCCATTCAGCACAGTGAAGCTTCTCTTCATTAATCTCAGGACAACATGTCATTTATATATTTTGTATCTTGCAGGCTAGTCATGAAACAACACGCATCTGCGCTAAACTGATGGAAATAGCCAAGTCCTGCTTGCAATCAAAGCATGGGTATCTGCAGAACACTCTGAGAGTAACAAACAAATACATAGCAAATGTTCCCGTGAACGTGTCAGCGTTTTCTGCTCCAACAATTCAAAGAGAGTCAATCTCTTCATCTCCACTTCAGTGACATGGTGATTCGTGTGACAGCTTTTCAGAATTGTAGGTGTTTTCGGACGGGCATATTGGAAAGAGATCAAGGACATCTCGGTGTGAATATTTTAAGAGGACTGCCCATCCACTGTGGTTGTGAATCTCGTCTTTTTGCCTCGATTACCTGTGTTTTCTACTGAGATCTGCCAACTAGGACAGGCATCCATTGGACAAAGGTGAAAGACCTGTCCTCGACAGGAAAATGTAATGGGCTTCGTCTGAACTTTTTTGAAGTTTTTGTTCGTTGTACATATAAGATTAACATATTCAACCATTGATGTGAAAAAAATACGATATGCTACCAACTTATTAGGTATATGTGGCAACCTGGGCAACTTTTTCACCCCAGCTTTGCAGCCCCAAATCATACGTGAATGAGCATTTTACTCAATCCTGTTATCTTCTTAACCTGGTTCCTACTCATCACTTGTCTGAGCTCTGCAGCCTCCGGCCATCTCTCAACCTGAGCGTACAAGTTTGAGAAAACAACGTATCTCCCACTATGCGATGGCTGCAACTCCATCAACCTCTTCCCTACTTCTTCACCAAGCTCGGTCTCACCGTGCATTCTACATGCCCCCAAAAGGGCACCCCACACAGAACCATCAGCTTCCACCGGCATCCTCCTTATAAATTTTATCGCTTCCTGCACTCGTCCTGCCCTTCCCATCATGTCGACCATGCAGCCGTAGTGCTCCATCCTCGGTTCAATCCTGAACTTCTCTTGCATTGACTCGAAGAAAGACGCTCCCCGGTAAACCAGTCCAGCGCGTGAGCAAGCTGTTAGCACGCCAACGTATGTGATGCTGTTGGGTGTCAACCCTTCCTCCTGCATCTTATCAAACGTGAGTATCGCTTCTCCTTCACGTCCATTGGAAGCTAGAGCAGAGATGATAGCGTTCCAAGTGCAGCATTCCCTCGCAGGCATCTCGTCGAACACTTTGGTGGCGTAATTCAAGTGACCTTTTTTCCCATACATATCTATAAAAGCCGTGCCGAGAAAGGGTGTGACTGGAATTGCTTTCCTAATTACGTACGCGTGAACTTGTTTCCCTTGGCCGAAGGCAGTCTCCTCGTCTGAATTAGCGAAGCAAGAGAGTATGCTCACCAAGGTAGCCTCATTTGGTGCCACTGCGCGATGAATCATTTCTTCAAATAACTTCATTGCGTCACGAAAACGCTGATTTCTTACTAACCCGTTTATTGTAGTCGTCCAAGATACTATATCTCGGTCAGGCATTTGATCGAAGAGAGAAAGCACGGAACTGGGATCTCCATTCTTGCCGTATGCGTCGAGCATCGAGTTGAAGGAAACAATATCCGGGTTCGGTATCTCTTGAAACACTTTGTGGGCATCACTGACCTCCCCAATACCAGCGTAGAATTTCAAGAGACAGCTATTAATAACATCATCGAAGGCTAATCCTCGTCGAACGACTTGGGCGTGGACAGATTTTACAGTGGGCGAGGAGAAAGATGCAGCGGCTTGCACGACGGAAGGAAAGGTGTGGCCGTTAAGACACATTTGGAGGGAGAGCATGCGGGTGAAAAGGATAATTGAGCTTCCCGGGTTGTGCAGATGAAGATGAGCTCTGATAAGCGTGTTACAGAAGAAGGTTGCTCTTGAATTTGGGTTTCCTGGGTCTGGAATGAGGAGCCCTCCGGTGATAAGAAGCGTCTGAATTTGATTAACATGATTGACTTGTTTACAGTCGCGCTGAAGTATTTCAAGCAACCGATGCGCAGAAAACAAGAAAGCTTTGCGCATCTATAATTTATTTGTTTCTGAGAATTTCAGAATCCTACTATTCTCAGTGAAAATGACCAATCGAGATCTACCAGTTGCAATCAAAACCTCATTACAATGGTGGAAGAACAAGAATGAAATACATTACAGGATGGAAATTTCGTCGGAAATCATTCACGCTCCGGAGATGGAACAAACTCAATAAAGGACCGAGTAATTAAAAGACGTGCGGAAGCATGATGCTTTTTTAATACGAAAAGCATCATTCTTCTAACACAGTAAAATTAAGATCAAGAGAACAAGACGTTGAAAGTATTAAATATTAATTGTCAAAATTCACCGAGTCTCCAATGACTAGTATATATGCTTCGTCACTCCGACCGGTCAGAACTGCACACTAATGCTCATGGAGTCATGGAGGTGGCTTTGCTCAGAATAACCTGTTCTCATTGCTCTGAACACCACAAGCCACGACCTTGCTAGACCTGACCTTTTTCCAGTACCAAACCACGGCCCCAACGCCGATAGCTCCAGCAACCGACACTGCAGTCGTCGTTCCTGCAGCAATCAACCCAGTGTGAGAAAACGATATTGATCAGTACTCAATTAGGGGCAGCTCTATGTTACTCTACCTGCTATCACTCCAGCCCTGCTCTTGTTCCCCAACGAAGATTCATCTGCAAGAAAAAGGAGGGCTCCCTTGTTATTGAACAGATTACCCAACAAACAGCAAATTAAACAGGAAGAAGATCTATTATGTGTACTTAATTAATACACCCACCCGTGCAGTAAGTGGTGACATTCCCTTCATTACAGAGACACAAGAAGCTCTGCGACTCGGTCTCGTACCCACAAGTGCCCCCGCCCTTGTCGTAATCCTGACATTGAAGACAGGGGGTCGTCACCGGAATCTCGTAATCGACTCGAATCCCATACTCGGGAACCTGATCGTACGGCCGACTCGCCCCGACTATTTTCCAGTACACGCTCGTGTAAGTCGCACAGTGCTGCAGCATCAACCGCAAGGACTCTGTTGCCTTGGGGTAATACGAGCAGCAGGAAATCCTCTCGCTGAGCGCGGAGGGGCAGTCGGGCAAGTTGCGGCAGAGGTAGCTGGAACTATCGCAAGAGGAATCGCACTTTTCCGGGAACCGCTCGCAGTATCTCGGCTTGGGCTCCACTATGACGGCGCGTTCGTCGCAGTTGAAGAAGAGGTAGTCGTTCTGGGTGGAGAGGGTGAAGCGGGTGCTGGTGTCGAGACTGAAAGGTCTGGTGCGGCGAAAACGAACCCCGTCGTTGCAGCTCCACATGTAAGGATCTGTGACTATTAAGTGGGGATCGGTGTAGCTTATAGATCGAACAGGGTATCTCCCTGACGGTGTTCGGAGCTCAAGCGCGGATGAATTAGTGCAGACCAGGATGTTCCTGTAATATGGGCTTCCACAGCCTTCGTCTATACCGAATGGGTAATTGATGGGGATGTTGCCACATGACGATCTGCAGATATCGGATTGAGCTGAACATCTGAAGATTAGGCGGAGGATCATAAGGAACAAGCAAACAGAGTAGCCATTTGATCGGAAGAACGGAGAAGCCATAAAGAGAGAGAGAGAGAGAGAGAGAGAGAGGAGAGATGTCAAAGAGAGAGCATTGCTTCAAGAAGTGATATATTATGGTACTGGAAGGCAAGAGAATTGATTACATAAATGTTCATCAAAAGAAGAAGCCGGATTCTCTCATTGGCCTTTCTTCTCTTTACTTTGGTAGTTCTGTCTTCCGCTTTCTCTTTTGCTTTCGACGTGTAAAGAGATACAGCACGAATTGCAGTTTTAGATGGCTCCTGCTCGCTTCTTCTTCCTTCTCAGACTCAAATTCAGTCGACCCAGAATAGTGAAAAGAAGCTTGAGCTTACATATTACTCACTCGAAGCTTTCCGATCGAAGGCAAATAGTGAAATTCACTAATTCAGTAGACGTGTCACCAAATTCATTATTTTTGGAAGCCATGAACGGTAGGGTGACCGTTGACTGATTTTATATATATGCACGGTGACAGATGGCAATTTGAGGAGCCACGATAGTATGCCATGTCATCGTGGAAGAAAAATGTTCCCTCGCCTTCGCCGTTCGAAACGCCTTAGCCAACAGACAGCTTGATATTGCCCTGCCCTGCCCCTTCCGTCTCGTGGCCGAGCGGTTTAGAAATATAAGCTGAAAAGGATGGCGTTGCTAGGAGCATCTAAAACCCTACATTCCAGGCTCTTCGGCTTAACTCGACCCTTCTCTGCATTCTCTCACCGTCGGACCCCCATTCGCTCCATGGCAGATTCCGCAGCAACTTCTGAATTCAAGAAAGTTCAAATTCAGAGAGACGATCAGTCTGTCAGTATTCATCTCGTTTTACTATTCCTTTTTTTATTTTTTGAGATTTTCTGCTCCGATTTTGCGAGTCTTAGGTCTTGATCAAGAGGCATTTCATGGGTATTTTCTTTTAGGAATGAATTAATCTATCCATTGATTCACTCTATTACCCACAATCTCCTGAAATTTTTTCTGAAGTTTCTACTTGGATCGCTGTCAGACCTTTGATGCGTACGTGGTCGGAAAGGAGAGCGCTCCAGGTGTAGTCGTGCTTCAGGAGTGGTGGGGCGTCGACTATGAGATCAAGAACCATGCCTTGCAAATATCCAAAATGGGACCCGGATACAAAGCACTCATTCCCGAGTAAGATTTTTCAACATCTTTTACACGCTTTTGAATTCTGGTATTGGGTGATGGATTGTTGTTGTGTCTCTGCGATGATTTGAATCGTGTGATATGATTTTATGGTTTTCAGTTTGTATCGGGGAAAAGTTGGATTGGATGCAGCCGAAGCACAGCATCTAATGGACGGTCTGGACTGGCAAGGGGCCGTTAAGGACATCCATGCTTCAGTCAGTTGGCTCAAGGCAAATGGATCTCAAAAGGTGCCTAAACTGCTTCTATTTTCTAGTATTTATACAGTTTATGAGTGGAATATCCGACTTATACAATTTGGGATTGATTTGAGAATCGGGATAAAATGTCAATTCGAATGCTTTCTCAGCACCTAATCACTAAAGACCTTGTATGTTGAATTCTACTGTTTATTAACCTGAAAATCAAGAAATAACCTTTATAGATATCTGATGAGACCTATGCTCAGCACGAAGATTTAAAAAACTCAAAAGAGAGGAGTAAAACACGTCCCAGAAACAGCCAAATAGTCGTCAACAAAATTTATTTATTTCCATTAGGGTTTTCCTTTTCCAATCTTCCATTGTTCATAGATTTTTCTTGTAGCACAAATAATGTTCTATGGTAAGTAACTAAAAGTTTTTGGAGCCTCTATGTTTGGGGTCGGAGGCAAACACTCCCAAGCTAGTGAGAACTAAAATTTACTAAATAGAGTAATTATCTAACTTTATCTCTAAATAAACAACAGTATGTGCAGTACACTGAAACAAAAAGAACTTCAGTTTCACTTCTTAGCATCAGTTCTTCACTGAAGTAATTCATTTTGCAAATCTCTGTTTAGTGCAACTTAAGAGATCCCTCCCTCCCTCCTTCCTCCCTCTTAATTATGTAATCGTTCTTTGTAAGTCCCCCTTTTTTATTTGTTTAATCTTTTCTCTATAGGTGGGTGTGACTGGATATTGCATGGGTGGTGCTTTAGCCCTTGCTAGCGCTGTTCTTGTCCCTCAACTTGATGCTGTGGTAGTGTTCTATGGTATTCCATCACCAGAGCTTGCGGACCCTACTCAAGTAAAAGCACCTGTGCAGGCACACTTTGGGGAAACAGACAATTTTGTTGGCTTCTCTGATATGACGGTATGGTCACTTTTTCTTCCTGGTATTGCCACCATGAAAAATAATTTTTTTGGCAACACGATATGATTTTATTGTTTTCACTGGTTTTAATTTATCAATTCACGGTTGGTATTGGTTACTGTCATATTTCTGGGTGTGTTGCAGCATTGCATCATCTTCTCATTGGTGCTTTCTAAGACGTTAATTTGCACCATACCATAGATAGGAAAATATTGATAGGTGCAGCATGAGCTGTTAAGATTTATTATTCAATACAACATGTAATGGAAACTAAGATATCTCTCTTGATAGTGGATATCGTCTTTTATTTGTGGCTCATAGAATATATTCCATATATACTTAATCATATGATTGGCAAATGAGGGGCCAAATCTAACTGAAATCATCTATTTCAGGCTGCAAAATCTCTGGAGGAGAAACTGAAATCATCAGGAGTTCCTCAGGAGCTGCACATTTATCCCGGTGTTGGGCATGCCTTCATGAACACATCCCCTGACGCCGTGAAGAGAAGGAAGGAGATGGGGATCAAGGACGAGAACAAGGAAGCGGCTGAATTGGCCTGGTCACGCTCCAGTTCTTGGATGAGCCGCTACTTGTCAGCATGATTGACATGAACTTTCTTGTTGGGGAATATGACCTTCTAGTTCTTACTTACTGTGAATGAAAATAGACCGCTAGAAACTCTGCTCTTTGTGAAGTGGTTCCATGGACAGGAGTCATTATCACTTATCCTTGTGTAATAAGTGTTAAAAATGAGCATGTATATATGGTTGCTGTTAGCTGATCTTTTTATTAGGGAGAATTGGTACTAGAAAGAGCAACTGATCTGTCTTCAAGCCATCCGCTAGCTTCGGATACGTTTGCTTAGGACTTTGGAGTGCATTCAGTTCGATCAGGTTTAGCGAGTGGAAGTAGGGAAGTGAACTGCTGAACTTTAGTTCAATTATGCAATAAATAAAATTAGTCCTTGATAGATAGAGGAGGACAATAATTAAATAATATGTGATGGGGATTGGGGTTGGTCAGTGTTAAAAATATTATTTCATATAAAATGATAAAATAAAATAAAATTATAAGTTATTAAATGTAGATTTGCTTATATTTAGATAGGATAATATTGACTATAATATATAGTAAATTGGAATTGAGATTTTACAAACCCGAAAGCGCCCCCTATGGATTGGATATTCGGAGAAAATCTCTCACGAACGCCAAAAGACTCATTTGCCCCCCTTCCCGCTGCGTTACCCTGAAGAAGGAAGACGCCGTAGACCATCCTTCCTGTTCAGAAGAACTACGGACCCTGAATAACACATTGTAGTTGTTGGAAAGCAATCCCCCTCTCCTTTTTTATCGAATTTTTATCCGGTTCTCTTATTCTCCAGACTGTCGGCTGCTTCTCTCTAATCAGACGAAGCTCGGCTCATCTAGGGTTTACCTCGGTACTCCGATGGATTTAGAGGTTGTCGGGCGTCATGCCCTCCTCTTCGACGACGACGCCATGGCAGCTTTTGTTAACTCACCCGACGCTCTCCTCCGGTGGAACTCTCTCCTCATCGATCGCTATGACGTCCGTCACCTCCTCCAACAAGTGCCTCCTCGTGCCAAAAAACGTCGCGTCCCACCTGTCGTCGAGTCTGATGGCGTCTCTCGTGTTGATCTCGATAACGAAAGATATCTCGAGTTGCCTCCCGAGGAAGAAGGCGATTTTGCTTCAGGTTTGTCTCCACCAGTTATCGATCTTCCTATTCCCACCTTTCGCTTTCATTCCTTTCTTAAGGTTCTTTACTTTTTACTGTCGACTGGATATTGAAGTTGGTGGCGTTATGGCTCATTCCTGCCATTTGGGGAACGCTCTATTAATATTTGTTGCTATCATTGTGGCAACTGGAAGCTCTTTGTAATTGTCTGGACCCTTCACTGCTCTATACTAAGCCAAACTGGTTAGGTAGTAAGTTATTGTAGTCGAGCTGGAAATTTTGTCACTAAAATGTTGTTGTTTTTGTTCAATATCTTAGATGCTGAAGAGCTATATAATATGGCTTTATGGTTCAGCAATATCGTGGATTTTGGAGATAATCCCTACTCTTTTTGGCAGAATTTTCTGCTTCTAATGTTATGGCTAACTGGAACATGACTACGTCTAGGAGCCATCTGATGTGAAGAATAACATAAATGAGGCTAGATTTTACTTGATGAAGGATAAAGTGGTTCCATTGTTTTTCAGTAAGCCAAATCTTGATCGCTTTTCCCATCACACAAAGTTGTTAATACTGGTTTAGTGAGAGCGTCCACCTTATCTGAGGGTGAATAGTTCCTAGAATATCTAATTTGTTTCTTAAACTTATATCCCCTGTTAATGCAGTTAAATCTATTCCATTTGAGCTTAGACAACATTGATTATCACGACGAAGGTGGACATTTATTATCTTACCGAAGGGTGCAATCCCTTTCATTTTGTGAATGAGAGGTGCGGCCGTGGTTATTTTTCTCTGAAGCGGATATGTCAGTGTCTTTACTGTTTACTCTCTCAATGTTATTCTAACTACTAGGAAAACATAGGAAATAAGTTTAGAGGTTGCATTAGTGGTTTAAGGATGTAGTGGTGTCTTTATTTTCTAGTGGAAATTGCATTTCCAATATCTTCTTTAAAGAATTTTGAGTTATCATTTTGAAGTTAATACTTTTCAATACTCTATCTAGACCATGCAAATGTACATGCTAGTCTCACATTGTTAATATCATTAGTGTTACGATTTCAAAGTTTGCAGGAGGGTTGCTTATCATTTGATATCTCCAGAGTGACAAGTAAGATGCTTTTGACCCATTCTGCATTTATTTTCCACCTTCACCAATTGCTTGCTATATATCAGAAATGCCTACAAGGGATCTTCATGTTTCATATAATCTTGGTCTAAGATTTTCTATTTTCATTTATGCAGCATCAGAAAAACCAGTGGCATCTGCAGCTGATGCCTACAATGCAGTTGGGTTTTCCTATGAGAGCATGGGTACTTGTGCTGACTACCGAAATTCTGATGCCTCATTTGGAAATACTGAGTTCCATCCACCTTTTCCTGTTCCAGAAAGCCTCCAAAAGAGCATAGTAAGTACTGGCTTCCACAATTCCTTCTTTGGTCAATAGTGCTTTCCTGTATAAGACATATAACAGTATCTTGTTGATGCTTTAGTGTTAATACTGCTTCCTCTCCAAGGGAGCCACATGATATAACTGTTCAAGGGTCATACGTTATTCTAAGGCTTACCATTTCTAAGTTTCAGATCTTGGAGCCAGATGGAAAGTTCTGAACTAAGGTTTTGATCTCTCATGACCAAACAAGGATGATGCAGGTGGGATTAGAATGATATATTTGCAATATGCAGGTGGGATTAGAATGATATATTTGCACTATGTTATGGAGAAATAAAATTCTGCATGGTCAGTTTAATCAGAAACTGCGGCGATTTCATCTTCATTGAGTTCCATTCTTTTCTATTGTACCTGAATATCATGTCATTTCATGTCAGCTTGAAATGCTTTCATAAGGGTTTGCACATTTTCATTCAATTTTTACTTTTCAATTCAATTCCTTTACTATTCATTTTCTGAAAAAAATCGTGCTCATATAATTTTGTAACTCTTTCCGAAATAGTGTTTGTAGAGCAGTTCAACGAGGACATACCTCTTGATCATTCGTGTAATTAATTTTCTTTTCATAATTGTTGAGTTTTTTTTTTTTTTTTTTTTTTGTCTTATTGTAGCCTCCAACGGAGAAGTTACACCAGATAATTTCCAGAACTGCCAAGTTTGTTAGTGAACATGGTGGACAGTCAGAAATAGTGTTGAGAGTTAAACAGGGGGACAATCCAACATTTGGCTTTTTGATGCCTGATCACCATCTTCATCCCTACTTCAGGTTTCTGGTTGACCATCATGAACTTTTGCAACCAGATACCAATCCAAAACCTAAAGAAGAGAAGAATGGTGGTGGGGCTTTGTCTTTGCTTGGATCAGCTTATGGAGAGGATGATGATGACCCAGACGAGCCTCTTTTCGAAGCTAAAGAAGTGCAAACTGGTCATAGTGCGGAGTCTATGAATGAGACAACTCATACCTCTGAGAAATTGGAAACTCCTAACAGTTCTATTAGTGGGGATAAAGCAATTCTGATGCGGACATCTGGATCTGCTTATGATAGGCCTTCTTTGTCCAAAAGGAAACTGTCTGTTTCTACAGTCTCCTCTGGGAGCAAGGATAATGTTAAGAAACGAGATAGAGAAAGTGTTGGTTCACTTGGTAATACTGTTAGTAAGCAACAAACTTCCCTTGCCCCAAGCACCTCAGAGGCAGAGCCTTTTATTTTGGAGCCTCCATCTTCAGTAAAGAGAATGGTTGACAAAATAGTTGATTTTGTTCTTAGAAATGGGAAGGAATCAGAAGCAATTCTAATGGAGCAAGACAGCACAAATGAGAAGTTTCCATTTCTTCTTCCTCAAAACCAGTATAACCCTTACTATGTGAAGACTCTCCAGAAAGCTGAAGAGGTATGATACTTCTATTTCTTGCAAAATCTAGATTATGAGCTTGCAGGCTTAGATAGTGTCTTCTCTCCCAACTTTCTCACTTCTACTCAAACTTGAAGCTGTGAATATCAGATTATTGCTTTGCATTTTCCAGTTTATGATTGAAATTTCACTTTAACCCATGATAGATTTTGTGTCTCGTTACTTTTGTTGGTCTTGAGTGTCACAACTTCCTTGTCTGTCATAATAAGGTAAATTTAATAGTTAATACTTTGGTTTTCATTGATATTTGCTTTTAAAAGGATGTAGTTTTGATGGGCTGGCTTTGAAAAGCCAGTCGCACCATTTATTATGCTAAGGCCCCTTCTAACTGGGTCAATGTTCTTGATACGATCTTTCAGATCCATATAAGAATGCAACCAGCTAGACAGGATTCAGGTTTGGTGTAAGCAGTAATTGTGTCGGCTGATACAGATTGAACTGCAAATCCTCTATCTGCCAATGTCTTCCTACTTCTCCGCCCAATACTTTTTATATAATTTGCTCTTTCTTTTATTGGCTCTGTTCTTCTTTTTTATCATTTTCAACAAAATCTCTGACTTGCATGATTAGTAAAAAATGATTGAAAAAGAAAGCACCTAGTGTTGATTAACTTTCTTAGCTGTTGACAGCCCAACTGGGTCATGCTGATTGCCAAAAAATATGGTTATTGGTATCTAATATACTAGTTGTTTCAAAAAATTGATGTCCAAGTTACTACAAGGAGATGTGCTTATATGTGATGCATTTTCAGCATTATCAACTGAGTGGACAGAGTCATTGTAAAACTGCTTTTTCAACCTGCCGTTTATGCATTCTTTAAGAAAAAGTCCTGCCATTTATAAAATTTTATCTTGATAGTATAAGCAGTAGAAACTGACGAAGCTGATGATCCTGGATGCTATAGACATAACTTTTTGTTGTTTTTTCCTTCATGTTTGGCTTGTTCACTTGTGAATCACGATGGAACTTCAACTTTTTCAGGCAAAGCTTCCTAGAAAGGTCATTGCTGCAGTGAAGCATGACTTGCAAGAGCATACCAGGGGTGTCGCTGGTTACAAGCTGATGAGAGAAAATAAATTTGAAGGAATATATGACACACAGAGGAAGGAAAAGTTTAAAATGGTAATTGGTGGGTCAAAGAAGGGATCACAAGAAGCACAATCCAAAACTGTGGAGCAACATGGTGGGGTAAGTGCTGATGCAGCTGCTGCTATTGTGATGGCGGCAACAAGAGGCATTAGAAATCCCAAATTAGATTCCCTTCCGACATCTTCTCCGAATAATTCTGCTACAGTTTTTGGAGTTGGTGAGGGTGGCCCTGCAACAAGCTTCGGCAGTGTTTCCTTCTCTTATCTTCCCAATAGTTTTATGTCCAGACCAGTCTCTAATGGGGAAATGCCTTCTGATTTTCGGAAGTCTACTGCACAACTTGATAAAAGCGGAAATACAGGGAATGATGTTTCCTTGGGCAAGGCTATGGCTAAGTCAGCAGCTCTAGCAGCTGCCAGTGAAGCTGATTCATCTGAAGCATCCATGACAAAAGAGCAAAAGCAGAAAGCAGAAAGGTTGAAAAGAGCAAAAATGTTTGCTGCCATGATCAAGAGTGGTGCTCATCCTATTCGCGAACCATTACCTCAATTGTCAGTAGGGGCACCTGATTCTGCTATTTCTGGTTGTAAGAGTGCTTCAAATCACTCCGGCTTAATGGATATGGTGGAAAGAGAGAGGGAAGGCAGTTCTGCACCAGTAGATGTTGTCAAGTTTAAAGGTACAGTGGAGAAAGGCCAACATGAAGGTGATGATTCAGACACAGGGCGTTTGGGGAAGAAGCTCTCCTCAAAATCCGGAAAGCCTGAGGAAGACTTGGATAGAGATCACAAAAGCCCAAGAAAGAACCATCGATCTGATCAAGACAAAGAAATTGACCATCATAAGCACCGGAAAAGGCATAGAGAATCTAGAGACAAGTATGAGATTCACAGCTCGTCTGACGAGGAAGAACATCGCCACAGAAGGTCTCACAAGCACCATCATACTTCCAGAGACGAGAGCTCATCTGACGATGAAGAACGTCGTCACAGAAGGTCTCACAAGCAACATCATACTTCCAGAGATGACAGCTCATCCAACGATGAAGAACATAGCCACAGGAGGTCTCACAAGCACCGTCATACTTCGAAAGATGGACATCGGCACAGAAGTAGGCGCCACAAGCATCATAGCCCATCCGAGGATGAACATGAGCACAGGAGCAGCAAGTCCCATAAGCATAGAAAGAGGTCTAATGCAGATAGAGTGCCTGTGACTGATGATGATGCTAAAAAGTTGGAAACTGGCAATGAGAAGAAGGTAGATCGATCAGAAAGTTCTGACGTCCTTCCACAAGGGTCAAAGCCTACCGATGATACTGAAGTTTCCGATGAACTGAGAGCAAAAGTCCGTGCCATGCTCTTGGCAACTTTGTAACCTTCTACGTTGGAATTTACTCTTTTGTTTCCTCCTCTTAACAGCCACGTATTCAACAGTACGTTTTCTACGTGATTTGTAGTCGGTGCAGGCACAGGAGAAAATGGTTATCAGGGTGATCAAGGAAGAAAATGGGGTTTATTTCCGTATCTCACTGGATAAGGAAGAGTGAGTGATCACGATTCACAATTCTTTTTACGAGGCTGTCCATCTAAATTAGGCTGATGAGGGGCCTAATCCACCTGAACCCGGTTACATTGTCGAATGACGACGTACAAGATGCATAGTCTAATTATCGTATTTGATACCTTAAAAAATGAAGTATCTGTATAAGCCTATGAGGTCGCCTTTTTCCGCCGGGAAGAGAAGGTGAATCCATGTCGTCGTCCTCGAGCATTTAGCAGAGATCTCAGCCACCTGGGTTATTGCTAATAGTTGTGTATCACCATTCACCGCTGACTGAAAAAAGAGAAGCAGGTCGCACCCTCTCCTTCCGTGAAAGGCTACACATGTACTGTGCACGAGGCGGCCTCGTGAAGCACGTCACTTCTCTTAGTTGAGTGAATTACTTTTGGGTTCTTTTATATATATAATATCTCTTAGAGAGTTGGTAGCCGCTTGTATGTTCATGTCCAAACAATCAAACCGGTTTGTCAAAACAAGATTACCTCTCGTAGAACTCCCGCATAAAAACACTAGAGCTGAGAACAGCCATGCATTCACTATAGCTAGTGTCAGTGATGTTCAAGGATCCACATTCTTCCCATTACTTTATCTCGCTCTCGATTAATCCAACAGCCACCCAAGTGATGCAGGGATTGTCTTTGTATGACATCAACCATGCCCCATCTCAAATTCTTCTTTCACATTGTCGTTTCTGAGAAGGTTAAATCCAAGTTTGTTTTTCATCTTTTCCTACTCATCTTGATCAGCAGCTTATTCGATGGCACATGGGGACAATGTCATCGGAAGGATTATCGTACGACCTGTGTGTTTAGTTATTTTGCTCTCCTTGAATATATTGGTATTAACGTTAATAATATTTATGGAACGCCATTAAGATATACAACTGATCATCAACTTTGGTCTAAAGAGTTGGTACTTCAGAAGATCATTGAATAAGACCGCTCCATCTTTTGGACCATGCTCCACCCTCTATATTTTAGGGCCGGCATATTTAATTTGATTGATCATTGATGTTTTGGAAATTGAAACGATAGTGGCTAGTTGATGGATAGTGACTACGGTTTATGTTTTAAACCGCGCACCGCCTTATATATTTAGAATCAAAGATAAGCAATTTAATTGATTATCATTGAAGCCTCGAAAGAGAAATATTAGTATGTTATCTCAGAGACAAGTCCATGATATGGGTAGGTATTGGACAATGTCACGTGGAAACGCGAAATAAAACAAAAAAAAAAAAAAAAAAAAAAAAAACTAAGGGGATAGTGCAAGGCAAGATGTGAATCATTTAGGAAAACGCAGTGAAAAATTATTAATTATTTATTTTTTTCTTGATAATTCTTTATTTTTGGTAATATTTACTAGGTACAAAACATTAACTGGAAGTAGCGCCGGAGATGGGCTACAGCGATTGACGTAGCATTTTGCTACACCACCCAATCACTGAAACGCTCCATTAAAAACGTAGTTACAAATTAATAGGTAGCACGTCCTTAGTCCTTAACCGAGGTCTGATTAATTCGCTTAAGGAACGACAGAAGAAGATCAAATCCAGATTATTCTAATTAATAGTATACGTATTAATGTTATCGAAAGCTGCATAGGATTAAAGTAATGGGAAGATGATCATTCAAGGTACGGTGATTACGGACATGTGTGTTGGATTAATTAAGGTCTGCAGCCAGTTTTCAAGCTTTGGTCCCCCTGGCCCCCAGGAATGGACCTTATCTCGTCCGTCGGTCAACGAGAATCTTACTTTGGTTTAATCAAATCACTCTAATATTACTCGATATTAATTGGGTGAGGAAGAAGAGAGGGAGGGAAGGTGCGTGGAACCTAGTAACCTACCGTGGAAGCACGCTGTTTGACGTGTCCATGCAGTCAGATGCGACCACGTCTCTCTCATCTCCGCCGTACGCTTGGCCAGATTCGATCCGGGAATTTGAATTCTTCTTCCACACGGGCGGCCCGAATACCGCTCGAGTGCCGTCTCCGACTTCGACTCTGTTGGGGGGATATTTATCATTTATCCACACGTGACGGAAGACGAATTTCTTGACCCGCAATCAACCGACGCGTGACGACAAAAAGGACAGAGCAATGAGAGAATCAGTGAGTCAGAGTGAGTCAGAGAGAGTCACAGAGAGAGTCACAGAGTGAGTCACAGAGAGAAAGAAACAGGAGAGACAAGATGGAAGTAACTAGTAAGGAAGGAAAAACTCGCTACTTTTTTTCATATTTGAAGAGAGGCCCTCAAATGGCCCAGTACAAAAAAAATAAAAATAAAGAGGTTCATTCATCATTCGTCGTCTACAATCTACACCTTTTGTCTATATTCACAGGAAGACACTTTCTTTCTCGCTGCTGATTATTCCAATGTCCAGAGTAATAACAAGAATGAAAACTGTGTCAAGATTCCTAAACCAAAAAACATGAATAAATGAACTTTTTTTTGTATAATCTGAATTTTTACTACCCGGAACCGCCCCATGCAGGCTCCCTCTGATTAACCCAAGCTAAAAGAAAAAAAAAGAAAAGAAAAAAAGAATAGCAGATTGAAACTGAAGGAATGTGTGTATGTTTGTGTTCAATTTGCTGCGAAGTTGGGATTGCTAATCTTGTTTCCGCCCCCGTTACTGTTCGTAGTGGCGTTCCTGACGGTGGCGGGAATGGCCGGACTGGAGTTGTTGTGGTTGTTGTTGTTGTTGTTGTTCCCATTTGCCTGACCTCCTCCGATTATCGAAGTAATGGCGGCGGCGAGCGCAGCGGTGAAGTTGGGATCGGCGGTGATCGCCGCCGTCGCGGCGCTCACCGTATCCGCCAAGGTCGGCGGTGGCGCCGCCGGCTGCTGGGACCCAAACTGCGGGGAGTCCACGTTCTGGGACATATGGAGCCCGGAGAATTTGGACTGGTTGTAGAGAGCCTGGCCGAATATCTGCGGCAGAGAGGAGGCGGCCGGCGCCGGGAAGCCCTGGGGGCCGTTCGGAAAGGGGACCTGGAACTGGGGCTGTTGGGGCCTCTGGAACTGCAACGGGTTGGGGCTGTGGGTCAGGTCCAATGTAACAGTGGGGAAGGGGGCCGATGCCGAAATCGTCGCCATGCTCGACGAGCACGGCAGGAGCGTCCTCGCCAAGAAATTCGAGTTCATCAACCCGTCCGTGCTTGACATCGAACCCGACAGAAGCATACAAGCCGCCGCCGACGTCGTCGACGCCATCGCCATCGCCGCCGGCGGAAGTGGATGGTTGTGGTTCCCTTCGTACGTCGTGATTAAGATGGAACGATCTTCCGCGCATCTCTGGACCTGGAACGTCCACGAACCCATAGATGTTAGGCTTAGGCCGGTGCAATACAAACGTCAAATAATCATTACTCCATTAAGAACTAAGCAAGAGAGAGAGAGAGAGAGAGAGAGATTAAAGTTCTCGGAATAACTTACTTGTTTACGAACAGGGCATCCGGCGGCCATGGTGCAGCGATAGTAAGCACGAGGACAGGGGTTTCCTTTCGCCATTTTCTGGCCGTATTTTCTCCACTGGCATCCGTCCGTGATCTGAAACGAAATTTTTTTTTTTTCAAAAAAAATAAAAGGAAGATTGATCGTACAACAAAAAAACAAAACACAGGGGGGGAGATGACAATTAATATCAATTAATGGGCCAGAGTTCCACATACCATGGGCGCCTCGGATCGTGCTCTAACAGAGACACGAGCTTTCCTCATGGTGGCCTCGGCTGTTTGGTCGACATTCTTGGAAGAAGCCAATTTGGGCGCCTTATTGGGTCCCCACCCGCCCTGCGACACTCGATCCGGGCTCTCTTCCCGCTTACCGGCTGCTCCTCTTCCGTCACCGACCTGATCGGACGACTTGTCCTGATCGAAGGGAACGATCTCGTTCCCGTTGCCGATGATACTCTGTCCGATAGGGTACTCCTTCGAAACCACTTCGGCATTGTTCTGGGGCGATCCCGATCGTTCCCTCGGGGTCCGACCTTCCGATGAGGACTGCGAAGGTTCGTCGGTTTCTACGGTCGTCGCTGCGGGTCCCAGATCCATGAACTGTCGAGGGACCATCAGTCCCCCTCCGCCTCCGAGATCGTGCTTCTTTTCTTCCATTTTTTCTTCAATGATCTGAAAAACGCAGGCCATCGAACAACAATTAATTTCAAAGTAAAGGCACAAAATTAATCAAGAAGAAAAAAAATTAAAAAATCAGGACTCAAATTCCAAAAAGTACCTCTTGCGGTTGGGAGTTATCGGTGGTTTTGTGATTTTGCTGTTGCATAACCGAGACGAAATGCATCTGCAATGCGTTGTAGTTGTTGCTAACTTGACTCAGCATGCCTCTCAGTCGCTGATTCTCTTCGTTCATCCGATCGAGCTCCGCTTGTAGCGCGGCTAACTGATACACCATACAAAAACATATTTTTCTCAGGTTAGTTTTAACAATTCGGTCTTCGAAATCAGTTACTTAAATTGTCGAACTCTATCAGTCTGTTTTCCCAAATTAGGAATCAGAAAAAGGAAAAAAGAAAGAAACAGAACGACGATCAGTACCTCCGTTTTTCCTTCCTTCTCTTCCGCATTTGGAGATAGTCCATCGTCGACAGTCGATTGATCGCTACCGGTATTTGCAGTAAGAAGATTGAGACCCGTCTGCGAAATATATATATATAACGGAACCGTCAAAATTAAGGATCGAAGTAAAACAAGAGGGGACGAGGAATCGGTACTGTAATTGTGAAGTCGAAGAGAAAGATTGGCGATCGAGTGTGTCTTACATTTACATCGAAATCCAATCGCGCGGCTCCTCCGTCGTGCATATCTTCTTCCTTCTTGACGTTGTTGAGGGTGGAGGAGGAGAAGTGATTCTTCTCCGCGAAGAAATCCATCTCGTCCACGACCGCCCTTTTGTCGAGATCGTCTCTGCAATTGAGATTCACCTGAAAATCGATCCCGGAAAACCGATTGCCGGATTCCATGGCGTCGCGCTTCCTCTTCTGATGAATCGACTTGATAAAAGACTCCGAACTGTTCACGAAATCTATGCTTAGTCCCCCTCCTTTGTCCATTAAAGTCCCAAGGAGAGAGAGCGAGCAAGAGAGATAGATAGAGATAGAGAAAGAGGGAGAGTGTGGTGGAGTACTAGAGAAGAAGAAGAAGAAGAAGAAGAAGAAGAAGGGGGAGAGGGGAGAGGGGAGAGGGGCGAGGGGATAAGAAGAGATTTGGGGATTGTGGAGAGGGGTGTATATAAAAGTAAATACGTATGCGGGAGTGTGATGAAGTCTTCTGATGTGCTTCTTTTCTTTTCTGTCTCTCTCTTTTTTTCTCTCTCTCTCTCTCTCTCTCTCTCTCTTTCGGGTGCAAATGGCACGGCAATAAAAAGGGGGTTTGGACGAAGACTGTGATGTGGGTTTGAATTTCGTAGGAAGGAAAAGAGGAGAGGTCCGTTGGGTCCCACTTCAGCCGAGAGGGTGACATAAGACGGTGCGTCAGTGCGACAGCTGGCAGCGGGAGGCCACACGGCACGAAGACGGCGAGAGAGTTCGTTCGAGTCAAGACTCGGGTTGACGCGTTCTAAAAAAAGAGCGCTCCCGATTGGCGCGGCGGGCACCACGTGATTAGCCCCAGTCAACGAATTTGACGGCACGGCTGCGACAACTGGTTTTTCTCGCACCCGGGAGGGGTGGGGTGGGGGGGCCCACTCCCTTCGAGTCCTCCACCTCTCACACCCCCCGCTCGGCCCCACCGTACTGTCCAATCCCGCACCCATACGGTGTCCCCACTCCCTCCCTCCCTCCCTCCCTCCCTCCCGCCTCCCTGGCACGCCTACGTACTTTTTTCCTCTTCTCCGTATTTACTCATTCGTTACCATCTCTCGTTGACTACGGAGTGGGACCGAGTCTGATGCTAGCCTCCCCCCTCCTGGGACCACACTCCAGCGCCCCCCGCTGCAGGACCATTTTACCGAGTTCATCACATTACTTGGTTAAGAATTAATCTCATAGATTAAATATTCACTAGAGAGAAAAAAAAAAAAAAAAAAAAAAATTCTCCCGTGGCCAAATGAGTACCACGTTACGACCGCTGTACGCTGTAATCTTTTTCACATTGGGATGACCAAGACCCGGCCGCAGGAAAAATCTAAAAATAAAAAATAAAAAATAAAAAATAAAAAAAAAAATAAAAATTAAAAATAAAAAAAAAAAAAAAAAAAAAAAAAAAAAAAAAAAAAAAATAAAAAAAAAAAAAAAAAATAAAAAAAAAAAAAAAAAAAAAAAATAAAAAAAAAAAAAAAAATAAAAAAAAAAATAAAAATAAAAAATAAAAAATAAAAATAAAAAAAAAAAAAAAAATAAAAATAAAAAATAAAAAAATAAAAATAAAAAATAAAAATAAAAAATAAAAAATAAAAATAAAAAAAAAAATAAAAATAAAAAATAAAAATAAAAAATAAAAATAAACAATAAAAAATAAACAATAAAAATAAACAATAAAAAATAAACAATAAAAAATAAACAATAAAAATAAACAATAAAAAATAAACAATAAAAAATAAAAATTTCAAGTTAGGTCTACAATTAGACTTCGGATTTCAAGTTCGGCGGTTACTTTATTATTTGTTGGCTCAACTTATTTATTTTAAAATCGGCCCAAAGAACGTGACGATCACAAGCTTAATTTTTTTTTTTTTATTTATTTCAATTATTTATTAGCTTATTTTAATTAAGGTGGCGTCAGCGGGTCCGGAATTAAAATTGATGCCCGAAGAGTGAGGCAATCGGGCGACCGATCCAAGAGAAAGGCTATAGATTAGAGAGAGAGAGAGGTTTTGGATTTCGAGTGTTCAGACCTAATTGGAAAAAGTCCCCCAAAACCTGGATTAATTAATTAAAAGTTTAAAACACAATAATGAATAATGACAACATTAATGGGGTAATTTTTTTTAATATAATAAGATAATTTGAAATATAAGTTAAATTAATTAGTTTAATATGTCAAAGCGTGGACCGAAGGATAGTAACCGGAAAAGTTGGCGAGATCACACCTTTTCTGATCTACCGAAAACCGGCCTGATTAGATTATTAAGACTGGAGTTCCCCGATTAACAGTTTCTTGACTCGTTTCTCCGCTAGACGTGCTTAACTTTCCGAGTCCACGAAAATTTTACCAGAAACAGATGCTAATCCCGATTTGTAAGATAATTAATAAGCGGAGTCAAGAACAGAGAAAAAAAAAAAAAAAAAAAAAAAAGAAGCCTATATATATAGCAACAGTCAAGACTGATGAAGACAGACCGAGTACTCTCATCACACATCGCATTCATTTCACGAAACTATATGTATGTATTAATCCAAGTCGTAAGATTGATTAATAGATTTTTCCTTTTTCAACGGGACTGAGTGGGAAAGCGAGAAACCCACGTCTAGCTCCTTCCACGCCACCAGGGTCGAAGTCGATCGACTCGGCCCTCGGGCAAGGCAGGATCCGAACTCGGTCAAAATCGGTCGATCAAAGTCAATCCAATCGTGGCAGGCAACTCGGTTTAAATTCACGGAAACCAAGATTAATTAACGCACGAGTTTACGTGGAAAGAACGAAATTGGATTCGTCGTTGCATGGGAGTGCATGCATGGAAAAGTAACCAGCTCTATATAATCTCTGTTAATCACCTTTATATATATATATATATATAATCAGGGTGCGTGGTCGTCGTCACTCAACTTACCCCCAGCATATGTGGACATAAAATCAGGGTGGTCGTCGTCGCGTCTCAGAAAAGCGAAGTGACAAACCGCAATGTTTGACCGTGTGGGGTTAAGTAACCTGTTGGGTCTCCTTCTTTTCCTTTCTTCTGTGCCTTTACATGGGGCTAGCCCCTTCTGCTTCGTTGAATTTTTGGTACGTAACGTACGTTATCCCCAAAAGTAGACTTCTGGTAAGTGTGATTAGATTAAATTAAATTAAATTTAACCACAGCAGGAATATTATTCCGTTTCACATATATCTCTATAATCCCCACTGATATATATATTTAGCGGATTAGATGCTTATTTTGACGATCAATGTTTTAAAGTATCTCTCGCTCCCCCTATTTTAATTGTTTGAATTAGTGTGATTAATTAAACATACAGGTTTTGACACGAAATTAATTAAAATTAAAGAATTAGGGATGAGAGGGAGTAGGAATACGTACCAGTCGGGCGGGGAGGCAGTCTTTTTGACTCCCATCTCTGTCACCGTGGGCGACCGCCTTCTGGTTTTATAAAAAAAAGGTTACGAAAAAAAAAGGGAGCCCACTCTATTTCCTCCTTTATTTCAACGTCAATGTCGACAACATGATTCGGCGGGGGCATCTTGATACTTTTACTGTGCGTCCAGGTTCATTAAACCCAAGGGTGCAGGGGGACTCTCTCTAGACTTGGGCCACGTAACGTAAAAAGGAGATTATTACGGTTTACAGATACGGCTCTGTAACGCGTTGTAAAAAACAAAAGCGAAGAAAGTACCTTTCTTTCTTTTAACTCTACGATGCATGCTTCGGGGCCCACCATTCCCAGCTTCCTTCTAATTCAACACGTGCACCATATGTCAAGTCCAGCGGGACCCACCCACCCCAGAAAAGCCCGCGCGAGTCACATGAAAAAGGATGGACGAAAGGGTTTGGGTTCTCGTATAATGAAGGGACGGATGGAGGAGGAGCATGTGTTTTTGTCTGGTCCAGTTACTAGTGTGCCATATATAACGTGGAGGTCCATTAAAGGGCGATGGTACTGTTAATTCCAGCATTATAAATAAATATATAGTGGGGCTACCTAGCTACAACCCTCCAACCTACCTTTTAAAAGAAGAGAGGAAGGAAGAGGGGTCGGACGATATTTTTTTCCTCGTTGCAACTTGAATGAACATTTAAGAAGAGGGAGAAACATTTAAGAAGAATCCCAGAAGACTTGACTGAGATTTTTCCAGGGAGGAGCGGAGGACCGAGGAGAGAAAGAGAGAAAAGAGAGAGAAAAGAGAGAGAGACAGAGAGAGAGACAGAGAGAGAGACAGAGAGAGAGAGAGGCATGTATATATGTATTAGCCAACTCAGAATGTTGACAAAAAGGACCAATCGAGGAATAGAGAAGATAGCTTGTGGCGATGGAGAAAGATTTCGTCTTAATCATGCATGTAAAGACTCTACTAATTTAAACGGGGCGAATTAAAGAAGAGTCAAAGATAGAGAAAATGTGAAGACTTTGGGGGCCACGGGCTGGGAGAGTTAGGGGGCTGGAGTCATATATGGAGGGAAGGGGGACCTTTGTTTATGGTTTTGGCTGTCAATCGAGGTTGCGTGGAGCATACAACAGACGAAATGATACTTTTCTTTGCTCCCTTTTCACACACACAAACACAGACACATCGGGAACAGTCTGTCAATCCTCTGCGTACCATCATCGTGTGATTCTTTTTTTCTTTTGTAGCTCTTCTTCCCCCCCCCCTTTTTTTTTTCTTTTCTAAAGATCACGTACTTTCCTGGAACCAACTCGATTCACGACTCTCGTCGTTCTCACTAGTCAGTAGCCAGGCCCAGGAAAAAAAAAAAAAAAAAAACACAAAGAAGAAGACGAAGAAGAAGAAGAAGGCCTGGTTTGTGATATAGTGATATTCAAAGGAACGTGTGTGCAGTGTGATGACTGTACATGATCAGGTCATTGGAGGCACCGACGGCGATGACCCACCGTTGTTCGATCTTCGATCGGTTCCTAATTTTTATAAATGCCGTGTCTAAGTCATGAATACACATGCCGAATCTCCATTGTCAACTAAAGCGCAGACTCGGACCGAGATCTCTTAAAAGCTGTCGCCTACTTTTTTTCAGACTCACCAGTCCTCTAGCGAGAGAAATGGTCCTGCTGCATGTCTAGAGTAGAGGACGCCTCCGCCTCCGTCTCCGTCTCCTTTTTTTTTTTTCTTTTCTTTTTCGGCGGCCCGTTTGATTTGAACCAGTCGGTGGTCCCGAGTCGCGAGTCACGAGTCAGGAGTAGTCGCCCACACTAATTAATGAGTTCGAGAAGTTTCGGCTCGTTCGTATTTTAATCTACGTACGTGTTGGTTTCGCGTAGAGGACGCGTTGGAGACCTCTGCGCCACATGCGGATATATTTATAACAACAGTAATCTGATACGGGATTATGCATGGGTCGAGTCCCGAAAATAGCTATTTAGATAAGATTAATTTAATTGACATTTTTTTCTGATTATTTCTCTTCATACTTACCCCGTCACCCATCGAGATTAATTCAGGGATTAGTTACGTGATTCCTCCCTCGTTCATTGAACAGAATCAGACACCCCCCGAGTGAAGGCGTCATTCCTGGAGATTCTGCCTTTTACAAAGATAGATAATATACAATTCCAGAGTATCAGGCTCGATGCTATTCTATATATTGCTGGCCAACGTATAAAAGATCGATTTAACGTAAAAGATCAATTTGGTGGATCCCTACGGAAAGAAAAAATTAGAGATCATCACACATTATTATTATTTAGACGTATAAAGTCCAGATGAGAAGAAACCTTTTGGAAGAATCTGGGTTCTGTGCCGACACAGAAAGTGGCAAAACCCAGAGAAACCTTCACCGAATCCCGGCCATGTATTTAATCTTATACTAAGATATGCAAATATGCATGCATGGCCTGTATTTCAACTTTCAACAACTACCAGATCCCTCTTCACCAGTGTCCCTGGCATGAGAAATGCACGTGCAACATGCGGAAGACGTAACGCCATCGCTACCTAAACCAAATTGTCATGACTAAATGCACCCGCCGGCCGCCCGCCACCGTCTGCGACCACGCTTTTACCTTTTCCCGGTCATTAATACGAGAGTCCAGTCCCGGTGGTCTTTCTTCTCCGGCGCTTTGAAAATGGGGGTACTGGGTCAGGTCTCGTTTTTCTTTCCAAAGGATCGAAAAAAGGAAGAGAGGCGGAGATAGGAATAGAAGGTCGCAATTTGGGTTTTGGACGTGGGTGCGCTTTCACCACGCGTGTGCACCTACGTGATCTCTCCATCACCTCAAAACGGATAAGCTAGACTTAATTTATTCATTCCCTGCAATGTTATTCTAAGCTTTCACCGGACTTGGATACGATCAGTTCGAGTGAGGCCAAACTGGGTCGTCGCGTCATTTGGCGACAACAAAATCCCCTGTTCTGTAGCGGAGGCTGGGGGGAGGCAGGGGCCACCATCTTTGGTCTCTTCTGCTGCTGCTTTGATTCTTGAGTATTTGATTATTAATGGAAATTAAAACACTGATGCATGGACTGGGGGCGGGGGGTTATTTTTTATAGCGATAGAATCATTAATTGACCACCCACCCTTGCTTCTCATATATATTTACAACTTAGTTATCTCCAGTATTTCTGGTACTGCTTTCCAAACTAAGTTTTTAGAGACATAAGAGATTTCCAGTCCTGGAAACGGACGTTGGGGACCCTTTAATGCTTTTGATCTAAGTTTTCATTTGGGTCTCTGTGGAGTCTTCGACCATGAAAAGTGGACGAACACAAACTATCTAGCGCCCACTAACAACAGCAACACTTTTTCTAAGTTTACTCTTTTCGATCCAGTCTCGGTTCGGTTTCGATTTTGACAACTCAGAAAAGCTTCATTTCGCGGAAATAATGTCACGGGTTCGCAATTGCCCTTTAGACTAATTGAGCAATGGCACGGATCCACTACTATGAAGTTAATTATGTAGTTGCATCCCAATGTCATCGAACTACTATATGAAGACTAAGTGATCACGTGAATAGGGCAAACTCTACGACTATGCATCCAACACGAACCCTAGGAATCTACGAGGCAAATTTGGGCCAGACATAAAAGATGCGCACCACATTTTGTCTGTGGGTATATTCAACTTGGACATGTTTTTATGTAGAATAAAATATCGAAACTAGGTACAATTTCGCAAGTTAAATAACGCCTTATAAATCTTTCATTATATTGAAGCTCAGCAATAAAAATTAATATATTACCGAATAGATAAAACCGTAATGGACAGTAACTGATTTTGATATAAAATCTCCTCCCATGGCTCCTCCATCCATCTCTAACCGCATCACCCAAGTGGGCAGAACAATCCCTAGCAGTGGCAACTGGGAGAACGCTTTGAAGGTAACGCAACATCCCCGAAATCATGTCTATTACATATATTATATATAAGTCTTATGTAGTAGTATGTACACGAGAGGGTTGTCACTAAAACGAAACAACGGAAGGAAAACGTAGTATTTTTTGTTGGTTCCCACGACGCGGGCACGCATGTTATGAACAGAAAGGAACCACAACACTTATGCTGCCTCCGCGAAGCCGACTTGGGAGTTCCCGTAGTCGAACACCGTGTGGTACACTCCCATGAAGACATCCCCCAAGATCCTGCCATTGCACCAATCTCTACGTGTTACAAGCACCGAAACCCAAAAAACACAAAAGACCCACCCAGCCAAACTTGAGAAAAGTAGAAACGAGCGCTCGTGTAGAATTAATTACCAGAGAGGGCCACGAGGAGGCGGCACATCTAGGGCAGTAAAACCACTGATGCACTGAGCAGCTGCGCCTTCTCCCACCTTAAGAATGTACTGTTCCACACGATTCGGCGCATTCGTTAATAAGCAGGTAGAAATGACGCAAGATAACAGAAAAAAAAAAAGGTTAAAAAGCACCAGAGAAATGTCTAGGCCAGTAACGAGCAAACACTTCTTCCAAAAACCATTTTAAAGACTCCACTATCCATTACGGAGTTCTCAAGCAATCAGATTCAGTGAAACATCAACACAGTTTTAATTATCATCTAATACTCAGTTTAGCAAAGTCCGGTAGAACTAAGGTCCATGGAATGTCAGACTACGCAGTGCTTGATTACCAAATGTATCAGCTGTTAGAATCAATTACTCTCCCAAGGGGAATATGAGGACCAGAAATATTGCACGTCTCAACATGAAGTGCGATCATGAACAACAAATAAATTGTTCAAAGTTGCAGACAGCACTCTAATTGGATAGAAACAAAAACAAAAATAAGTCTTGCATTCAGAGGATAACAACATCATACCTGTTCTGCCGTAAGATCAAACTGCTTACTGCCAATGCTGAAAGACACACTAGGCATAGAAGAAATGCTGTTGCAATTAACGGCAGATTCTCCCATGGGGCTAGGTAACCGTTCACATAGCTGGCACATTGACAACAGAATTACACTCAGCACTCAGCCTTTACCGGTGCAGACCATCCATCAGAGGATATATGGAACTACATTAGTAACATTACCTCGTTTATGTAGCTCAATATACGATCCTGTGTCTGGTTCTGCCTAAGCTGATTTTGCATCCACACAACTGCCATCTCACAGGCAGAGCACATCGAGTCACTTACACCAACAGATTGCTCGCCACTCCCATGAACAACGCTCTCAATGCCCATGCTGTTCAAGTATAGAAGATAATATTCCCAAGTTCATGTCCAAATACAAGTGCCAGTTTCAGACAATATAATAAATAAAGGAAAAAGCAGTAAACTTAAGGTGCTACACTAACCTGACACCACGAGTTCCATCAAAAGTACATAAACCAACCTGTGAGCAGACTTTCTTAGGTGATGCCTGTCATAGCAAAAATCAATACATAAGCCTTCCTCCAAGAAGTCATGACTATTTGATGAAAACCATCCCACAAATCAAAGATACCTCCGATAGCAACAAATTCATAATTGTTTCACCATACTGTGAAACAACTGTCTTGCATTCCTGGCTCACAACTCCTTGGGCTCCAATGGCATGATTGATTTCCGCAATTATTGTCTGATATTACAAAATAATTGCAACAATCAGTGAGAAGCAATACAAAAACCGTCAAGGACTCACAAAAGGAATCAATCTCATGCATTGACCAACTCAAGAAATGCAGGTAAATGAGAATCCAAAAATAACAACCAAGTAAAAAGAAAGGTCGATCTCACAAGAATCCCCAGTGAAATTACTAAAGAAGTAAGCAGTTCATAGACTCATAAATGTGCAATTTCTCTCTCATGGAGAATTTACCCACGCCTAAGATTCCCTCAGAAAACATTTCAGGATGCATAAAAGCTACTATAAAAGAAATCTGATATCATTATCAAAGATAGTAACTGGAACATTAAAAACTAGCTGCATAGTAGAGATGTGTGTGTGTGTGTGTGTGTGTGTGTGTGTGTGTGTGTGTGTGTGTGTGAGAGAGAGAGAGAGAGAGAGAGAGAGAGAGAGAGAGAGAGAGAGAGAGAGAGAGAGAAGAATGTTCAAACATACAGTAGGACCAGCAATCAATGAAGTCCCACTGTCGGCAATAGCTGAGCAACCTCCTTCACAGAATCCTGAAATCGTAAAACTCTCATTCAAAAAAAGTTCAAGAGTACTGCTAACACCATTGCAGCACAAATCAAGCAATAAAGGTTACCAACCAGTTGTTTTGCCACCAACAAGCACATCACCCATATCAAACTGAAATAGCAAATTAACTAGTATCAGTATACAACACTCTGAAACTGACTATGTTTGTCAGAGTTACTTTCACTATTTTTTTAAGTTGAATAGAAAGATGACACCACTTCCCAAGTGAAGGTTCAGTGGAAATTTCAATCTATGCAGATGAAAATATATTTTTATAACAGAAAATAATACCTGCCAGTAACCTTTATGGGTGACAGGAACATATGTGTGGTCACCCTTGTAATGGTTTGGATCAACTCCACCAAAAACAATTTCACCACCTTCTTCTTCCTCTGCATTGCGATTGAACCAAAACGAGAAGACTGGTTCCTTAACAAGACCTTGATTGACCATGTTGTACCTGAAACATTTACAAGCTCTTATCTGTTTCTTATTCCCTAATGGATATGCATTTCTCTTCATTAATAGAGATGATAAACAGAAAATTAAGCATTCAAATTTATAAAATATACCACACTGGAACAGCATTTCCAACAGAGATCTCCTGGAATCCAAGTCCCAAGATACCATCAAACTTTGCTACCAAAAAGGTGATACTTGGTTCCCTTGTAGCTTCAATAAATTCCTGACACGATTCCCCAGTGTAAGCCCACCAAACATGCAAACATATTCAATAAATACTAAAATTGAAAATTAGTACGCACTGCACTATGGAGAGAAATTAAGGGCTGCTTACTTGATCTTGGACAACAATATCGCCAACTTTAACATTATCTTGGCTAAAGAAGCCAGATATTGCTCCAGTTCCGTAGTGAATATCAGCAGATTTTCCTGTAAAAGAGCATGAATAATTTCAAGCCACACAAACAAACAACAGCAATGACAAATTTACCAAAATTACTAACGAAGGCAACACCAAATACTGTAAAAGAACAGAGCAAAAATTTTTGTTTTAAAAATAAATGAATAAAAACAACTACGATGTTAGCTCAGTGCACTACAACTAGTGACACTCATGCATCTGACATAATTATTTTTACATATAGATTTGCATGAGGTCTGTAGACTATCAAAAGTACCAGCAAAGCAAAAGAAAGATCCAAAATTGCATGCAGTAAAAAAAAAAAAAAAAAAAATCCAAATTGCAAAGGAAAGAAAATTTTGTATTAATACGAGAACCAGATTTCAGTATCATAACAAACTAACACTGATCTGATGGAGTTGACCTTCAAGGTAAATAGCAAAAGCAGGGTTACAAGAAGAGAATGAAATGCTTGTAAAAAACTTCAAGATGCTCATCCGAAACATTGGTTACATGCTAACATCATACCTACTAATTGTGCCATGAATGAAATTCTAAGATAACAATATTACATGAAGAGAGAAATGCTTGTACAAAACTTCAAGATGCTCACCCAAAACATTGGCTACGAGCTAATATCATACCTACTAATTGAGCCTGGATGAAATTGTTAGTTCATTATTATAGACAATTATAGCAATAAATATAACACCAGACATCCACAGATATGCCTAAACTGTCAACCTTATTCCGAATAAACGAAGACCACTTGAATCATTCTTGAGTAATAGATCAAAGTTTTTGAGTTATTCAATATTAACTCCCTACAGGCACCAGTAAGTCACTTTTATGGGGTGGATGGAACGACGGTTAGTGCAGAAGTACGAAATAGACAAAAGCACACAAGTCAAGGTATTATCTTTTTTTTTTTTTTTTTTTTTTTTTTTTTTGAGAAGAGAGAGAGAGAGAGAGTGAAGATTCCGGGTAAATTATCAAAAACAAAAAAGGAACAGATTTCAGAGATAGAAACAAACCGTTCTTCTTGTAGGTGTTCGAATCCTTTGACTTGTACTTCGCGTGGAAGAAACAGGCAACCTGTAGCAAATGTCACATCAAGGTTTATGCGACAAGGTTTACACAACGACTGTCTAAATCCTTCTCTAGTTTAGTGAACATACGAAGCTCGCAAGTTGACCCGAGAAACTTACCGACAAATAGCATTTGGAAGAGGGGACCCACAAGTTGGAACTACCGGTGTCAAAAATCACAGTGAACTTCTGAGGAGGAGTACCAATCCCGATTTCTCCGAAATACTGAGCATCCATGTAATTCTTCAAGGAGACTATATCAGTATCGGAATCACCGAGAGTACCAGCTACGTTTTGAAGACCATATTTTCGTACAGCAGCTCTAAGTCTCTCGCCTTCCTGCGAAGCAAGACGTCCGGTGAGGCGATCATTCTGGGTCAAATGCTTCTTCTTCAGGCCGATTCTTAGAAATCCATCGGCAGAAACCGGAGCGAATATCGGAACCAAAAGGAACGAAACAAACAAAGAGATAGCGAGCGCTTTCAACTTGGTTTCCATCTTACCTGTCCATTTTCACGAAAAGGGGACAAATTTACTAAAATCCGGAAATCCAGAATCTTGATGCATAACAAATTCATCACAAATGAAAGAGAAAACGCCCTTGAGACTTAGAGTCCCCAAACCCCATGATTAATTAGCACACGGGCATACGCTGACAATCACCCCTTTTTACACAAAATCGATCAACCTTCAAATTTCTATTTAAAATCAGTGCCTTCTTCGCATGACAGATTAGAAGAAGCTAACCCCTTTTCGAGGCAGGAAAAATTGAAAGAAGATGATAGAAGGAAAATACAAGGACAGAAACTGAAGCCGGTACCATCTACAGAAACACGCCTTACCTGCCGAAATGAGTCAATGCGATAGGAGAGGAGGAAGAGGGAGAGGACGACGAAGAACTAAAAAAAGCCGGGAAAAGAGTGAATATTATAAGAAAAGAAGAGGAGGGGCAAGGTAGGAAGGAAGAAACAACCTTTTCCCTGCTATCCCACACTCCAGCTACCCGTCACCAGAATGACGAAAACTCAGCCGTTTGATCTAAACCGTCGGATGAAATGAAATTGACTGACGGATGAGGATGAGGGGTTTACCGCTTTTAGGAGAGAACGGCGGTCATGAGGTTGGGGAGGCCGTTTTGGCTCCGCCGTCCGTCCCAGTCGCTTTATCCGGAATCTGGAACGAAAACAACGTGTCGTGGGCCCCCACCACCCCCGAAACCGACCCCAGTATTTTTCCCCGTTACGCTTGACATTGCATACGTCATTACGTGTCCTCGAAGAAATGCCTTTGTGTCCTCGAAGAAATGCCTTCGTGTCCTCTCCGCGCCTTCCCCACTCGCCACCTAAACCTAAATTCGCGTGCCATCTCCTGCCTCACTCACTCTATATTTGGTATATATTCTAAAATAATATAAGGAAAGGACAGAGTGGGACCCTTACCGTGGGTGGGGTCCGCCAAAAAACAGAAACTGTCCTAGAAGATTGAGAGTAGCTGAGGGAAGGAACAGCGACCGATGATGGCATCAGTTTTATGTATAGCTCCACGAAACGGAATTATTATTGTATTTGTAGTGTACAAGCGTTAAGAAATCAATGCTTGTCTTCAACTTAGGATACGAAGATTCGTTGTCGTTGCTAGGGCAAGGGGAAGGAATTGGAGGATGGTGTCGGTGTAAGTTCTTATGTATAATCCACAAACGCAATTATGAGTATGTAGAGGTTAATTAATATACAATAATGTACACACCAAAATATAATTGGCCCAAATACGGCAAACCCAAACGCCCACCAGTCTATCAATCAATTATTATGAATTTGCTCCACCGGTTTTCAAAGGTGTCACTCACAACTTATCACTGGGTCCATTTGTCTCGCAGCATCATTAGTACTGCCATCATCTCAGTCAGCAACAACTTATTGTGTCATTGCCACTCAGCAGCCAGTCACCTACATCAAATCGGTCAAGTTTGGTCGCCAACTGAAACAGTTTGCCACTGATCCTAGTCCAGTAGAGGAAAAGGAGGAATATTCAAGTCCTATTCCCATATTAACGGAAGCTGCAGAAAGGGGATCACGATCCCCATTCCAATGATCGACCCTCAACAATTGGGCAAAATCAACTACAAATAGCCAGAAGCGCTCTGTTGGAATGGTTCAAAAATCTTTTGTTGAGAAGTAATCTCACACACAGAAGCTCTCTCGAGCCGAATGAGTTCAAGCAATTTGCAGTTCATCAAAATTCACCAATTCAACTGTAGCAGCCCTACACGTTCACTGGTAACGTCAACAAGTCGATACACGCATAACACAAATACTTCTGTCCGACTGACAAAACCATCATCGTTCGTGCACACTCGCTCTGAAACTCGAATTTCGACGTCAACTCGCCATATGCTGAAATTTCATTAATTTACCTGGAGATCAAATTAGAGGAAGAATAGGAGATTGTACTCGCATTCTCTGACTTTCAAAACACAAACTGTAATACCAATTTTCTATCGTAAATCGATTTATCACTACTAGAAACCATAGTATTAGTGACGGTAAAAAAATTGACCGTCACTAATAATAGATTTTTAGCGACTGTTATTTGAAAAATAACAGTCGCTAATAATAATTATCCTGTAGCAACTGTTATTTTTCAAACAATAGTCGCTAATAGGGTTTTATGTGAAAACCCAATCGCGCCCCCCACCCCCTTCCCTTTCTTCACGATATTCTCTCCCTTGTCGTCGACATTAGCGGCTGTTATTTTTCAAATAACAGTCGCTAATAGGGTTTTAAGTGAAAACCTAGTCGACCCCCCCTTCCCTTCGACTTTTAATTTTTATTTCCCTCCCCCCCTCTCTTCGACTTTTCATTTTTTACTATCGTTGACTCGTTGACTCTTCCCGCGCTCCTTCCCGGCAAGCAAATCAGTATTTGAATGCTTCAAAATCTAGCTCGCTGTAGTCGGATTTGTTCATTTTTGCATCGTTTGGCTCATTACAAGTGATTTATACAAGTTAGGGCTTCCATTAGGGATAAGTTATTCGCTTCTTCTCTATTCTAATGTTTTTTATTTATAGACTTTCTTGATTTTTATTGGTTATTGACATGTATTTCGTGATTCTTAGTTGATTAGGTTTTTTTTTTTAGAACCACTCAATTTTTTATTTTTTTTTGTTTCCCCAGTTAAATGCATTGTTGTTAGTGTGTACGATTCATGAGAGTTTGATGCCATTTCTAATCCCTCTTTTGGAAATTTCTAATCACCATATTGGTTCTGTATTCAAAGCAAATTTGTCCAGGTAGGACCAGTTCCTTTGCAAAATTGTGTTGGACCTTTGCAAATAATAAACTTAGAAAGTCATAACGAGAAGGAGTTTAATTGCTTACAGTGAAGTTCGTGACTGCGGGTTTGTTTACAGTGGCCAAGTATTTCTTCATCTCTTCATATTCTTCTGCTGTGGTTCAATCCCCCCTTGATCGATCCAGTATATATATATATATTTTTATACCCTCAATTCATCCCGCTTTCCTCTTCAATCTGCACTAATGTGTTTTGCATATTCTTCCCTCTCTCTCTCTCTCTCTCTCTCTCTCTCTTTCTCCCTCTTACAATTTCAAACAGGAGGCCAAGCTAGAAGGGATATATAAATATTGAAATTGGAGCTCCAAATGTGTCCAAAGCTCTTAGTAAATAAGGGTACAACAGTCGCAAAAACACACTGCCATGCTTGCAAGCCAATGACACCTAACAATCCAAATGTCTAACTTGTTGGGCATGCAAACAAGAAATTATGATAAATATACTTAACTCCAAGCATGGCTTCCCTCGTGAATAATGTGAGGCAATGGAGCGGCTGGCCTCAGCCAAAATGGGCTATTAATGCCTATCTTTCCTCACTTCCGAAATTGTTATAATTTTACTTACAAAAATATAGTATATATGATTGTATATATGGCTAAATTTTGTTTAATTTTCTCTCTTTTCAATTTATGTTTGTCTAATTGGGAGTTTGGGACTCGATTGCAGAGTTATTGTTTGCGAACAAAACTTGGATCCCAAGTCTTAAGGTGCATAAGTGCTTCTTTTTAGCTGAAAGTTAAAGCTCACTTTCTATTATCGTATATATGATTGTATATATGGCCAAATTTTGTCAATCTTTTTCTTTTTTTAGTGTATTTTTTTCTAGAGGGCCACTAACCTTCCTAGCTGCTGTTCTTTGACTTTCTGTGAGTTTGGTACTCGATTGCAGATTTACTGTTTGCTAGTGGTCTTTGGTTTTGTATTAAATGTATTTAGCATTCTCAAGGATAAGACTCCCAATTGCGTCCTTTATGTTATGATTTTAATTCTGATGCCTTCAAAAGACCTGCAAATTTAGTTCTTTATGTTATCATGCTATCATGCCTTCAAAAGACTTGCGAATTTAGCATTCTCTCTCTCTCTCTCTTTATCTCTCCTTCACTATCTCCATCTTTATATCATTTTTGTAGAAACTCTCAATTCTATGCTCTTACATCCCTTTTTTTGTCATGTAAAATTTTCCGTTTCTTTAATTCTAGATGGATTACCATATGGATAAAACTTGGATGTACAAGTATACAACAAAGCATAACCGAGTCAGCCCAGAAAATTTGGGTGGAGTAAGATACTTCATGGAGTTTGCCATGCAAAAAAAAGGCATAGTTGGTAATGGGAAGATGTTATGTCCATGTGCTCAGTGTGAAAACAAGTTTCACCTTAACGTTAAGACCATTGAATACCACATTGTTGTTGAAGGATTTGTTAATAGGTATACGACATGGTATTTTCATGGGGAACCTCGTGAGTAATTTGAAGCTGTTGAAACTTTCCAAAATAGAAATAAAGTGGAAATGAGGGAGATGTTGCAAGATGCCTTCTTCCAACATACGGGAGGTGATAATATGCAAATTAGTGGTGATCCATATTTTACCAAATTTGAGGAACTAATGGAAGATGCTAAGAGACCACTTTATGATGGTTGTGAGAATTATTCTAAGTTGTCTTTCATGGTTCATATGTTCCAATTGAAGTGTTTACACAAGTGGAGCAATAAGTCATTCTCAGATGTCCTTGCACTATTCAAAGATGTTCTTTCAAAGGACAATACAATTCCACCTGATTGGTACGAATCCAAGAAGATGATGTCTGACTTAGGGTTGGACTACAAGAAAATTCATGCATGCCCTAATGATTGTATCCTTTTTATGAATGAGTTTGAGAGCTTGAACTATAGCCCAAAATGTGGTGCATCAAGGTGGAGAGATAACAACAAGAAGAAAAAGAACGTCTCAGTGAAGATATTAAGACATTTTCCCTTAATACCGAGGTTGCAAAGACTTTTTATGTCAACCAAAACATCGTCTTCCATGACATGGCACTTTGATACTCCGTATAGTGATGATGGAAAATTATCTCATCCTAGGGACTTCGTAACTTAGAAACATTTTGACACTCAACACTCAATATTCAGTAGGGATCCTCGTAACATCAGACTTGGTCTAGCAAGTGATGGCTTTAGTGTGTTTAAGATCTCAAGTAGATCGAGTCGAAGTACGTGGCCTGTGGTGCTAATGATTTACAACTTACCGCCTTGGTTGGCTATGAAACAATCATTTTTCATAATGTCTCTCCTCATTGATAGTCCAAAGTCTCCTGATAACGACATCGATGTATACCTTCAACCACTAATTGATGAATTGAAGATCTTGTGGGAAGAAGGCATTCAAACATACGATGCAGAGAAGAAAAAGTTTTTTCAATTACGTGCAGCCGTTCTTTAGACTGTTAGTGACTTCTCAACATATGGAATGTTATCTGGGTGGAGTACAAAGGGGTACAAGGCTTGTCCCACATGCTATGTACACCATGGTTCTGTGTACCTACCATGTTCACAAAAATGCGCTTACTTGAGGCATCGAAGGTTTTTACCTAATGAACATCCTTGGAGGGCTGAGAAACGCAGGTTCAATGGTGAGATGGAATATAAGAAGGCCCCAACCCCTTTATCAGGTGATGAAATCATAGCACAATGGGAAGGAATTGAAAATGTTCACTTTGGAAAGGTGCCTATAAGAAGAGGCAATGGTGCAAAACTTCGAACACAGGAACTATGAAGGGTGGAAGAAAAAGATCATATTTTTCCAACTACCCTATTGGCAAACTTTGCTTATTCGTCATAACTTAGACGTTATGCATGTGGAGAAGAATGTGTGTGACAACATAATGAATACTCTTTTACAAAAGGATGGTAAAACTAAGGACAACATCAAAGCTAGGTTAGATATACAAAGATTAAAGATAAAGCCATTGCTACATCCAAAACCATCAAAGAAAAAAGTAGGAAAATTTGTGATTCCACATGCTTCTTATAATATGTCAAAAGATGAAAAGACCTGATTTTTACAAGTATTGAAGGACTTTAAACTACCAGAGGGTTTCTCTTCCAATATTTCAAGGCAAGTACAAGTTAAAGAACGCAAGATCGTGGGTCTGAAAAGTCATGACTGTCATGTTCTCATGCAACAACTCCTTCCACTAGCAATGAGAGGATCTCTTTGTACACAAGTTGCTATGGTTTTGAATGAGTATTGCACATTCTTTAGGGAGCTATGCAGGAATGTTGTTGATGTGCAAACATTAGAATTACTTGAGACGGAGATTCCTATGATTTTATGCAAGTTATAGAACGGATTTTTCCACCAGCTTTCTTTGATGTGATGGTTCATTTGACAATTCACTTAGCCACAGAAGTTAAGTTAACTGGACCAGTGCAATACCGGTGGATGTATCCAATTGAGAGATACCTATTAACACTAAAGAATTACGTTCGAAATAAATATTGTCCAGAAGGTTCTATCGCAGAAAGGTACTTAATGGAGGAAGTTACAACTTTTTGTGCTCGATATATGGATGAGGTGGAGTCAAAATTGAATAGGCCTGTTCAGTATGAGGAATGACCAATAGGTGCAAAGGTTTCGTGTATGATTTCAGCAAATGAAGCACATCAAGCACATCGCTTTGTTTTGTTCAATAGCCCAAGCGTTCAACCTTATATTCAGTGAGTAACAATTTATTTTTTAATCTTTTGACTAAGTATAAATTCATCAAACTCAATCATCAATATCAAATATTGGGAACAGAGCACATAAGGCTCTCCTAAAATAATTACACCCTCGGTGGAGTGTCAAGCGCATCCAAACGGAGCAACATAACCGATTTGTCCAGTGGTTCAGACAACATGTAAGTGAGATACATTCATATAGTGTAGTTTCTTTTCCATTATTTTTTGCTTTACTATTATATTTATTTCGCTAGATTGAGACTTTGAGGATGACTGAAAATATCACAGAAGAGATTATATGTCTTGCTCGGGGTCCAAAGCATAATGTCGCTTCCTATCATGATTTCTTCGTCAATGGCTACAAATTTGAGACAATTATAGTTGATCACTTTAGAGTAACCTAAAATAGTGGTGTAGCAAGTATCGGGGAGGCGAAGAAAATTTTCTATGGAGTGGTGGAGAATGTTATAGAGGTTTATTTTGGGACTTTAGCTGTCGTACATCTACTAAAATGTTCTTGGTATGACATGAAAGAAGGAAGCGGACGTGTGGTAGATGAGTACAACTTCACTTTGGTTAACACAACTAAGAAGAGTTTCGAAGATGAACAATTCATATATCCATCACAAGCCCAACAAGTTTTTTATTCAAAGGATCCTATAAAGATAGGTTGGAGTGTGGTTTGTCGTTGGAAACCAAGAGACACATATGACATCCCCACTTTACCAACAGATGAAGTCGTTGCTAGTGACGATGCAGTCATGCCCAGTGAGAATTCAGGAGGCACAAGGGTGGAGTTTATGGACGATGTCAATGATAATGCTTTGTGGTTGCGCAGAGAATTAGGGACGGATGTACGAGTGGGTAAAGAATTACTTAATATAAACTAAAATCTATTGGTAATTATACTTGTATTCATATACCTACTTTATTAAGCATTATTGTTTATATATATTTTTTTAAAGTCTAACTAACAGTAGAACTTCACTAAATGTAGGAAAATGCCACCAAATCCCACAAACACGCGAGGGACACCATCTACTCTAGTGGAGGTGCCACAAGGTATGTAATTTTGCCTACATCTTCAGGTATCTATCAAGGTATTAATAACATTCCTTGAATTTTTTTTTTTGACAATTTCAGGAATAGGAGAATCATCCTCCTTGGTACGACGGAGGGGAAGAGGTCCACCAAAAAAAACTTCATTGGAACCTCCGCCAAACACAAAATGGCAGGTTTCTATTGAAAATAACCAAGTTGTAGCCAGAGCAACTACCGAATTTGGAAGGGACTTGGGTATTTATGCCCGACATGGATCATATTTTCCTTTACACCTACAGTAGGGTGAATAACCAAAGGGTAATTTGAAAGATATTTTGTCATTATTAAAGGTACTATTATGTGCTCGTTAATTATTGTTTGATTTCTTTACTTTATATAACAATTATTGATCCTACCCTTTGATTTAGAGGAAATATGACTTTGTGGACGACGAAAAGAAGGTAGTATGTGATGATATGGTGATTGAAGCTATGAAACCTTTGGTTCAAAAAGGGGGGGTATCCAAATACCCACACACAACTAAAATGTGTAGGTACCATCAAATTTTTGTGACAACATTATTTGCTCTTACAATTATATTACTGAACTCGAGCAATGTTTGTACTTAGGCTGAGGTGGTAGAAAATTTCGTGGTATTGAAGGTATAGACCCTACTGATCCTCGTGCTCTTAATTCTGTCCTCGATAAGGTCTATAAAGGCCACCATGGTGGGTATGAAAGAGGTTTAGGAATAGGGTGGTCTAGGAGGAAGCACAATGTAGGTGCTACCTCTTCTAGAAATGAAAATGATCATCTCTCTGCTCAATTGGAAGAAGCCCTAGTAGTTATCTCTCAATTGAAAGAGAGTGACCAAGAAAAATTTGCCCATATAATTCAGATGGAAAAACAGATGCAGGTGTTCACTGAGTTCATGAAAGCATCTAACCGAAATATGACTTCTTCCTCCCAAGGTTAGTTATTTTTTAATTATTTTTATTTTATTAATTTGACTCACAATAGTTAATGATTAACTGATTATTATGTTTATTTGTATGCTTGTTGTTAATAGACTTCACAGATAGTGAGGTAGGTGAAACTCAACCAATGCCTCCATCATGATGTCATTACAAGTATTTGTGTAAGTTAAATTTATAATTACTTAAATCTGATTATATTTTATTTTATTTAACAATATAACCATATACAAATGTAATAAGATCTTTTGTTATGTTTTGTAGGTGCATGACACAATGGTCATTTATGTGCTTGATTCATGGTGCTAGTTGAGGAGTCTTTCTTGTATCTTTTTGTTAATGTTGAACAGCTTATTAGAAGTTTTATTTGAAATTAAAAACACAATGTCGATGTATTATTTTAGCATTCAGTGACACATTATGTTATTGTAAACATCTTGTTAAAGCTTTAAGTATATGTGGATGTGTTACTTTGGCAATTAATGAAGTTTGAAAATATTTATTATGAAATTATGACGAGTTAGCAAATTTTAGATCAATTGAGCTCTTTTTCTATTTATATTATTTTATTAATTGCACAAACATGTTTTAAAAAGAAAAAATGGGATTTTTTTTTTTTTAGAAATGAATTATTAGCAACGGTTGTCTATGGTAGACAACCGTCGCTAAAAGTCATCTAGGACGGTAACCTGATATTATTAGCGACGGTTGTGAAACGGTCGCTATAACATTATTAGCAACCATTCAAACCGTCGCTAATAATGTATGGCTACGGGTTTTTCTACGACCAACTATTAGCGACCCGATACGGTCACTAATACTTTTAGCGACGGTTATATAGGCTTTTAGCGACGGTTTTAAACCATCGCTAAAACCCACTTTTGTACTAGTTCACTCAGTCGCGCCTCTTCGCGGACCGGCAGATTTTCGGTGAAACAAATAACTTATATAATTTACAATTCAAATTGTTAAAATCTAATATTGATATTGGATAAGATCTTACCTTAATTAATTCACAATTACTTAGGGAATGGCTTCCTAAATTGGTTATAGATTTGGTTTATTAGGTGGGAGATAAGCTTCCTCTAATAATTTTAGATGTGCCTTGTACCCTACTTAGCCTTATATTATTATATATGCGTCCTAATTAAGGACATGCATGACATTATTTAGTTAATTATATATGTGTGGCTTATATATATTCTTTCCCTTTGAACCTTTTCTCTTGTTTACGTACTCTAGAGAACAAAAGTGTTATATATACGCTTTACTTTTGAAATGAATAAGAAAGAGGAAGTAACTCATGATGCGAAAGAATTTGATCAAAGCTAGGCAAGTACATTTAATCGGACTTTTAAGATCGAAACAGCGCTGGGTGCACTGCAGTGTAGTTCTAGCTGTTAAAGGTCTCCTTGGCAATTTTATATATCCGTTGTAATTAAACTTTAGATTCTTCATTAAAACTTCTGGTCCAAAGGAAGGAGGAAGACGATCCACGACACCATTAATTACTTCAATTTCAAATTAGGGAAAGGAAAACGAACAACAGTACTCGGTAATCAAATTACAGCAAAACCCTGGATTTATTACAACAAATGAACCAATCTCACTTGAATATCAAATCACACCACCCCGTTAATTAATCAGATCAGATGCCATTGCCATGCAGGCACATGTCCTCCAACACGACGATCAAGAAGAGAAGAAATTAAAAAAACATTTTTTTTTTTAAAACACGGGTATATATATATATTTATATTTATATTTATATATATAGACAACAACACTCTGCACAATGATCACCTTCACCGAAGGATATCATCTCCTTGACGTTCTTGCAGCTCCATGGATTGCTAAAATATAGATCAATTGTGTCGCCGAGAGGATGATCGTGAACGCTTCCATAGTTCTCTGCAAAACCCAGTCAAATGCTAATTAAATAAGGGGCCGAAGAAACTGGATTGGTTGCAGAAAGACACAGGGCAGAAAGGCTAGCTATATAAATTCTTACCAAACGAGCATTCCGGTTGCGGAGCTCAATCTCCTTGCATGCCAAACTGCACGCCAGAACAAATTAACATATAAGAGAAGAAATTGAAGCCATATATATATATATTATCAAAACCCAAATCAAATATTGTTTGGCATGCATGATCAATCAATTAAATTAATTATTTACCCCATGGATAGAAGAGTAAGAGCCCATGCAATAATAGCGGAGGAAGCAGCAGAGGGCAGGCTGTCGGAGTTCCAGGAGCGGACGTGATTAACGCCGGCAATAACCGAAGCAGCTCCGACGACGGAGGCAATCAACGCGAACGTGACGAAGAAGCCAGTGGCCGCGTTCCCCATGGAGAAGTAAATGGGGGAGAAATGGGCAGGTAGCTGAAGCTGAGGACCTGCAGTACCCAAGTTTAATTATCGTTCCATTACTTTGTTCCAGTAACCAAGACAAACATGGTTTAGAAATATTAATTAATTCAAAGAGGGTACTGTACCGATGATGAAGCCATAGTTGATAGCGTGGTTGAGAGCCCACCCTCCAATAGCCGCAACGATGGCGTACATACACAGATTGAGAAAGAGAAGACCGCCTGCCAGGGGCTTCATCTGCTCGTTCGCCATTGATTCCAGACAGTACTGCAGACAACCGAGTTGGCTTTCTGGTCTTGAAGTACTAGCTACTCCTACACGATGGGAGCAATATATGATGATGGGTAATTAGTTATGTAAGTTTGTTCTTATATATATATATATATATATACCAAAGGTATTGTATTGTTCTTTCCTTGCGAGTGTTCGGGCGGTGTGGGGCTGTAAAGCCCGGGGGGGAAGCCTTGAAATTCAAGGCAAGGAGCTCGATATTCTTCGACGATAGTATTAGACTATTCGTAAGCTCTGTGCTGTGAGAGATTCTCGCTTCTCGGGTCCTCCTTTATGCTTTACGCTTTGCCCTCGGCTTCCTCGGTCGGATCGGAAAACGACCAGTAGTTTTTCTTTTGCCTGCAGTGCTCACCCCCCCTTAGGCCTCCCGGTCCTGGATGGGAATATTAGGCTCTCTTTTCAATCCTAAAAAGAAGTTCATTTCGATGGACATTATAAAGTGGCATGGGCTTCTTCATAGCATAATTGTTCAATGGACTACACCATTATTAAGAGAGTGCCGAGATTAATATGAACCGCAGAACCGGGCTTCCGTCGAACGAGTCGAATCGTGTTACGCCCGGTCCACCATAACTCGGTGGTGTAATGGAAACATAGAACGGAACGGAGCGGGACTTCTTTAATTACCCAGACTTCCTAGGACCAAAAGTCTAAACTCCGAGAGAAAGCATCTGAGGCGCAGAAATCCACCCACCTATCGGCTTCTTCCTTCTTCTTCTTCCTCTTCTTCTTCTCAATTTCTCCTTCAGCGTCCGTTCTCTGGTTTACTGGTTTTGGTTACTACTTCCTAGTAAACCAAGGGCCTGTCCCGTCTGCCGACGAAACTTCATAATCTGCGTTCCTGGTGGGCCCTTCGCCTCCTTAAATTCTCTCACCTGTTCTCTAATTCATCTTGGGGTCTTCAAAAGTTTCGCCCTTCAATTCTCGAGTCTCCTCTGCTCTCTCCTCCCCCCGCGTTCAGATTCTCTCTCTCGCTTTCCGCCTTCGAAGATGATTCAAGTGCTCTTTTACGTGTTGGTAGTCCAGACGGCCTTGATCTTGCTTCTTCTGCTCAAAAACCCCTTTAAGAAATTTGGTCTCATGGGGTTGGATCGGGTCAAGCGCGGAAGAGGCCCAACCATCGTTAAGACCATCGCGGCCACCGTTTTCATCGTTATGTGCTCCAGCATTTACAGCATCGCCGAGATCCAGAAGCGGTCTTTTGATGCCGGAAGCCTCAGTCCCACTGATGAGGTCCTCTTGGGGAAAAACCTTCTCGAGGTCTCCTTCATGGGTGCGCTCTATGTCTAGCCTTTCTTTCTCTTCCTTTGCTTATACCGTGAATTAATTGGAGTCGATAAAATCTTATGATGATCCCGCTGGGTCGAAGTTATCTCAATCGGGATTAGGGGATCACACACGTTTTCAATTTTTGACCTGTTTAATCTGACGGGACCCGTGCTACCTCTGTAAACGAGGGTTAATAGTTTAATGGTGTTCATTACATTGTTTACTTGGTTGATGGTAGTCGAATGAATTCGTTTGCTCCAACATGAAACACGTCCAGCTGAATTATCTCAAGTAGACCTCAGAGTGAAAATCATCTCATTTAGAGATCACTCGTAGATTCAAGGCGTTAAGTTCTTTATTCCTACTTCTTGATTGCTTCCCAGAATTTCTGCATCTCAAAATGTTTACATGTATCTACTACTAGCTTCACAAATTAGTATTTTCTGTGGAATCTCCTTCAGCTTATCAACCTTGGACCAGTGTTTCCATTTATAGAAGTATGACCTATTTCAATCTAATTGATGAAAAATCTAGCATGGTAATCCGTTTGATAAATTATCTTTGCTTGATACCAAAAGCTAATTGAGTTACAGATAGATAAGTTTGCAGTGAATTTCACTGATACATTACAAGTGCTATCTTTTGAAGGCAAAGTAGGCACAAGGGGCACATATTAGAGAGTAGATTGCCTGCAATTATGGCCTTCATCATTATTAAGATTTGGTTCATTGATTCTTGGTTTATGTTTTTCAATCCTATCCTAACTGCTTTCCTTTGAAAATGAAGTGGAAACAAAAGGCACACAGTAAAGTAGAGAAAAGGATTGTCTGCATGGAGGACCTAGGTCATTCTTAAAGCTAGGTTAATTCATTCTGACTTGGTTCGTGTTGTTTGTTCATATACAAAGTTATTATTACTGGGGAAATAGGATTATCTGCACAAATGGTAGAGACAAGTGTCATAAGGAGGTTATGTTCAAGTGTTTTTCCTACTTCAGAAATAATAATTGCCAAAGATTGTGTTCGTTTAAATATTAGCATTTTTGAAAAAGGATCAGGTCTGTATTGGCAGCATTTCTTTGCTTGAAGACAATATTCATCATTGTCTCCTTGATGAAGTTGTTGATTTTTATAAGAGCTATATAAGATTAGGTGGGTTTTTCTTTTCTATGTTTTTCCAATCTTGTTGTTGTTTAAGGTTCAATCATATCATTAGTTCAATTTTCACCTTAGTTCCGGCTGTTATTTTGTTTCTATTATTATGACTAAAACTGGTCGATTGATAGTAGGCGAGGCTATGTACTGTTGCAGTCTGTTAATCTCTCTTTCAGCTGTTATATTGTATCTGTTATTATGCCTAAAACTCATGGACTGATCTAGGTTAATGGACCAGGCTTTGTACTGTTGCTTGCATTTATAATTGATCGAGCCCACCATTACCTCAGAGAACTCCGTGCTCTCCGAAAGAATGCAGAGGCTGCCAAGAAAGAGAAGAGAGGATTGAAAGATGGAAAGAGTGGAAGCTCAGACGAATTGAAAGAATTGGAGGACGAAAATACCAGTTTGAGGTTGAAGATCAAGCAACTGGAATCTGAGGGGTCAAAGAACGAACTTTCAGCTCTGAAGGAAAAGATTAAACATCTTGAATCAGAACTCGAGACGAAGGATAAGGAGGTTAATGCTGCCGAAACTAGTGCCATGGCTTTGAAGAAACAATCAGATGGGTTGCTTCTTGAGTATGATCGCTTGTTGGAGGAAAACCAAAGCCTTCGGAGTCAGTTGCAGTCTATGGACTGGAACATGTCATATTCTGATGGGAAGAAGAACACCTAGGTGCTGTCACGCTTGAGGCTTTTGCGATTTTCTCTGTACTGGTGTCAAATACTTGAAAGACGATTTCTTTAATACCTAGAGCAGTTCAGTCTCGGTCACTGTTTGCTGTTCTACTTTGAAGAGGCACTTTGGAAGAAAATGAAAAAACGGATTTCATGATTTTGATCCTGTGAATGACTCTTTACTCTTTGTAATGTCCTGGAGAATCAATACTGAAGGTTAGGAGCCTGAGTATTCGGATACAGTAGTCATGTCTTCTATGTATCGTTGAGATTTTAACTCTTAATACTCGTAGTCGTGGAGCTTAATGGTTTTGTGTTGAAGTGAAAGCTTTAGATGGACCAGGGAAATGGGAACTGATGAAGCTGTATGTTCTGACAATGCTGGAACTATTTCTCTGGTTTTGTGTTGTGGATATATAACTGAGTGTTAGGACCTCTCAGGCGGAGTAAAGGTCTTTCTCACAAAGACAGTATTCGGCTTCGAGGAAGCAAGGTATATAGAAGTCCCAAAGAACGTGACAAATTAACAGACAGAAAGAAGAAACGAGTAATTACTTGAAGTGAAATCTATGATTTCTTGTTTAAAATGAATTTATCTAACATCTTTCTCACCAAGCCGTCTTAGCTCAGCTGGTAGAGCGCATGGCTTTTAACCATGTGGTCGTGGGTTCGATTCCCACAGACGGCGTTAAAGAGGGATATACCGTAATTCTTTTAATTTTTTTAATTTTTTTGTATTTAAGAATCTATATGAGTTGCTTACAAAGAAAGAAACAAAAGCACTTGACGAGGAACAGAAATCGGAACTTCTTGAAGATGCTGGAAAATTTCTTACTAATAAAGCACAGCTAACGTTTCTACAAGCAAGTAGCAGGTCAAGGAGAGTACGAAGAAGAGAAGAATCTTCCAAAAACTTTTTCTCTCTTACCCAGTAGGGAAAAAGAAGTTGATTAGGACTATCAAAGAGTGAGACTCGATAGAGGTCCAGATAGTAAAAGTCTTTTGTTTTTTTTTTTCGGAAAGCACATTTTCATTGCCACGCTGAAGTATTGGAGTTGAAGATCTCGAAAGCAACTTCATTATAGAACTTCACCAAATTAATTAGTTTACATTCTGTATGGAACTTCACCAGTTCTTTTACATTCCTATATTACATTGTCGTAAGTAATTGCGTGCCACTGTGAAGGAACGGATAAGGGTATAAAGCCAAGCAGCAGTCCAATTCCAGGAATTAATTGAGGAAATCTGGATGGATCAGAACATTTTTTTAACTGAACTTTGACACAATTCTTTGACGAAGACAACTATGAATCACACCAAACATATACACAACAACACCCAAGAGGAAAAAACAGACACGAGACACTTCGCTGGGGGAGAGGAAGGTCGCTCTCTACCCTATTTCTTTAGCCATTACAAACTTCTCTCCCTAACCAACAACACCTTCCGCCTAATCGCAAGAACCTCTACCCTACATTTCCATTTCGTCTTCGTCTTCGTCTGCCTCGATCTTCATCTTCTTCACCACCTGGGCTGCGGCGTCTGCTCTCGGCCCGTTTGGGATCTCAATCAAAATATCCGACTTCCGCCCAGTGGCAGGATTCACCATCCCTCCATTCTTTTCGACCCTGTAAGTTAGCTCCTCCATCCCCGGTGCCGCATCAATATAGACGGTGGAGTTCTCATCGATTTCTCCCTTGATTAGCATCTTCGACAACTGGGTCACCACCTTCTTTTCCAACCATCTCCTAATGGGTCTGGCACCATAGACCTGCCAAAGATGAAACAAGTTTCAACCACGTCAGCAACACATCATTATCACATCGGTAGTAATTTGGAAGAGTCTGAATTGGTTCTTTCTGCTTACCGGATCGTAGGCCTCTTCCAGTACTATGTCCAAAGCCGCGTCAGACACAGCCAGAGCCACGCCATTTTCAGCAAGTCTGGCGGCCACATCCTTCATCTGAAATCTTGCAACCCGCCTTAGTTGCTCATGAGACAGAGGATCGAACACCACAATCTCATCCAGACGATTCAGCAACTCAGGCCTGAAGTGCTTTCTCACCTGTTCGATAAAATGCCCCAAAGAAGTAAGAAAATCAGCATCTTTCAACCAAAAAACTCCCAATTAAACTAGAACCTCCATCAAAATCAATCGACAGCCAACCACTAAGCGTCGAGCATTACATACCTCTTGCAAGACTTTATCACGAGCATTCTGCATAGAGGTCTTCCCACTGAGACCAGCAAGAAGATACTCTGCTCCCAGATTCGAAGTCATGATAATTACGGTATTGGTGAAATCGACCGTCCTCCCCTGCCCATCAGTTAATCTACCATCATCCAGAACCTGAAGAAGGGTGTTGAAGACCAACACATGGGCCTTCTCCACTTCGTCAAACAGCACAACGCTGTAAGGCCGCCTCCTCACGGCCTCCGTCAGCTGACCGCCTTCTTCATGACCCACATATCTGCACATAACCAGACGGTGAGCCATTGATCCAACATCAACAGCAATTACTCCACATAACAAGGAATTGAAAGAGCCACTTACCCAGGAGGAGCACCAATGAGTCGCGCAACAGAGTGCTGCTCCATGTATTCTGACATATCAATCCGCACCAACAATTTCTCATCGTCGAACAGTTGCTCAGCCAGTGCCTTCGCCAGCTCTGTTTTACCAACACCAGTAGGTCCCAGAAAGAGGAACGAGCCCGTCGGCTGTTGAGGCCGGCCTAACCCAGCTCGTGACCTCAACACAGCCTCTGCAACTGCATCCACTGCTTGGTCCTGACCCACAACCCTGTGATGCAACCTCTCTGCAAGACCAATCAGTCTCTCTTTCTCATTCTGGCCGAGCCTGGTTACTGGGATTCCCGTCCAGCGGCTAACAACCTGCATTTAAGTTGACAGAACGCTTGTGAGCATCACTGAAGAGTTAAGTTACATCAGATGTGATTAGGATAAATCAGCTGGAACCACAGCCTGTACCTCTGCTATCTGATCAGGTCCTACTGTCTCGGTCAGTATCAAATTCTCATCTGTATCGCCTTCCATTTTAGCTATGGCAGTGTCTATCTCCTGAAGTGCTCCATATTTTATATCAGCCACACGGGCCAAGTCCATTCTTCGTTCTGCCTCTTGTAAGCTGAACATAAGCTCTTCTTTCCTCTGTTTTAGTCTTCGAATCTCATCGACCCTCTCTTTTTCCTTCCTGTACTTCATTAACAGCGGCTGCAACTTGTCTCTCAAATCATCCAATTCCTTGTGAACCTGCAAAAGCATATCAGGTCAGCAACTCCAATTTCAAACATTTAAGACATTAGAGTTAAAATGCCACTTCTCTCAGAGTACTCACCTCTACAAGTCGAGCCTTACTGGCTTTATCCTTCTCCTTCTCTAGAGCGTGCATCTCAACTTCCAACTGAATTCTCTTTCTTTCGAGATTATCAATCTCTTCAGGCTGACTATCGAGCTGGACTCTAACATTTGCACAGGCTTCATCAACCAGATCAATCGCCTTATCGGGCAGATGCCGACCTTCAAGAACAAGAAATTACCAGTGAGCAATCAATTTCCTCGAAGTGACAGCAAACAATAATTCACAGGACAGGCAGACAAAAAAAAAAAAAGGGCAAAGCTAAGAAGTTGCAAGTATACCAGTAATGTATCTGCTGGAAAGCTGGGCAGCGACTACTAGAGCACGATCCTGAATTCGAACACCATGGTGACCCTCGTATCTTTCTTTAAGACCACGAAGGATGCTAATTGTATCAGTAACACTAGGCTCCGCCACATAAACCTGTTGGAACCGACGTTCGAATGCAGCATCCTTCTCAACATACTTCCTGTACTCTTCGAGGGTGGTGGCTCCGATACATCGAAGCTGGCCTCTCGCCAGCATTGGCTTGAACAGATTTGCCGCGTCCATTGACCCCTCCGTCCGGCCTACAGTAAAGAAAACAGTGAGCAGATAGGTTACAACACAGAAAATCATTGTGAATCAGTAACCAAATCGCATATAATATGATTAAAGTGTTATCAGTATTTACCTGCCCCGAGGACGAGATGAATCTCATCGATGAATAGAATAACCTTTCCTTCCGCTTCCTCGACTTCTTTTAATACTGATTTAAGCCTTTCTTCAAACTCTCCCCTGTATTTTGCCCCCGCAACTAGGGCACCCATGTCCAGAGCGATCAATCTCACATCGAGTAAGTTACTGGGGACATCCCCACGGACTATCCTCTGGGCTAGCCCTTCTACGACTGCTGTTTTGCCCACACCGGGTTCTCCGATAAGAACAGGATTGTTCTTTGTTCTCCTCGAGAGAATCCTGATAACCCTTCTGATTTCCTCATCGCGGCCGATGACAGGATCGAGCTTCCCGGCTTGCTCGACGAGATCTCGACCGTAGGTCTTCAATGCCTGGAAATTGGTGTCGCCGGAGGCGCTCTCCACTTTCTTCCCTTCCTTGCCCCGCAATTTCTCCACTTCGGACTTGACTCTGGCCGTGCTTACCCCGGCTTCTTTCAAAATGTCACCGATTTGGGAGTCTTCCAGGAGGCCGAGGATCAACTGATCGACAGCAAGATGAGTGTCGCCGCGGGATTTTTGTGAGGATTGTGCGCGGCGTATAACCTTAATGAGAGAGGTGCTCGCAGGGATTTCATCGGGGGGAGGATGCTGTGAGGGGATTTTCCTCATTGCCTGATTGAGAACCCGCTCGAACGAACTGGCAGCCTCATCACCGCCGCCGGCACTGGCAATCGCTTGTCGGAGAATGCCACTGGGGTCGGAAATCAAAGCGGAGGCAATGTGTATTGGGGTAAACTGAGCGTGCCCGGAGTTCATGGCAAGCTCATGGGCTCCGGCGATTGCCTCATTCGTCTTGTGGGTAAACTTATCCGGATTCATGTCTGCTCTCTACGCTCAGAAAACTAACGATACCCTTCGATTGAATGTATCTAAACAGAACGCCCAAAAGAGATCAAGAATTTCAGAAGAAGGTAAAAGAATCGTGTGTTGAGTACCTTTCGCGAAGACGATTTCGCCGATCGAATTTCGAATGCTCTTGTCTGAAGATGATTCACTGAGTACAAGCACTGCAGAATGGGGGGTTATTTGAAAGGAGGGAGGAGAGGATTCGACACCGGTCTAGAAACAGACGGCGAGCCGCGATGGTGCTCGAAGGTGCTAGACGACTCGAACACCGTAACCATCATCAATCTAGAACAATCCACGGACGATCTCCTCCGTGCGTGCGCCCCCCATCTCGATCCGTTTCAGAAAATCTAGCGTGCCCACGTAGCCGCCTTCGGCCCCACGTCATGGGCGCCCATTAGCCTACCGACTTACAGTAAGCCCAGTTACATGAATAATTTAATTGATATTTATAGACTATAAAATAGGCCCAATTTTCCATCTATTTTTTTGAAAATTAATTTCGTTTACAACATTATCATTAATTAGTTTATTTTATGTAAATGAATACTATTATTGATACTAAATAACGCAATCTAATTAGCCATAAAAATGCGTGTCTGAAGACAATATTATTAGTGCAGAACACTGAAGAAAATGAGAAGAAAGGCAGGTACCCACTATTACAGAAAGGAGGGGGACGGGGAGGGGCGGGGGTGGTCTCAGTCTCTCAGACTCTCATGAGGACTCAGTAGTGGAGGACCGTAACGTTAAACTTGATAATGGCATTGAGGGTGGGAAGATCAAGATAGGCCGTCTCCAAGATTGCAAATCCCCGAGCGAAGCGAAAATACCCTGTTCCGGACACCACCGACACCTCCCTCCGCTTCAGAAAGAACCTATCCGCACCTTGAATCTCGAGCGTGCTCCCGTTGTATTTCTCGTTGGTGAAGACGGCCGAGAAGAGGAGGTGGAGGTCGGAGCCGTCGAGGGCGGAGTTGACGTAGATGCCCTGGGCGCGCCCGACTTGCTTCGAGTTCCTGTCGATCCCTTCCGTCAGGGCGTCGTCGGTGACCAGGACCGTCCCGAAATTGAGGACGCTCGAGTGGGTACCGTTGACGCCGGCGATGGGGACGGCCGTCACGTTCTTCCCCGTCTCATAGTCTTGCATGTAGAACACCAGGTTGGTCTCTTTCAGTTTCCTGTACTTGGTCGAACTGGCCTGGGTACTTGCTAATAACGCAAGCATTGCTACCAGAGTACTCATCAACCATGCAGTACTTCTGAAAGTGATTGAGGCCATTGAAAGGGGATGTGTATTTCAACAATCGATCAAGTCCCAGCAGCTTATTTTGAATGTTGGGAACTTATTTTGATGCCTTCTGCATGCATCTGGGTAGAGCTGCATATATATATATATATATATAGAGAGAGAGAGAGAGAGAGAAATAATGATTGAGAGCAGATTAACGGGGTTCAATCAGTCAGGGATCTTGGGAGTTGGGATTGAAAATATGTCAGGACAAACATATACGAAAGACCAATTCCAGTGGAACAAATGCAAGGGATGCGTTAGTTGGAACTTGGGAGTCGTACTCTTCTGATATGGATGGTTTAATTAGGTAGGATTACACCAAATTCTCGGATTAAATTAGCCAACGGACGGCTTAATTAATTAATTAGTCTCCGGCTCTATGTCAAACTGTTCCATTAGCAGGTTCGTTTCATCATCATCGCGACAGGAGCCGTGGACTTTTAGCATTTAATCGATAACACGGAATGAAATTTCCAGTCGCCTCACAGTGATCATCAGCAATTAATTGTCGGTTGGACGCGCGGTAGTATTGACTTGGCATTCTATAAAATAATCTATACAATTTCGGGTTTTGCGTTTCTGAACTCTGGAAGAGCCGGTAGTTACCTAAAACTGCTGACTACATTAATAAAACGCAGAGCAAGAGCTCAAGTAGAAAGCTTATTAAAACAGCTCGATCGGCCTGCAGTTAATTAAATAATGTTTTAGAGGAAGAAGGTTCAAGGAATGACGTCTCAGAATTGGCTGTGAATTAATACTGCAAAGAGAAGCCTCTCTGGCTTCACATATATCATCAAAAAGATTAGAAGCTTCTCACGAGATTGTTGACACTGCATCTTCTTCTCATTAATTCAGCCTATTCAAAAATCACAACTTGTATTCGAAAGTGCTATTAAATTAGAGCTAGGTTTATAAACTACATATAATTATTTGGGAGAAGTTGGAAGCTCTTTGCGCGTGGCCTTATTCAAATGTTAGCTATATGCATGTCCTCCACACCTACCATGTCATGTACTGATTTCTATACTTGTGGTTGCTTGCCTCATAACCTCGGCCTCATCCTCACGTTTGCTACTGTCTTAATTATTTGATTCCTTCTAACTAAAATTCTAGCGCTTTCTAACTAATTCATCTTAATTTCAGTTACAAAAATTAAGACATGTGTCACCAAAAGCTATCATCCAATACATATAGCAGGATAGAAAGGCATGGTCTCACCTGCGGAGAAGAGAGAAACATTTTCCAATCTCTTCTTCTTTTTTTTCTTGATCTTCTACTTAATTAATTTTCACAATGTCAACCATTTGGTTTAGTATTTTTTTCAAGAATATACAATAAAATTAATGTTATAAAACATTATCCAAGCGCAACTAAAATTGACAAATCCAATTTATATATCCCATATATATATATATATATATATCTCATATAATTTTTTAAGAATAAAATTAATGTTCTTTATTTTTTAGGCTGAGTCACCCATTTAATTTTCCGAACTCAGATCGGTCTTACCCGAGTCGGGAGCAACTTAGATGATGACTCATCCGAGTCGACTCGGAACGAGTCATGCCTGGTCACTCTTAAAACATTTTTTTTTTTTTTTTTGTTATTTGATAATATAAGATTGAAATTGATTCATGAGTGCATGGTCACTGGAGATAAATTAAACAGGCTCGAATCCAGAAAATAACATAATCTAATTAGCCATATATAGAAATGACCGGCAGAAGACATTGTTATTAGTACAGAACAGAATGCAAGTGAATATATAGAGGAAGGAAGCCTTTATTGTGGCCTCTTACGAAAGGAAAGAGAGCGCGCGACTTAAACCTGATAATACCAGTGAGGTCCGGATTATCAAGAATGACCATCTCCAAATTGCAAATCCCCGAGCGAAGCGGAAATACCCAGTTCCACACACCATAGACACCTCTCTATACTTCATATACATATATAGAACCTATCTGCACCTTCAATCTCGAGTGTGCTCCCGTTGTATTTCTCCTTGGTGAAGACGGCGAACAATTGGATTTTACATTTTTTGTTGTGCTTTTTTCAAATAGGCTTGATAAAGGCACAAATTCTATAGAAAATACTGTATATATAAGTAGAAATTAAAAAACTAACCTTGGCTAATAGTATGAATTAGCCACGCGCGATTAAATAGACTCTTTGGAGATATTTGAATATTACTCCGTTCGAACTGCTGATCAGTCTTGGGACCCGAAACAACAATTGCATCTGAATGCATCCGGAAACAAGGCCTTTGCGAATCGGTAGGAAGAACCAAGACGCTAACTCCGAAGTGTCCTTTTCTGCGGATCTTCAGATAACCTTGGCACCTATTTAATTATGTCACTCTATGTATAACAAGTCAAGGTTTTGATATTCAAACAAACGTATCTGCAAGCTCATCAGAAACGTACTTTTTTTAAGTCAAAACAAGCTGTGCCTGTGCTGGAAGTGATGAATATTGGCATCTTGAGAAAATGTTACTGAAAACATGCATGCATGTGGTAGCATCAACCAACAAGTGATTTCTGGTGATACTTTTCTTGATTCCTCTTGGAAGTCCCACCATCACTCCCCTGATCCCAACGTTAACTATATCTACAAAGCACCCAACTCAGAAACAATACGTACAATTGGATATATATTGTTTGTGCCATTAATTAGCTTAATGTTATTCCAAATTAAAGCTTGCTTGGTTTGGTAGCTGATACGGTTACTATTATTCAGCTATTTTTATTGCATTAGTACTAATTTGTATGAGACGTGGAGTTAATTACTTATAGTGAGAGGGTGGACCCAGAGCAACAACAAAACTGTTATTTACATTTGTAAGAATCAATTTTGTCCAGTCCGACACTTACGGTCCAAATCAGCACCGTACAACCCGGGTCAACAAGTCAAAGACCGACCCCACTCAGATCAATGAAATTAAGCCGTCGATCAAGCTTCAACAGATCAACGTCCGAGATCTCAGTTGCCACGTCAGCAGCTTATTTGCCTTGGTCCAAAGCAGCTTCACAATCCAAGGTAAAGGTTACGCAAAAGACGTTGGGAGTTACAACCACTCCGATAAACCTGGTCCATGCAGTTGGAACTAGGTAAGTCTATAAATTCAGAGGCTCAGGACAGATCACGGGGGGATCACAGACAAAAAGATCATACAAACACACAAAATCCCAAGAGCGTACGCCACATTCCAAAAACCCCAAAATCACTTCAAATCAGAGAGAGCAACAAGCATTCCTGTCGCTGTCTCGCAAATCAAACTGCCGTGAGCCAATCGGAATACCAAATTTTTCGTCAAGCTTAGGCAAAATTCAAATTCGTCTCGTTCGTTCGTTTAGAAGGCGTATGTTGATTGTTCGTGTCTACTCGGCGATCGTTTGTTCTTGATTGGAGATCGAATCAAAGGAGTCCTAGAAGTCGCACCCCACACAATCACCTGAAAATTACCAAATTCCCCCTCAAATTATTTTGTACACTGTACATCGGATCCTTATTTTTTGGTCCACATATTGTACTCGTTTACAAATTTGGCACGCCCGGTGGGACCCTTCTACCTTTCATCCCTTTCTCTGACCTACTAAGTTCAAAGTTCAAATGGCCGGTTCCAACAACAACAACAACAACAACAACAAGGCAGCTGCCAAAACTCCAACCGTCGAAGCCAACTCACCGCCGGCACGGAGAATGACCGATCCGCTGGTCACTTTCCCTCGCCGCCCGCGTACACCAACCGCTGCTGCTGCCAGCCAAACCAGAGGGATTCGCCCATCCCAAATTCCTGTGATCGGTCGTTCAAGGCCAATAACCAGATCTATTACGGGATCCCTGCCTACACATCGAGCTGTACAAATTCAGCCGCAGGTAGGTCAAGCTCCGGCTAGCCCTATAATTTCTCCAACAAGGGTCCATCCCTCTAGGAGTTATTCGGCTGTTCTGACATCTCCGCCACCAATTAGTCTAGTGGCTAGTCCGACTGTAAGCCCAGCGAGGAACTCTCCCTCGACGGCAAGCTGAGTCCCGGCATTAATCACCCATTTCGAAGGAAGGCGCATCATTCCTTCTCCGCGACCGGCTACACCAACTGGGGCACCTCTCGCTCCAAGTCCTCCTTCCCCCACATCTCCAGTCATCAGAGTCTTGGCAATGATGACACAAGCCAAAACTGTGGAGGAGCAACTGGCGGAGATCCAAGCTGCCATGAGGGAAAGGGATGAGCAATTGAGAGAGAGAGAACTGCAGAGGGATCTCCAGATCACCACGATTCTGCAGAAATTTGAACTGATCGCAGATCGCCTGGGAGCATCCTCCCAGCCTAGGAATGACGAGGGACAGGCAGGACCCAGCACGTCCGCCAATCCTATCCCTCCTTCACCCATCATTCGTTCATCTCCAGCTCCCGAACACCCAGTGAACTGGGAACCACTGTTTGAAGAACCAGGGGCGCTATCCTACGGCACCCTGCAAGAAATGATCTCCAACGCAGTGGAGCAGTAAGCCGAAGGAGTCAAATCTCAAGCCTACACTAGGCCCTACTCCCGACGGATCTAGGCAATCCACATGCCTACCTCTTACCATCCACCTAAATTTCAACAATTCAGTGGAGACGGCAACCCAAAACAGCACGTCGCCCACTTTATTGAGACTTGCAACAATGCAGGAACTGACGACGATCTCCTCGTCAAACAATTTGGGCGATCCCTCAAAGGGAACGCCGACCGACTGGTTCATTGAGCTCCCAGCCAGAGTCAATCGACAGTGGGAACAGTTAGAAAGTGAATTCCTTAGCCGCTTCTACAAAGACGGGCGAACAAGAACACCGGTGGAACTCACCAATCTCAAAAACGGCCGTGGGTGAGAAGGTGATTGAATACATCAACCACGGGCGCAATCTCGGTCTCAATTGCAAGGAGAGCACCTCCTTATCCACCTGAGACATCCATCGACATGTGCATTCGAGGGATGAACTGGACTCTGGTCTATTTTCTACAGAGTCGGAAGCCGAGAGACTTCCAAGAACTGGCGACAGAAGCGCACAACATGGAGATCCTTATCCAGGAAAAAGGAGAAGGAAAGGCTCCAATGACCGAGGCTGACAAGAAGCCAAAGTTCGTAAAGAAGGAGTACAAAGCTCCTGAAGCGCTCGCCACCAACATCGCTGAACCGCAAAAGATTACGGCAACCCAAAACAAAAATACGGGCAGTGACTGGAAGCCAAATGTCAATCGGCTCGCCAGCACTGCAATCCGTCAAAAGTTCACATTAAAGGATAGGCAGGCCAAAACCTATCCTTTCCCCGACTCAGATGTTCCAGGCATGCTCGAACAGCTCCTGGAGAAGAACCTGTTGCAGCTTCCAGAAGCCAAAAGGCCGGAAGATGTTGGGAAAAGCTCAGATCCCAACTACTGCAAATATCACCGACTGGTAGGCCATCCTACCGAAAATTGTTTTGTCCTGAAAGACAGAATACTTGAATTAGCGACGCAAGGTCGCATCATCTTGGAAACCGACGACAACACGGTGGCTTCCCACACCATCTTCGTCCAATCAGATTCCGGCACCAAAATAGGAAATCCAAGGACGAACAACAAAGCTTTCATCCCGCGCACCGCAAGACCAAAACCGCTACCTGCCACAAAAGACAAAGAAAGGTGGGAAGTGGTAACCCGCAAAAAGAAACCACTCCCAGAAGCCCCCGTGAAAATATTCATCAAAGGGTACACGGCGAAAAAAGAAGAGCAAAAAAGAAAGAAAGTCCAGAAGAAAAGAGGAGGCAGAAGGCATAGACGCAAATCAGCCTCCGCCAAAGTCGAAGAGATCTATCAAAAGAAGCCAAGGCCAATCACTTTGGCTGATTTCTTCCCGTCAGAATTTCTGGCACCAACTTCTGCACTGGTGGCCACTTGTTCACCCCAAGTGGTCGAGCAAAGGCGCGATGGGAAGGCTCCGATGGGGTCTGCCGACGACATTCACACTTGTTTACAAGATGTGTCTACAGGACGACCTGGACTTACCAATTAGGTCCAGGAAGGCCCTCATAAAATTTGTTGCCACTAAAGATGACTGGCACGCAGAAGTGGAGCAATTGATGATGCGGAGGCACGATGAACCAAAAGTTGCTTTATCTCCCAGCACGTTGAAGGAAGAAAAACCGTCAGAGCTACCACAAATCAAGGAGGCTCACTCAACTTCCATTTCCTTTAAGGAAGCCGATATGCTGCTGGGGGAATGGTTTCATAATCGGCCTTTGTTCGTTTCTGGAACTATCAAAGACCGATGGATCAACCGCATACTTGTAGACAGCGGATCATCAGTAAATATCCTACCAATCTAGACTCTGAAAAATGTCGGGTTGGTGGCAAATGACCTCCAAGCCAGTTCTCTGATGATTCAAGGCTTCAACCAAGAAGGACAGCGAGCATTGGGAACAATCAGACTGGAACTACAAATTGGGGATATGACTTCCCACATACTGTTCCATGTAATCGATGCCCGCACATCTTACAATATACTGCTCGGGAGACCTTGGCTACACAACAACAAGGTTGTACCCTCGACCTTTCATCAGTGCTTCAAATACTATCAAGACGGAGAAGAGAAAACGGTGTTCGCGGATGAATGCCCTTTCACAGAGGCCGAAGCATCCTTCGCAGACGCTAAATATTACTCGGAAGAAAAAAGTGCTACTTCGAGTAAAGCTGCTCCCCCTAAAGCTGTCAAGGGCGAACAGGCCAAACCTAAAAAGCAATCGAAGGAACCAATTCTCGGGTATGTTCCTCAATCAAGAAGGAAGAAAGGCGAATCCCCTTTCGCCACATGCGACCGAGAAGAGCCGGCAGAGAAACTGAAGGCCTTAAAAGGCACTGCCACTATTCCCCTGCCCAAACTCAACAACCGGGGCATCTTGGTCGAAGAAAAGCAGAATCCACCCGAGCTTCCGAAAACTCAGACACAACGATTCGATCCCAACGCCTACCGGATGATGGCCAAAGCAGGATCCGGGCTCTCCCTCGAACAACTGAAAGAAAAGCCGGTGGTGGTTGTTCAGAACCTGTCACCAACCTAGAAAAGCCTCCAGGCGCAGGGGTATTCAATTCCTTCTAACCGACATGGGCTTGGCTATCAAAAACACAAGCCAGTTGTGATCTCGAGCAAAGCCACTGTCAACCAGATCACGACTAAAAGAAAGGCAGCCACTTCAAAAGAAACCCGAACGTCAGCTTTTGACAGAATCGGTGTCCCAGAGCCTCGAGTCTCGGCATTCGTTTGATTGGGACAAGAAGAAAACATAAATCCAAATGTTCCCGCAGAGCCAAGTAACAAGCATAAACCCAAAGTTACGAAGGTTTGGAGAAAAAAGGGGCAAGCAGAAGACCCTAAACCAAATACCACCGCTCCACAGGCCACTGAAAAACTCAGCGTATTCCAGAGGCTGGGAAAACCGAAGGAGCAACCCAAAAGAATAGTCTTCCAAAGACTTGGGGCACCCACACGGGTCCCTGTGAGCCAAAGATTGGGGAAGATAGAAGAAAATTCTTCAAAAAGAATAAAGTTAGAAAGCAGCAAAGTCACCCCAGTGGTGATTTACATATCGTCAAAGAAAAAGGACCCAGAAGAAGTAGTCGCTGTCCACCACGTCTCGTTCGGCGAAGGTAACGATGCAACCCCTGAAGATGATCTGGGAGAAGCGCCTGCGATCTTTGAGGAAGGCGGCCAAGCAACCATCGACCAACTGAAGAAAGTAAATCTGGGTACAGAGGATGATCCAAGACCCACTTTTTTGAGTGCTTCACTCTCTGTAACAGAAGAAAAAGATTATATGGCTTTACTCAGTGAATATAAAGACGTTTTTGCTTGGTCGTATACTGAGATGCCTGGGCTCGACCCAACAATCGCAATTCACAAACTCGCCATCAAATCCGGAGTCAAACCGATAAAACAGTCTCAAAGACGATTTCGTCCGGAACTTGTCCCAGAAATTGAGAAGGAAGTCGACAAACTCCTCAAGGCCGACTTTATCCGAGAGGTTAAGTACCCAAGTTGGATCGCCAACATCGTACCAGTGAAGAAGAAAAATGGACAGATTCGAGTCTGCGTCGACTTTAGAGACTTGAACAAAGCCTGCCCAAAAGATGACTTCCCGCTCCCCATCACCGAATTAATGGTCGATGCAACAACGGGGCACGAAGCCTTATCTTTCATGGACGGATCTTTCGGCTATAATCAAATTCGGATGGATCCAAAAGACGAGGAAAAGATAGCTTTCTGAACGCCAAAAGGTATTTTCTGCTACAAGGTAATGTCATTTGGTCTGAAGAATGCAGGAGACACTTATCAAAGGGCCATGCAAACGATATTCGATGATATTCGACGATGTGGAATGCAAACTTCCTACACAAATTTGTGGAATGCTACGTCGACGATGTGGTTGTCAAAACCAAATTAAGAGGCGACCACATAAGAGACTTACGAGCTGTCTTCGAATGTCTACGACGACACCAGTTGAAGATGAATCCCCTCAAGTGCGCCTTCGGGGTTTCATCCAGGAAATTCCTCGGATTCGTGGTCAGACACAGAGGCATCGAAATCGACCAGACCAAGATCGAGGCCATCCAACAAATGCCTGAACCAAAGACTTTGTCATAATTAAAAAGCCTTCAGGGTCATCTGGCTTACATTCGGCGGTTCATCTCAAATTTGGCCGGAAGATGTCAACCCTTCAGCCATCTCATGAAGAAGGATACACCCTTCGAATGGGATGAATCTTGTCAACGGGCCTTTCAAAACATCAAAGACTACCTGATGAAGCCACCAGTTCTGATGGCTCCGACTTCGGGAAAGCCTCTTCTCTTACACATCGTGGCTCAAGAAAAGTCTCTGGGTGCCCTATTCGCCCAAAATGACGACCAAGGGAAAGAACGTCTGTTGTACTACTTAAGCCGTACGATGGTTGGGGCTGAACTCAATTACTCCCCGATCGAAAAGACGTGCCTTGCACTCATCTTCGCCATCCAGAAGCTGAGACATTATCTGCTGGCCCACTCCACAAATTTGATCTCTCGGGCAGATCCCCTTAAATTCATCATGTCCAGACCTATGCTCTCCGGACAACTGGCCAAATGGGCCTTGTTGCTCTCTGAGTTCGAGATCAACTTCATCCCTCAGAAGGCCATCAAAGGACAAGGACTTGCAAATTTCCTAGCCGATCACCCCATCCCAGCGGAGTGGGAGGTAAGCGAAAGTCTGCCTGATAAAGAAGTTTTCTACATCGAAGTGCTACCCCCTTGGAGAATGTACTTCGATGGCGCCGCATGAAAAAATGGAGCAGGCGCTGGCGTCCTTTTCATGTCTCCAAGCGATGACTTAATGCCGTACTCCTTCATCTTGTCTCATTGCTGAACAAACAACGAGGCAGAATACCAAGCCATAATCCTTGGTTTGGGGATGGCTGTCGAAATGGGCTTAAGCCAGCTGGAAATCTTAGGCGACTCGGCCCTGGTGATCAAGCAGATAATCGGAGACTTCGAGGTCAGAAAAGACGAACTCGTGCCCTACCAAAAAGAGGCGCAAAGGTTACTGGAGAAAATCCCAAATGTGACTCTGGGGCATGTACCCCGAGCTAGCAATAGCCAAGCTGATGCCTTGGCAGGAATTGCTGCAAGTTTGGCACAGTTCGACACAAGGCCCGAGCGCATCCCAATATGCGAAAGATGGGTGGTGCCGACCTTAGAAAAATTCTCAGAGGAGGAAGAAATTAATCTGGTTTCGGTCTACGCAATTGAGGAAGAAGATTGGCGTCAACAATTCCTTGATTACTTAGAACACAAGAAACTTCCTGATGAACTGAAAGCCCGGGCGTACGTACAAAGAGTTGCGCCCAAATTCTGCTTGTTCAACAACACACTGTATCGCCGATCCTACGACGGTATTCTACTCAGATGTGTCTCCAAAGAAGAAGGACAAGCTCTCCTATCCGAAGCACATGGAAGAATCTGTGGTGCTCATCAAGCGGGCCCCAAACTTCATCTCCAAGTCAAACAGTTAGGCTATTATTGGCCTACCATGCTGCGAGACGCAATAGAATTGGCAAGACACTGCACGGCGTGTCAATTACACGCCAATTACATCCACCAACCTCCCAACCCTTTACATCCAACAATGGCCTCCTGGCCATTCGAAGCCTGGGGAATGGACATCATAGGTCCAATCAACCCGAAATCGTCTGCAAATCACCAGTACATACTGGCCGCCACAGATTATTTCTCTAAGTGGGCAGAAGCGGCAGCTTACAAGGAAATCAAACCCGCCACCGTGGTCGATTTCATTCGGACACAAATCGTGTATCGGTATGGTGTTCCAAGATACATCATGACCAATAACGGCACCCCGTTCCGTAACAAGACTATGGATAACTTCTGTGAAAAATTTGGCATCCGACAAAGGACGTCCACTGCGTACAACCCTGCCACCAATGGCTTGGCAGAAGCCTTCAACAAAACCTTGTGCAAAATCTTAAAGAAGACAGTCGCAGGGAACAAGAAAGATTGGCACGAAAGGCTTGGAGAGGCACTGTGGGCATACAGGATCACATACCGAACTCCAACAGAGTCAACCCCGTATTCGCTAGTCTACGGTGTCGAAGCCATGCTACCACTGGAAATTCAAATTCCATCACTACGAGTCGCTCTTCGAGAAGGACTCACGGAAGAGGAAAATATCAGACTTTGCCTGCAAGAGTTAGAATCCCTCGACGAAAAACGCTTGGAAGCCCAACAAAGGCTCGAATGCTATCAAGCTCGTCTCACTCGCGCTTTCAATAAAAAAGTTAAGTTGCGTTCCTTTCAAAAAGGAGACCTTGTCTTAGCTGTGCGCAGACCAATCATGGCCACAAGCAGAGATGGGGGAAAATTCGCACCTAAGTGGGAAGGACCATTCGTCGTTCAAGAAGTCTACACTAACGGCGCGTACAAATTGGTCACTCCCGAAGGAAGAAGACTGCCAGCTATAAATGGTAAATTTCTCAAGAAGTTTTATTCATGAATATTCTATAGTGGAATGCAAAAAGTTACAGCCAAAATCCAACTACACCAAAAAAAAAAAAGTGTGGTTACAAATCAAATCAAAAGGCGGAAAACAAAACAACAACTAAAGATTCCTCGCCATCTCCTGTTGCATCTCCGCAAAGGTAGCCCTCGACGACAGGAGAGTTGCCTCCTCAGCTGCACTGAGAGTGGGTGTGGCAAAGACCTCTGCTATCAGCTGCTCAGCTTTAACCACCCCCGTCTTCAAATCCCGTACACTCTCCTGGACCTGCTCAGCTTGAGTGGTAAGGTATGCGACTTTAGTCCTAGCTGACTCCAGGTGTTCACGTGCATCCTCTTCTTCAGTCTTAGCCTCCGAAAGCTCCTCAGTGACCTCGCCCAAAGTAGCCTTGGCCTCTTCTAGCTTGGAGGATACTGTGGCCAAATTTTTCCGAGCAATACTCTCTGCTTGATCCCTGGAAGCACGACTAGCCTTTTCTCTAGCCGAACTTTCAACCTCCTTAAGAGTCTGTAGCTGCTGAGTATAGACTCGCAGACGAGTCACATCATGACCCATCTCCTGCAGCCTGCTGATGGCAAATCCTGGAACGGCCAGCAAAGATGCGTCACTCACTGCGCCTGAAGATAACATACGAGGGACTATCCGGTCCTTCCAAGCTTGCAGCATCAAGCCCTCAACATAAGACAAAAACTCCAGCGACGGGGTCTGCGACGAAGTCAGAGAAGACGAGGTAGGCGGTGTGGCCAAGTTCTGCACGATCGGAGCTTCCTCAGCGGCTGGCTCAACGACTGGATCGACGGCCGGAACAACCTCTAATACTACCTCCTCAGGTGGTAAAACAGTCTCAAAAACTTCCTCAGTAGCCGGGACCTCCTCCTGGACTACCTCGACCACTGCTTCAATAGCTGGAACTTCGACCGCTGGAGTTGGAGCTTCCTCTTCAACCGCAGGAGGCGGAGCCTCTGCCTCGACCACTGCCTCAATCAATGGAGCTGGAGTCTCCACAACTTCCTCCTCGGCCTCCTCTTGAACAACTGATGGAGAAGGAGCGACCTCTTGAGCAGGCAAGCCCTCGGACTGAGTCAATGCTTGTGTAATCTCTGCAGGCTCTTCCACCACCTCTGTACTCTCAGGAATAACTACAACAGACGACATCGTCTGGGCAATTACTCCTGGAGAAGAAGCCTCCTCTTGAGGCGCTCCGGGTGCCTCTGGGGAAGACAAAATCTGAACCGTCTCGATAGGAGGGTTCTCCGACGAACAAGAAGTCAGAGGCTCCGTCTCCGGAATAGGCGGAAGGAATGTCGGTGGCGAAGGGGGAAAAGAAGCAGGTGGAACTTCCTTGTGTGCCTTCTTCTTTGACGCAGAACCAGAAGCGTCTGCCAAAGTGGTAAGAGGAGCCCTCTTCTTACTCACCTGAAATTCAAGAAGAAATAAGGAAATGCAGCAAAATCAAATTAAATCACAAGTATACTGCAACACAAGTATACTGCAACTTACCGGAGAAGCACCAACTGGCCTCTTGCCGTTCGGCCTCCGCTTGCGAGGGTGAGACCGATCGCTGTCGTAGTCCTCGTCACTATTCTCCACTGCAGAAACAACTGGCGCCGACTCCAGTCGATTTTGCTGGAAGACGGAGGACAATGAGGAAAAAAAAAAAAAAAAAAAAAAAAAAAAAAAAAAGAGAAGAGATAAACTTACCTGAAATAGTGACGACATGTGGGCCATCCACCAGGTATGATAGGCGGAAGTGGTCACGGGTCTCGAGATGGGTCCCGTTCTCCCGACGGGGGTAGATCAAGCCGACCACACGGACGAACAAAGCTGGTTTTCCAAAGGGTCACCAACTCAGATAAAGAACTAATCTCCCGATGATTAGCTGTGATTCCCATGTCGCCGTGTAGATCTTGACAATAGCCGAATTGTCGCGCAAATCTGACCGGACAATACGGCTCCACAAAGAGATGAATAGAGCGCCGGACCGTCAAAAAACAGCTGCGGACGCTGAGAAAACTCTCATAATGCTGCCTAGCTATCGGCTTCTTCCGCTCATCCACCAAGAAAGAAGTCTTGGCCGTGGCAAGAACGTATCTGTGCCACACCGACACCAGAAGACGCTGAAACAAATCGCAGACCTGGTCCTCCGTAAAATTACGTTTGAGAGAAGGATTCCTGAAGGAGATCATACCTGGACGTCGACTTACTTCTAAATCCTCCTCGTGCGTGTGAAAGTAGACGGCGAGCCAAGTATACAGGTAAGGCCACTGAGCCATCGATGGCCATCCAACAGTTGCGTGTCCTAAGCCTTTGTAAAGATAGGCCAAAGCAGGACCGGCTAAAGCGAAACGGACTCCGATGGCCATATAACTCGCCACCTTAAAAACCATGGGTCGGATCTCATCACCAATCGACCGGAACACGAACCGTGACAACCAAACTGATAAGAGTGCTGCCAAAAGGATGTCGTCCTCTCTACCCGGTGTGACACGGAGAAAGTGAAACACATCGCGCTCTGTGGCCGTGAACTCCCTGAAAGGGGGCACATCTTTCCCAAAACGGGCATACCAAGCAGCCCAGGGATCATCAACTGGAACAACATCGTCCTCTGTGTGAAACCAAAACTCGACCCAAGTAGCAGAAGATATAACATTGGACCCCGAACTCCGACAGAGATGGTGGTACGCCAGAAATAGATAACGACAGCTAAAGGGTAAATCCGTACTCCGCACTTCCTTAAAATCAGCTACCATGGGCGAAATCTCGTCGTAAAACTGACCGGAGATCGGCAAGCCAAAAATCCTATCCATATCCATCAGAGTGATAGAAAGCTCGCCCTGGCACGTGACTAACGTGTTCGTCTTTGCACTCCAGGCGTCCAGAAAAGCTCTGATCACCGACACATCGCAGCTGTACCGAAAGAGGGATCCCCAAATGCCATAGTAGACCCCCGCGTTATGGAGAAGGCTGCTGCAACGACCCATAAGCAGAGTGGTCCACTCGAAAAGAAACGGAATCGACATGTCCAAAGTCGTGTCGGGGGTATAAAGGGTCCGCTCAACTACCCCATTTTCAAACATGCGTGGCAACGAGGGCTAATTCACCAACCACGAAGCACGCTGGAGCGCCAGAGTCTCTAGCTTGGCAGCTTCATCTTCTTTCTCTGGAGAGTCAGGGCAAGGCAAGAAGAACACGCGGTCACTGGTCGCCAAACGCCTACTCAAAAACTCACACGAACGAGAGCGGTCTGTGAAGGATGTTGGTTTCTCGGCGTGACCCCCAAAAATTGATTCTTCGCTCGGACAATAGGTCATATGAGAAGCGTCGCCCTCCATATACAAAGCCAAAGTCTGAATAGTCTCCCCATCAACAACCACGGTGTGGTCAAAAGCCCTCAATCCACCAACCAAAGTTACCGAAGGAGCAGCCATCTGAAATCAAATTTCAAAGGTCAGATCAAAGTCATAATTTTCAGCAAAATCGGCAAGTCCGGCAAAATTCAACAAATTCGCTCAGGAGCGGCGCGACCGCGCCAAATTAAATCACTATTCGGCCCGACCGCGCCAAAAGTTAGAAAATTTCTTCAAATTCAGAATTCGGCAAGACCAAAATTCAGCAAAGTCAAGAATCCAAAAGTGGCGCGACCGCGCCAATTCGGCGCGACCACACCAGCAAAATCAGAAAATCCAAAATTGGCTAAGTCTTAATTTTTAATTAAGGGGTTGCCTAATCAAAGGCGGGGAAATCGATCTGCCTAATCAAAGGCTTGGAAATCGATCTACCTAATCAAAGGCTTAGATGGGATGAATTCTTGCCTAATCAAAGGCCAGGAGTTAATGTTCTGCCTAATCAAAGGCCGGGAGTTAATGTTCTGCCTAATCAAAGGCCGGGAGTTAATGTTCTGCCTAATCAAAGGCGCGAAGGGGAAATCGATCTGCCTAATCAAAGGCTTGGAAATCGATCTGCCTAATCAAAGGCCTGGATGGAACGATAAATTCTTGCTTAATCAAAGGTTCGGAAATCGATCTGTCAAATCAAGGGTTCGAAAATCGATCTGCCTAATCAAAGGCCCAGATATCGATCTGCCTAATCAAAGGCTGGGAGTCGAGGATCCGCCTAATCAAAGGCACAAATATCAAAGTCAAGTCAAGCCTAGTCAAAGGCGCCGTTCGTGGTAAGTTACATTTTAAATTTCTTAATTCGAGTTAAGTTACTTAATGGAAATTCATTTTCATTAAGTTATCTTGGATTTTGAATTAATAATAATAAAAAAAAAAAAAATCCCGAGTCTTCACCCGAGTCGACCCGAGTCGCAATTCAAGTCATGACGGACAGCAAATTATCGATGAAATTCTCTAAGTCCCCAAAGATGGACTTAGGGATTTCACACGAAGGCAATACCTCGCCGCGACAGCAGCGGCGGTGGCACAGCCTCGTCGCGCCACCAAGAATGGAGGCGCCGCCAGCAACAAAGCCGACGACGTCTCTCCGCGCCACCGACGATCAAAGCACGACCTCACCTCACGCCGCGGAAAGCAAAGGCATTCAGCCGCAACGAAAGCTCATTCGCCAACGATCATCCTAGCAAGAAACGCCGTCAAGGCCGACGCCCTCGCGACACAACGAAGCCGCACGGAAGGGAAGAAAAAAAAAACAAAATTGGAAAACCCAAAACTAGGGTTTCAACGAAGAAGACGAAGCAGTCGGGTCCCGTACGCGGACCCTCCAAACCCGACACGCAGAACCGCGATGTTCGGGTCCCGTATCCGGAACCCTAAAACCCGGCTTACAGAACCGGCAACTCAACCGGACCCCATATTCGGACCCCGAAGACCCGGAGTCCCGACTCGATGAGCCAGAGCCTCGCGAGGGCGAGGCTCCGTGGCTCGTCCCCTTCGCTATGTTTCAGTGAAGCAAAGGACGCCGCCGCCGATAAGCGACGCGACGACGCCCCTCGCGACCGTTCTGCTTCTCCCTCCGGCGCCGACGACACCTATGAAAGAGACGCCGCTGCCGACAGCAACAGGAGCCCAAAATCACAACAAAAATGAGGTTTAGAGGACGAAACCTAAGTTAACAATTGGCTAAAACCCCATTGAACTAGGTTTCGCCGACTCAAGCCTCTCAATTGCCTCACAGACGCGCAAAATCGCGAAGAATAAACAAACCGCGGTGAAGTCCAGAGCGAATATGAAGTTCAAAGGCAAAATCGAAGGTCTGAGAGGCAAAGCCTCAGTAAACGGTGGACCAAACCCCACCGAACCTGGCTCCGCCGACTCAAACCCCTCACCAGAAGCACAAGATCACAAAAAATAAAGTGGTCGCAATGAAATTCGGAGTAAGGATGGAGCTCAAATCAGAAGTTAGTCGCAGAGGAACCACAGTAACGTCAGACTAAACTCCGACGAACCGGGTTTCGCTGGGACAAACCTCCTCAAATTCCCCAACAACGCCAAGGTGAAGATCAAAATTTAGCCAATACGTCGACAAAAGCATTCATACAAGATCGAAGAAAGAAAGCCGAGATCAATACGCACTCCAATTGTCCAAAGCACAGTCCCGCGTCAACATTCGAAAGAAGAAGCAATGGCTGATAACGAGCTTCAGAAAACGGTGAACAAAATTTCACCGCACCAAAGTTCATTGAATCAGCCTAAACCCCTCCTGACGATGCCTCAGCGGTGAAAAGAAACAACAACACATGTTAGCAAAGCAAGACAACAAGAACACAAAATACTGAAAGCTTACCTCTGTGATGTCACGGTCGAAGTGAACAAAAGCGGTCGCAGACGCCAGAGAAAGGAAGTAGAGAGAAAAGACGCAAACGTGCAGAATGTCAAAGTCAAAATCAGGAATTAATGGCTGGCACGCTTAACGAGGCTCTTATTTATAAGACCTCTAAACCCTAAAAAAATCCTCCCCACTCTCGGATTACTCTTATCCCCTATTCATAATTTGAAAAGGGATAAGACACAACGAAATCACCACGTGAAGAAATCGAGTCACAACTCAACTTGGGTCAGCAAACCAGACCCGACCCAGACCGACCCACGCGGACCAGTTATACAAACCCGACCCGGCCTGACTCAGTCTATATAACTCGGCCTGACTCAAACCAGTCTACCTGACTCGACTCGGACCAACTCAACTCAGCTCAACTCAGCATACTGAGCCCACAAAGAACCAGGCCCAAACCCATCAAACTGAAGACGTCTGCAGTAGGCCCAAACCCGAGGTAAACTCAAAATTGCAACGGGCCCAAGCCCACTTGCTAGTGGGCCCACAAAAAAAAAGAGAGAATGTGCTTCAAAATGTACACATCCCTAGTGTACATTCTTAAATCGTACACTTGATGTGCACATTTTGAAGGGGGCATCTGTAAGAATCAATTTTGTCCAGTCCGACACTTACGGTCCAAATCAGCACCGTACAACCTGGGTCAACAAGTCAAAGACCGACCCCAGTCAGATCAATGAAATTAAGCCGTCGATCAAGCTTCAACAGATCAACGGCCGAGATCTCAGTTGCCACGTCAACAGCTTATTTGCCTTGGTCCAAAGCAGTTTCACAATCCAAGGTAAAGGTTACGCAAAAGACGTTGGGAATTACAATCACTCCGATAAACCTGGTCCATGCAGTTGGAACTAGGTAAGCCTATAAATTCAGAGGCTCAGGACAGATCACGGGGGGATCACATACAGAAAGATCATACAGACACACAAAATCCCAAGAGCGTACGCCACATTCTAAAAACCTCAAAATCACTTCAAATCAGAGAGAGCAACAAGCATTCCTGCCGCTGTCTCGCTAATCAAACTGCCGTGAGCCAATCGGAATACCAAATTTTCCGTCAAGCTTAGGTAAAATTCAAATTCGTCTCGTTCGTTCATTCAGAAGGCGTACGTTGATTGTTCGTGTCTACTCGGTGATCGTTTGTTCTTGATTGGAGATCGAATCAAAGGAGTCCTAGAAGTCGCACCCCACACAATCACCTGAAAATTACCAAATTACCCCTCAAATTATTTTGTACACTGTACATCGGATCCTTATTTTTTGGTCCACATATTGTACTCGTTTACAACATTCTACTGCGCATAGTAATAAATACAAACCCTGGACTGCCAGATAACACGGAATTAAACTCTAAATCTCTCTTTCTCTCTTCCTCTCTTCTTTGTCTTCCCTTAAGTACCCTAATTCCCTCCATTCTCTGAACTTAACCAGCGAACTCGAAATACAACCTCTGAAGCACAATTGCATACACGAATCACACCATCAGCACGATTTCTAGCTGACTTCCCTGTTCCAGGCTCACGGGTTCGTAACAGTAGAATATCTCGGCCGGAGCTGATCTTGTTATATATGCAGCAGAAGAGCTAGCTAGCTAGCTAGTATCTAGATGAAATATTAAGGTATATACGTAACTTCCGGTTTATATATCGTTACTTCAAACTTAACTTTTGATATTCCATGATATATTAATTAAGATCCATAAATCCGATTACACAGGCTTAATTATATATATCCCCCAAATATAGCTCACATGGGATTACTGAGCTAGCTATTACCCAAGTTTAAAGACATAATTATTACAAAACACTTAACAAAATGAGAAGAAATTAAGAGTGGCATGCCTGCATGCACCATTTATGACAGAAAATCAAGGGGCGGGAAATTGAAGTCAGTGGTGTAACAGTAAACTTGATAGCAACTGCATCCTTACGTTTGCTACTGTCTATACTTGTGGTTGTTTGCCTCGTCCTTACGTTTGCTACTGTCTTATCTGATTCTAAGTAAAATTCTAAAAATTAAGGCCGGCTTTCTAACTAATCTTTCAGTCACAAACATGTTAGCGGAAAATCATCTTCTCAGATGACATATATATGTCACCAAAAGCTATCATCCTACATAGCATATTAGAAACTAGAATGGCATGGTCTCTCCTGTGGAGAAGAGACTTTGCCAAACTTTTTAATTTCATGATTTCTGCCAAGTTGCCATTATCATTATGTAGTTCTCGTCGAGGTGATTGAGGCCATTGAAACGCAGGTTTATGTCAAGAATCTAGTAGTCACAGCAGCTTCTTGATTATTGATAGGGCGTGATGAACGCTTGGATTTGTATCTTGACCAAAGTCAAAGGATGACTCTTTGACCTAGGGCCAGCATAGTTGATTTGGATATACCTTGAAATTTCTTTTACATTCATATAGTATTCATGCAAACCAGCATGTAAACACCTCAAAATCCAGCATATTCTTTTCAGTTTCGGTTCCTGCATGCAGAACCAGTCCAAGCAACAATTACGCGGATACTTCCTTCTCATCCAACCCAAACTTTAGGTAAATACCTTGGTATCCATATTCCTATCACAAAGGTTGCATCTTTGACTTATGCGCACATCGTCCAACTAAAACTTATTGCTTGGCAATAAGAAACCTTTACATTTGTTGGACACCTTAATTATATCTTGTTGAAGTCTGTTTTGAGAGTCGTCATTCCTTTACATCTCTTAGCATGTTTTCCAATCACTCAGGTCTTTGTTTCAAAATTAGAAAAGCTATTCCGATATAATCTTTCCTTTGGAGTTATTGTGGATGGAAAAAAATGCACGCACTTAATTAATTAGACCCTTTTACAACAGCCAGTTCTTGGTCCTCTCTGCCAGTTTTGCTTACAAATTGATTTGGCAGATGTTTACAACATCTGACTTTAGTTGCATCATCCCCTTACTCAAGGACCACCCCACTCTCCATATACTAAGGTCTCTTCCCTCTTGGTCCAAGGAAAATGGGATACTTGTATATATAGCTAGTGACAATGACCTGGTCATCCAAGATCGGGCAAGCCATTCTCTCTACCCCTATTTTCCCTCCTTTTTAGATACTTTTACATGGACCCAAATGTCCACGGGTCACTTCACCCTTTGTAGTGCTTTTGTATTGGCTCAGAAGTGATACTTCTCTCAAAATGGTATCCAACAGTACGGACGGCCGGTTGATCCTATTTGGTCCATTCTTCCTAAACTAAGCTTGCCACAAAAAGAAAAATCTGGTTTTTGTTGTGGTCCATGATCCATGCATGATACCCTCCCTACAACCACATATTTGTTTCTCCTACTTGCATCTTTTGTAATAATTCTGATTCCCTCCCTTGAAGTTCACAAATGTAAGAATCCTGCTCTAATTGAGTGCTTTTTGCTCTTATATTATGCAACATTACCCTTCCCACCTTAATTACCTTGCTTTCTGTCACATTGTGGGAAATCTGGTAAGAGCAAACTAAATGACGGTTCCAACAACATCAGGCTATAACTCATCAGTAAATTATTCGTAAGATATATATTTCTTCTTGCGAATCAGCTCTATTGTACCTGTGGCATTCCTCGACTACCTAAAATAAGGCCACTTTGCCTCTCTACTATGTGGGAATCTCCACTAGCTAGCTATCTTTTTCTTAAAGTAAATTTTGATGGTTCGTATAATCTTGTGTCTTGTCATACCAGAGGTGGGGTAATTATTCGATATCATCTTGGTTATCCTTTGATTGCTGCGTTATGGCCTCTCACACAGGCTACAAACAACATGACAGAGGGTCATGTCATCTTATTATCTCTTTATCTTGTATACTATTTTTTCGGCAAACAGTACATGTAATTTTCTAGGGGGACTCCTTGCTTGTTATACAGGCTGCTCGGGGTCAGACACAACCACCGTGGTCGCTTTGCCCGTTGATTTCTCAGAATCCAGACCATCCTTAAGGCCCTCCAGAATCCAATCCTCCTTCAATTTTAGGGAGCCAAATTGGGTAGCAGATGTCTTAGCAAAAAGGGCTATTGAATGCGCTTCTTACCATCATGTAGATATCCAAATTTGGTTTTCTAGTGTTTCGACTTCTATATATGTATGACTCCCTAATCATGGACTCTATCAGGGCTTGTGATTTCTTAATTATGTTATGGTGTGATTTCTTAATTATGTTATGGGGGACTCCTAGCTTCCCCACGTATGTTATCCACTAAACATTTTAACGACTAGAATCTAATACGGAAAAAATTAAATCCTCAAAGTTGAAATTATTAGAGATTAAACCAACATAGATAAACGATTGGAAGAATCGGACTTCGATAATGTAAGACTGAATCCAAGCTGGTCATGACTGCTGATATATAAATTAAACAGGCTTGAATCCAGAAAATAACACAATCTAACTAGCCATGCCATAGAAATGCCCAGCCGCCGGAGTACATTAATTATCAATATTGGTACAGAATAGATCATGTAAATGGAGAGAGAGGCACCCCCTAATTTATTGGCCGCATGCATGCAGAAAGAAATTAGGAAGCGACTCAGTAGTGGAGGACCGTCACATTAATCTTGAGAACAGCGTTGAGGTTGGGAATATCAAGAACGACCGTCTCCAAGATCGCAAAGCCCCGTGCGAAGCGGAAATACCCTGTTCCAGACACCACGGACACCTCTCTTTGCTTCAGAAAGAACCTATTCGCGCCTTGAATCTCGAGTGTGCTCCCGTTGTATTTCTCGTCGGTGAAGACGACGGATAAGAGGAAGTGGAGGTCGGAGCCGTCGAGGGCGGAGTTGACGTACATGCCCTGGGCCCGGCCGACTTGCTTCGAGTGCTTCTCGATCCCTTCCGTCAGGGCGTCGTCGATGACCATGACCGTCCCGAAACCAAGGACGCCCGACTTGGTCCCGTTGACGCCGGCGACGGGGATGGCCGAGAAGTTCTTCCCCGTCTCGTAGTCTTGCATGAAGAACACCAGGTTGGTCTCTTTTACGACTTTCCAGTTCTTGGTCGAACTCGCTTCGGTATTACTTGCGAATAACGCAAGCAATAATATTGCTAGTAGAGTAGTAGTAGTCATCAGTGTTACCCATGTGGTTCTGATCGCTGAGGCCATATTGGAAGTGGGCTGGTTTACGTCAACAATATTATTCAAGTCGATCGAAGCAGATTCTTCAATATTGTTGGGAACCGATTTTGATGCTTTCAGGCTTCAGCAACGAGCTGCTTATATATATATATAGGGATGAGAGCAGATCATTAACGGTGTTGTTCAATCCAATCAGTGATCTAATTGCCATGTAAGACATAATAGCTGATCAGATGATCTGTACGTATAATGTTAGTAGAGATGATTAATTTTTCCCATTCGATCAGATTAGATTAGCCAACATAACAGCTTAGATGTCAAACACTACGGTAAGCCGTTTCTTTGAATTAATTAATTAACAACTTGAATGATTTTTTTAAACGCAAAAATATATATGATTCACATTTGATGCGCATCGCATCATCTTCTTAATCTAGCCAATTTTGCAACTTGTACGTATTCGAGAATCCAGCCAGCGCGAGATTAAACTAATGCTAGATTAATTATTTATAAACTACACTTATTTGGGAGAAGTTGGTAGGGAAGTCTTTGCATGCATGCGCGCCGTGTTATTTAATTCGAGCTTTCCTGATCCACACCAACAACTACTGAAGGGAGACTGATTCTCTCTCTCTCTCTCTCTCTCTCTCTCTCTCTATATATATATATATATATATATACTTGTGGTCAATGGCGGAGATATGGGGTGCCCCCAAACATTTCCCAAACCCTTATATATAGGGTTACGTATATAATTAAGTCCCCACCCACCCATTTTAAAATATGAAGAGAGAGAAAGAGAGGAAATGATAGAGATATAGAGAGGAAATGAGAGAGAGAAAGAGAAAAAATGAGAGAGAAAGAGAAAATGAGAAATGAGAGAGAGAAATGAAAGAGGAAATGAGAAGAAAGAAGAAATGAGAGAAAGAGAGAGAAATGAGAGAGGAAAGAGAGAGAGATTGGATTATTATAAATGATTTGCCCATTATATTCCATATTATTATTATTAGAGAGAGAGAGATAGATATTAGAGGAAATGAGAGAGAAAGAGAGAGGAAATACATATTAGAGATAGATAGAGAGAGGAAATGAGATTTTTCTCCAATGAGAGAGATCCAGATAGATAGAGATTAGGAAATATATATATATATATTATTAGAGGAAATTAGATATATATATTATTACATTATTACATATATTATTATATATTATTATTACATATTATTATTATTATTATTACAAGTTTCATATATATATTGATTATTAATATTATTAGAAATTATTTTATTAGTCCAATTACGAGATTGTTAAACCATATTATTACGATAGATTATTATTAGGAAAAGATTACATATTAGGTCCAAATGAGGAGAATAAGATAGTGCAAAAACCATATTAGAGATATAATTATTAAGAGATAGATATAAATCAGATATATAGATATATTAAATTAGAATAGATATTAGAAAACCATAGAGAGATATAAATGAGAGAGAGAGAGAGAGAGAAAGGAAATGAGAGAGAAAGAGAGAGAGAAAGAAATGAGAGAAAGAGAAAGAATGGAAATTGATAAGAGAGAGAGAGGAAATGAGAAAAAGAGGGAGTGGAAATTGAAAAAATAATATGTGCACAAGACATTCAAGATACAATAACAGCAATTGAACAATTTACACAACCAAAAACCAAATATATGTGCGTACATACGCCTCCTATTGTGCACTAGGATTACTGACGACTTCTCCCCAAGATACAACGGACCTAGTTGACTCACTCGTGCACCGAGTTGACTCAACTCACGAACTCTTTCAGAACTTTTTCTGACTGCTTCTCCGAATCAAACACGAACTCTTTCGGAACTTGGATCAACCATAGAATATCTCTGATTTCTCCTCTCAAACTCAAGAACGAACGAGAACTTCACGAACTCTCAAGATCCCTGGGCACTTGTGTGAAAAGACATTTTTGCCCTCCAGTCTGATCTGACCATTCATCTGTAACCGACTTGATCTGAAATGTCCGATCAGATCTCAGATCTGCAACTGCTCCGATCCGACCATCGATCTATAACCAACTTGATCTGATGGATCAGATCAATAACCGTGTCAATCAACGGTCTGGATCTAGATCTATCTCAACGGTCATATCGAACTTATCTCTGATAAAATAAATGAATCTCAAATGGAGGTGCCGAGTTTCGAACCCAGAACCTCTCATATGCTAATCAAGCATTTTCCCATCTGAGATACATCTCAATTGTGGAAATAAGAAAAAACTTATAGAAAATAAATTAAAATGAATTACATCATTTTAAAACTACACAACATTCCCCACCATTTTAAAATGATGAGACAACTGACATGACACAAGCATGACAAGCTGACATAACGAAAAAAAAATAACTTCGACGTAATGGAAAAAGTCCAAGACTCATTAGCTTTTCGGCTAAAGGTGTCTTTATGGACTTGAACCCCGCCTAGTTGATGTTCTCGCTACCCATAACAGTCCCTAGTGAACAAGTCTTGAACTTAGACTTTATATACAGGTTTTAGAAACACCAACAACCTAGAGATGGTTCTGAAATATGAGTTCCATCGGTAGCGCTACGCCATGCGCAGGTATCTTGTGATGTGAATATCTCTTCGAGAATAAGCCCAGATTTTCTTATAGACTGCGGCCCCACAGTCATACTCACATTCGGTGATATCTCCAAGGGTATACTGCATCTCTATACCCTGCTATAATAGCCTCGATATCATTAAGGTTTTTCACCAACCTCAAATGATTGCAGTTGAGCACCAGCTTCCTAGAGATGGGACGTGAATAAATTCACTAATTTTGGTGCTCCTACCAGTTACTTAGTTGGCTTGTTTTTACCCATTGAACCTTCATCATGGGATAACCATTCAGATAGGTTGGGTTGCTACCAACGGTAACTCAAATAATAGGCTTTAATCCCATCCCCTTCGAAGCAAATTGTACTTGTCCTCTCGACAAGCCCTTGGTCTGGTGATCTGCCAAGTTTTCCATGGACTTAACATAACTTAATGTTATGATTCTAGTGGAGGTGAGCTTATGCAAAATCTTGTATCTAAGCTCTATGTGCCTAGACGACTTTGAATTGTGATTTTTACTCTTCACTTTCATTATAGTCGCCTGATTATCACAGTTTATTAGGATAGCAAGAATAAACTTATCCAACAAGGGAATATCTGATAACAGACTCCGAAGCCATTCTGCTTCCCCACCAACCAACTCCAAGGCAACCATCTCAGCCTCCATAGTTGATCTGGTGATCAAGGTCAGCTTGGAGGATTTCCAAGCGACAACACCACCACCTAGTGTAAACACAAAACCACTAGTGGATTTTGTTTCATCAGAGTCAGAGATCCAGTTAGCATCACTGTACCCTTCAAGTACAGTTGGTAAACCGTAATAGTGTATCCCATAGTTAACAGTCCCTTTCAGATATCTCAGGAGTCTCTCAATAGCACTCCAATGAGTTTTATCTGGATTATTCGTGTACTTGCTCAATCTGCCTACAACATATGAGATATCAGGTCTAGTGCAGTTTGACAAATACATCAAACTACCAATAATCTGGGAATATCTCAACTGAGAAACACTATCCCCACCATTCTTCTTTAGTTTAACACTAGAGTCATATGGTGTACTAACTGGTTTGCTATTCTCAAAGCCAAATCGCTTCAAGACTTTTTCTACATAATGAGACTGTGTCAAACAAATCCCATTCTCTTCTTTTATGACTCTGATTCCTAAGATCACATTCGCTAATCCTAGATCTTTCATGTCAAAATTATGACTAAGGTATTTTTTTAACCTCTAAAATTTTGACATGTTCTTTCCCAAAAATTAATATGTTATCTACATATAAACACATTATGATGAATGAATTTTCATATACTCTCCAATACACACATTTATCAAAATCACATATCCTAAATCCATAGGAGAGAATTACCTTATCAAATTTCTCATGCCACTGCCTAGGAGCTTGTTTTAATCCATATAGAGATTTAACTAGTTTACAGACCTTATTCTCCTGACCAGGAACTACAAAGCCTTCTGGCTGCTCCATATAAATCTCTTCATCTAACTCACCATTAAGAAATGCGGTTTTAACATCCATCTGATGTATCTCTAGTTTATATGAAGCTGTCAGTGCTATAAGCACTCGCACGGTAGTGATCCTAGTTACTGGCGAATAGGTATCAAAGAAGTCGATCCCTTCTTTCTGACTATAACCTTTGGCAACTAATCTAGCTTTATATTTCTCAATGGATCCATCAGGATTCCGTTTCCTTTGAAAATCCATTTGTATCCTATAGGTCTAGACCCCGAGGTAAATCAGTCAACACCCATGTGTTGTGTGAAAGTATGGAATCCATCTCACTTTTCACAGCTTCCTCCCATAGAGATGCATCACTAGATCTCATCGCCTCAGTGTAAGTTAAAGGATCATCCTCTATAAGGAAGGTATAGAAATCATCTCCGAAATTTTTCTCTATCCTAGGTCTCTTGCTCCTCCTAGGTTCAGTTTCAGGCAACTCACCAGTTTTCTGTGTATGTGATTTTGATGACTCACCTACATCTAGTTTCCTCTATTCTTTCATGGGAAAGATGCTCTCTAAGAACACAGCATCATCGGATTCTTTGATTGTATTTACGCTGACCTCTTGTATATCATAGCGTATAACCAAGAACCGATATGCATTGCTATTTTCAGCATATCCTATGAAGGCAGCATCGTAGGTTTTTGGAGTCAATTTCGTTATTTTGTTAAGATTAACTTTAACCTTAGCAAGACAACCCCAAACTCTAAAGTATTTAAGACTAGGTTTCCTACTCCACCATAATTCATATGGAGTTTTCTGGTAATCCTTGTACCGGATACGGTTAAGTATTTTACAAGCTGAAAGTAAGGCTTCTCCCCATAAATTGTTGGGAAGACCAGAATTAGACAACATAGAATTAATCATGTCCAAGAATGTTTTGTTCTTTCTCTCAGCAACCCCGTTTGACTGGGGTGATTACGGAGCAGTGGTTTCATGAATGATTTCATACTCCTCACAGAATTTCCCAAACTCTGCAGAGCAGTATTCACCACCCCTGTCTGACCTAAGTCTTTTAATTGTCTTTTGGGTTTGGTTTTCAACTTCTGCTTTGTAGGTTTTGAATTTTTCAAAAGCTTCATCTTTTGTTTTTATTAGATACACATAACAGTATTTTGACATATCATCGATAAAGGCAATAAAATACCTCTTACCTCCTCTAGTCAAGATACCGCTCATCTCACATATGTCACTATGTATCAATTCAAGTAAGTCAGAACTCCTGCTGACTATCTTGAAAGGTTTCCTAGGTTGTTTGGACTGAACACATATCTCACATTTGTTATTCATATTTATGTTATACTTGGGAATTAAGTCCAAGTTCATCATTCTTTGAAGTGTGTTCGAGTTCACATGTCGTAGTCTTCCATGCCATATGTCATGGGAATTTGTGCACAAAAACAAAGATGAACTAGCAACTTTATTATTAGAGTGAATAGAAATTACATTGAGTTTAAATAAACCATCTATTTCATAACCTTTGCCTACAAAGGAACCTCATTTGGTTATTACAACCTTATTTGATTCAAACACCAACTTAAACCCTAATTGACTCAGAAGAAAACCGCTAACAAGATTCTTCCGAACATCTGGCACATGTTGCACACGATGGAGGGTGAGAGTGTTCTCGGAGGTAAACTTCAATTTCACTTCCCCTTCTCCTATAACTTGTGCTACACTAGAATTGCCCATCGTCACAGTTCTCCCTTTTACTTCCTGATAGGAAGAAAAAGGGGAAATATCAGAGCAAATATGAATAGTAGCACCAGTATCAATCCACCAATCAGTGGGTGTATATGCCAGGTTTAATTCACAGTTAGATGATACTAACCTGTCATTGGATTCAGTAGAACTGGTTCCAGTTATCATGTTTGCCTGAGGGGTAACCTTATTCTTCTGTTCTCTTGGAATATTTTTCCTATGCCTACACTGTTTGGCAAAGTGTCCAGGTTTTCCACAGACAAAACATGTTCTCTTGTATCCGTTCTTCTGAATCTTTTGTTTGGGTTTTGTAAATTGCCATTTCCTAAAGTTGCTTCCATCAAAAGTTTTCGGTTTCAAGGTTTTGTTCAACTTATCTCTTGAGTGCACCATTCTAAGGACTATATTTCTATCGAAATTGTTGGAAAAATAATATGTGCACAAGACACTCAAGATACAATAACAGCAATTGAACAATTTACACAACCAGAAACCAAATATATTGTGCACTAGGATTACTGGCGACTTCTCCCCAAGATACAACGGACCTAGTTGACTCACTCGTGCACCGAGTTGACTCAACTCACGAACTCTTTCAGAACTTTTTCTGACTGCTTCTCCGAATCAAACACGAACTCTTTCAGAACTTGGATCAACTAGAGAATTTCTCTGATTTCTCCTCTCAAACTCAAGAACGAACGAGAACTTCACGAACTCTCAGATCTGCAACTGCTCCGATCGAACTTATCTTTGATAAAATAAATGAATCTCTAATGGAGGTGCCGAGTTTCGAACTCAGGACCTCTCATATGCTAATCAAGCATTTTCCCATCTGAGATACATCTCAATAGTGGAAATAAGAAAAAACTTATAGAAAATAAATTAAAATGAATTACATCATTTTAAAACTACACAACAGAAATGAGAGAGAAAGAGAGGAAATGAGAGAGAAGGGAAATGAGAGAGAGAGGAAATGAGAGAGAAAGGAAATGAGAGAGAAAGAGAGGAAATGAGAGAGAAGGGAAATGAGAGAGAGAGGAAATGAGAGAGAAAGAATATGAGAGAGAAAGGGAATGAGAGAAAGGGAATGAGAGAGAGAGAGATATATATATAGAGAGATATATATAAGATATATAGAAAGATAGAGAGAAGAGAGATATATAGAGAGAGAGATAGAGAGAGAGAGATATAGAGAGATCCTATATAGAGATAGAGAGAGAGAGAGATTGAGATATATAGAGAGAGATCCCCTATTATATATCTTCCATATATATATATCCCTCTTTATAGATATAGATATATATATTAGAGAGAGAGAGAGAGAGAGAGAGAGAGAGAGAGAGAATCAGAGAGAGAGAGAGGCACAGAGAGAGTGAGAGAGAGAGGGAGAAAGAAATTCCCGAGAAAGGGGATTGAGAGAGAGAGAGAGCTTCCCGATATAGAGACCTGAGAGAGAGAGAGAGAGAGAGAGCAAAAATGAGAGAGAGACAGAGAGAAAATGATTTCCCGGATCAAATCTTCAACTTCCCCGAGAGATGGTAATTTGCAATTTAAAACTTTATAGAGAGAGAGAGCAAATGAGAGGGATAGAGATAGAGAGAGAGCAAATGAGAGAGGGAAAATTAGAGAGAGAGAGAGAGAGAAATGGCCCTTCCCCCTTTCCTTTTCCCTTCCACTTCCCGGCTCCCCCTCTTTCCCCCACCCCTCCCCCATCCCTAATCCCCCGATTTCCTCCAACCTCCCCTTTTCCCCCCACCCATTTTCCCCTCCCCTTTTCCTTCCCGGATCCCCCTCCCCTTCCCTGACTCCCACCAGACCGATTGCTCAAATCTCCATTTCAAGTCAGAATCGCCATTTCAAACTTGCCTTTCGCTGTTTCAATGGTCTAATCTTGATTGAATCTGGTCGATTCATCTCTCCTTACAAAAGGTTACCTTGTTCTTTTTTTGTTTACGTATATTTTTCTTTCCTCTTCACTTCTCTTTCTCTATTTACGTGAGTCATTTTTATCTTGTTGCTACTCAATCGACTCTCATTGTGGCCGAATTTCTGTTTCCTTTCAGAAATTTTAAATTGCTCTCAATCTCCCCTGTTTGTCGTGCCCTAATCTGATTTGTTGCTGGTCTCAATATCTTGCTTCACCGAATAGTGTAAATTTTTGCAAGGTACGTTGAAAATCTTGTTGGTTGCAGCATTATTTGTAGTGTTAGATGTATTCCTTTCTGTTTCTTTATTTTTATTTATCCAAAAGTAAAAGCTGTACTTTTTTTAAAGTTTTCTCTTGTTAAGCTAAGATGGGGAATATATATTGAGGATTATTACAAGGAATATGTGTGTGGGTCTTTTCATTAATCAGGGTGTTAAATGTTAATGGAAATCTTAAAGATAGCAGGAGGTAATTAATTAGGTGGCAGGTGAGAGATGTAATGTTTAGAAGCTTGAATCTCGTTGCATTGTACTAAGCAATCAAAGTTCATTCATTTCAATTTGACTCGTTTATAGTTAATTGTGGGTGCTGATCGTATTTGGAAGAAGTGAAGTCAGATAATCAATTACCAAATGCATTATTTACTTCTTTTTAATTAATCCTTAATTCTTATAATCTTATATGATGTGTTTTGTCATTGTGCAGTCTTTTTTAGAGTAGAACTTCTTGTGGATTGGATAGAATCAAGAGAAGATGAGAATTGTGAAAATATTAGTAGATATTTGTTCTTAAACTATGTCAGAATGTTATTTTTAGATATTTGTGTGTGATATGTTTATGTGAGAGATTATATTTAGGTAAACTTAATGTAATTGATGTTATTTTTATATAATATGTGTGGTGTACATTTATTTGTGTTATTTTTAGATAAATTTAAGAATTTGGATGTAGTTTTTATATTATTTTAATTTTTATGTTTTTTATTAATTTATAAAGGTAAGATATTAATAAAATATTATTATCCATTTATTCGGGTGACGGAATAGCTAGTTTTTATTGGGGCGAAACGGGTAACGGAATAACCCTTACCCGTTTCATTTAATATTACCGGTTTACACTCCTAGTGATCACACGTTTAGGTTGTGTGCAGACTTCTTTTTATTGGCTGTCCATATCGGTACACCCCCGAGAGAGAAAAAAATACATACATATTATGTATATGCCTTTGCTTTTTCTTTGTTGCCCCTCCAAGAAATTTTTTTTAGGCTTCACCTCTGCTTGTGATCGATCGCCTGCTTCAGAATCAAACCTGGATCTCATGATTCTCACCGTTTCGATCATTTAACCCCGTCGTATTCGATAATTACTAGCTAATCTTTTCCATAATTAAACACGTGTTCTTTGGACGTACGCAACTGTTCAGATATTTGAATATTACTCTGTTCGAACTGCTGATCAATCTTTAGACCCGAAACATCAATTGCATCTTAATGCATCTGGAAACAAGGCCTCCGCGAATCGGTACGAACAGCCAATATAATGAGAGTGCCGGAAGACGCTAAACTCCAAAGCGTCCTTTTCTGCGGATCTTCAGAACCTAGACCTTTTGAATTATGTCACTCTTGTGTGTAGATAGTCAAGGCTTCAGAGTTCCCCAAACTTAACCTTTTATTTCAATCAACTTAGTTCGGGCATAATAAGTAAATAAAACAACTAAGGGAAATACACTTCATTATTACGGAAAGAAACGGGCGGGAAATTAAAGTCAGTAGTGTTGGACTGTAACGTTAAACTTGACAGCAGCATTGAGGTTGGGAAGATCAAGAAAGGCCGTCTCCAAGATTGCAAATCCCCTAGCGAAGCGGAAGTACCCCGTTCCAGACACCACGGACACCTCTTTCTGCTTCAGTAAGAACCTATCGGCCCCCTGAAACTCGAGTGTGCTCCCGTTGTATTTCACGTCGGTGAAGACGGCGGAGAAGAGGAGGTGGAAGTCGGAGCCGTCGAGGGCGCAGTTGACGTAAATGCCCTGGGCCCTCCCGATTTGCTTCGATAGCCTGTCCACCCGTTCCGTCAGGGGGTCGTCGAACACCACCACCGTCCCGAACTTGAGCGCGTTCGAGTTCGTCCCGTTGACGCCGGCGACGTGGGCCGCCGATGCGTACTTCCCCGTCTCGTAGTCTTGCATGAAGAACACCAGGTTGGTCTCTTTCATGAGTTTCCAGTTCTTGGTCCAACTCGCTTTGGTACTACTTGCGAATGACGCAAGCAATAATATTGCTAGTAGAGTAGTAGTCATCAGTGTTACCCATGTGGTTCTGATCGCTGAGGCCATATTGGAAGAGGGCCGGTTTATGTCAACAATATTCAAGTCGAACGAAGCAGATTCTTCAATATTGTTGGGCATCTGCAACTGGGTAGAGCTGCATGCTTATATATATATGTATACACAAAAGGGATGGGGAGATTAGTAACGGAGCTGTTCAATTCACTCAGTGATCTAATTGCCATGTAAAATATAATAGCTGATAAGATGATCTGTACGTCGTATAAGGTCATTAGAGATGATTAATTTGTCCCATTCGATCAGATTAGATTAGCCAACAGGACAGCTTAGACGTGAAACACTACTGCGAGCTGTGTTTCTTTGAATTAATTAACAACTTGAATGATTTTTTAAACCCAAAAATATGATTCACATTTGATGGGCATCTTCTTCTTAATCCAGCCAATTTCGCAACTTGTATTCCAGAATCGAGACAGCGCGCTATTAAACTAATGCTAGATTAATTATTTGTAAACTACACTTATTTGGGAGAAGTGGGTACGTAGGGAAGTCTTTGCATGCTTGCGCGCGGTGTTATTTAATTCGAAGTGTCCTGAACCACACCTACTACTGCTGGAAGGCTGATTTATACATAAATCCTTGTGCTCGATCGCCTGCTTCAGAATCGAACCTGGATCTCATGATTCTCATCATTTCGATCATTTCATGCTGTCGTTTTCGATAATTACCAACTAATCTTTTCCATAAACACGGGTTCTCTAGACGTAAGAACACTTCAGATATAAGGGTGTTTACTCGATTACCCCAATGTTAATCCGATGGATAAAGAACAAAAATTTTATGTTTCCATTACCCGATAACCCGATTATTCAAGTACCCGACCGGATGGTAATTTGGTAATTTATTTAAACTTTATGCCCTTTATTTTAATGTATTATTCCTATCATAACTTACCCTAATTTTTCAATCTGATTTCATTTCTATCTTTCCCTTATTATTTTATTTGTATAAATTATAGGTTTTTTATATTTTTTAAATTTATAAGGGTTAGATAATTAAATTTATTTAAATATTATTTATCCATTTATTTACCCGATTACCCAATTACCCGTGGTAATCGGGTAAGAAATTTGGGTGACGAAATAAGGGATTTTTATTCGGGCGAAACGGGTAATGGAACACGGGTAGGGTAATCCAAACGGATAACGGAATACCCTTACCTGTTTCGATTATTACCCGTTTACACCCCTATTCAGATATTTGAATATTACTCTGTTCGAACAGCTGATCAGTCTTTACACCAGAAACAACAATTGCATATGAATTAAGGGTGTCAAATTTCACCCTGTTTACCCGTTATTTCGAATCCTAATTTGATAGATAAAGAGTTATTTTATTTTTATTTCGGTTACCCAATTACCCGATTACCCGAATGGTAATTTACTAATTTATTTACTAACATAAAGCCCATGCATAGCAAGGGAAAAAATTTAAAAGCATAAAATGTTATCAAATAATATATATATATATATATATATATATATATATATATATATATATATATATATATATATATATATATATATTGAATAATTATTATTTAAAAAGAACTAAATTATTAGTATATATTTTTCAAAAAAGATAAAGTTTTATTTAATTGATTATTTAAAATTAAATTTAATAATAAAATTATCCCAAATTTTTAAAATTTAAAGTATTTTTAAAATTAGCACAAAGGGTATAAAATAATATAATAAAATATTACATAAAATTTATATATTTTAATAATAAAATTTATAGGTTATCTTAACCATATGTTTTGATTTACTATTCATTTGAATAATATATTCTTCATTCTATGTATGCCATAGATATTCATTTTCATTTTTCATTTTTCATTAAATATATGTTTTTAAGAATATATTAAATAGTATTACATTAATATGTTATTTTACTAAATAAATTCTATAAAAAAAAAATATTATGAATAATATTGTTTTTATATATTCCATTAAATTAGATATACTATAAAAAGTTCCAATAGCCAACCTTATCCCTAACCTTCAATGACAATAAATTTTTAATTTAAAACTCAAACATGTTTATTAGTCTTTCTCTTTTTAACTAACAATCATATTCTATCATTGATTTAACTTTTGGTACTTAGGTTTTATATAAAATTAATATGATGGGTGCCTGCCAAATTTGTGTTATCACCCCCCTCTTCAAAACCCACCTCAACCCACCCCAACCCACCTCAACCCACCCCAACCCACCTCGACCCACCCCAACCCACGCCATACAACCTTATGCACGACCACACCCCTAACCCAATCCCAATCCCAACTCTATCCCCAAACCCACCTTAACACATCTACACCACAATGAATCTAACATACAAACCCACCCATGACCGACTCCCGGACCCACCCCTTGATCCCACCTCTGATTGGGCCTCACCACTCGACATCCCTCTAGCCGATCGAACTGTCGCTACCCCACGACCCTGTAAGCCCATAAAATCACCCCATACAATTAGGGGTGGCCACGGATCGGGTTTGGGTCGGGTTTTTGAAAACCCAAACCTGAAATCCGAACCTGTGAAAAACCCGAACGAATTTTAAAATTCGAACCCGTGAAAATCCCGAACGGCTTTTAAAATCCGAACCCCGAACCCGACCCGGCCTGACTAAAACCTGCCGGGTTTTGACAAACCCAAACCTGACCCCAAAAAACCTGATTTTTTATACATATTTTTTAAACAACTCAAGAAAATATATTAAAATTTTAAAATTAAAAACCCACGGGTCGGGTTCGGGTAAACCTGAACCCGACCTGACCCTTTGCATTCCCAAATCCAACCTTTTGGATTCCCAAACCCAAACCCGACCCGCGGGTTGGATTTGAAAATCTAAACCCGGGTTTTTCAGGTTAGGTCGGGTTGAGTTACCTGGAAGACCCAACCCAATGCCATGCCTACATACCCCATTGGACATGTCCGCCTAATATAGTCACCCTTTATTTATGCCTAAATAAATTTTAAATTAGCACACATTATAAAATATTTAAATAATTATAATGTAAAAGTATAATTTAATTTGTATATCCAAATTAGTTCCCAAATTAGTTCCCAATTATAATGTAAAAGTTGTAGTTTGGGTTTTGTTTGCACATTACAACATCTATTTAATTCCAATTTCTCTTACCTATCCACATCATCTCCTCATATTATAACCTTTTTAAAAAAATAATATCTCAATAAGTATATTTTATTTCAAATATTTTTTTAAATACAATATCATGATTTGCATTAGTATTAATTTTTATTTATATTACATGAGGTCTAGTTTTAATAAAACATGTAACCACCTAACTTGAACTACGCATTGGCTTATTTGTTAGCAAAATTATAATATAAACAAATAATTCTATTTAATATTATTTATTTGATAATAACTTTCTGTAATATTTTTAAGTATTCTAAAAGAATATAAAAATTCAAAATATTTTATTATTTAATGTGATAATACAAAAAAAATTTAAAGAAGTCAAACACTTTAGAGACATATAAATAAAACTAAAAAGTTTATCCAAATTTTAATATGCATGTCTTATTATTAGCTTAAAAACATACATGAGAAATTTAGAGTCATTTTAAAAAATAAATTAAAATATTTATCCAAATATTTATAGCTCAAATAAAGAGATGAAAAGAAGTAAAAAACTAAGTAGTTTTTTTGTAAAAATAAAGAGTCTATTTCAATGTTTTAAAAATCGAACCAGACATCCAACCGGCACTATGTCCGATTTTGTTTGAACCCGGTTAGACAGGGTTGGACCGTTGAATATTATACACCATATTTTACATATATTTAATATTTATATAATAAAAAAAGCAAAAATAATGATGGTTACAATGAACCGGGCCGAGTCAATAAGAACCGAACTGACCTCTGATTCTGGTTCAATCGAGTCGGACCGGCCAGGTTAGTTCAATTTTTAAAACATTGGTCTATTTAGCTTGACATCTCATAGTAACTTCACATTCTTTAAAATTTATTTTTTTTAACAATAATTTTTCGTAATAAATTCAAATTATTAAAAAAATTATTTTTTTTATATTTTAAAATTATTATATATTAAAATTTTAAATAATTTTTCTCCACTCACACCTTTAGCCCCCTTCCCACTAACATTTTTGTAAATATTTCCCCCATTTTTGTCAAAATCTAACTCCAAAAAGCAATATCTTCTTGTACTTCCTCATTTTTTTTACATTTTTCCAACAATATATAAGCTACTTAAGACTGTTTCACCGAAAATCTGCCGGTCCACGAAGGGGAGCAACCGAGAGATTAATTCGATTATATCATAATATTTTGTGTTACAATGTGTGTGAGTTAGGAAAAAGTGAGTACAATCTCCTATGTTTCCTCTGATTTGATCTCTGTTACAATTTTGGCGAAGTCGAAGCTTCTGCGAACGAACGTCGGAACTGGTTCTGGAACGAGTGTGCACGAACTGTTGTAGATTTTGTCGGTCGGACGGAGGTATTTGTGCTCCGCGTGTATCAACTTATGACGTTGTCGGCGATCGTGTAGAGCTGCTCCGGTTGAACTGTTGAACAACGACGGATTGCAAGTTGCTGAACTTCTCTGGTTCAAGAGAGCTTATGGCATGGAGTTTCTTCTCGGTGAAGGGATTTTCAGACCTATGTTTCGAGAGAGAGAACTTTTGTGCGTGAAGTGTTTTCTCGGCAAGAGCTTTCGAACTTGATTTTTTCCAACCCCTGGGATAGGGAATTTCTGGCTATTTGTAGCCTGTCCTGTAAAGTTGTTGTAGCTTCTTCCTTGGAAAGGGGATCATGATCCCCTTTCTGCTGCCTCTTTTGAGAGGGGAGGAAGACTAAGGAATTTCTCCTGGATCCCCCAAATGAGGATCATGCTCCTCTTTCTTTGGCCTTTGCCGTTGATAGCCAGACATGGTCGTTGGTTGCTGAGTTGTGTAGCAACGTGACAAGGCATACTGACTGATGATGACGCGATGGATTTCTGCTAAATGTGTTGCTGACGCAGCGGCGTGGCTGGACCTTGCGATGGGTTGCGACGACGGAGTTCGAGAATCGATGAAATCTACCCACAACAATCATTTGATGGATTGGTGGATTTCTGGGCTCGTCGAATTTGGGCCATTCACATTTTGGTGCATACAGATTGCCCCCTTCGAGACTTGACCATTTTGGAGAAAAACGATCAAGTTTCAATGTGAAGATGAACAAACACAACACACACACTTTTTTTTTTTTTTTTTTTTTCCTCTTACTCTTTTAGGATCATTTATCTTTTGTGTAATGTATGCTCTTCCTCCTCTTGCCTTTTTTAGGACAAGTATATTTTTTCTCAGACACTTGCATATATATATATATATATATATATATTTTATTTATTTATTTATTTATTTTTATTTTTTTTTTTTTTTCTATTTTTTTTTGGCTCTCTTGCTTTTTTTTTGTATACGCGTACATATGGAGCATGTACGATATGTAGAGAGACAGTGTACCTGAGCATCGACGACGAGTTGAAATTGATTGTAACTGGCCACGGTGCTTCAGTTCTTCGGAAGAGACAGTTGCGACGAACTTGAATAATTTTTGCAAGTTTCGGCGACTTTGGTTCGAGAGGCATCCTCCGGGTTACGTCGCAGAGAGATGTTGTGGAGTGGAGCGAAGGTCATCGCGCCAAAGTGAGAGCGCGTACCCGAATGAGGCTTGAGAGTCTGAATTCGAGTTGCGCTGATTTTTTTTTTTAGAGACACTGAGTACTTGAGCAAAAGTTTTGGCCGTCGACACTGGGTTGGTGTCGACTGAGTTGTCGGGCACAGTTTGCTTGAATATTGTATCCGAGTGTGGCTAAGAGGTCATGCGAGACCAATACGACCAGTGAGTTATCTGTGGTCGTCGCTCTCTGTACGGAGGAGGACGGCGATGAGTGCGTTCTGGCCGCAGAGGAGGAAGAGACGCCCCCGATGTTGCTCATATCGTTGCACCAGAGTAGGGACGATAGAGCTTCTTCGCAATGGCAGCGACTGAGTCGGGCTAACGGTTGGGCTGCGAAGAGGAGGTGAGGCAGCGACAGCCAAATATGTTGGCTTGGCCATCGCCGGCATCAATTTGGCAGAGGCCGCGGGTGGCTTGACGGAGGCCGCGGGTGGCTTGACGGAGGTCGCGGTAGCCTGAGGCACAAAGATGGCGCTTGGACGGCTCGCGTCGCGCATGAAAGGAGCTTGTCCGGTGGACAAGCTTCTGGCCAAAGCCCTTGTAATTGGGCGAGTGGCCGGTGGTGGAGAGGTGGGAGCGCGGAGGTTGGCCAGAGATGTGGCGACTGGTCCACGAGCTCCTGCGGTTGAGCTTGCGATCGCGGCAGGGCGCGGCTGAGCAAAGCTCGAGGAGGCAGTTTGCTTGCCCCTGATGTTGTTGTTGTTGTTGTCGTTGTTAGCGTTGCTGGCCATGGCTGAAGGTTTGAGAGTTTTTTTTTTTTGAACGGAGGAGGAGATGAGAGGTAGGAAATGTCCCACCGGGCGTGCCAAATCTGTTTCACCGAAAATCCGCCGGTCTGCGAAGGGGCACGACAGAGAGAGTAATTCGATTACATCAGAATATTTTGTGTTACAATGTGTGTGAGTCAGGAAAAAGTGAGTACAATCTCCTATGCTTCCTCTGATTCGATCTCCGTTACAATTTTGGCGAAGTCAAAGCTTCTGCGAACGAACGTCGAAACTGGTTCTGGAACGAGTGTGCACGAACTGTTGTGGCTTTTGTCGGTTGGACAGAGGTATTTGTGCTCCGCGTGTATCGACTTATGACGTTGCCGGCGATCGTGTAGAGCTGCTCCGGTTGAACTGTTGAACGACGACGGATTGCAAGTTGCTGAACTTCTCTGGTTCGAGAGAGCTTCTATGCGTGAAGTTTCTTCTTGGTGAAGGGATTTTTAGACCTTCGTTTTGAGAGAGAAAGAACTTTTGTGCGTGAAGTGTTTTCTCGGCAAGAGCTTTCGAACTTGATTTTTTCCAACTTCTAGGACAGGGAATTTCTGGCTATTTGTAGCCTGTCCTTGAAGTTCTTGTAGCTTCTTCCTTGGAAAGGGGATCCCCCAAATGAGGATCATGCTCCTCTTTCTTTGGCCTTTGCCGTTGATAGCCAGACATGGTCGTTGGTTGCCGAGTTGTGTAGCAACGTAACAAGGCATGCTGACTGGTGATGACACGATGGATTTTTGTTGATTGTGTTGCTGACGCGGCGGCGTGGCTGGACATTGCGATGGGCTGCAACGATGGACTTCGAGAATCGATGAAATCTACCCACAACAATCATTTGATGGATTGGTGGATTTTTGGGCTCGTCGAATTTGGGTTGTTCACAGTTTGGTGCATACAGACTCATAAATATATTTGTTTCCCATTTTCCATAGTATTTCCTGATATTTCCATCATGAACACAACTTTTCCTCTCCTAAATTTCCTCTCCTAAATTTTCTCTCCTAATTCCTAGCACACAATTCCCTCATTAATTCTAGTCACCTAAATTCTTCCCACATATTAACATCTTTGGTTTATTTTCCTAATTATGTTCTGAATAATCAATCGGCTCCCCTAGTTGGCTATCATATTCACTATAGAGATCGGGATCACTAAGTCTCATGGGCAGAAATAGAAGCATGAGATTTTATAGATGGTAAGAGCGAAGGCCAGGAGAGAGCTTCTGTTCTTCAACTGAAGAACCAAGAAAAGGGAGAGAGGATACAAATGAGAATCCACTCAATGTATATGCATGGTCAAAACCTTCATCGAAGAGGAGAGGAAAGTGAGAACGATTCAATTGAGGAAAGGAAGAGTTGTTCCCGAGGCAGGGAAAGATGAACTATGGGTTGCTGATGTGGTAGTTCTAAAATTATCTACAATCTGAACGTACATCATATGGAAACTAAAAAACAATTTATAGAAGAAACAGTGAGTCAAGATCAATCAAAGAGAGAAAAAACAAAAAAAGGAAGCTAAAAAAATTATAGAACACCTGAGGACGGTGGACTGGAGCATCCGCAGGACTAATCTAGAAAGTTGCTTCTTCTTCATTAATTTGACATTGTATCCATTGATACCGAAATACAAAATTTACAGGAAAAGAAAAATAATCAATGACGAATAAAAAGAAAAAAGAGGAAGGAGAGAAAATTACATACATGCTAAACAAATTGAAATATTATATAGATGGGCACATCTCCTTAAATAAGTTTGGAGACCTAAGACAATTTTACAAAGCCCTGACGTTGAGTAGTTTTTTACGTGCCCCTCGCTTCCACCTCCTCCATATCGCCCCCCCTTATTTTTCTCCAAGTGGAAAGTTGAAGCAGAGAGAACAAAGTGGAGGGACGTGATGATTAAACCTTAATTCTTTCTCCTGGTAATTACCCCTTATTTTTCTCCCTTTTAAAGTTTTTCCTAGATTTTTTATTTATTTTTATTAAATTGAAAGGAGCCAGGAGAAGCCACCTCAGTAAAATTGCCATTATTTTCACTCGACCCTCATTCCTATAATACATATAGAGATTTTATTTATTTTTATTAAATTGAAAGGAGTTAAGAGAAGCGTAAAATTGCCCATATTTTCACTCAATCCCCATTCCTATAATATATATATATATATATATTACATATATTTTTTCTTTTAATTATTGTCACTTTTTTTTTCTTAACAGAATTTTAAGTAATTTTATTGGTATTTATTGTAATTATGAACATGATATAAGAGTTATTCTTTAAAATTTTATTTTTTTACTTTTTTTTTTTATAATTTTTTTTTTTTTTTTGTAATTTCTTAAATATTTATTAAGGTTTATATGATAAAAATAATAAAAATAGTATTTACCCATATATTTACCCAATTACCTGTTTACCCGCAGGTAATCAGAGAATTTAAAGAAAATGGTGGTTCAAGGCAATAGTAATTTTAATAAAAATCATGGCTAAAGGTTGTACTATGGAATTTGAAGGGAAATCAAGGTTAAGGCTAAAGGAATTTTGACAAAAAAATTACTGAAGACTATTGTAAGAGAATTTGAAGAGATTCGTGGTACAAGGCTTTATTAAGGGTTTTGACGAAAAATAATGATTGAAGGCTATTGGAAGGAAATTTTAAGAAAATTCATGGTTTAAGGCTATAGAAAGGCATTTTAAATAAGAAAACATGGTTGATGCTTGTAGTAAGAGAATGTTATGAAAAATCACAGCCGAAGGATATAGTAAGGGAATTTTAAGAAAAATCAAAACTGAAAGTTTTACTAAGAGAATTTTATTAAAAATATTGGTCGAAGGTTATAGTAATAGAATTTGAAGAAACAAATAGTCTAAGGCTATATTAAGTGAATTTGAAGAAAAATAAAGGTTGAAGGGAATTTAAAGAAAATAGTGGTTCAAGGGTAAAAAATTTAGATTCAGAATAACAATTCTTAATTTGGGTGAAACGGGTAACGGGTAATGGACAGGGTAATAATGGAATACCCATTACCCATTTTGATTTACCCATTTTGATTTACCCATTTTGACTGTTACCCGATTACACCCCTAATCTGAATATCTGAATGCATATGGAAACAAGGTCTGTGCGAGTCCCTACGAACAGCCAAGAGAGGGCATGCAGGAAGCGACGCTAAACTCCAAAGCGTCGTTTTTCTGCAGATCTTCAGAACCTAGCCTTTTAATTATGTCACTCTGTGTGTAGCAAGTCAAGGTTTTGATATTCAAACAAATCTATCTGCAAGCTCATCTGTAAGTGTACGTGCTCTTTTTAAGTCAAAAGAAGCTGTGCCTCATGTGCTGGAAGTGATAATTAATATTGGCATCTTGAGAAAATGTTACTGAAAACATGCAAGCATGTGAAATCTTAATTATGCTTCCAACACAAGCTGCTCTCAGTTGTTCCAATTATAATGTAGCAACCTAAACGTATGTTTATACTTTATATACACACATAGCTCGATTAAATTACATAGGAGTCGATTTTTATTAGGTAATCATCGCTTTCAGGGGAAACGATAGAGTTTAGGCACAGCCGGCCGGAAGTCAGACGTCTCATTTGATTAATTAGGCGAGGATACTAATATTAATGTTGTAGTCTTGTAGAGAATAAATTAAAGCAACGTACGTTTGAGATCCTTGTTCTTTTCCACAACGTTTAATTAATATGAGTAACAACTTTAATTTGTCTTTCAATTTATAGTTACTTCAAACTTAACTTTGTATATTCTATAATATAATTAAGATCCATAAATCCGATTCATGGCTGCCCTCTCTGGTAGCACAGGCTTATATCCCACATATATAACTCGCATGTGATTACTCATGAGCAATATATTGCCCAAGTTCCTTGTCTGAAAACATTATTATTTGATAGCAATCAGCTGGGCCAAACGCTGATAAATAGAGCAGATTATCACCCAAATCGAGAAGGGTGTTGGTCTACTAAGCTCTTGAGAGAGACCGTTCTGTTAACTCAAAGACGACTTAACCTTTTATTTCAATCAACTTAATTCTTGCATGGTAACAGAATTAAAGGGGCAGGAAATTAAAGTCAGTAGTGTTGGACTGTAACAGTAAACTTGATAGCAGCATTGAGGTTGGGAAGATCAAGAAAGGCCGTCTCCATGATTGCGAATCCCCGAGCGAAGCGGAAGTACCCCGTTCCAGACACCACGGACACCTCTTTCTGCTTCAGGAAGAACCTATCGGCCCCTTGAAACTCGAGTGTGCTCCCGTTGTATTTCTCGTTGGTGAAGACGGCGGAGAAGAGGAGGTGAAAGTCGGAGCCGTCGAGGGCGCAGTTGACGTAAATGCCCTGAGCCCGCCCGAGTTGCTTCGAGAGCCTGTCGACCCCTTCCGTCAGGGGGTCGTCGAAGACCACCACCGTCCCGAACTTGAGCACGTTCGAGTTCGTCCCGTTGACGCCGGCGACGTGGGCCGCCGATGCGTACTTCCCCGTCTCGTAGTCTTGCATGTAGAACACCAGGTTAGTCTCTTTCGTGAGGTTCCAGTTCTTGGTCGAACTCGCTTCGGTACTACTTGCGAATAATGCAAGCAATAATATTGCTAGTAGAGGACTCATGAAGGTGATTGAGGGCGCCATTGGGATTAGGAACAAGGGGTGGAGGGGGGGTTATGCCAACAATCAGGTTCTTAAATTGGAACCGATCGAGTTTGACACTTTGTGCATCTACCCTAGGTGCATGCTTATATAGAGAATGGAAGAGGATTAGATTAATTTTCTATCTAACGATGAGATTTTTGGCAAATGAATCGGATTTATGATCTGGGGATCACAACTGCGGTAAAATAGAAATTATAAGTTTCTACATGTTATTAATAAATTTTCACTATATGAATTTAATAAAACTTCGATAGTCCACAATATATGATTATTAAATATATAGTATCAGTTAACAACATCATTTTATTCATTTATGTCAAACTATATATTGGTTAATTATTATCATTATCGCGACAGGAGTCATGGACTTTTAACATTTAATAACAGGGAATCAAATTTCAGCTGTCACCCCATACTGATCAGGAACTGTCGGTTGGACGATAATATTGACCGGGCATTTTGTACAATTTAGGGTTTTTGAATTCTGAACTCGCGCGGGAAGAGCCGAAGAGCCAACAGTAGTTTTTAGAACAGCTCCGCTCCGTCTGCAGTTATATAAATAATGTTGTAGAGGAAGAAGGCTCGAGGAACGACGTTGGGACGGGATGCAACTGCAAGCCTGCAAGAGCAAGAGATGTATCAGAATTGGCTGTGAAAACCGCAAGAGAAGCCGTTCTGGCTTCGGGGAAGGGAAGCTAATTAAGTATGACTGAAATGATCATACGACGAGCTTCTCACGAAATTATATATTCGCACCCATGCATCTTCTTCTTAATACGGCCAATTCACAAATTAATCATAATAACTTGTATTCGATGGAGCGATTAAATTAGTGGTAGGTTTATAAACTACCAATTAGGGTGATAAACTAGGAAACTCTTTGCAAGTGGTGTGATAATTAATGAGAGCTATCTTCAACACCTACTACAGAAGATACTGATTCTATATATACTTGTGAACGCTAGCTTCAGAGCGTGCGTGGGCATCATCCTTTCAATTTGTTGCTGTCTTACTTGATTTTGTCTAACTAAATTGTTAAAAAATAAGGCCGGGTTCTTAACTAATCTTTTATCCGTATCCCTCCGGAGACTTTGACGTATTTGTGTTTGACTAACAATTGTTTTATTTTATATTTTATATTAAAAAAGATCTGATGATAATGCAAAAGACAAGCAAGATGTTATCCTAGTTCGGAATAAAACAGTTCTGCGGAGTGTATAACCCAAGATAATAACGATCGTCTGTCTCCAGCACAGACTAGACTAGAAAGCTTATTGCAACTCGGGTTGCAACTCTGTCTCCATCTCTTCAACTACTTCTGAATAAGTAAATAGATGAAGATCTATTATACCACAAGGAGATGATGATTTTATCAAAATCTCAAAAACACTTCTAAACGTCATGCCTTCTTACCTTTATATACTCGTACATGCCCACTCATAGTTAGTACTTGATTTATGAATGCTCTTTATATACTCGTACGTGCCCGCTCTTATTTAACTATTGGAGATGAATGCTCTTGTTTAACTTAATATTCTAAAAAATTTTAGATGATTTTTTTTTTTTTTTAAATGATGAATACGAGTTGTAAAGATCCAAACCCAAGACCTCCTACAATATAACCCCTTACTGGACCACTGAGCTACTAACCAAGCTCTCTTTTTAGATGATTTGTTGGGAGGCTTCCCCTGTACTATATATATGCCTGATTGGGATGGCAGTGGTGATTTGATTTAAGCGAACGGAATCCTCTTCCACATGAGTATTGAGATACGTGTATTAGATCTATGAGCACAATCATGCAAGACTTTCACATGAGTGATGTTATCATTATATGTACAAACAATGAATCTTTTTTAATCTTTTTGTGGATTGTAGAAACCATACGACAATCAGATGGGAAGGGCAGCGATGGGCTTTATCTTTGCAACACCATCACGTTCAGGCACCAGGTATTTCTCGTAGATGACTCTTAATTGGTCTTTTCTGGCAATCCTTTGGAAACCCAAGATCATCCCAGCACAAGCCCTGCGTATCAATTAGTAATGTTCATCAGCATTGGTTGATTCATGGGCGAAGCTCAAAATGCTAACAAATAGTGACTGAAAATACTGATATACTTCAGATGGGATTCTTCATAGTGAGTATGTTGGACAAGCAATCCTGTCCATCTTGGAGTCAGCTGCAAGTTGCACCTAGCAACGTATATAGCCGAAGCACATAGTAGGGAAGCCTTGAATTTTAGAGCCTCAGATTGCACCAAGCACAACTCAATCAGGTAAAACGCCAGATGTTTAAGCTGGTAAAAAAGTGCAAACATATCTTTAGTAAAAGTTTGTGGCAAATAAGTACATGCAACCAAATGCAAGATTCGCTACGATATGACCTTTTTATCTGACTGGCCAGCCTTCAAAAAACGTAGCATAAAAACATATGGGGTAGGTAAGTTCAGACGAAACTTCAATTTTTTAAGCATCAGCTTCTCCTGAATAAAGAAAGCAAGTCATTATCCCATGACAGATGTCTCTGCAAAATAAAATTATTCAAAACAAGTAGAAGGCAAACCATGGCTAGTACTTCGTCTCTGGTGTACAAGTCAAACGAGATGCTAATCAAATCACTTATCTGTGGAAAAATGCAACAATGCTAAAGTGATATATGTATAATTGCTCAACAATAACTGAGATTAAGACCAACAGTTCCTACAATTAGTTATAAACCTTTGGATGCCAATAGTCTTCGTACTTGGAGGCTAACAAAAGAGCAGTAATACCGAGCAGTTGCATTTCATCTTTTCTTATTGCAAACTCAGAGAGAAACCTGTCCACCAGTTGTACCATTAGGAACATTGTTTCTTCCATCAATTCAAACTTCAGATGTACCTAGAACAAAAACAATGACAACAGGTACATTACTTTTAGTTCTCATGTAGCCAAAAGCTGACCATCTAAAATACTTTGAGAAGACCATTAGGAGGAAATATCATACTTCTATCAGCCAGTTGATCAAAGTATCCCGCATAGAAGTTGTTACTTCTGTCTGGATGGTCATATAGTTTGCCGGCAGCGGATAGTATGCCTATTATTTTAATATATATTAGTAAAGGCATAATGACTAAAACTAGACAAAGCTAAGCAGAATGCCTAGACATCACCCAAGAGAAAAGATATTTTTTTAGTCCTTTACTTCTGTAAAATATATATAATATATAACAAAAGGAAATAACAGAAACGGTGGGGAAAAAGTGGAAGGATCACCTCCATGTTCCAATAATATTGATAAATCTCATTTACGTATTCAGCAACTTCCAAATGATTTCTGGAATCATCGATGCTTAGGAGATCTCCCTGTTTAACATTTTTCTCACAATCACTTGAGCTCTGTTGAAATCATTTCACTCACCAATCAAATAATGTATATCAAAAACCATAAACAATTGTACCCACTTACCTTGGGTCCTTCAACTAGCATTGAAGTGTAAGATTTCCGACGCCCTTTATTGGGTTTGAAGCCGTTTGTAGACACATTACCACCTGCATTGTCAGAACGAGTTTCCCCAGCCTCCTTCTGCTTGTTCTTAACTGAACTTACATCCATAAAATCATTAGCAATGGCTTTCTTCTCATTGCATATAGTGCCCTTGGACTTAACAGTGACACCAGGCTTGGAATATTGATCAGTAACGGTTCCTGTTGTCTGGATCATCCATTTAAAATATTAGATGTTACCAAATTAGTAGAGATCAAGCACACCCTGGAAATAACCTTTCTCCCCAAAACCCAATAACCCATGTAAGAAAGCTAGCAAGCACATCTCATTCCCTAAATTTTCACAGTAACATGTGCGAAAAAATTAAAATCTCCTTGCTCCTATCCCGTTGAGTAGGGAAAAGGTCCTTTTCCACCCTCTAGCCAATTGATATTGGTGATCAGAACCCTCCTTTGTTTCCAATTCCATAAAGTGCGGATCAGTAAGAAAAATGTTTACAAACTTAAACATTGATGCTTTTGAGTGCCCAGCAAAGCACGGTTGACTAAGAAAAAAGTGTTTAGAAACATTTATACTTTGAGTGAGATGCTCACCAGCATCCTAGATGATGCCTTTCCATCAATTTTGAGATTCTTAGCAGGTAACAAATGCCTGTGATCAGAGGTAGAAATAAGGGAGGTAAATGAAGAAAACTCAGGCATCCAGAGATAATTACATGGAATGAAACAGATAAGAATCAACCTTGACTACTAAAGAAGCATGCTTATGTCACTCTGTGTGTAGCAAGCCAAGGTTTTGATATTCAAACAAAGGTATCATAATATATTTGAAGAGGAAAGTAGCTGAAGCAGGCTTCTATAAGAGCTCATCTATATCTCTATTCTTATCAAATTATAATGGCTCAATATTCGAAAAGAGAAGCATTCAGAGAATCCTTTATAAATTATGTAGGACCGTGAATATCTCGTTACAATAGTTTGCCAAAATATGCATGGAAGTGATTCCCTACCATCACAGACCATCCCACCTACACTATCCACTTCAAACAGTCCTCTTCAAATAGTTACACCGCTCAATAGCTAAAATTATTTTGGCTGAAAAAATCTGGATGAAGTTCTCAGTTTCTTGCTTCATTGCACATCTGCCATAAGTATAATGTGGGAGTCCTTTGTGATACTAGTCACATCTATCAGGACTTTTTTTTTTTATTGAGGAAAGTGAATACATTTTACTCCCAATTACAAGTTTTTACTCCCAATGCTGCTGTGGAGATCCGAACCCAAGACCTCCCGCAGCAATAACTCCCATGGGACCACTGAGCTAATGCCCAAGACCCCATCTATCAGGACTTTATGATGCCTTCAGTCAAGCATGCCAACAAATTAAAGAACAAGATCTTTACATGCCCTGTTAAATGATCTTTTTTGCCAGTTTGATTTCTTCAATCCAATGCATTCATGAACAAAAGGTGGCAAAGATGTCAACAATAACAACAAACAAAATTAAAACTACAAACAATCTTTGAAGCCCAAATGTTCATGTACACATCATAATGACAAGTGATCCATTTTAATATGAAAGCATCATATTGCACTATCAATAAACTTTCCAGACAATGCTGCTCATCAGATAGCTATCTACAGATCACATGCTTCTTTAGACGAAACAGTAAAGGATAGTTCACTTTTTTTTTTTTTTTAATGAAAACAAGTTGTGCCTTTTGAGGAAGTGATCAATGGTATCTATGGAAGTGTTACTGAAGACGTGGAATCTTGCTCGCCACACAAGCTGCACTCAGTTGTTCCAATCTCACAACCTTAATGTACGTTTCCACATACAAGCAGACAAATATACACAAATGATCACTTACATCAGTTTGGTGTCATCAACCAAGTGATTTCTGGTGGTACTGTTCTTGATTCCTCTAGGGAGTCCCACCAACACTTTCCTCCCAACATGAACTATATTGAAAAATCACACTACTCAGAAAAAAATACAAAATTCTCAAAAGCTACTCAATGCATGCTAACAGGGTTAGAGAGGCATGTTCCCACCAGTAGAAGAGGCTTTGCCAACACTTTTTTCAGGATTTCTGCTAGTAGTCTGCAAATGAAAACAGATTTACAATGATTTTCTCACATGAGCTACCACTAACAAGATTGAAGCACATTCAGCTCCTACTCTTTCAACTGTGAATGAGGAATGAAATTAGAAATTAAAAGGATAACCTTAAGGCTGTTAAGTGTCTGATTGGGTTGCTTAACTCTGATGGATGCTGTTCTGCTGAGATGTATAGAACACCATATTAGTCTAAGATTCCAGATCCAGACCAGGTCAACATATGATAACCAGAAAGATTACTTGGGACTTAAAAATTAAGCATCTGATACAGAAATAAAGCCAATAAGTTACCCATCAGTAATCTTCTCATTGCTGAAATTAGTTCGAAATTTTGCAGCACCTAATAGTTTAAAATGGTTCAATCATGTTAGCACTTTAGGCACATGAAAATAGTAAAGATTGAAATGCAGGAGAGGAAGTTTGTCAGGAAAGCAGATAAAATGAAACAGAGTTACCTTTACTTGAAGCTAAATTTTCCTGAGAAATATTGGTCTCATTTTCACTCTGACGCAAGGGAAAAATATATTAATATAATCATGCATTTGACACAATTGTTTACATAAAAAAGTAAGAGAAAAAAGAGAAACAATTGACTATTCAAACTACGATCAAAATTGATAATCTGTCTCTAAAATGAAGTTGAAACCTTAGAAGATTTCCTTGCTAAGGTGCTCGACGCAATGGAGGTTTTCCTCACTGGAAGGCAAGTGGGAATGGAACTTTTCCTCGTAGGAAGTTTGGTGCCAATGGAACTTTTTCTTGCAGGCCTATGTATGCACATGAGTAGAAAGACATGAATTAAGGGATGCATGACAAATTTATAGGAAAGAAACCAGAAGCATATGACTGAAACTAGAATTAGTGTGCTATATGCATCCATGGAACTGCTGGCAAAAACCTTAACTAAGACATGGTAAAGAAAAATAATGCACAAAAATAAACTCATTCCTATGAAGACTGGTTCATTGACTTACCCTTCCAATGTTGCACTCACTGTTTTATCTTGCCTGCATAATGATTCATGTGCAACGACTATAAGAAATCAGCACTAAATGTAAAACATGACTGATTGACATTTCAAAAACTAAAAAATCTGCCTTTACACAGACATTGGTTTACAGAATCCAAGAGGCCTCCTGGAGGAAGTGATCCTAGTGTTGCTAACATCAGCAAGTGGTTTTCTTTCAATCCTGTCAGTTGGAACACCTAAGGAGTGGAAATAAAAAAATAAAGATGCATTAAGAATAATGTGCTAAGTGCAATGTAATAAGAGTTTATAATTCTATCATCAAACCTGCAGTGCCATTCTTTTTATCCACCACATTTCCCTTTCCCCTATCTGCTTTCTATAAGAGAAAATTTTATAGAAAAATTTAGATAAGTTCAAGTGCTAGTGTACGCATTAACAGGCAGAAAGAAACAAGGTTCATTGACGAAAAAGGGAATACAAGATGTCAGACAAACCTTTAGAACAGGGTTTTCCGAATAGACCCTAGGATTGCCCGATTTCCTTCTGAAGAAAAATATAGCATGGCAATAAAGAGATTCAACATGCGATAAATTTACATAGCCCTTGGAGCGCTAAAGACTTACATTATGAAAACGTAAAGCAGAAACAAAGGGCACAAGCAAAAAAGAAAACAAAATTACTGTTCAAATTACCCATTGCCGAGATCCGAGGGCTTTGAGTGTCCACAGGTATTCCCCCTAAATACTTTAAAATCTCTGACATCTATGGTCATCTCGAAATCAAAATGCGGAAGTTGAACGAGAAAACATGCAATGAAAAAATCTGTGAAAAAGAAGGGGCAAAGGCCTTACTGTTAGTGACAGGGTTCCCAATCTTTCGATCTACAAGACGATCTCTGTCTTTCACTTTTCCCTGTGTAAATCACACGGAAATGGCACGAATTATGATCTAACTGTTAACGGCTAAGAAATAGCAGGATCAAAACGAAAAAGAGAGAGAGATCGCTCACCTTAGGAGCAACCATTTCGGACGAACTGAGATTGAGAAAACTCGAGTAGTAGAAAACACTGAACACAACTTGAGCGGGTTTCAGAAGGAATTCAAATTAAACGACCAACCGCGCATTTGTGTCGGAAACTCGGAGGCGAGCCGAAGACCCAGTCACCACCTCACATGTGCCCCGCGAGGCTCCAAAGAGCTCCTGAAATGCGAAGGATCCCAGTTCTGGACTACTCCAGAGTCCATAGGCCGTAGCCCAAATCCTTTAACCCATAGATAAAAGCCAATCGTTCAAAGCCCATTTTTATGGCCCATATGTGTCTTCTCGGCCCACGGTCGGTTTCGGGTCAGAAATATTCGTGCGGAACCGCCCATTCATGCGGGACCGCCCAATCTGACCCGAATATGTCCCCGAAAACATCCGACTTATTTCGTGTTTCGGACTTTCAGCGGATGATCCTACCCATGATTGTTATTTACATATTTACCCTTATCTTTTACCGGTCATCCAATCAGCGGTATGTCCAGTTTTAGTTGAACCCGGTTAGATGGAGTTGAACCGTTGAATATTATACACCGTATTAGGGGTGGGCATCGGGTCGGGTTTTTCGGGTAACCCGATCCGACCTGACTCAAAAAACTCGGGATTAGATTCCCAAATCCAACGCTCGGGTCGGGTTCGGGTATGAGAATCCAAACCCGACCTTGGGTCGGGTCAAGTTCAGGTTTACCCAAACCCGACCCGCAGGTTTTTATTTTTATTTTTCTATATATTTTTTCTTGATTTATTTAAAATATATATATATATATATAAAAATCGGGTTTTGCGGGTCGGGTTCGGGTTTTGCCAAAACCCGTCAGGTTTTAGTCTGGTCGGGTCGGGTGCGGATTTGTATAATCGTAATTCTGGTCGAGTTCCGGTTCCGGTTTTTAAACCCGTGCGGGTTTTTTACGGGTTGGGATTTCAGGTTTATAAGTCGGGTTGGGTTCGGGTTTTCAGAAACCTGACCCAAACCTGACTCGTGCCCACCCCTACATGTATGTTATATATATTTAATATTTTTATAAGAAAATAGGTAAAAATAATGCCGGCGGTTACAATGAACCGCGCCCGATTCAATAAAAACCGAACTGGCCTCTAATTCTGGTTTAACCAGGTTGGACCGGCCGGTTCGGTTCGGTTTTTAAAACACTACAAAATATATAACATTTTATACAGATTACAAAAAAAAATAATTCACCGCATGCAAATTCAGCGCTATAAAGTATAAATGTAATAGATTATCAAGATTAAACTTTATACTATTTTTCAAAATGTGGCTTAAAAAAATAAAAAACTTGAAACTTTACGTTCCAACTAGCAAGTACGGAATGCTGCACACGAGGCCTTGTCCCTGCGCGCCTCGGAAAAACCAGGCATTCGTCATCGTTTCTGTATCTACCAACGCCCAAATGTTTGTTGTTTGATGCTGTAAGCCAAATTCCGAATAAAAAAAAGACCACTTCCGATCGCCGGACATCAATTTCTCGATCTTTTGATAAAATATTAGTCGTGTACGTTGGTCAAATTAGAGGGCGACGTTACCATCGTCGGAAACAGCCGATCCCCGGCGCCGTCCGCTTGTCTGGCTCTGGTCGTGTTGGTCCACGGCGGTCCCCATGCGCCCACCGTCGACGGTGGAGTCGAACGGCTGCGTCCTTTTCCACGAGTCAGATAAGAGATATAATATAATCTCAATTGCATACATATCTGGCGATTAAACATATATAATGTGTGTCGATTTTCATTAGGTAGTCATCGTTTTCAGTCAGGGAAACAAACGAGCGGTTTATTAGGCTACAGCCAGAAGTCAGACGTCTCTGCAGTCTGTACTGATCTACGTATTTCTTATTCGCTTCGCATCGAGAAAAAGTGCAAAACAGTTGTGATTCGGATTTGTTAATGGCGGATGTGCCCATCATGAAACATGCTTAGAATGGAAGAGACCATTCGAGATATGCATTTGGACTTTGGATTGCTCCTGCCGATATTATATATATAATTGTCTTCGCTTGCTTAAATACTCGGGGTAGAAGATGACCATGACTTGGGTTTCTGTTTTTAAGAGAAAATTCTGACCTTGTTGGGGAAGGTAGATCATATATATATATATATATATATATATATATATATATATATATATATATATATATATATATATATATATCTTAAGCATTTCATTCGATTACGCGCGGATTCTGATAATGTCGTAGAGAATAAATTAATTAAAGCAACGTTTGAGATCCTTGTTCTGTCCCACAAGGTTTAATTATCAATTAAGTAACAACTAATTTCTCTTCCTTGGTACATATATATATATAGCAGACACTTTGCAAGTGAAGTATGGAGGTTTAATAAGTGTTTTAACTCATGGAAACGTGATCACAAGGAAGATATTTCATGCTTGTTTGTAAGTGATTATGTGCATGCAACTGTATATACGTGGTCCAAACTAGGGTTTTTTTAATTAATTTCTTAAAAAAAAAAAAAAAAAAAAGACGAGAGAAGAGCAAATAAAAGACAAATAGAAGAAACCGAATTAATTCAATATATAGTACTAGGTTAGTGTAATTAATTTTAAATTAACGCTTGCTAACTTCTTCACTTGGTAGCTTCACGGCCTGTACTCTGCATGCCTCTTGCACAGCATGCAGAAGAGCGAGTAGAAGAAATTAATCTTACGGCGGGCGGAGCTAGCTTGATTAATATTGCTAAAGGAAATTAATTAAGGGGAAAAAAAACCCTCTCTTTTTCACTTAATTTGATGACATAAGGGAAGGGGGAAGCCAGGCATCCGTGCCCGCTTTCTGTCCATGACAGAAAAGAAATTAAGAGGATTTATGTAAGGTTTCGAGATGATCTCGATCTTCATTTTAATTTCCTTAATTTCACCTGCGGATTATGTTGTGATTAATTAATGTTGAAGCAAACACTACGTTAACAAGTACACGAGGAAATTAGAAAGAGAACTAGTAGAGTACTTATGAAAAATTATCTGGATATATCTTTAAGATATGAAAAACTGATCACATTTACATAATACATTCAAAAGCGGGAGACAAAACTCTGTTACATTACATAAGGATTAATGTACAACAGTTAGATAGGTACAAATTAGAAAGGAAAAGAAGTGATCATTTAGTAGCCGTCGTATTAGTATTAGTGGAAGGCAAATGAAGTGTTGAAGGAGAAAGAACGGGATCATCGTCCTGTAAGAGATGGTTGGTGTTAATGACGGTGAAAACGAGGAGGACTAGGGAGACGAGAACAGAGAGAACGGAGAGAGTAAGCATGAGTCCATGGGCGACGCCCCCTTTCACCTCTTGCGCGTAATGAGCAGAAGCCAGTGCCAAGACCGTTAGTGGAAACGAATACGCCCACCATGCAACGTGGAACTTCTTCATCGCCTTCTTGAACAGATTTGGCCTCGATACCTGCTTCACATATTTAAACTCATTCATTAACAAATATAATAATTAGAAACAGAACTCTAAATTTATTTTTCTTTTTCTTTTTCTTTTTTTCTCCAGACCTAGCTCTGTCAATGTCATATTATAATCAGCACTTAAGAGTTTAAAGCTTTAAATTTTGCGGTTTTAATTCGTTCACACCATATTCAGAAATTAGCATATATAGTGCAGGTGTGAACATTAACGTCCGGATTAATTCATGAAGGTGTTTTTTTTCCTTTAATTAATCAGACTAATTAAAGGTGTCTTTAATTATTTGATGTTATTTATTTATTAGTACGATTTTTATTTCAGGTGTATTAATTAATTAATAACTAAATAATTAAATAATTAATTACCAGGGAAGCGAAGAGGAAGAGGGAGAGAAAGAAGAGCATCTTGGAGGGCCTGTCGTAGTTGCCGGAAATGGAGACCCAAGCGAGGCTGGCCATGCTCGGCGCCGCGAAGAAGAGGAAGAAAACCGGCCTCAGCATCGCCGGCAGCCGATCGCAGCCGGAAAACCTCTGATAAAGCGTCACGAACAGAACGAGATAATGGGCGAAGCCCAGGGAGAAGAGGCACACGGCGCTCTCCTTCCAACCCATCTCGGCGGCCGCCCGGGCTCCGACGAGATTCCCGATCACGGACAGGAGGCTGGTGGGGTTGGCGACCGCGGAGAGGAACCGCTTCCCCTTGGTGAACCACTGGCCGTAGATCTTGATGTCGAGGAGGAGGACGGGGAGGGAGAAGAGCGACCAGAGGACGAGGTAGTAGGCGTGGTTGGGTCCGAAGAAGGGAGACGACTGGAGGAGGAGGAGCCAGGAGATGGAGGGGGCGAAGAGGTAGTTGACCCCGACGTGGTGGCAGAACTCGGCTTTGACAGCGCGGTAGTAGAGGAGGCACTTGAGGAGGTAGAGGAGAGTGAGGGCCGCGAGGGAGGCTAGCGCGAGCGACCAGAGGAGGACGAAAGCGGACTCGGGCAGGCGTCGGACGAGGCGGCGGAGCGCGTGGTTGTCCTGGGTCGGCTCGCTCAGGGTCTTCCACAGCAGGGCTTGGCCGCACAGGGAGAAGCTTATTCTGAAGTAACCCGCGTGGAACCTTTTCAGGAACGGGAATAATAACGTCGTCGTCGTCGTCGTCTCCGCCGAGTAGCGATCCTCGTCGGTGCTACTGCTAGTGCTAGTACTCGAAGAAGGGGGGACTTGGATCGTGACTTGGCACTGGCTCTGGGGCTTGCTCTTCTCACAAGATGAATCCATTGGCGCGGGCGCGGATGGTGCACTCGCTCGCATTGGGTCTGATCTTTATATAGAGAAAGCCGTCCCGCAAGTGGCTGCTCTAGCTAGTAGCTACAAATTAATAGAGAATGAGACACCTGATTTAGTTCCGCCTTTTTGGACTTTTTTTTTTCTTTTGGGTTTAATTTTGTTGGTTGCTTGCAATTTCATACTTGCATATATATTCCCAGTACCACCTGCAAAAATGAAAGTTAATTAAAAGCAGTGATCAAAACAAGCAGTGAAATATGGACCACTGCAGGGATTAGTACCGGCGTCTGTCCAGATTCGCATAACCTAGCTAGCCAGCCTGTGTTGGACGTTAATTAACGCTAGCTAGCATTCGCGACATGCATGGCCCACACGTATATCATATATCATATATATATATATATATATATATATATTAGCGTATGCGACGGTCAGTATATATGAGACCAACATCTAGTCTGGATATATATCTTCACCTGAGAAGCTCACCGGAAGCTTCTCAATGATAAACTACAACTACTCCTAATACGCTGTTCTACAGTACTACAGGAAATCTATTTCATGTAATAGAATTGAATTGATGAAGATATAATTGTCATATAAAAATACTCTGAAATATAGTAGATATATACGATATGAGACCATGTTGATCATGAGGTTTTGAATTTTCTCTGCATGCCCATATGGGATTAATCTCATGTGGACTAAATTAAATTTAGTGGGAGTATAAGTCCAAAAGGATAGCGATCGAGTTATAGGGCATATATGTTGAAGATTCCAGATCGATCGATTAGACGTCCGATGTATACTGACAAATATTTTCACCGGGCCTTCCTTTGTCCGTTATATATATTGCATGCTATAATATTTTTGGATCAAGGGTACTTATAAATTATCAGTGAAATCACGGCAATTAGTCAAATTGTCAACGGTTTCTACCTGCTTCATGTATCGCTGCAGATACGATGAAGAGGACTGAATGAAAGTGCACCATCCTGTACGTACTTTAGGAAACGTGTAATTAGATGGACCGAACACAACCCAATTGTGGCTAACTCTTCTGTAACTAGATGTACGTATCCACCGTTAAATGAAGGAGCATCGACGTTATAGATTTGTATAAGTGCGTCCCGATCGATAAAAAGCTTGACTTTTGGAGATTGTATCAGCTAATTACTAAGCTGCATGCGAGACTTTCAGTCTTCTTCTTCATTAATTTCCCCCCGGTCTGATTGATTAGTTGTCTCTTGTGTTCGGGTCAATTTCCCATGAGCTGTGGCGCGCCCCCTCTTAATCCGATCCTGCTCCTCAAAATAAGAGGCAGCTGATGATGTAACTACCGCACTGCCGCCCACATCAAAGAACAGCAGAATGGATAAAACCGAAAAAGCTAAACTTGTTTTCTCGGCTCCACATCTATATGGGTCGCCATTTTTGAAAAGATGTCTGCAAATTGGGTCTTCTGCTCCACTAATCGGTGCTTTCCACTTCATCGATCATCTTCTTAATTCTTCCACGCCCAACCTAAGTGGGAGGCAGCTCCGCTGATCAAAAGAGAAAGTCATAAACATCCTATATATATATCCTTCTTAATTGGTATATACATGTACTCAAATTTTGAGTGCCCCCCTAACTCAATCGTTGCATGCATGCTGGAATAATTAATTAAATTAACCTCAGATTCATCAGTTTCATCCACATGTCTATATTGGATAAGAAAAACTTAATTATTAGTAAATTAACCATAGAAGGAAAGTTAGGTACATCTTAGCCGGCCCCGGCCCATTAATTGTTTCTTCTGTGATCAGTACTACTATATACAACTGAGTGGATAGCACCACTCCTGATCAAGTTCAACTCTATAATTAGAGATGATCATCAGTCACCGCATGCAACTCCGACTAATAATTAATCCCTGATCTAGCCACTACGTGGTATTCTTTATAATATGATCGATCGACCGGTAATTAATTAGGTTAAGCCCGTGATCTCACATGTGCACTAAGTGCCTCATATTCTAGCTAATATATATATATATATATATATATATATATATATATATATGTATAGTGCGAGCGCTGGCCAGTTACATTGGGAGAATTAAGTTAGTCACAAAGAGGTTATAATTAATTATTTTAGATGGTATATATATATAAGCTGAGAAATATTATGGGCAAGGGCGTGGATGAATATGATCGAAACCCAATTTAGCTTGGTCAGCCTAGTGGGTGTTCGGATAGAATTATAATGGAGGACATATCAGGATGGAAATTTATTTATTGGATGAAAAGGTATAAGTAAGTGGTTTTCCGCAGTGTAAAGAAGACGGTCGGATGATCAGGGTGATGTCAAAGAAGAAAACGTGAAATATATAATGATTAATGCGGAACAAAAATAATATACATGGCAGTAATATTCTAATATATGATCTCTAATTACATTTTATTTGGCACTAATATTTCATCTAATGAGACGCGACACAGTCTTTTGGGTTCATTCGCAGAGCCCTGGCCATCAAACCCGGCTAGAAGCGATCCTTCGCAAGCTTCCATTGTATCTTTAGGAATTATATTGATTAAGCATTATTAGAAAAATCTAATGAGAGTACTTTTAAATACTGTAGATGTAGGAGAGCTAGACAAGGGTCAAATACGTATAAAATCTACTGTGACGACGTACCATATATATATATATATATATTAATTTGTTGATCATGACTTTGTGCTCTATTTTGTCTACTCCTCTCCTGAGATTCTCATTTGGACTACTAATTAAATCTGTCAGTAGCTTAAGTCCAAAAGGATACCCTGTTTTAATCAGGCACATATTTTTGTTGAAGATTCCAGATCGACCTTAGCTTGTCTGTTTTCATAATTAACTAGATGCTGAATTAATATTGCTTCGATCGATGTGAACTTGGGCAGTACCTCGGTTGTTCCATGGAATTAATTAATATTGCTATAGATACAACAGGGTCGATCGTATGCTCCTTTAATTGGTGCTTTCCTCTTCATCAATATGATCTTCTTCCACTGCCCAAGCCGGCAATATATATGCTAGCTATCGCAACCTGCTGCTTAGCTGATTAAAATTTCAAAAGAGAAAGACAACGCCTAATCCTAATTATGAGCACTTTTTTAATTATTAAATTCAGAATATTAAACAGTGCTGCGTTCCTACATGCGTCGCATTACTTGTAGTACAGCAAAACGGTGATGTACGTCGCATTGTAGAACGTTTTATTGTGGGTGGACCTCTTGCCGGGTTTTAACAGCAAAACGACCGGAACCAGCTGCCCAAGTAGCTAGAGCCGATCCGAAAACTCCGGCGGGTCGAGGATAGGGTGGTGATGTGCGTTGTACAGCGCGGTAGCCTACATCTCGATCCTCAGCGAGTCCAGGTAAGATTTGCCGTCCAATTCTCGCGTGAATAAATCTCTGAAGTATTTCTCCGTTGTTATTGTCTTGAACTTGGGTGGCCTTTCTGGAGTCACCAAGCTTCGTGCAGGTCCGATCTCGCTCCTCAAACTTGGGCTGTTGAACGTCGCGATAGACAGCCTTTCTTTTGTGGAATTCACAACGGCTCTGTGTTCGATGCTACGATATTCTCCATTCGTGAAGATCTGCATTAATATTGAGAAGCCAAGCCATATATATATATATAATTATAACAGAGAGGAATATTAATCCTAAGTTTTCATTTATTATAATCAATCATATGTAGAGTGCTTATATATATAATTAATTAAGTACCTCCAGGCAGTCTCCTATGTTGATGATGAAGGCGTCTGGGAGGGGTTTAACAGGAACCCAGGCCCCATCCTTCCTTACTTGAAGGCCTCCCATGTCATTCACTTGAAGGAGAATGGTGAGTCCCACTGCATCAGAATGAGGGGTGAGGCCAATAGCCTGCTCCGGTTGAGGACATGGAGGATAGTAATTCATCCTCATTGATTGAAATACATATTCAAATGTCTCTTCCATGTCTTTTGGGTTCATTCCCAGAGCCTTGGCCATCAAACCCAGAAGCTCCTTGGCAAGCTTTTCCAACTCCAACGCGTAAGCTTCCATTGTTTCTCTAGGAATTATATTAATTAAGCATCATTAGAAGTTACAATATATTAGGAAAATTATATTTGAATGATGATGATATATATATATATATATATATATACCTGAAAGATGTAGGAAGGTTGTCATATAAATGGGGTTTTCTCAATTGAGGAGGAAGTGTAGTCAAGAAGAATATATCGTTCCAATCGAGCTTTTGTTCCTCAGATAAGACGAAGGCTTGTCCAAACCCCTCCACTTCCCTGGGTCGCTGCCAGTATCTCTTCTTCTCTTCCATGGGTAGCCCAAAGAATCGTTGAATCTCCACCTTCATTTTCTCCACCGACGATGATTTAACGCCATGGTTCACCAACTGGTCATAATCATATATATTATATTATCATCGCTGTCAGATTATTATATGATTCTCGTCACATTATAAAAGATGGTATTAGTCGTCCTCCGATCTTCTTTAGTGAATTACATGTCATATTTGAGTAGGTAACTGAGGCAGCCATTGGGATCATATATATATGAACTCAGAGACTAAAAGTCCTGCTGCTTCGAGTTACAGGAAACATTACTTTCTCGAGAAAATAAAAATTATTGGGAAGCTTTCGTACCAACTTATCAGCACAGTATTATTTTTACTTGTTTATTTATGTGGATTAATCTTTACAATTGTAAACGATATAATATAAACGGATATTTCATCTCATGCTCAAATATATACTATTCCGACTATTACTTATATTAATATTCGATCGGTTAACTTATTTCAAGTAACTGCATATACTAATTATCCGTCGAGTAATTTTCTTAATCGGGTAGATAAATGGAAAAACAATAAGTTAATTCAAAGAGATCGAGGGTAGAATAATCATAAATTAAAGATCTAAAATATCATTAAAAAAATATTGTTAAAATCTAAAAAATATTTAAGCACCTAAAATTAAAGTAAAAACATAAAATAACAAAATAACAAACTTAAAAATAAGTTAACATCTATAATTTCACATATAAAATAGCTTTATTAATTCCATATACTTACCATTTTATTTATTATTTTTTAAATTGAATTCAAATTAATATTTAATTAGTACTAACCCTATTACTAAATCATTATTTTTGAAAACAGATGTCTTTTTTAAGTAAAAAAATCCTAATATATAGCAAGAACAGGGAGGAAGGAGCAATTGATTCATTGTAAGCAGATCTGATGCGGAGTAGTACCTGAAAGAAGCCCCAGTGTTTGCAAGCCAAGTGAAGTTTCTCCAGTTCGGAAGCGGCGGAGGAGTCTCCGAGATGGAAATTGTGGAAGTCGATGACGGGTATCTCAATGTACTGATCAGAACCACGTCCCGCTGATGAGTCGACGACGATCCCCGAGTTGAGTTCCGGACGGACGTAGCGAGGTGGGATTTTTTTCATCGGCTCTTTGGCCAGCTCTTGCACGCTGGGGACGAGCAAAGAGCTACCCAAGCTCGCAGGCTTCGTCGACGACTCCATTTGGATGAAAATCAGGTTATTCTTCAGAGAGATCAAGCAATTGTTGCCGCTTGAATTATATAGCTGCCCGTATTAGGCTTTTTCATTACCAAACATGTCCTTTCAGATATAAGTAATTGAGGTTTGATTGAATGATTAAGACATAATTGAGATTCCTTAGAACCTTTGGACTCTTCATTTGGATTTTTTGGACGATCTGAACAAAGGGGGAGTATTATAAGACTTTTCTTGGTGTTGGTACGTCAGTAATTTATTTTTTAATTTTTGTTTATTTAACCTATTAGGTATTAGTTACATCGACAACACGCCACGAGCACTAGTTAAGACATTGGCACATATGCTGCACATTGGGTAGTCAAGGTTTAGTGCGAGAGAAGAAAAAGAATTACGAAAATTACATCTTATCCAATAGATGATTCATTTATGGGCTTTTGGGTTGATGCCATGTTTCACATGGCTAGATTCGACTACTAATTTACAGCACTTTGTCAATCTTTTGCTGAGTGCGGCTTAACTCCCTAAATGAAAACTCTCGATAGAATAAGGGCTTAAGAAACGAGTCTATTCATTCAAAGAATTAAAGTGTTCCAAGACGTTTACAAGCTAGTCTACACGCCTATTTACAAAATAATCGAAAAATACGCTAGAGATAAAATAGATCTCCATTTGAATTCATATCTCACATTTGAATATAAAACCACCTTTTCAAATTAATTCAAATGATTCTTATATTTTATTATAATTCAAACATCTTCTTCAAATTCATATATCCATCATTCTAATTTAAACACTTCTGAATTCAAATATCATTAAGTTCAAATTCAAATTCTACCAAGTCCACTGGCATGACCCATTGAACCGAGGCACGTCACCTTGGAGTTTCTGTCCATTGCCTTATCCAATGACAATAAGATTATCTTGTCCCGTTACGCCTTGGTCTGTCAATCCATTGACTTATCCATTGGTTAAAAACCTTGGGGTTAGATTGGCCTGCTAGGAACCCCAAGAAAAGTGATCCACCCTTGTGTATGCATGAGCATGGCTCAGCCACATGAAGGCTGACTCATCATTAGCTCTATGCACGCACGGGGTTAGGATGTGTTGCATCGTCTAAGTTGTGGTTGTATGCATGGGCCCATGCCTTGTGCGCCCCTTGCGATGGGTGTTGCCAGTTCGGTTGCTTGTGCAGCCCATGCCTTGCGCTTGGCCCGCACTGCCATGTCCATGTGCAACTCCTAGCATGGCATATGCATTTTTCTCTTGGTCTTTGGCTAAGTACTTTGTCCTCTCCATACTTTGTCCATGTAAGTGGCGCAGCCCATTACACCAGGCTTTTCCAAGAATGGCCCAGGAAAAAATATAATAGATTAATCAATTAATAGCAGTGTTTTAAAAACCGAACCAACCGGGCCGATTTGACCCGATTCAACCGGAACCGGGACTTAAAACGGTTGGTTTAAAGTGAAAACGGTAAGAGAGTGAAAAACCGGACGACCCGGCCGGTTTGATTGGTTCAACCGCTAAACCGTTGAACCGACCGAACCAGTTCAACCAATTTGGTTACTGTTGGTCCACCTTCTAGGTTTAAAACTAAATCGCAAGTCGGGAATCGGGAACGAGCGTGAGAAAGAGTAGCGCTGCTAGGGTTTTCTGTGCTAGGGTTTCGGCAAAAATGGTGCTTCCAAACGACATCGATCTGCTTAATCCTCCTGCTGAGCTAGAGAAGAGGAGGCATAAGCTAAAGCGTCTCGTACAAACTCCCAACTCTTTCTTCATGGATGTGAAATGTCAAGGGTGCTTCAATATAACGACCGTCTTCAGCCATTCCCAGACCGTCGTGGTCTGTGGCAACTGCCATACGGTTTTGTGCCAGCCAACCAGGGGGCGTGCCAGACTAACAGAAGGATGCTCCTTCAGAAAGAAGGGTGACTGAACAGAATTTTATATGGTATTTTGAAATCCATTAGAAGAGATAAGAGAGATATTTTTTATTTAAAAATAATGCATATCCGGTCTAACCACCGGTTGAACCCGATCGGTTAAACCAAAATCGGACCTCCCACCGGTTCGATGACCGGTTCGGTTTTCAAAACATTGATTAATAGTGATAGTATAGATTAATTAGGTCATACAATTCTACAGTTCTACGCCGCTCTACATTTTTAATATCCTCAGCGAGTCGAGATAAGATTGGCCGTCCAATTCCCTGGCGAAACAATCTCTGAAGTATTTCTCCGTAGCTATTGTCATGAACTTGGGTGGCCTTTCTGGAGTCACCAAGCTTCGTGTAGGTCCGATCTCACCCGTCATACTTGGGCTGTTGAACGTCGCGATAGAGAGCCTTTCTTTTGTTGAATTCACAACGGCTCTGTGTTCGATGCTACGATATTCTCCATTCGTGAGGATCTGCAAATTAAAAACAGAAGCCATGCATATATATAATAACAGATGATCGGAGGATTCTTCCAAGTTTTCGTTATAACTAGCTAATCAATCATAAGTACAGATTATATATATAATTAGTACCTCCAAGCAGTCTCCTACGTTGACGATGAAGGCGTCTGGGAGGGGTTTGACAGGAACCCATTCTCCATCTTTTCTTACTTGGAGGCCTTCCATGTCATTCACTTGAAGGAGGATGGTGAGTCCTACTGGATCAGAATGAGGGGTGATGCCAATGGCCTGTTCCGGTTGAGGACACGGAGGGTAGTAATTCATCCTCATCGATTGAAACACATCTTCAAATGTCTCTTCCATGTCTTTTGGGTTCATTCGCAGAGCCCTGGCCATCAAACCCAGAAGCTCCTTCGCAAGTTTTTCCAACTCCAACGAGTAAGCTTCCATTGTTTCTCTAGGAATTAAACATTAATTAGAACAATTAAGAAAATTATATATATATTTGAATGATGATGATCAATCATAATATATGGTGATGTGTATGTAAATATATATATATATATATATATATACCTGAAAGATGTAGGAAGGTTGTCATATAAATGGGGTTTTCTCAATTGAGGAGGAAGTGTTGTCAAGTAGAACATATCGTTCCAATCGAGCTTTTGTTCCTCGGATAAGACGAAGGCTTGTCCAAACCCCTCCACTTCCGCTGGTCGCTGCCAGTATCGCTTCTTCTCTTCCATGGGTAGCCCAAAGAATCGTTGAAGCTCCGCCTTCATTTTCTCCACCGACGATGATTTAACGCCATGGTTCACCAACTAGGTATCATGATAATCACATAATTGTTCACGTCACATAATTATAAAAGATTCCACATGCAGTAGCAGGTATTAATCATTCACCGATTTCCTTAATTACTCAATTATAAATACTTGTCATATTTGAGTAGGTAACCGAGACAGACATTGGGACCCTTAAATTTATGCAGCGAGGACCAGAGTAAAGTGTTGCTGCTTCGATTGAGTTACAGGAAACATATATTTCTCAAGGAGATGAAAATTCTTGGGAGTTCAATCAAGAAACGATATATTTAATAGGGCTGTTAATTACGGTATACGGAACGGAATTGGGTTATTTTATTTACAATTGATTATTCAATATATATATCGTTTAACTTATTCAATACCAATTATTCATCGGATAAGTCGGATAATTAGGTAGATAAATGGGAAAATAGTACATTAACCCAAAGTTTTAAAACCGAACCAGTCGTCCAACCGGTACTTTGTTCGGTTCTGGTTGAACCCAGTTAGACCGGGTTGGACCGTTGAATATAATACACCATATTATGTAACATATACTCAATATTTTAATAAGAAAATAGGCAAAAATAATGTTGGTTAAAGTGAATCGAGCGAGTCAATAAAAACCGGAATAGCCTCCTATTCTGGTTCAACCGAGTCGGACTGGCCGGTTCGGTTCGTTTGTTAAAGCATTGCTTTAATCCAAAAATAGAGTAAAAAGTATAAAAAAAAAAAGTGTCAGTGCTATTTTTAATCTATTGTGTGTTATTTCTTCCATAATATATATGTTGGAGATGGACTCTATCGTTATTTGATTTCTTCTAACGTAAACAAGAATATATAAGCTCGCAAGAACAGGTAGGAGTAGGGACCGATTAATGATCGGAGAGCTACCAATTAATATTTCGTTGGAAGCAGATCTGTTGCGGAGTACCTGGAAGAAGCCCCAGTGTTTGCAAGCCGAGTGAAGTTTCTCCAGTTCGGAGGCAAAGGAGGAGTCTCCGAGATGGAGATTCTGGAAGTCGATGACGGGTATCTCAATGTACTGATCAGAACCACGCCCCGCTGATGAGTCGACGTCGATCCCCGAGTTGAGTTCCGGTCGGACGTAGCGAGGCGGGATTTTTTCCATCGGCTCTTTGGCCAGCTCTTGCACGCTGGGGACGAGCAAAGAGCTCCCCAAGCTCATAGGCTTCCTCGACGACTCCATATGGACGAGGCTATTCTTCAGAGAGAAGATCCAGTACTGGCCGCTTGAATTATATGTAGCTGGCAGTACTATCTGCCTTATTCTTTTGTACTATACCAAACATGCCCTTTTAGAGATAAGTAATTGAGGTTTAATTGAATGGCTGAGACTGGCTTGCCTGAAATGAATCTGATATTTTATCTCTACGATGTTGAAGATAGTATATGTACTCTTACCGCTCCATCACATATATAGTATTATTGGAAGTGATATTTCTTACTTTCATTTTCAACCTAATTAGACACTGGCACATGCTGCACATTAGGTTGCGTCTGAGAGAATGACATCTTATTCCTATCCAACAGTGATAGATTCATGGGCTTATGGCTCGAGGCCCAAGTCTTTTCGATGGGCTTTAAAAAGGTCGTGTATGATTATTATTATTACAAAAGGACATACAAAAGGACAGGATGCTGATAGAGTCGAGGTCGCGCGAGCGAGAGTCAGACGTCACGTTGGCGTTAAGACGACGAACGAAGGCGTCCATGTGTGCACGTTAAATGCTTCCACGCGGACACCCACTACTTGGGAAAAGTCGAGAGAGAGAGAGAGAGAGAGAGCGGGTTTCTGAGGACATGCATGCGTATCACATGGTGATGGCACCCTCGCGTGCTTCAGTGTCCGTCTCTCGTTTCTGATTTCCCTCACCTAATCCTAAAATCTTCGAACTAACACGTCTTAATTAGAAATATTGATACGGTGCAACGTACCGTAATTACCAGAAAGAAAAAACACATAAACATCTGCCAGGTGTCAGCCTCCACTGGTGTCCACCTACCCAGCGCATTTCGCAACGCCTCCAAACTAAACTCCCAGCTACTTGTACTTAACGGTTTCCCACCGCAACGTGGCCTGTTATCTAGAATGTTAGATTCCGCCGCGGCGGATCTATGATGCGTCGTCACACCTGTGAGGCCGTCACGGGTAGAAATTAGCAGTAGCATGACTTGCCCGTAACTACCTAACTCGCCACATACTCTATTGTGTAGCCCAACTCCGGCGGACACGTGGGCAGCTTCGCATCGTGCCACGCCCGCGCCGATGTCGCTCGTGCGTCCAATTTCGCTTTTGGGATATGTTTAGAAGGTTATCAATCCATGAGCGGGATGATTGGGAGTGGGCCCCACCAAGGAAAAGCGGGAAACTCGGCCCGAAACTTCTCTGGGAAAGATGAACTGGTTCTCGTTCTGGAAGAAAGAAGGGCGGGAGGAGTTTTTTTTTTTTTTTTGCTTTCGTGCGACAGATGTCCATTTAGGCGCCAAATTTTAGATTCCAAGCGGCACGGATGCGTTTGAATTCGATGTAGGGTAGGGGTCCCCTCCCCCCACCCTCCCGGAATATAGATACTGTGGGAGTGACTAGGCCAGATTTAGAAAATATTAGAAATATGCTCGTGTTCACTTCGTCTATTACGATTCCGAAGGTTTTGGATACTAGCCCTAAATGTGATGGGCACGGCATTCTTATCTGGATCAATTAGCCATTCCAGAGATGAAACGTCTACGCCTTCTTAATCGGATAAAATTATTTCGTAGATAAGCGTCGAAAGAGAGGAATAAATTAAGACCTTCCATTTGATTTCTTGCGACTTGGACTCGGAAATGATTAAATGAAAGGGAGTCGAAACGCAATTTAGATAATGATAAGATGTTATTACTCCTCGTATTAGAAGAAAAGGGGGTCTTTACAGTAGACGAACAGTAGAGGATTACGGTACTTCCGGGGGCGGAATTTCCCGAGAAGAGGATTGTATTCGTAAATGTACAAGTATCCACCGTAGTGGCGGTATTTTCCCCTTGGACTGAACGCGGCCGAGACGGAACATCTACAGAGATTGAACTCGAAGATTCCGCTTCCAGCTGTTCTTCATTTATGAGAACAGGGTTGGAACTAGTTCCCAGCTCTTCCACGATGTGCCGACTAAAATTTGATCCGCAGCTTTGTTCCTCGGTCGGAATTCGATCCGCCTCCGTGTCGGCAGAAGGAACTTCGAGTTCCTCGCTTCTTCGAACGGAGATCCAATCTTCGCCCCAGGCCCAGTCGGGTGATCGAGGGGAGGAATTGCCGCCGCTTAAGCTTCGGAGTCTTTCGTCGGTGGATTGAACAGTCGGAGATTGATCAATGTGGGTCGCGGTTAGTTCTGTTTCGCTCTCGTCTAACGAATCCCAGAACGCCTGATCCAAAATGCTCGTGGGGGAATTAGTGGGAATTGGAGACCCCCCCAAAAACTGCTTCGCAGAGTCGTCCACGAATGGGTGCTTTAGAAGCTGATCCGCGGTCCACCTCTCGTCCGGATTCCTCCTGAGACATTTATCCAGAAAATCCGTCGCTTGGTCCGAGAGACAGGGCGGGAACTGCGGCACGTCGGCGGAGTAGGCGATCCGATACAGAGCCGAAATAGGGTCGAGGACGTTCGGCCAGGGAGCACGACCGGTGGCCATCTCGACCACGGTGCATCCGAGTGCCCACAAATCCGCAGGGAATCCCTGCTCTTCGCCCCTTGCGACCTCCGGAGCCATGTAAAGCGGGGTTCCCGCAATGGGGTGGTCGTCGGAGGCGGAGCAATCGACCCACCTGGCGCAACCCAAGTCGGCGATTTTGGGTCCGTCGAGTCCCATCAGGATATTCTGCCCCTTGATGTCGCAATGCACCAATCCCTTCCCGTGGAGGTAAGACAAACCTTGCAGAATCGCCCGGGTGACCGGCCTCATCTCCGATTCCTCGAGACGACCCCCGCGCAGCTTGACCAAATCGGCGAGCGAACCGCCTTCGACGTACTCCATCATGAGATTGAAGAAGGTTTTACCATTTTCCGCGGTGATGTCGTGACCCGCGTATCGAACGATCCTGGGCGAAGCGAGGAGAGACAGAATCCCCTGCTCCCGTTGCAGGAATCCGGAACGCGCCAGCTCGGCTGACTTGACGGCGAGCACATGCTCGCCGGAAAGGGCGAGGGAGACGGTGGCGGAGGAGCCGCGTCCGATTGCCGGCCCTCTGATCCAGTATCCCATCTCTCGCCGTGCCGTTCTCGTTGTGGTAGCAGAGTGTGCGAGAGAGCAAGATAGATATAGAAAGCAGGAGGAGGAGAAGGAGAGAAAGAAAGGGGGGGAAAAGAACAGAAGAAAAGGGTTGAGTCGAGGCGTATGGTTGGTCCGTTTGGGGGGTTAAATAAAGGGGCGGTAAGTTGGAAAGTTAGTGTGTCCGGATGAAGGTATTTAAAAAAAGGGGGGTGCTTTTGTCGCAAGGGTGGCCGTCTCCTTTGGCACTCCTCCCCCTCGACGACTCCTCCCACGCACTCCCTCCACGTGGCAAGACCTCACTGCGTTGACAGCCGTGGCCGCTCCAGGGCGGCGGGATTTCCACTCTCGGTTTACTGACTCTCGTGTGAGAGCAAATTAAGCCGCCGCGGCCGCGTCTCGAGTCACTTTTAACATTTAAGGGGTGCGCCACGCCGCTCTCTTCTCCGTGTCCATGTCCATGTCCATGTGCGATGATGATATACAATTAGCATCTTAAACCCTAATTAACCTTTGTTTTTTTTTTTCCTCTAAAATTCAACGCGCGCGCGCTCTCTCTCTCTCTCTCTCTCTCCCTCCTTCCCTCCCTTCTCTCACTTCTCATCATTGATTAAATCATCTTAACGGCTTTTTCAACTTATGCGCCTTCCTTCACTCTCACCCTTCATCATCATTCCGTTCTCTCTCTCTCACACACACACACACACACATACTTACTTTTCGGTCTCCTCCACCAATGAGAAGAATCGGTGGATCCGCCGCCACGCATTGCGAGGTTTCATCAATGAACCCCACAGATTAACGGAGTAAAATTAGATCCGTAATTAAGGTTGTTAGTTAAGAGGTCAGGTTGGTAATTTTGTGGGCATACATACATTATGTAACACATACATATAAAAGAGGGAGAGCGGAAGAATTAAAAAAAGATGCTAAAAAAGGCGTGGGTGATGGGATCGGTTGTTTTAGAGAGGAAGTAAGAAAGAAGGAGAAGTGAAGGGAATCGTAGGAAGACGAGGGAGTAAATGAACCGGGACATTGTAACCAACTCACTCTCTCACTACTAAAGCGAGCGGGCTCGTGGCATGTATGTCGTAAAGCCGCAAAGCCAGCTAGCGAGCTCGTGTAAGACTATGAGCCAGCCGAGCCGACAGGTGGAATTTTTCGTACCGAAAGAAAGAATGGGGTCCACCGTCCGCGCACATAAAAAGGGGCCCCAGCGAGAGTGGACGGCGAGGATGTGTCGAATGTTGCTTCACCTTCGGCTTCTAACAACCCGCTCTCCCTTGCTTGCTAGCCCTTCTTTTGTTTTTTATTGCGCTTCCGACGTCCGTCTAGAAGGGGGGCAAGGGGGTATAGTAGTAAGTAAGAACTTAAGAAAGAGGGAAAGAAAGAGAATACTGGAAGAAGGATGATGCGTCGCTTGCAATGTAAGCCAAATGGCTTTTTGGCCGCATTCGGTCCGCCGTGCGTGCGCCAAGAGGCAGAGAGAGATAGAGAGAGAGATATATCATATTTGAATTATGAAGCAAACAGAGGTGGTACTGCCAAAGATTAAAGAGAAGAGATTCATTGTGTTTGCTTAATTGCTTCAAAGAGACTAACGGATAGCTTTGCTCACACGCCATCCCCTCCATTTTATCCAAATTTCAATTCTTTCGTTTCATTCATTCATTCATTCATCATCTTTGCTTGCGTTGCGTCTTTCGGTAAAAAGCCGAGGGAGTCCGTCAGTCGGTGACTCAGGCCGTGGGGATTGATTAGACTTTGGACTTTAGGAGAGAGAGAGAGAGACGCAGCCAGCTCGCCATACTTTCACCGCCACGTCTAGACGGAATTATACACGTTTAAGAAATACGGTGTGCGCGTGGATGCAAGGGACTGGATCGAAACTCGCTGACGGCGAGGGTTGTTCCGCGAGCGAGCTAGGCAGGGCAGCCGTGTGGGTTTTTGCTTTTCTGCGCTGTCCTCTGCCTGTCGCCGACGGATGCCATAAAAGTGCAGGGGGGTACTAATTGTGGGGGGGGGGGGGGGGTCTTTTTGTGTGGTGGTTACGCTTGGCGCGATCCCCTTAAGCCTTACCTTGCGGCTTGTCTGTTCTTGCTTGAATGTGGCTTCGGTGTTAGGTCACCCGGACCAGTGGCTAACCATCCACCATACCATCAATTCAGGATTAAAAACGTGGCAGGTGCGATAGGGGTTAACCTCCCCTCCCCCCGATACATATCTAAATACATTAATTAGGTCCCGGTGGGTCGAACCAAATCGAGAATCCAGCACTAGTACTAGTACCCTGTTCGTGTTTATCTAGTCTTCATTCTTTGAACGGAAATTCCACGTTTTTGTTGCGGATAAATATATATTCTTGTTCCTGTCTTCTATCGATCGATTGACTGCTTCACAACACAACACAACTCTCGTCCTTAAATCCAGCAATGGAGTGGTTAGAAACTTGATTTGTCAGCGGATAATGGGTTCCAATTTGGTGTTTTTTTTTTTTTTTTTTTTTTTTTTCCAGTTCCCGGTTGATCCACCAACTCGATAAACTTCACCTACTAATTTAATTAAGCTACACAATTTGGGGAGAGTCAGGTTGATCGTTTACCACTAACTATTTATGTGTTCTTTTCAACCGTTAGCACTGAACCCATTTTCTCTGACTTTAAATGCTTAAATCTTTATAAACTAGTCTCTGATGTAATCCTAATATTGGAGGTTTCTAGTGCATTTGACTTAGTACTACTATATGTTTATATCGATCTGTTTTAAATTAATTAAAGCGTCGGAATTAAATTCTCTCAATGATTTTGCTGATGAACGAAGCCAGCTCGATCCCTACGTACATTCATACCCGAATTCCCAATATTATGGCATTAATGGTTTTGCCGATAAACGAAGCCTTGGCCCCTTCTTCGTCCCTTTCTCTTTTCCATGTCTCTTCTTGAGTAGAAGAACGAAAAGGAGTCAATCGATCAAGCGGCTTTTTCTAATTACGTCCTCCCTCCTTGCATGTACCTCCCTTCTACCTCCCTTCACTGAAACGTCAGTTTCGAAGTTTCTCCGTCATTAAATAATAATGGAGGATCTCGATTAAATCCCTTCCCGACGCAAACTTTAGGTTAATTAATCGATTTCGAGGACTTTTCCGGCTTATAATTGTTAACCCCACATCGTTTTCTTCTTGTGCCGACTGTTCTAAAGTGGGCCGCAGAAGATTCTACGGAACCAAAAACATACCTTCTCGAATATCGTTAAGTCATTAGGTGAGACGCCTTGCCTTAATGCCTTACCTAACGCAGTAGAGCTTCTGTGGGTGATTTGATCGTTCGATGAACCAACGACCCTTTCATTGAAAGCCACCGTAAACAGGTTTAAATGTTTAATCACATCAGCAGCTGCAATTAATTAACCTAAATTACTCTTACGAGACTTTGGTTTAAGCGAATTTAACATATTCGCGGACTCCTACTATAATTTTTATTTATTTATTTTTTATTAATATTTGTAAATAACTAAATATGATAGCTTGAGAATGGGGATGGTCGCCCGGATCCGGTGGCCAAATTGTAGGTAGCCAAAGCGAATCACGGGGTAGCAAACACATGGGGGACTTTCTGTGCAGCGCTCAGTTGGCACCCCGTGATTCGATTTGGCTACCTACAATTTGGCCATTACGACTTTGGACTTCGAGCGAGGTAGGGACCAGAGAGGATGTACCTGCGGCCTGCAGTACGCAGGTCTTCACGAGTAATTAACGTACGTAACGTAACTTTAAAATAATTATATTTCTAAGTCTACGTGAACTTTTTGAATATGTGTAGCCAGCTAAATATAGTGTAAATTATAATTTATTTTAATTTGTACACGCAGGATCGACGGCTACAATCAAAGATTGAATTGACAAGCGGAATTCAAATTGCTATGGCAGATCCATCATCAGTCCATCGAGGCCCATCAATAGCCCACCATTGACACATTATCAATCCACCAATGGTCCCATAACGGCTCGTTATCGGTCCATCATCAGCTCACCTCTGACCCATCATTAATTTACTAATGGCCCACCCTCAATCCGGCACTGTCCCACCTTCGACATATCACCAACATGTGGATAACACATCACTGACCAATCAGAATCCAGTAGGATAGTTCAACACTAACGTTAAAGTCAGGTTCCAGATCTCGATAATCGGATCCAGCAAAAGAAAAGAGAAAAGGGGATCGCAATAACCCCATAAGACAGAATTTATAAAGTTGAGGGAGAAATTAGAAATAAGGGATCTGAAAATTGGAGATCTGAAGGCGGAGAAATTTTAGAAATCCCAGCTCTACCGACTGGCCTCAAACCAATTAGCTGAATTACAAAAAAATTTCCAACGACGCAATCAAATTGATCACACGGGATCCCAAATTTTCCCGTCTAACCGGCTAAATTCGCCACTAAGTTCATGTAAGTCTTCTCTGATATTACAATTCGCAACCAGATCAAATTAAAACGAAGAAGGAAATGGCAGCAGGGGGAGTATTTCTATATTTTGGAAAGGAGAACCAACAACATATGATTCTATACGCTTTCATGGGCCCATTATGTCTGTCGACAGCCACAGACTCTTGACACTGGATAAGAATTACGATTTTCAGGATCAGGATGCTTATCTTAAACCATAAAGGACCGCTTGCAGTCCCTTTAAACTCTGGATCATCGTAACTGGCTTTTTATACGGATCCATTCCTTATAAATTGGAGCCCATCGTGAAGTAGGCTTTATGGGCTTTCATTAAAGGGCCCCCAGAGAGCATCCTTATTTTAACCAAGACTGTAGGCTTGCCGACATACAATTTCTATTTCTTGGTTTATTATTCCCAAAATTAAAGTAATTAATTGACGAGACTTTTGAGTCTCTTTAGGTGTAAATCGCAAAACCCCACATCAATTTTGAGAAAGACAGCCACTAATTATTGTTAGCACTCGCCTCCTTATAAATTAAGCATGAATCAATCTTAATTAATCGCCCCTTTTTTTTGTACTTAGGAACTGAACCAAGAATCAACGGCTGATCGACGTAACATGTAACACCCGATTTCGATTTGTAAAAGGTTGAAGTTTCGGAGAATTTCACGAGGTGAAACTGGATCATGCAAGCCGGTTCTTGGGGATGAGTAAATTACTAAATGCAATTCCCCGAAATCATTGATCAATGGTTGGGGCACAGTCTGGAAGTGTGGAGTCTGTTCTGTCGCATTAATTGTTTAATCGTCGGTTTTTGTTTCTCTCTCCTCCGCCACCAGTCGAATGCAGACTCGGGAAGTGGAATCCCAGGTGCGGTTTCGCAGTCCTCGAACAAGAACAAAATGAACAGGAGACAATACATACGGAATCAGTAACCGATGAAATAAATAGTTGCAGGAGGAGGAGGAGGAGGAGGAGGAGGAAACCCCACTTTATGGAAGGGAAGAGGCAGTAGTATTTCTGACAAAAAAAAAAAAAAAAAAAAAAAAAAAAAAAAAAAAAGTATGGGAATCCGGAAAGGGAAGCTTGCAGGGAGCGTTAATTAATGGGGTGGTCGATTGGTGGTGGTGGTGAATGTGAGCGACGTTCTGGGGGTTAAATATTCTCGTGGGAGTGTCTGAGTGTCTTGAAGCTTTACTGCGAATTAGTTACGTGACTCGTGGAGGAAGGAGAAAAGGAAAGGGGGGAGAGACTGGTGAGAGAGGAGGGTAAGGCATCATTGAGGCGAGGCCACGACTGTGGCCTTTCGCTTTCCCTCCATTGGTCCTTTTCTAATCTCCCGCCTTTCATTCTCCGAACAATTTTGCATCCTTTATTTCAAAATCAAATCCATCCACCGGCATTCCGATCCATAAATAAATAATTTCCGGACTGTTCTTCGTTTCTTTTAGCAAAACCTCTTCGTTCCAAAATAGCAAAGCAGACCCATCCAGACAAAAAAAAAAAAAAAAAAAAAAAAAAAAGAACAACCCTATTTACCGTCGCGCCGCAGCGGCATATCTTTCTTTTCGATCCAACAAGCGAGGGAGGGGAGAGATATAGGCGCAGAAGGAGCAAATCTCTCTTTGGGACCGGCCGATAGTGTAGAGAGTACAGGAATCAATCGGCAGCAATCATGCCATCCAATGCGAGGAAGAGAAAGGCTGCAAAGAGAAAGAAGGGAAAGAAAACAGCGCATGTGGATGCTCCAACCAATTCGCAAGGTGCCCACTCTCCATCCCATCCTTCTTTTGCTTTTGTGGGTCTCGGGTCTCTTTCTCCTATCTTTCATTTTTTAAGCTCTTCGATGGCCTTCTCGTCTATCTGTATTTGATTCTAAATAATTGATCTTGTCTGGCTTCTTTATTCCGTTTGAGAAGGTAATGGTGGTGCTGGACGTGACGAGCACAATCACACCAGCCACGATGAGAAGGACAGCGAAGCCGGGGACCTTTCTTCTCCCTCATCCAGGGAGCCATCCGTGATTGGAGATAGGGGAGATTCCTCCTGGTCTGCCGGTGGCGAGAATCCGATGGAAGCTGAATCAGAACATAGCGGTTTCGCCAAGCCAGACGAGCCTGCAGTCAGCCATCCTTCTGGAACGGACGCTTCGGGAGACGTTGTAGTTGAGTATGTCAAGGCGATAGAAGGTGACGATGGGAGCTCATCTGGGAGTAGTTCCGATGAGGAATCGCGATCTGCCCAAATTGCGACCGAGCAGGGCGAATTGGAACGGCAAGGGGATCACTCTGTGGTAGTCGAGAAAACGCTTGATCTCTCTGAGCAAGTTAATTCTTCCTCGCAACTGTCGGAGACGTCGGTTGTGGAACCTGAGGCGGTGGATTCAGCTACAGTAAGAGAACCTAAGGTGTCCGGCGATTCCACTGTAGAAAAATTTGAAGAGGTCATGACTTCCGTTCAGGAATCAGGAGAAGCGTCTCCGTCTACTTTGAAAGCTGCTGAGGAGGTTGTATCTTCGGTCCTCAAATCTGATGAAGCAGTTCCTTCATTGAAGGAAGGCGACGATAAAGGTTGTTCAGCACCCGTAGAAGTTCCCAGTGATAAGCCGATAACAGATGCTGATTTCCCTGAAACAGGAAACCGGGAGAGCACGGAAAATGAGGTGTGTGAATTAGATAAGAGTTCCATCTTTTGATTTCTGTGCATCTTGATTAAACAGGTTTTATATTAATGGTTGCTAATGAAATCTCGAGCACTGCAGATGGGTTTTGCTCCACCACCGGTGCGTGCGACATCTTGGAAGAGTTGTTGCGGGTTGTTTGAACTTATAGGAAGCAACAATAGATAATTACAGGTAAAGGAAACTGAATTAAGAGATTACTGTCTTACATTACGATTACATTGTAATATTCACAAAAGATTTTCATTATCCCTTCTATGATGCTTTTATTTTCATTTTCTAAACTTGCTTAATCCAAAGAAGTTATTGTAATTAATTTCTCTGTGAGAGGCATGTGCTCATGTTAATTATGGTGATCAACTTTGCTAATAAACCGTATACCATAATCCCTTCTTGCTACGCTCATCTTACTATTCCTCTATTCCAAATCTGATCTTAATTAACAAAGAAAGTAGTCTCTGGGGATTTTTAGCATCTTCATTTGAAAGCATTGTTCTGATTTGGTGAATGGAACTTCATCTGATTTACTAATACCACTTGTTCATTGTGTTTTTTTTTCTTAAAAAAATTTGGGGTCTTGTGGAGTTTCTACGAGTAAAACTGACTGTTGTTTTGTAGTGTATTGACTGCAGAAGTTGACATCGCATATCATTTATACGGTGGATTATTTACGCTTCCTATTATCATTTGGTCATAGCCAAGTTTTCTATTATACTTTATGAAAGAAATCTATAGTTTATTGCTACAGCTTGGCTGAGAAAGGAATTAATATATTCTTTCTTTCAATATGAAGTACCTGTTAAAAGCAATTTGTCTCATAGAGTGTCGGCGCTTTTAAATATCCGAACAGTTGGTGGCATCCCTCTAACAAAATGTGTAAGGCACTTCAAGTTACATTTTAGTTTGTTTCTGAACCTCTGGAATGTACGTATGGAGTAATTTCTGTTGTGTGAGACAATAGACAAACATGTTCCAATTTGAAATAAATCTGATAATATTGATTGTTGAGACTGTTGGTTTCTCAACTGTTATCTGGTTATACGTTTGCTGTGTTAAGTTACTTGTTGAACATGTACTGAGACATCTTTATTGTGGCTGAAATGTTCTTTTCCTCGTCAATTTTACAAGCGTCAGTAGGTGGTTTGGCTATTCTTTCTGCCTATTGTGCCTAGTACTTTTTTTTTTAGTTTAGAAAGGAATTAATACAAGGTAACACCCACCATAAGCATGTACTGTAAAAATTCGAATAAAAGGTGAAATGAACACCCACCATGACCTCTGATTTTCATTGAAATACTCTTCATGTGGAAGACTTTTGGGCCTCAATGCATCATGTCATCCTTCTTCTTTGAAAAAATCAGAGTTTATAATTTTGTTATAGATAAAGAAGATTCCACAAAAAGACTTTGAAGGGGAGAAGTCGAAAACAAAAACCATGATCTGATAGCAGATCACTTAATAACTAGGCGTAATTGGTCAACACCTCCAGAGTTGAAGGGCCTTTGTTACCTTAGCTGGTTTGTTATCACCTTGGGCTAGATCCATTGAAGCTTAACAAAAACTGTTCTCAAGCTTGTTAGCTGAAATGAGCTGAGCTTGAACATGATTGATGTTGGGATGTGAACCCATGAACTGACTACTTTCGCGAAAAAAAGGAGAGCTATGCGCTTCTTCAAATACCAAATCCATAGCCACTCTCACATGAAACTTTTCCTGTGTTTTTAAGACTATTTTCTACTATTTTCTCTTTCCAGCTTGTAACATTATTTGTTACAATATTGCTTATTATTTTATTACCTGCATTGCATTCCTTTGTTGGCTGCAATTCTCTTGTTTACCTACTTTTTGCACTGCTTTCTTTTCAATTTTTTTTTACTAGAGTTGCTTGAATTGTTTAAATGTGTTTCCTTCGTTTTCCTTTCTTGCTGATGGACATAATAATTTATTGTATGAACAAAAAAACTTTTCTATTTCCTCCTTATCCTGCAATTTGTAGTTCAATTTTTAGAACATAAATGGACATGATTTTATTGGATTGGGTTGGTTTTATTCCCTAATGACCAGCCACTAGGGAGACCTATTACTCAATTTTATAGCCTATCAACTCTTTCTGAATTCTTCTGATTGAAACTTTCGTACTCTTACTCTCTCTCTCTCTCTCTCTCTCACACACACACACACACACACACACACACACACACACAAGCTCCTCTCTCCCATTCTCACTGTCTCACTCTGCATTTTTTTCTCATGGTTCATCAATGTTTCTGTATTTACAATTTTCCTCTTGGTGTTCTTTTCATTTGACCCTGCTATTGCCCATCGTGGATTAGCGTTGTCATTTTGACGCTCCTGTTGTTCATCACGGATTGTCCCATCCCTTTGACCCTCCCATTGTTCATCGTGGATTAGCTTTGTCATTTGACCTCTCAATGTTCGTCATAGGTTAGCCTTGTCATTTGACCCTCCCATTATTCATCATGGATTGGCCTTCTGTTGTGCATCATCATTCAGCAGTTGCTTGTTGTTTCCTACTGCTCTGCCCATTCATATTTATTTGTTTCCAGTGTCATTTATGGAATTTTTGTCGATCACCCTATATGTTTCCTGTGTCATTCTTCCCTTCAACTCCGTAGTTGGGTGTGTGGATATGATCTAATCCAATAGTCATGTTGGAATTTTCCCAAAACGGCTTACATAAAGAAGATGGCTGAAATGTTAAACACCTTCTTTTAGTAGACGCTATCGTGTGCTCCTGTTTAAATATTTATAAATATTTATGAAGTGAGATGCCAATCTAGGAAGTTAAAATTTTCCTGCATGGTGTCCTAGCAGTTGACATTTTTGTGAACATAGATATTTAGATTTTTTAATCATTGTTTGACAATTCTGAATCTCCCTCCCAATTTTATCAGTTGTTGTTTACATGGTTTTCAAATGTATTTGATTCTTTGTAAGAAGAAAGAGAAAAAATAAATTGTGTAGGTTATAGAAGCTGTGTCCTTGCTGGCCCCCAAATACACTAGCATGTTGTTGTACTGTAGATTTGCTGATTTGGTTTTTGGTTGCATGCAAAATGCAAATGAGAAAGGATTATAATAGACGATTTACCACACATTTTTCTATAGTTTTTCAAGGTATAGACAGAAACAGATCAATTCTTTGGGGGATATTCTCCAAAGGTTTGAGCTGATAGGGATGGCAAATGAGATTCCTATGTATTGATTGCTGGAATGACTGCAACAGAAAAGTTCAGGATATTGTTCTTTAGTTGGGGTTCAGTATTATTAAAAGCCCTTCCACTGAAAATTCATGTCATGTATTGAAAAGCTGAAGCTGCATAGCGCTTGACATTGACCAATAGGATTGAAACTTCTGCAGTCATTTGTATTAGATGATTCGATTTGTGCTACTCTATCGTGTACTCTGGTTTGCTGGGTTGTTTTATGTATGTTGAACAACAAGGTGTCTCTTGGCCAAGGTTAATCCCTGCCAATTTCCCAGCAATGTTGCACTAAGCAATTCTGTCACTTAAAAAGAAATGGACACTTGCTGTAAAGCTTGACTCTCTCAAATTAAGAAGGTGTTTTCTATCTGGGGTGTACTTGGTTTACATGGGATTAAGATTTTATTTGTTCTACAATTGCAACTTAATACGTAAAAATTTCACCCTTGTCCACCTGTTTGCTTTTGTGGTTGGCTTTGCTAATACTGTGTGGGTTTTTTTTTTTTTTTGTTACTTGCAGAAGGAAGCGATGAGGGAGACATTTGCAGAGTACCAGTTGTGAAGCTTGTTATAGTGAGGTCAATAAGGAACTTCTCAATATGAATAAAATAGCTTGGTTTTGATGTAGGGCGAATAGTTTTCTCCTTATTTTGGACTGCATATAGGGGAAATGATAAAAATGATAAAAAATTGTAATTTGTCTGTAGCTATTTTTTTTTTTTGTCCCTTTCTTGGAGAAGTTAAATACTTTAGCTGAGAGAATTTTCTTTTAATTTTCACTCATTGGTTAAGATTGTAAGAGTTATTTCATTTTGATGTTCTGCTGTTTTACTTTGAAAGATGTGTGGAGACTCCTAAATGCGCCTTTGCCTTTTCTGTTTGTTGGTTTGTGAGCCCGGATCCGCTAGCCATATTGTAGGTAGGTAGCTACAGTGAATCACGGGGCGCCAAACACATGGGACCCCCTGTGCAGCGCTTAATTGGCGCCCCGTAATTCGCTGTGGCTACCTACAATATGGCCAGCGGATCCGGGCTCTTGGTTTGTTGGGACCGGTTGGAGTTGATTGCCCGGGGCTCACCTGCTTGGACATTGGTTTGTCGTTATCCGTTATTGTGGTCATAAATTTCTCCATGTTCCGTGCTTTTGTCCTTTTGTTAGCCGGGTATTTATTATTTTGAGGTTAGAACTCATTAGTATGAAATGGTTCTTTCGATATTTATGGGCTCGCGGTTGGGCCAATTTATGAGCACCTATAAACATGGACCGCTTCGTCACTAGGGCGTGATGTGCAGGCCCCCGAGATGGGTATCAACGTGTCGTCACCACATTGGTTAAAAGTATACCCTTTGGATAAAAATAAAAATAATAAATATGTATAACGTTCCAGTTGAATCAGGGGAAATTCAATTCAAGAATAAAATAAACATTGCTCTCGAAAAAGAAATTAAAAGAAAAAAAAAAAAAAAAAAAAAATCCTCTCGAAGACTCCAGACCAAAACGTGCTTGATTTATGACAGGTGGCCAACTCAGCCTATATCTGTTCTCCCCCAAGGCCCAAACCAGAACGATTTGGTCGTCGCGTCTCGTAATCTTAAAAACTTCCACATCAAAATCAAAATATTAATCAAACGCTAATTTCACACGTCACTGCCATCGTACCTGTCGAATCCAAATTCAAACCATGAAAGATAGATAATCCAGTTTACGTAAATGACTAATATAATTCCCTTCATCCTAATTTTTTCTTTTGTAATGCAATAGTCAATGCGCGCCACGTGAGATCCAGGTCATACCCAAGTCCGGTGGGCCATTGTGGGAGTCATCGGATGGTCCAGCCCGGATCCGGTTAACCACGATTGGCCGACCGGACCCGTGAAAATCTGCGGACGACGAGACGAAAGGGTAATTGGTGTCGGTACGATACGGAGTCGGGTGACTCGGGTAAGGAGGGGCGGGGAGGAATCGGGGATGCGATTTGATTTCGGCATATCCAGCGCGGAGACATATCCAGTCCAGACGAAAGAATCAACATCACTGTGATTTATGCATTATTCGTATTCTATAAACGTGGTGATCAGGTCGGATTCGACCTCATTTTGGCACGCAGAAAGCGGGCGCCCAAAGGCGAGGAGACGACGCGGGAGAGCTGAAATTGGCCGTCAAAAAATCTCTGGGCTGACTGTCTGAACCGCCGAAGCCGCTGCCTCTGCGACGGGGGATTTCTGGGTGATATCTTCATGGTTTATTTGGGTTTGGAGATCTCTTATTCGGCTTTAAGCAATGCAGCTGGAATCGCCGGTACGATTTCTTTCCTGGCCGACTGCCTTCTCTTTTAGTTCTCGGATGGGGAGAAGCACTTAGATTTTTACTCCGGTGTCTGGATAAGGAATTACGTTTATAATCCTTCTTTTTTATGCTTTTCTTTTCTTGTTTGGGTTTTCGGATGGCTTGCGTTGATTCCTCTGATTTTTATTGTGGGTCTAACAAAAAGGGTTGTGAAAACAAACGGGAATCATCGCCCAGTAGAATTGAAAAGAGGGGGTGTCGTCACGGGTTCTCGGAAAAAGAAATGAAAAATTGTCTCTGGCTATCTGAAATGCTGCAGCTGCTTCTTATTCGTTCTTTGATGTCTTGGTCTTTGGAGCTCGAAGCTCGCAGAAACGGGCATAGCTCTCAAATCAAACACATAGTTCTTAATTCAACAAAAGGCCAAACTAAAAATGGATTTGTTTTCGAAAATTTTGTTGGAAGAAATGGAAAGGAGATCCCGGAGCGATCGAGGTTGTGAAGGCTCTCTCTAGGTTGATTTCAGATAGTTAATTTCTTTCCTTCAGAGTTTAGCACTTCCTCTACTGTATGATTATTTTCTGACATGCCTTTGTCTTTCCTGCAGGGAATCTCTTCGCTTTTGTGTTGTTTGTTTCGCCACTGTAAGTTTTGGGCATCATTTTATTTACGTATCTTGAGATTTTGTTCCCCGAATTTTTCTCCTTCTCTGAACAAAACTGCCATCTTTCTTTCAGACCCGTTTTCAGAAGAATTACCAAGAATAAATCCACAGAACAATTCTCAGGGCTCCCCTACATCTATGGGTTAATTAACTGCTTAATCTGCATGTGGTATGGCCTTCCCGTTATCTCACACGGCATTATCCTGGTTGCAACCGTCAATTCGGTTGGAGCCATTTTCCAGTTAACATACATCATAATCTTCATCATATACGCAGAGGGAGCAAAACGGGTACAATCTTTTCCTTTGAAATTTTGAGTCCTTGATTCTTTGTATGCTTAGATTTGTCACTGACGCTCCTTTGGTTTTATCTATAGATGAAGATGCTGGGATTATTGGCGACGGTTTTTGGCCTGTTTGCTCTCATTGTTATTGTCAGCTTGACTTGTTTTCAGCCTCCAACGCGGCAACTGTTTGTAGGATACCTGAGTGTTGCTTCTCTCGTATGCATGTTTGCATCTCCACTCTTTATCATTGTAAGTCTACTTGGTTACATAGGTGGTATGCAAGGTTATGGGCAATCAATTTTTCTTGATTCTAATATGATAGTCTCTGTTTTTCCCTCCAGAATCTGGTGATCAGGACCAAGAGTGTAGAATTCATGCCATTTTATCTTTCCCTTGCCACATTCTTGATGAGTCTTTCTTTCTTCAGCTATGGAATGCTTAAACACGATCCCTTCATCTTTGTGAGCACCTTTATCCTTATACTTATTCTGTTGAACATTAGTTTACCCAATATTACAATCGTCTGTTTTTTCTCTGTCTTAGACATTTGTTCTTTTTCCTGTTTTCTTTTCCTCGTAAGCTCATTCTATCTGTTTCAGGTCCCAAATGGTATTGGTTCCGTGCTAGGTTCAGTACAATTACTGTTGTATGCCTACTATAGCAGAGCACATGGTGGAGATGCAAGACAACCATTGCTAGGGTAGCAAGTGTGTGAATCCAAGCATTAGAATTCAAGGTGCTTGTTTTTCTCTGTTTTTCTTGTGTAATTCTTTGATTTCTGTTTGTGAACTGTAATTTTCCTTTGCCATTCTTGGTTGTTACTGTTGTTTGTAAGTGCCCTTCGATTCTGTACCACACAAAAGCTTGAATCTTGTGAGGTCTCATCAAAATAAACATGTCTTTACTGGTCGGCTTTTTGCTGTTCCACCAGCCAGGCCTTTGCTTTCAATTTTCTTTGAACTTTTTCTCATTTCATCTTGTAAAGCTCCCTCATATATGACACGCTAGCACCTCAGTGATCACCCGTTTTCTGATGCATAAATGTTTAGAAATTAAAACTTCTTGATACTCGGCTTAATGGATTACAGTTTTGAGCATATGCAGAGGCTTGAAGATGTTATGCTTGAACAGAGCCTTCGGGAGGTTTGCTGCTTCATTGGCTCTGTGAAAGTCTTCAAGTATCGGGCTCCTAAGCATAGCGGGAATATATATTTTCTGCAACTTTCTTAGTGTGTGCGATCCATTGAACATGGGAAATTTCATGAAAATATCCTCTTCTGATTACCAAAAAGAGCCATCTAGAGAGTTTTGTCAGAACTTTGGATGGGAGTCCCCTGTTCTTCTTTCGGCTATCATTATTGTTCTGTTTATTTTATTACATCTCAGAGACGGCTTGGTGATAGTACCGGCCAGTTCTTGTTTGTCACTTTTCTTTGGTCGCTGTCGGGTCTACACTTGCTTAGGTTCGTCTTCGTCTCCTTCTGCTCCCCACTTTTTGAGTTTTCGTATTCGCTTTGGCATGTAGCAAAACGTAAAGGAGAAAGCTAGAAAGGAACTTGATTCTTTGGATCTCTTATCAGAGATCTGAAATTATTTAAACGGATTGATTACTCGTAGCCATAATCTGTCTTTTGGGCAAATCTCATAACCTGTTTAAACTTTTAAATATCAACATAACACCGTCGAAACAGAGTCCAGCGAGGGAAGAGAAGAAAAGAAAGACCAGGAAAAAAAAAAATATATACAGAAGCATATCTTTATTGAAGGTCAGAACTCAGAAGACCGGTCACGAAAGCTGAGCTGTATCAGGTAAAACTCGTCAGCCAATTTGATCTGAATTCTGAAGAAAGCTGCAATTTTTATACACCAGTGTTACTTTATAGAAAAGGAGAAATATAGAGTGTTGCCGTGGGAGACAGGTGTTAGTAAGAGTAGGGACAAATCCAGACATGATCACAGAAGATCTCTCAGAGTGGTTACGACTGGTTCGGCTTTTCCCTGCATCAGAGAGACAAAACAGAGGTGAGAAGACCTGGACTTTTGACGCCTTTGACACGAGTTTGCTCCGCTTTTAGTTTTAACTCTTTAGTACTTAATTACGAGTCTGAGCTCCTCAAAAGCTGAGACAGTAATGTATCGATGGAACAAGACCGGTTCTTTAATTATCTATTAGCTAAAAGAAAGGTGGATTCTCTTTTTCTTGTTCTGGAGTTTGAACCCATCGAAAAAGGACCCGTATATGGACTTTTAGACTACTGCAATGGCGATCAAGGAAGTAAGGGACGCTGTGTTTTGAATTTTGATTACTCTGTAAACAAATTAAAAAGCGCCTGCCGTCTCCGGCCGCTTCATTGAATGAGGATTCAGAGAGTTACAGAGTTTTATAAAATAGCAAGGATCCCGTGGCAGTCCCGAGCACCAAACAACGAAACGAGAAACGATGAAAGAATTCGTTTTAAAAAATTGGTCTTGAAAGCAAGCTAAGGGGACTCCCAGAAATAGACATAGATACTCGGCTTTGAGAATGAGAGCAAGGATTTTTTCTGGGTTTTCCTATCGGAGGTGAAACAAACAAGGGGATGAGTCTCGTGCAAACCTGGAGAGCGGCGTTGCCGGAGGAGCCAAGTGGCCGGCCTCTCTCGTCGTAAAGAATGAGTCCGCTGAAACGAGGCAGCTCACAGCGCTCACCCATGAGAATCCTCCTCTGCCAAACAGGGGACAATGGGCTCCCCCGTCTTCCTACGGTCTCCACAGGCAGCTCCAGTAAGGCTATTTCCCGCAATGCCTGTCCCTCTGTCTCTCCCGATTCTTCCCAGTACTTGCTCCCTCTGCTCCAACGCACAGAGCCTATCAAAGCTTTCTTCACTGCACCACAAGTACCAGAGTTCCTCTCCCCTAGGAACTTCTCCTCCCTCACCCCTGTTCTCCCCGCCTCCCCCACATTTTGTTCCTCGGAGCGCCGCCTCTTCCTTCTCAGCACGGCCGTGGCGCAAAGCCCCGCGACCACGATAACCAAGCAAAAGAACGCCAGCGCGGCTACTCCTGGCGATATGCCGCACTTGCCCTGCAACCTTCTCAAAGCTTCCATTTCTTCGTCAAATAGTACTACTGAGCGGTACCCGCAAAGCTAACAGTATAATACAATAAACAAAGTCACTTATATATAGAGAGAGAGAGAGGAAAAAACAGAGAGCCCCTTGAGGATTCAGGGCTCGTGATGTCACCGCTGGTTAAGATGTATGCGTCTGAGTATCCTTGGGTCCCCGTGCATTGTAGCCGTTGCAATTGGCAACATAAGCAATATTTTGTGATGCATGTGCGTATCTACTCAACGCAAACGAAGATTATTAAGTGCCGCCAAGCATTGAATAATTTGGTTTCTTGTGAAGTTATGATCCATTAATTGTTACATCACGCATGCCGTTGGAGCAAGGGATTACCGTTTCCTATTAAATGGACTCATACCCTGCTCGTCTTTCGCTCCAATTAATGTTAATCAGTCATTGACAAAGGTGGAGTGAAGAGAGAGAGAGCAAATGAGAGAGCAAATGAGAGAGAGAGAGATCTCAACGTTCATGTTCCTCCATGTGGCGGAGCCGAGCAGTCGCTTAATAGCGACGACAAGGACGACCAAAGGTAACGTCGAACAGTAGTAAAACCGTAACGGACGAAATACCCAGTTTGGGTTTTAGCTTACATCCAAAGAAAAAAGAGCTTCGACGACGAATGCCACATTTCACTCAGCTCTTCTCGCCACGCTTGATTGAGAGGAAGAACGGCCGTGGGCGGTTTCGGGTCGATTTCCGGCGTCGCTTTTACCGGCGGTCCTGAGCGTGTGAAATTTGGCGGACTCAGAGAGAGTGGGTGAGTCAAAGAGTCAGGAGTGTGGAGGTTGGTGGGAGTCGGCCATGACACTTGGCGGAGGCCGGCGGAGGAAGTTGCACTTTTCCGAGTACCGACAAGCGGAGGAAAAGGGGCGGGAGGAGGGGTTTTTTTCTAAAGACTGTAACGCACGCCCCGTTTTGGAAATGCGAAATGTGGCGTTTGTGGGCTTCCTTTGGCTGGCCTGCTGGCCTCGCGCATGCTCGCCTACTGACAGACGTTACTTACATCGCCCTTTTTTCCTTTTTTTTTTTTTTTTTTTCCTTTGATGTTGCTATAGCAAACAAAAATGTTAATTAACATAGTATTAATTTGGAGTTTCATGGTGTAATTTGACATAATCTCCGTTGTCTAATGACTAATGTGGTTCTTCAATGACCCAAACTATAGGCTCAGATAATCAAAGTCATTTAAACAGCAGTAGGGCGTAGAGACAGAAGAGGGGAGGAAAGAGAAGCTTGTTGTGTGCTTAAGGGGGGAGACTGAAGACTGAAGACTGAAGACTGAAGACTGAAGAGAGAGTCCCTCAGAGAGGAGGAGGTCATAAAAAGGGCAAAAAGAAGCCATTAGAGAAGAGGGGCCAAAGCAGTAAGGAAAAGCAAAATGTGTCGTTGGCTGTCTGGAGGTCTGGAGTCTGGCTTGTCTGGTAATTACTTCCGGTGGTAAACACGAAACAGGAAGATGTCGAGAACGACAAAAATGGCCCCCTGAAATAAAAAGACGCCGCTTCCAAAGTCGAAAGCGCGGGGGCCTGTTTCAAAATTTTCCTCCTTTAATGATGCGAAATTCCGGCTCTAAGTTCAGACTTCCCCCCCCCCTCCCTCCCCCTCTATTACCCCCTCTCCCCAGTCTCTGGATTCGCGCTTTGCCCTTTCCGCAAAAAGGAAGGACTGCCACGCTTTCTCCCAAAACCAATTACCCTTAAAAACCGTAATCGCGGCAGCCGTGGCAGCGAGCACACATTGCCCCTCTTCTCTGTCACAGACTTAGAGCGACACTCTCCCTCCCCCTCTCAAAAGAAAACAACTTTCTTCCCTCCACTTGTTAAAAAGAAGTGGACGCTGCAGAGGGGGAGGGTAGCCGGATAAATTAGGGTTCGGGAGGTTACGACTCCCCCTCTCTGTCCCGTGCCCGATATCCTCCTCTCGCTCATGCTGCCGACCATGACGAGCGCTTCTTCTCTGCGCCTGCTGCCTCTCGCTGGAGAGGTCACCGTCTTTGCGAACAATGGCATGGCTCCACTAGGTGACTACCCACACCACAAATAAAACTTGATATTCATTTTATCTGCTCTTGCTCCTCATCTCTTTTGCAGGGTCTTGAAACGGGCACACACAAAAAAAAATAAAAATGCTTTAGTATGTACATCTTTCGTATTAAGGTTTTTGATTCGAATAATTGAAATGTGGGTCTGTTTCCGACTTGCATGTCGCGCATTCAAGCTTCAATCAGGCTGTTGTTATGTGATGAACTGGTCTAGAATGGAAAAGATCGAGTTTTCCTGGGGGGAAACTCCTGCATGTCTTATAATTCCTTTTGTTCTTAAGTTTTTCATATTGTTTGTTGTAATGTTGCATGTTGTATGTCAGGCTTGAGTTAACACATGCTGTTTGGTAAAGAAATTTAGAAGCTGTTTTAGATTCGGAATTTTTTCTTTCTTTACCACCATAGATAGGAATAAATGGAGATATCATGCAGTGGTCGGTGTCCTTTTTCCTTTTTTATTACTGCCTTATATGCTAATTTTCCAGGCAGATGAAAGTCTGCTGCCAAGATTCCCTGGTTAGTTGTTCTGAAGACACGTTTGTTGATTTTGAACGCTTACGAGGAAGAATCCCTGAAAGATTGTTCATGCATGTTATTGGTGGATAGATTAGTTAAGAAAAGAAATGGAAAGTAATATAACTGTAATTTTGAGGAGGCTTGGGTCTTTTGATTATCCGAGGATTTTTTTATTTTGAGTCAAGATTTCTGATTGCACATTGAAGCAATGTGGCTTTGAAACTTGTCATGAGATTCGATCTCTTCTTCTGTATGTTTCTTTGTTTTGCTTTACGCAGAATGTTCTTTTGTCGTTTTCGTTATCGTCAAGAGGTTTGTTATTACCGAATGCATAGTAGTTGATCAGAAGTAGGAGTTCTTTGTACCGTGTCACGTGGACATAATTGTACTGGACCACTGTAAATATTCTGCAATCCATGTGAGATCAGTGGCTGTTCTGTGTTGTTAGACACCTGCCAAAGGCTTTATGCCCATACTTACAATGTTTTGTTCCTAGTGTCATCCATAATTTGTGGGGGATGTCAAAATTTATGCTAGATCTTCTAGTGGCATGGTTAAATGTCCATTTTCCCCTTAAAGGAAATATTTATGGTAGTCAATGACTGCAGTTTTTTCTTTTATTTAGTGATTATTCGGTCCTTAAATAAGCAGGATTTTGTGAGGTCCCAGTGGTTTAGTTGGTGTCAACATGACATACATTCTTAAATATGGCAAAAGAGTGTTTCTGCCAATGCCGCAGCTTATGACTACCTGAGTTTTCAAAATTTTTTATCTACGCAATTAAAAATGTAGTCATTTTGGAATTCCAAATCATTTATAATCCAGAATACAAATTATTTGAGTTTGGGATTGAGAAAACTTCCAGCATCTGTATTTTATTTTTCTTTTTTATTTTGAAAGTTTCCAAAAGAATCTTTATTAGACAGAATTTTGTTATGGAGTTTCCTTCCTGGGTGTGGTTTTCCTGATCCAAGAGTAGCAATCACTCAACCAATTTCTACAAATGATTTGGTAACTTTGGTCAAAGAGGTTGATTGCACATATAGCCTGTAATAAGGGTAGTGCGTCTTTGCCTTGTGGAACTGGTAGCTTGTGTAACCTCTAGGGTTGAATCTGGTTCCACCTTGTTTTAGAGAAAAACAATTGGCAGTTCCAGATGGGTGGACCAGTTTGATTTGAAACCCAATCTGGTTCGCTATAGATCATAAAGTTAATTGGGCTACGATTTGAACTCTTTACTTCTCGGGGAACGGAGAAAACTATCAACAACAGCTACAATATTACAACTTATATAACTTATATAACAGCAAGGAAGCAAGGCCTGTTTCTCTAATTTCAATTTTATTCCTTTTAAACAGAGTTTTTAGATATTTGGTTGTTTTTTTAGAATGTCAATCTTCTATGGGACTACAAGATTGAGATCGATTTTCTGGTTTGATGCGATAGTAAGTTTCTACAAAAGATGGATTTATTTAATATGGCGTGGCTGATTTGGGTTTCATAATATTCTCATATTGGTATTTCATGTTTGGGTTATAGGTTTTGTTATCTCTTTTGCCAAAAAAAAAAAAAAATAAAACAAAAATTTGGAGCTTACCATGGAAGGGCAGTCAAAGGTGGATTGTTGAAACAGTTATCAAAATTATGACAGCATTCATGTCATGGTACTTATGCCCCACTTCCCATGACAGATATATTCTTCTCTTATTTGTGGATTTGTATATTTCATGTTATTAGGTGGTGCATTGGACAGATTAAGTGAAGGAAATAACAGTTTGCTTTCATGGCACTGTTCTGTTTCCTCGTTTTCTTGATTTTAGTAGAAAATTACACATTGAATACGGCAACAGCAGTGTTTTGTCTGCAAAGTGTATTGTCTTATTATCAATGAGAGGAGAGGTTCCTTTAAGAAAGGTCCCAGGGAAGGAAAGTTTTTCACTAAATTTTGATTTGGCCGTCTTCACACAAGATGTCTGAGTGGGGTTTTTTGGTGTCTGTTGATTCTGTTAGTGGTTTAGCATGCAAATGTATATCTTTTCTACTAATTGAACACAATTTTTTTGGTTGTAAGTAGCTTTTGTTAGCATTATTTAGTTTGGTTCTAATCTTTCTTCATGTTATCAGCATGTACAGTGATGTTGCCTGCAATTGTCGGAGGATTGGGCACTCATTCAACTTCATCCTTGAATGAAACTTTTTGACATTGTCGGAAATACATGAAATTGAGAGCCCCATAACATTGTGTTTTGGAGCAGGGAATGAAGCCACAGGTCCGCGTCACATATCTATAGTTTTTTTTTGTATCATATCAACAATAGCAATTATGGATTCATCTATTTAGATTTTTTTTTTTTTTTTTTTTTTTTTTTTTTTTTAATTTCTGTCTTGTTTTTTTCTCTCTCTCTCTCTATCTCTCTCTCTCTCTCGCCCTCGCTCTCTCTATAGCTGCTGATTCTTTCAATTCCGTGTGTACAAAATTGTGGGGTACTTGGTGGTTTTTGGAGGAGCAGGGCACCTCTTACCATAATTGCTTGAATCTAATTTTGTTTTAATAGCTTGCCGGTGTTGCGTTCCTTGTCTGCCACCCTGTTCTACCCAAACATAACTGCAATTTTCTGTCTGTGGCCATTGGATGTTCATTTCTCTAAACAAATACATGGAACCATAACTTCTTTCAGCCATCAGTGATTGCCGTTGGTTCGGGAATGAATAATACCTTCCTCTGGACGCGAGTTATCTGCCAATGGTTCGAAATTTATCGCTTTACGGCACTCGGCTGAACTCTCTGGTCATGAAAGCCCTTCCATACTAGTCCTTGGCTGAGAAGCAAAAGGCAGATATTCCGTAGTCGTATATAGTCAGCAGCTCATCTTCTTCAGATTACCTTTAGGAACTAGGAATAACAAATTAAAACGCTAATGATATTATTGTCTGTCTTAAAATTTTAAATGTCATTATATTAACTTATTTTTATCTTAATCATATTTACTTATTTAGAACTATGTCTTAAAAACCGGACCGGACTCCGGTTCACTATAAATCAGCACTAGTAAAAGCACTTGTTTTGTCTTAATACCTATAGAAATATTAATGTAATATGATTAAATATCATAAAACAAATCAAAATGACATTAGATCTAGATATAAATGTTACGGAATTAATGGTTTCATAGAAAGTTAAAGTTGACGATTAGGTTAGTAAACTTGTATGAACGTTTTCGGTATGTTTACACTCGGATGAAATTTCTTGCGAAAAGCCATGAACAGTCTAGTCTAGTCCCTTTGTAATTTCAGGAATGGGCCTCTTTAGATTGTTCGTTGTTAGAGGAGTAGGCTGTGCTGCTCTGCGTCTAAGTTTTAAAGAATGAAAACAACGGAAGGCAGCTGTATCTCAGTGCTCTTCCTCGGCTTCCATGGCCAACGCCTGGAAACGAGAAAGACCGTCGTCTCTATTTTCCCCGCAAAAATTTCTCTTAATCCTTCCCGTCTCCCTTGTACTCCTTTTCTTCCTTTTCAAGTCATCGAATCCAACCCTTAATCTTTCTGCTCCATCCGTCAAATCTTCAAAATTTCTCCCCTCGTCTCCCATTGCACCCTTCGATTGCTTCAAATGCCCCCAAGCCTCGCCCGTCTTCGCGAATCTAGTTGAAGGCGTCAAGTATCCCTTCCTCTACTCTCTCGCCGATCTGGGAACCCCCGAGAAGCCCCACAAGAACATCCAGCGCATGCTCAAGGGGAAACGTTTCCGGAAGCCTGATATTTCCGTCTCGGTTCAGGAGGCGCTGGAGAGGATGAGAAGTATGGGCAGGGACGGGCTCTTCGTCGATGTCGGAGCCAATGTGGGGATGGCCACCTTTGCCGCCGCGGCTATGGGGTTTCGGGTTCTCGCTTTTGAGCCCGTATTCGAGAATTTGCAGAGGACTTGCGATGGGGTTTCCTTGAACAGAGCAGCTTCTCTAGTTACTCTGTTTGCTGCTGCGGCATCAGATCGGCTCGGAAATATCACTTTCCATAAGGTAATTTTTTGTCTTTTAATTTCAACTACCCTGGTTTGTGTTTTGATTGGAGCGATTCTTACGTTAAATTGAGGATTCGAATCTTAAAGATGCTAAATTTAACGTGTTAATGATGCATTAATGGCAATGAACAGAAATAGAATGAACCACCAGGCGGTATATTGTTGATCAGGAATTTATCCGTTTCCAACCGATTAAAAACTGTACGGTTGCCATTTTAGGGCTGTATTGTCCATTTTCAGCTCTCTTGCTGCTCACTTGTTTTCCACACAAATAAAATTGAGATTGTTCTTATCTGCAATATGCTCACATTGCACAAAGATGAACTGTTGTAGTATGTGAATTTAGTCCTCTTTCATTTTGGTGATGCTAGTTTTGTAGTTACTGTGTGGAACATCTCTTATCTGTTCTATGAGCAGGTACCTGCGGAAGGTTCCAAGTTTTATTAGCTGTTAAATAATTGTATTAAATGGGTCAAAAACAATTCCCTCCGATAACTGCCGCTGGCTAGAGTTCATTCCGTTTGTAGACTTCCTCTGAAGATCTGAGGGTGTTCTGCTGCTTGCCAACACGGTTTGTTTTGCTTATAAAGATTGGGAATTCTTGACCTAAGTTTCCATTGCTTTGAAATAGTTGAAACAATTTTTCATCTTTACATCTTTTGTCTTAGTTTACATCAACTGCAAGAAATTTTCTGTTTATCTGATTTTTTTCATCTCTTCAATAAATCAGTTAGTGGGGCGACTTGACAACAGTGCTATTTCAGAAACGGGTGCAAGATTAGCCTTCCAGTCCAATGAAGAGATAGCTATGGTGGTTAAGACCATTCCTTTGGACGAAGTGATTTCAGATTCTGAACCTGTTATCCTACTTAAGATAGACGTCCAGGGTTGGGAACATCGTGTGCTCAAAGGAGCTAGAAAGCTTTTGAGCAGAAAGGGAAGTGAAGCCCCTTATATTATCTATGAAGAAGATGAAAGGTTGCTTCAAGCAAGTAACAGTAGTGCCAAGGAAATGAGAGAATTCCTTAGTAGTGTAGGTTATAACCACTGCACCCAACATGGAACCGATGCACATTGCACAAAAGACTAGAAATATTACTGGGTTGGACTCAGTTCTCCACTGTGTCATGGAAGGAAAAGAAGCTCCAGGGTCATGCAGAATTTTTCTCATATTGGGTTTTGCAGGAAAATGAGCAAGGAACTAATCAATTTGCGTTATTATTTCGCGGAAGGGATTTTATCAAAGTTCAAAGAAAAGTGGAGATGAAGCAAACAGTTCACCAGCAAAACAAGTAGGGAAGCACTTTTGTAGTTTCTCCTGTTGTCTCTCCTCATCTCCTCACCATTGATATGGAAGAACTATGTAGAGTTATTTCAATTCCTGACGTATTTTTTGGATTGTTAAGTGCTTCTACCTGTAGTTATGCTGTGGAGAATCAAATGATTTGTTGTGTCATTTATCCATGTAGAATGTCAAACACATTGTAATTCATATCAAGCCAACAGTGGTTAAATTTGTGGCAAGTGAAGGAGAAATCGCAGTTTACATTTTGGTTTCCTCTCCTATGGCTTCCTCGATCATCAGGTATTCGAGGTTGGATTTACCTTCCAATTTTCGTGCGAAAAATTCTTTCAAATACCTCTCCGTCGCCACTGTCTTGAACCTGGCTGGCTTCTCCTTGGTGATCAAACTCCGCGCAGGCCCGACCTCACCACCCAACTTGGGACTGTTGAATGTAGCAATGGTTAGTCTCTCCTTGTCTGAATTTACCACCACCCTGTGCTCGATACTAGGATATATTCCATTCGTAACAATCTGGTAAAGTCAGAGAGGGTATTGCAATTGTAAGTAAGCATCTCTGAATACTTATAACAGTGGATTTTGCTGATTTCAGAAGCGAAAGAGCAGGTTAAGGAGAAGATTACTTTCTACCTCCAAAGCGTCTCCTATGTTGACGATGAAAGCATCTGGGAGGGGTTTAACGAGAACCCAGAACCCGTCTTTCCGTATCTGGAGTCCCTCCACATCATTGAGTTGGAGGACGAAGGTGAGGCCTGAGGCGTCGGAATGAGATGAGAGGCCGATGGCCTCTTCTGGTCGAGGACATGGAGGGTAACAATTCATTCTCATCGCTTGTAATCCTCCTTCAAATACCTCCACCACGTCTCTTTTCTCAATACCCAACGCCTTCGCCATTAGTACCATAAGCTCCTTAGCGAGCTTCTCCTGCTCCTGCGAATAAGCTTCCAAGGTCTCTCTGCCATGAAGCACACCAATCAGAAATCGAAGAACACTGTTTTGAAGTTAACGTTAACGGTATAATATCAATTTTGGTACCTGAAAGACGGAGGAAGATTGCCGTATAAATGGGACTTTCTTTGTTCCGGAGGAAGCAAGATCAAGAAGAAACTATCACTCCAATCGAGCTTTTGTTCCTCGGATACTACAAAGGACTGCCCAAATCCCTCCAAGTCACCCGGCTGTTGCCAATACCTCTTTTTTTCTTCAATGGGTAGCCTGAAGAACTGCTGAATCTCCGCCTTAATTTTCTCAATCAATGAACAGCTTACTCCATGATTCACCAGCTGAGAAATTAGCCTTCCTTATTAGCTATTACTTAGATAAATATTTAATTGTAAAATCAGCAAAAATGATAAATTTTCTTGCCTAATATATGCATTTAATATTTACACCTAGAGATATTCAGATTTCAGAATTCAGACATTAAATTATAAATAATTCCCATTTGAAGAATAGACTAGAAGGAGTAAGCGGGTGGATGAGAACAGAACTACCTGGAAGAAACCCCAGTCTCTGCAAGCCAAATGAAGTTTCTCCAACTCGGATTCTATGGATTCTCTGGTATAGAACTTACGAAAGTCGATCACGGGTATCTCCACGGAGCTGGTAATGATCCTAGTGTACTCCAGTTCCGGCCGAACGTACCGAGGTGGGATCGTGTTCATGGACTGTGTGACCAGTTCCTGCACACTTGGAACAAGTAAAGACTTACCCAAACTCAGAGGTGGCTTTGCCGACTCCATGGATGCCTGAGAATTTCTCGAGGACGAGCTTTCAAGACACTTCGATCGAGACTGGTTTGCTTCCTTCTTCTATCTAAAGACTCGATGTCCCCAAATGGGTTCCAACTAAGCAAGCACAATGGGAGATAAAAAGGAGAAGTTAGTCCTTCATGGGTATGGATCAACTTGCGTCGTCACCATAGCTTTTATCTGCTGCAACTAACTATATTGGGAGTAATATTTCGGCGTGGTCAGGTTACAAATAAAATTAGTTATTTCTAAACTCTCAAGTCTCAACCCAATTTTATGCAAAAATATCAAGTTATAACTATAGATGAAGAATGCATATGTTAAGCGATATCAAATTACGCATTAGATTGTTGTTGTTTCCTCAAAAATTTGCCGGTCCGTGAAGAGGCGCAACCAAATGAATTAATTCGGTTTAAAATAGAGAATTTGTGTTACAGTGTATTGAAAATCAGAAAATGCCAAGTACAATTTCCTATATGTCCTCTGATTCGATCTCCGTAAGTGATATGCGAAGTTGCTGCTAGTTCGACTTACTGTCGAGCTATGAGCCTCCGAGCAGGTGTGCACAAACGACGCAGTTGTAGTCTGTCGGACGGAATTATTTATTTTCCGTTTATGTATTGGTGTTAGACATCCTGAATCACCCAATGATACAGACAAAGTTACAGCTAGAGTTACACACCAAGTATCAGACGATGATACAGTTGGCAGTACACGCTGACTCACCTTCATTATTGATTTGCAATCTCATCTTAGACCGTTGATGTGTCTCATTTCTGATCAGTAATAGTAACCAGCATTCTAACTCTTTCATTTTCCAATGAAACATTCACACTTGTTTGCGAATGAATACGGACTATTGGGCTCATTCAGACATGACGGGGCGGAAAATGTTCAAAACAAGTTTGTATTGGGTTGGATTCGCATGTTGAAGCCCAGAATGAACGCTTTGGAGTCGGATTGCATTCCGGTATTAATTATTATACAGAGGTCTAAGGCGCCGGATCCTGCTTTTTTAGTGACGCTTTGTAATTTAGTGTCGCTACCCACCCTCTGCAGTCGGATCCGGGACCCACAAGAAAATAATAAAACAAAGATTGAAAAATTAATAATTTATTGGAGTCGTGCTTGCTTCTTCTACTATTGACTACAGCAGGGGTAGCTTAGCTACAGTCCAATATACGAGATCCCGCATTGCTGTTGAGAAAATAAAGAATTAAGCCCAGGTTAGACAGAAATCAGAGAAAAAGATGTACGCAATCCGGATGCGAATGAATCCCCCCCCTTTTTTCCTATTTAATGTAGACAAGTGTGCGGAGCGCGGAGCGATCAAATATAACACTAAAACAGTCGGATGTCCGCGCTTCTAAGCTGTCCACTCGCTGTTGTGCTACCATGCCAGTATGTTATTTTATGAAACTACCACCATTCCATATATATATATATATATGCAGTCATGGGGCGATGAAAAAAAGGATCTTAAACGGCTAGCTCCTCACTCTTAATTAAGAACGCATAAAAACCCATAAAAAAGGGGTTCAAGATCAACGCTAATCTCTAATTAGAGGATCGATCGAGTAATCAGTATAAAGAAGCATCTTATCGGATTGCAGCTAGGTGTGACATGTTACCTCATCAGTGACGGGTGCCAAACTTGGGTTACCGGTTACGTACCAACCAAGGCCCACTCCTCCGATGCTTTGACTAGTACATGTGCCTCTGTCCCGTGTCCGTGCTACCAAGTTAAGCATATTCCCAGAGTACAAATCAGATCTCACCCGAACAATAAACAGAGGAGCAAGTACAGATTTCGGATCGCCCAAACTCCCCTAACTTGTAGCGAGCTTCCGGCTAAAAACTCAACTAGATATTATATGGGCCAGATTTGGATCCGGGCAAAAAGGGTTTTGCCTTGCGACCCTTATTTGTCGAAAGATTCAATACACAATAATAAAGAGAGTCGATGACGAGGATCTTGATATTTTTCTCTTTTTTCCCTTATCGCGCGTCGCTGCACACTTGCACTGCTTGTTATTAATTGAGAACGGAAACACTGACCCAACACGGAATTACACCCAACCAACATACAATCAATAAATAAATATAGACATATATGTGTATGATGAGATCGAACCCCTGTCTGAATTCTGATATGACCAGTATCTACTGAGTTAGTCAGTGACCACGGACCGCGCCCCACACACAATGAGACACCACTCCAGAACGGACTCGATCGAAAAGCAAATGAAAGCTGGCGTCGTCGACTGCATGCATGTGTGTGGCCCGTGAATTCAATTCTGCGTTTTTTTCTCTCTTCGTTTCTCTTTCTTTTTTCGTGCACGGCTGCCGTTCGCTCCGGCGATGTTTGTTCTCGTGGGTGGGGCCGTTCACGTGCCGCTTTTGAAGAGGGTCCCAGCTCCGGTCTCGGACGGAGGCAGATCCCTGACGTTGATGCGCGGAACCTGGCTCTTTGGCCGGGGGCTGCCTTCCTCTCCCGCGTGGAAAATAACGTCTCCGGCTCTGGGCTTCTCTGCTGCAGTGCTGCTGCTGCTGCTACTCATGTCATGTGGGATATTTTTATTATTCTCGACGCTCGTCGTTCCCTACCATAAATTTTTTTTTTTTTTTTTTTTTTATTATTTTTTTTTATTTTAAAAAAGCAACGCTTTCGTCCCAGATTTTCTATCTGTTCGTTTCGTACCCTTTTTCCCCTTTTGTTTTCTTTAATTAACGCGCGTCTTCTTCTCTCTTTCTCTCTCTCTCTCGCCACCTTTCGTCAATTCATCTTCCTCCCCGCTCGCCACCGAATAGGCATGAGTCCCGATTCTCTCCGTGGCACCGAAATCATGACCCCCTTCATAACTCATACAATATTATGTCGCATTCTCTCCTTTTACATACTATAGTTTTAATTTGTTATTATACACGAAATAAACGCCTTGCAATGAAATCCGTGGGTTCTTCTTTATCAGCGAGACTTACCATCCATCAATCAACAACACCCGACTTGAAAATCAGGTACTGGAACGGAAGGGGGGGATTTGAGGGCGTGAGATGGTTGAGGTAAACGTGATTAATTAATTAATTAATTAATTAATTAATTGCTAGCCTTCCAAATCAGTGGGAAAGCTCCGATTATAAAATAGAGAGGATCGGCCGAGGGACTGAGGGAGAGGGCGCGGCGCTGCTGGGTCGCTCGCCGCCTGGGCTATAATAATAAGCACAAGAAGGAGATGATATGCAAATGGTTAAGAGAGACTTTGTGGAAGGAAGAGTTAAAGAAAGGGAAAATGAGGGGCACGTGAGAAGGACGGGTGAGCGGACGCGATTCGGTAGGGGAAGGGGGGGGGGGACTGGCCGGGCGACTGGGACTTGGAAGGAGGACGGAGACTGGGAGTGATGATATATGCAAGGAATAATATATTAATTAAAAGGGCGGGGAACGTGAGCACGTGGTGAACGCGAAGTTGGCAGGCGGAAAACGTGATCTTTTCTACCGCCACCGGTCGTTGAACGGAAACGGAACGTCTCCGGTGGCCGGCCGTCATTGGACTTGAGCAACAGACTTACTTAAGACTATACTAAGAGTCTAATAATACTAAAGAAAGAAGTCCACGTCGCGTGGGAATCGGGTCGGGACTCGGTACTCGGCAGTACTGGGGAATCGGAACTCGTAAGTAAGATATTTATTTGTTTATTTATTTAGAAAAAAAGAGAGAGAGAGAGAGAGAGAGAGAGAGAGAGAGAGAGAGAGAGAGAGAGAGAGAGAGAGAGAGAGAGAGAGAGAGAGAGAGAGAGAGAGAGAGAGAGAGAGAGAGAGAGAGAGAGAGAGAGAGAGAGAGAGAGAGGTGCTAATTACTAGTTGGATTGCTTTTTTCCTTTTTATGGGGAAACTGAAAAGTAAGGGGGGGATAACTGAAACTGAAACTGAAACTGAAACTGAAACAGAAACAGTAACGAGGAGGATAATATAAGTTAGGGGCTTCCCCTTACATTACGTGACATTACATGTGACGGAGAGCATCAGCCGACACCCCAACTTGCGCAACCTTGAAAAGCAGCGACGACTCACTGGCTGCCCTCCTGGACTCTCAAGGACTACTACTCTCTCGACTCTCTGGAATCTCTGGAGAGAGAGAGAGAGAGAGAGAGAGAGAGAGAGACTGCGGCGCGAGAGTCAGTTAAAGCGATCGGGAAATGGGATAATCAAAGTTACGCACTTGCGTTCGCCCGCCCCTTTCGGTACATTCACTGAACGCAACCCCATCAACGGAACTCGCCTACTTGCTTTTGTTTCCTTTCACCTCAATAACACCCACCACCGGTCCACTACCCCACAGATATTTTCTTTTCCCCCCTTTGTTTTTTTTTTTTTCTCTCTTTCTACCTCTCTCTCTCCGGCGTCAGTCTTACACACCACGAAATTCATGCACGCCTCAATTTTAATAGGGATTTCTTTTTTAAAAAAAGAAAGAAATCATACTATCTTAGTCTTAATTAAGAAGTGAACAAGTCGCTTTGGGCCGAATCGTGGAAAGTCAATGTCTGCAAGGGGAGTAAATACTAAATACTAAAATAATAAATACGAAATATTAGAAGCCGCAAGGAAGTAACACTGGACTAATGGCGTCACACTGCACGTGCTCATTACAGGACCGACGGCGTCCTATTTTCTCTTCTCTTCCTATAAAACGCGCCGCGTGAGAAGGATCCTTAGCTGCCAGGAAAGCTTTCGGTCGCAAACCCAAGGGAAGAAAGGAAGCGCAGGCGGAATATATATATATATATATATACTTATAAATATATATACGGGCTCATAACCAACCAAAACCAACACAAGGAAGAAAAGGAAAGACAACACCAAAGCTCCCATGGAGTGGGTCAGAGGAGAACTCGTCGGAAGAGGTAGCTTCGCCACCGTCAGTCTCGCCACCACCACCACCGCCGACGCCGCTACTCAAGATTACCCCCGAATCATGGCCGTCAAATCTACTTCCTTTCGCAACTCGGCTTCGCTTCGAAGGGAGAAGGACATCCTCCTCCGTCTTCGCGACTGTCCCCAGATCCTCACCTGCTTCGGCGACGATGTCACCGTCGAGAACGGAAACCGACTCTACAACCTCTTTCTCGAGTACGTCTCCGGCGGTACGCTCGCGGACGTCGTGCGCAGCTCGCCCACCGGCCTGCCCCAGTCCGATGTTCGTCGCTTCGCTGCTTCCCTCCTCCGGGGCTTGTCTTTCGTTCACGCCGCCGGCTTCGTTCACTGCGATGTCAAGCTCCAGAACCTTCTCCTTCGTTCCTCCGACGAAGTCAGGATCGCGGATTTCGGGCTCGCCGCGGAGGCGGGCACGAGGACCGCCGAATTGCGCGGGACGCCCCTGTACATGTCGCCCGAACTGGTGGCCCGCGGCGAGTGCGACGCGCCTTCGGACGTTTGGTCTTTCGGGTGCGCCGTTCTGGAGATGCTGACGGGGAAGCCGGCGTGGAGGTGCGCCCCGGACGCCGACGTCGCCGCCCTCTTGTTCCGGATCGGCTTCACCGACGAGCTCCCGGAGATTCCGCGGCAGCTCTCCGAAGAGGCGAGGGATTTCTTGAACAGATGTTTTGAGAGGGATCCGGACAAGAGATGGACCGCGGAGATGCTCCTCCTGCATCCTTTCCTTTCCGGGAGTGACGAAGCCACTGCAGAGGATTTCGCCTCTGTTCCATCGAAGAAATTGTTCGAGTCCCCGAGGAGCGCCTTCGATTTCCCGCGGTGGAACTCTTTGACGGCCTCCGCCTGTTCCTCCCCCTCCGCCTCCCTTGCTTCATTACATAAAAAATCCGACCAATTCGTTACGGAATTGAATTTCTCCCCGGCGCCGGCGGGTCGCATTCGGCAGCTGGCGATAGGTCGCGAGGCACCCAATTGGTTTTCCTGCTCCGGTGACGATTGGGTCGCTGTACGAGGAACCACCGATAGTCCCTCAACAAACGTCACCAACGAAGCGGAGACGAGCGATGCTGAAGACCCTGTTCTCGTATTGGAGAAGATGGTGTCCGGAGAGGGACAAAGGGGGGAAGTTCCCGTTCCATCCGTGGCAGAGCTGCCGGAGGTGGCTCCCGGTACAAGCACAGCTTCTTCGATTGGCGGAGGCGCCTTCGAATCTCTCTCCTCCAGCTCCGATTCCATGTCCGACCAGCAAATGGAGGATCCCGACCTTTCGTGTAGTTCAATGTTCTGTCCCCTGCATCCTCTGTTTCGTAATCCAGGACTGACAGGGGATCGCAGAAGTTACGACAGTAGTTCAGAGCAATTTGACTGTCACAGTAGCAGCAATGAACTTTTTTATCTTGGGAGAAATGATAATTGTTTCTGTATTAATTCTTTCTCGAAGAAATACAAAATAGATATAGGCGTTTCTGGTTATTACTACTCTGCTGCCTGCCTCCAATGAATCTCTTTTCCTTCGCCTGGTCTCTGTTTTTTCTCTTTCACATCCTTCAGACAATTTGCATACAAGTTGATCCTCATACCCTATCTCGGCCGCACACCCGATTCGTTCAGACTGCAACTAGAAAGATGGACGCAACAAACGAGATTTAATACTTGTTTTTATTATTTGAGAAGGACCGGGAATTAACACAGACCAGCCCTTAGATTTTTCGGGGGTCATATTAAGTACGAGAGCTTCGTCTCCACCGTTAATGGCAGAATCGACGACCCATTTCCCTCCTCCCGTTTCGGTCAAAGGTTTCGAAATTGCTTCCCATGAATCCTCCGCCGCTACTTTAGGAGGCCATTTGTCTTTGCGTTGTGTTACCAATCATTCCTAATTATTCAATCCACCGAGATTGAATTCGAATTGTTTTGGTGAATAAAAGTTAACAGGTGTAACTGCTCTTAAGGGTAGGTGTTCAACTGTTCTATCTATCATCACCCGCGGCCACCAGAATTTGATTCCCACCCCCGACTCGATCAAACACCCCCTTTTTATTCAAATTCAAACGGCAACAGCTCCGGAAAGCAAAAGACCGACACCGGAGAAGAATGCTTCTTCTTCTACGTACGTAGTTGCCACCAAGAACCCACCAAAAGCCGATGTTTCTATAACAAACCAGTCAATTTGGCAATAAAAAGAGCAAGCAAGCCGGTGGAAGTTCTCCATCTTTTTGGGTCGCCAAGTTCGATTACGGAGACCCCGCAAGGGACGGCGGTAAGTGGAACGGAAAAGTCGCACACTGCAATTACAAAGATTCAAACGTCTCGAAAAGCTTCGACGTTGAACCGTTGTTTAGGGATAATCGAGTCTATATAATATCGCCATGGTTGACCTCGAAAAGGGGATGTCTCGCGTCCCAGAATTTAAAAAGAACTTCAACTTTGGAATTTGGATTAGAGTCGGTCAACCGCCCCATGCCACCCAAAGCCACTAGAGAAAGAGTTTGTACAGGAAGATGGTTGACTCTGTGCTGGGGGAGGGTTGAGAAGTGGGGCAAATGGATCGAGATCTGACTTTTTTGTTTGAACGTCAAAAACCTCAACTGATCTAATAATATTCTCGCATGTTATGTTGAACAGGAATCCGAGGTGTAGAAGAACATTCCTTGTCTCTCTCTTTTTCAATCTTGAGGCTTCGATCATCCCCTTTCTCACCTGTTCATATTCATGCATGACGCCTAACAATTATTAATTAGGTCAAGCAAGTCGGATCGGTTTGGATAAACGATAGCGAGGAGGACTGGACGACTACTCATCCATCCTCAACTGGGTCTCCGGATAAAATCCAAAACAGTGGCTACTCTGCATACATCCCATGGCGGTCAAAATCAAATGGAAGGGTTTTTTAGTTTTACCTCTTTCGACCCAACTGTGGCTGCGGCCGGTAGCTATCGTCTTGGAGGAAAGACTCGTCACGATTAAAAGATTGTATCTTTCCGAAGTTTCGACCGGATCGGTCCACATCTCTGTTTTGGGAGGGTACTGTTCTTTCCCCTTTCCGCCGCCCCAAGGGCGGCTTCTGAAACTTTTCAAAGGTTGCGCGCGACTGAAACATATCTGGACTTTGAAGCAGTGAATGGGGAGCGATTTCCTCGTAATGGATATCGAATTACCAGTCAAGCAGCGTTGACTCGTCGTCTTCGAACACACACTGTAATGGCGCAGCTTCCTGCGCAGCTTCCATTATTCTACTCCGGTGGGAATAGAACTAGGAAGTATTGAACACGATCGGGGGTCCCTGAGTTCAGACTGGTTCGGTGTCGGGCAGCTTCAGCGGAGCCGCGTAAGCTGCGTATATCCACGACGACTGAGACTCGGTTCCCCGGTTTTGGGCGACTCGTGTCGTGCGGCTCGTGGCCGTCCCCACGTGTTTGACGGGACAGGGTCACCAGAATAACTGGACTGGACCACCGTTAGCTGGGTCGCGAAAGTTGGCTCGACCACGGAACCCGAACCGACCTTCTAGAGACCGAGGAGGTCGCGGATCTTGTGTTCTCGGATGACTCCTATCCTTAAATGCTTGTCGGCTCATATGTATCGCATTTTATGATATACATGAGCATAGACTATTTTACGATATATCCTTAAAAGAACTTATAATTTTTATAAAATCACGTTGAATCATTTTACAAATTACATTAATAAGCCCAAACTCTTACGTATTTCCCTATGTAATCAACTGAAATTACCCAGTATTGATTCGCATAAGAGTGTTTTTAGATCAGTCCCACTTAGAGTAACTCCACTACGACCAAGGTGGATCGAAGGTACCCAACTTCAACTTCAAGATCAGGGTGTAATCGGGTGATAATTTAAATGGTTAATGGTTATTTTATTACCTATTTGGATTACCCTGTTCATTATCCATTACCCGTTTGACCCAAATTAAGAATTATTATTCTGAATCTAAATTTTTTACCCAATTACCTATGGATAAATATATGGGTAAATACTGTTTTTATTAATTTTATCATATAAATCGTAATAAATATTTTAAAAATATAAAAAAATATTTAAACACAAAAAAAAAAAAATATAATTTTAAATATATATAATAAAAAAATTACTTTTGATAATAAAACCAATTATTGTGAAAAATTAGGAAAGCAGAGAGAGAAATAAAACCTGAATAAATCTATTATTGTTAAAAAGTAACTAACTAAGCAGAAAGATATCATAACCACGGGTTCCTCCGATATGAGATAAATTAAGTGTAACTAACCATTGGGATAATACCCATAACCTGATTCCCTCTAATATTAAGATCCCGACTAGGCAAATCATGAGGGCATTAGATTACACGATGCAGCAACGAAGTTTGTCCGTGATTGCAGCAACTCATTGGAATAAATCCATGCATCCCACTCAAAAACAAAACCCATTAAATAACAACACTTTTTTTTTGCTTTCTATTCTAGTTTTCTTTTCCAAATTCGCTTTTCCAGACACTCATTCCGCCATTTTGTTCCACCAACTCCTTTTTTTCTCGTGCCAGATTCCTCTCCTCCCTATTTCGTCTTCTGAGCAGGCTTTGGAGCAAAGAAGCGTCCGCAGGGGAAAGGAATCTGCTAAACTAAAAGAAAGACGAAGCAACTGATACAGTTTTAACCGTTTGTCAGCACTATGGTGGCTGTAACATAGAAGCCAATCACTTAACCTTCTTGATGAGGTTTGAAGTCCTGAATTCGGCGTCGTCTCTTATGAAGCTCCACCACAAGTACGTCAGAGGAATCGTCGTTGCGTGCCACAGAGCATGGGCATCCACATACCCTTTATAAGGTGGGAAATCATATATCTCAAGGAGCATGGCTGCTCCACCCCCCAATACAACTACCCACAGCTTGAAGCGAGATGGATGGCGAGTTACACCAGCCCAAATTGCCCATATGAGAAGCTGTATTGCACCCATTGCAACACAGACCTTCATGTTCAAACCTGAGCAAATTAGAGGAATTTAGGGACACGGAAACGATTGAAGAAACAAGGATATTAATTACACAATCAAGTATTAAACAGGAAAATCATTACCATAATCAAGTTTGTAAAAGTTGAGATACAGAACATGGGTTGTCACAAACGCAATAAATGGAGCTGCCACCATGACTCTTGCAGCTTCATCCCTCACATCAAAAGCTCGGAGTATGGATACAATAAGGGAGAAACCCAGTAGAATCACGGCAGATGAATAGTCTAACTTTTCCGTCAATTCAATGTCACTGCAATAAGTTTAAGGCAATTTTCAGTGTGGGGGATATAAAAATAGAAACATTCTAAGAAAAACTTACCGAGTGTGGAATACAGAACTCCAAAACCAGGAGTTCATGGCTAAGAGTCCATAAAGGTGCCATAAACCAGTATACTCATAATATGTCTTTCGGTTGTCAGGTCGCAGAGGCAACTTATAGTATAGAAGGACAAAGAAGGATAACCATCCATGAAATTGCATGGCCAGGTTTAGCCCAGACAGTGCCACAGAGACAGGCTCCTGCAAATATCAGAAGCATCGCCAATATAGCCTTCAGTGAGCAGATATTCATTAAAATAGAATCGCCCACAACAGCAATGAAACAATTCCATAAATAGTTCTATGCAAATTGCGAACTAGGATTTGTTATGTACAGAATCTCAGACAAATGAAGTAGCAAAAACAGCGGAGGAGCTTGCAGACTACCATGAGATAGGGAACAGATATGATGACAAACCTGGATGCCAAAAACACGTTTGAATGGCCATTTTCCGTGGTACTTGACCGGTCCATGGCCCTGTCTTTCCCTCTCTTTCTCCCTTTCTAACATACAGTTGTATTGACAATCACTCTTGCAGTCCCACTGCTTCCACTGCCGGTAAAGGGGCTCCTGCATGTACCAAGGACCATCTATGGTATTGTTGGTTGAAAATTTACAATTCTTAAAACAGGTATCTCCAACACAACCACTCTGCTCACATTGTTGTATGCAACTCCTGAAAAGGGACACAATACAATGTCATTTCAAGTGAAAGCACCAATTAGACATGTTACCATTGTCTGACAGGAAATAACAATTTCCCTGAATGAAAGGAAATAACAAATAATAGCACATGAAAGAAATTCTGAAGTTGCTCAACATTTGCTATTCTTCTTGTTTACCAACACACATTTGGCAACACAAGCATCTTAATTTTTTAAGGGATCAATCCAACTTGGTGTCAAGTAAAATCTCATGCTTTTAGTAAGAAAATAGCTTCATAACTTCAGTCAGTCATTTTCAGATGAACTTGGCCAAAACTTTAGAACCAAATAACTTATAACTAATTCTGAGCAGCTATACTTTAATTTGTTGGACTGAGGCAAACTCCAGTGGCCTAATGCAGATCAAGTCTCCACTCTAATTGTTTTTAATTGAAAATGTGCGCTCTCGTAGGACTAAAACAGGGAGATAGAAAACTGATCATTACTCGTTGACCATGGCCCAAAGGCAGCAAAAAGCATGTCTAGTATGGAATAGTTTAGAAGCATATAAACTGTAGTCAGTAGGCAGTTTCAATTCCATTTTATCTATAACAATCACAGCAATGATATTCTTTCAGTTGAATGCAACTATCTTTCCTCAAGCTTGATAGGCAACCACGACCTCAAAAAAATCATAAGGTCCAGAAATAACCACAATCCGGCCCACTTCTGATTGTATTAAGCATCTCAAACCTTTTCAACAATGACATACTTCTCTTGGGAACAAATTAGCAAAAGCTGGGTTCCAAAGAAAGGGAATCGAGTTTGCTGACTCTGGGCTGCATTGCAGTAAACACACAGGAAAGCACTACGCTTAAAAGGGGCTTCGGCGTATGTAACAATATTGTAACACTACTGCCGAACTACTAGTTGTATAACAGCTTCACCATTTCCAAAGGAAAATAACAATTGACATACTTTTTTTTTTATGAAATTGTCATTATGTGGTTTTGAAGCAGTATGAAAGAGCTAAAGGCATACAATGTATATAAGTGTTAAAGACAACAGTGCCATTGATCTGGTTCAGTAAATAATGGAACCAAAGGGATATTCTACCACCCTATAATTTAGGAAAACCAAAAAATTAACTCCTGGCCAAATGAAAATATATCCATCCGCTGCAAAAAGGAGCTACACAAAGGCTAAGATTCAACACGGCCAAAATTTTTATCTTAGCTTCACAAACAATTACAATACATAGTTGTAACATCAATGTTCACCAGAGAAAAAAGACTTGATGAAAGTGTACCACCCTAATCCTTCCATCTGCACAAGAAATAAAAGACTGACAAATATTGCTTTGAAAGGTATTTGAGGAATGCCCATGCACTGCAGCCTTGAAAAGTCTTATAAGTTGATTTATAAATTTTTTTTAAAAATAATTAAAAAAAACTATAAGTGGTGACATGAAGCATTATAAGTAAAAGGCTAACCCTGGAAAGCAAAGAGCTCCAATATTTGACACGAGTTTTCTGTATTCTCTTGGCTCAAACTGGCTTTTGAGTTCTGACCAGTTAAATTGATTAAGCCAGATAACACTTGAAGGACATAAATCATTCAGATTCAAGGGTTATTTATAATACTTTTGGTGACAACTCAAAAAAAAAACTAATAAATCGTGCAAATTGTAAGTAGCAAGATAAAATGGATGTGATAAAAAAGACTTGGTTCCCACGCTTACTGAGATGCTAGTGTCTGTGCTGTGTAGAGTGGGATCATCAAGAGAAGCCAATTTTTGCAAAAGGCATCGGGTTTAGATAAAGCTGGCAGTCAGGTTCAATTCTGGAACGACAAAGGGATTTTTGAAGCCCAACTCATCATCAGCTTCGAATCTATTATGGACAAGTCAACTTAAGAATGGGCCACATCTTCATCAACTAATCTCAGGTTTGAAACTGGTTTGTCTCTTGATTTGGGCTTCATTTCCGTGTTCCCAGCTCCTTCAAACAACTATAGTTTCAAGGGCTTGCCACCACTCTTCCATGAGTATGCACAATTGATGGAGATTGATACAGGCCATCATTCCTTGAATCTCTCTTGATGGCCACATTTTTGCTATAAGGGCCAAGTCTATGGGGGTTATTTTGACTCGTGTAAGCTAGATCTGTACTGGTGCAATATTTAGAAGACGGTGGAATTAGAAGGTGATTAGATAAAACAGGCCACCTACTCTGGAGCTCATAGCCTAGAAGTCCCCAAAAATTGCGCTCTGGACCTTCTCAAGATAGCAACCTCTTGAATTGAATGTAATGAAAATTCCTTGGTCAGCCCACATGAGGCTGGTTGCATAGAAGCAGTCTGCGGCATAATGGCGACATGCTGCAGACTTTCTCAGTCTGAATCAGTATTAGTGGCTCTATTGAAGCACAGGTTCTTGATATGAGGGACTGAAGCTTTAGAAAGATTCTCAGGGTTCCTCCAGTTGTAAAAGAGTTTTGAGTGTGGCGAGGGATACCAAGAATGAACTTACTCCCCTGTGAAGGACATTGCTCTGGTCCGAAATGTTTGTTGGGGGAAGTAGAGTTTCTTTTTTGACTCGCAATGATATTTAAAATAAATAAGAACTCACACAACTTCACATACGAGTTCAAATAATGATTTGCTTCCTTGACCCGAAAAACCAATTGCCTCGATGACTAGAACAGGATTCCAGGCTTCAGAATTTGAATTTAAACCAACAACCAAAAAAATCCTAAATTAGCGCTTGACTCAACTCTCCACGTGACATAAATGCAAATTCTCTGCCCCTGTGTCATAATATTTAACTTAACCAAAACTTTCTGATTTGTAATTACTGTACGAATGCAATGTCAGAAAAACAAAAGAAAAAATATAAAATTGAATGAATTGGAGCAGGATGTCGTCTATAAATAGATTACTTGGCTGACAAAATAAATAAGAAATATTTCCCCAAAAACCCGAAGTTCATTGGACAGAATACAAAAGCAGCATCAAGGAATGTCCTGAAATAAAAAAACAATTGAAGAAGAAGAGGGTAGTGATAGGGCCGATAACTTCAAGTATCCCCATGTACAAATGGAAAAGCTAAAAGTGAAAAAGACGTACCTGTAAACAGGATCTGCATCACCAACGCTAGCGTGGAGAACCCTTATTAAGCAAGCAATTGACGCAACGAAAACAACCCAATTCGCCATAGGCAGCCAAATCCAAGCCGTCGAAGAAAACGATTTCGCTCCTAGTAATTTATAACTAGATATCTACAGAAAGATGAACAGATCCAGTAAGAGATAGGCGCTCTGCTCTTTGTCCGCCATGGAGTTTATGCTAATCCCCAATTACTCCTAGTCCCCGGAGTCGACGAAAATGGAGCTACCACTGGATCTTAATCGACTAACCTCTCAAGAAAATTAATTCTAAAACCAAGAGAAGAACTGAAAGATACAGAGATTCCGCCGGAGCGAACTAAACAAGCCTCCAAAACTCCCAAGTGCCTGGAATCCTGGATCAACGATAATGTGATTTACGATGCAGAAAAAGGCGGATATCATACGAGTGATAAATTCTGAAAATGAAAAAGAAACCTCCCGCCAATAACACACGGACACATCACCTGATTCACTCAAAGCTTCTCCTTTTGGACGACGACAAGTGTGGCAATAGTTTAAGACTTCGACTTGAACAGAGCCCAATCAACATTCACATACCCCCACATAATTTAATTTAAGTTAAACCTCCTATTCAATCTCACGACTTTGGAACTTATTTTTATTCTTAAATTAATAGGTTATTTAAGTATTTTGTCACATATGAAGAACCGACAAACAAGGCATTAACCCCAATAATACAAACACTTAAGCTCATCAACGAGATACAGAAGAGATTAACGGAGTTTACGGATTTTAGGGTTTTGATTTTCTTTTCTCCTCTTGCTATCTAATACGAAACCTCAATGATATTAAATAAGAGAAGTATTAGTAGTTTCTTAGATGCCACTACAATTTAATTGTTCCAATGTTTTTTTTTTTTTTTTACTTTGATAAAGGTGGTCTTTCAACTTGTAAATTATCAATATTTTAATTATTTTTAATTTATTTCAATGTTAAAATGCATGTTTAATATTTCTGAGTTTTAAAATTTTTGACTAATAGAGATTTTTTATTTTATTATTTAAAGTTTAAAACCATCTTATATACCTATATTAATTTATATAAATAATATACCTGTTTCACCGAAAACCCCCTGGTCCACAAAGGGGTGCGATCGAGAGAATAATTCGATTATATCAGAATATTTTGTGTTACAATTTGTGTTTGAATATCAAGGAATGTGATTATAATCTCCTAGGCTTCCTCTGATTCGATCTCCGTGTGAATTTAGTGAAGTTTAAGCCTCTGGCGAGGATGATGAAATCCGAATTCTGGAACAAGTGTGCACAAACAGGGATGACTTTGGTCGGTCGGACGGAAGTATTTGTATTCCGTGTGTATCGACTTGTTGACGTTGCGGCGAACGTGTAGAGCTGCTCCGGCCGAACTGATGACTCTCGACGGACTGCATGTAGCTTAACTTCTTTGGCTCGAAAGTGCTTCTGATGGTTCTTCTAGATGAAGGATTTTTCAGACCTTCGTCTCGAGAGAGCTTTCTGTACGTGGAAGTGTACTTGGACAAAAAGTTTTCGAACTCAAGTTTTCGAACCCATGCGTCAGAGCTTTTCTAGCTATTTGTAGCCGATTATGTGCAGTTGTTGAGGGTCGATGCTTGGAATGGGGATCACGATCCCCTTTTTGCTGTATTTGCTGAGATGGGAGGAGGACTAGGAGCTCCTCCGTTAACTCCTTCGAATGAGGATCGTGCACCTCCTTTCTTGGCCTCTGGCGTTGGTGACCAGACATGGTCATTTCACTGCTGACTTGAGTGGCAGTGTTACATGGTTGTTGACACATCGACTCACTGCTGACTAGGGCGTCGACTGTATTGATGACGCGACAGGATAAATGAGTCTGGCAATGGGCTGCGACGAGTGACATTGAATATCGGCAGAGCCTACTCACAACCATCGTTTGATGGATTGATGGGCGTTTGGGCTCGTCGAAATTGGGTCGTTCACATTTTGGTGCATACAGATTGCCCCCTTCGAGAATTGATAACGAACAATTTTCGAATGTGAAAACGCACACACACACTCACGCACTCAACACTTTTTTTTTTGTTGACCCTCTTACTCTTTTAAGGTCGTTTATCTTTTTGTGTACGTATCCTTTTCTGTCCTCTTACTCTTTTAGGACCGTGGATATTTTTGTACACTTGTATCTTGTATGTGTATTTTTTTTTTCTGTCTTCTTTTTTTTGGCTCTCTTGTTGTTTTAGAGCTGTTTGCTTTTTTGATTTTTTTTGTATACGCATACATGTACGGTATAGAGAGAGATTGAGTACCTGAGTAGAGATGTTCATGTTTGATCATTGTTGACGAGTTGAAGTCGCCTGAGCGACTAGCGTAGTCTGCTCAAATGTCGCAGTCGAAGGTCGCTTCGGTACTTCAGAGACAGCAGTTGCGATGAGTTTTGATGACTTCTACGAACTTCGACGACTTTGGCTCGAGAGGCACTCCTCCGGGTCGCGTCGAAGGGTTGGCGCAGGTTGAATGGAATGCGATGAGCTTTGGTCCAATCTACGCAGTTTCGTTGCTTTTGGTCATCGTGCCCAAGGGAAGGAGTGCGAACCAAAGAGAAGTGTAGAGGTTTCACTCCGTTTTGACCCATCCTTTGGTGCAACGAGATGTTTTCAACAGGCCGACGCCGTTACATACATCAGGTTCCAGCTTCCTCAAGCTCTGCGAGAGACAGTCTCTCTTATGCACCCCTGTTTGGTGCGCCGAGGAGAGAATGCACATAGAACTAGGAATAGTGGGACCCACCTTGACTGAGTTGAGCCTCCCTGGCGAGTCGCGATGCTTCTCTCGGCTTATTTCGTCAAAACTGGCTTTATATCCCTGTCAACGGTTTGGCTTCAGCGCAGGTCGCAGAGGAGTTGAGGTGAGGGAACGTGGGTCCCACCCTCCTGCGCAGTAGGCTTCCTTTTGAATGGGGAAATCCTAATCCATCCAACTCAAAATTGGGATTTCTAATCATTTATTCATGTATAAAATAGTGTCTTTTAAACACTTATCAACGGGTCTTCTTTTCTTTTTGTTTGCTCCTTGAACGGTGGTCTTGGGAGATTTCTTTTGGTGCTTCGCAGCTTTTTTGTTTGACCGCTTCGCCTTTGTTTTGGTGTTTACCGGCGCCGGTTCAATTTCTCGAACATGCATCTTTTGCCGGGTGACCAGAATCCACCTCTCTGCGTCGGATGCAGCTGCTTCGAGGGGTGCCGATTTTGGTGCGACCGTAGTCGGTGGTCGTCTGTAGTTGTGTTCTCGGTTGGATGGACCGGATTTTGGACGGTATTCCTTCCTTACGACTTGATGTTTGTTTGGCCAAGCTCGCCAGTTTGGCTCGGCCTGGACGAAGATGACATGTGAGGATGCCATGTTTTTGGCTCCTTCGATTTCGATACGGACTTGAGTCGCGAGCTCCATGTTCCTATCCTTCAGGGCGAAACATTTCTCGGTCGAAAGTTCGACCAAGCGGTGGTATTTGCAAAAATTTTGGTCCTTTGATCTTGCAAGGTCGCCGGGTCTTTTGATATTTGGCAAATTGATCAAGTCGTTCTTGAGCAGCTGTTCGAGCATGATGGGAACGTCGGCATCGGAGAAGGGGTAGGTCTTTGTTTGCCTCTCCACCAGTGACGGTTTCTAGTAGGTGCCCGCAGCGGGCGGCCATGGAGCGAAGTTTGTTTTTACATTTCTTCCGACCTTGACCGGTTCAAAAGCATTTGTGGCAAAGGAGATCTTTGTCTTCTCTTTCGTGTCTTGGGTGGTAGCCTTCCTTTTTTTGCGTGGGGCGGCAATTGGTATGGCGTCTTCCCCCCGTTCTTAGATGAGAGTTTCCATGTTGTGAGCTTATGTCGCAAGCTCCTGGAAATCTTTTGGCTTCTTGATCTGGATGTCGAACATAAGCTCCCACCGCATCCCTCGAGAACACATCTCGATTTCGGCGTCGAGCGATAAATTGGAACTCTCCTTACAGTTGAGGCTGAGATTCCTCCACCGATTGATATAGTCGATCACTTTTTCGCCTTCCTTTTGTTTGAGGTTGGTCATCTCGATTAACGTCACAATGCGTCGGGTACTATGGAACCGGCAGAGGAACTCCCTCTCGGGTTGTTCCTAGCTCTCGATTGATTCGATAATTCAATATACCAATCGAAGGCGTTGCCTTTCAAGGATCGGCCGAATTGCTTGACCAACAGGTCGCCATCTGTGACGGCGTTGTTGCAGGTCTCGATGAAATGAGCGACGTGCTGCTTTGGGTGGCCGTTGCCATTGAATTGCTGGAACTTCGGCGGATGATAGCCGAACTGCATGGGAATGTTTCGTATCCTCTGCGTGTATGGCTTCCGATAGGCCATCGACTTGCTTTCACCAGAACCGTTTCGCATGACGCGGTTGATGAGTTCAGTCACCGCATCGAGGGTAAGGGAGTTCGACTCGTCTTCGTTTCGTGACTTCCGAATGGTCACAGGAGCCGTTGGCCGCTCCTCGTCGATAGCGGGTTCCTCCTGATGAGGTTCGGCCGTGGCGCTTGTGGTCGCCTGATTCCGGTCGACTTCTTGATAGACGTCGCCAGAGTTAGTGTTGGGTGTGCCAATCTCCAATCACTCTAGTATCTTGGCGATTTGAAGGTTGCGGACTGCGAGCTGCGCATCTTTGATGCGCAACTGCTCGCTTTGTTTTTTTAACGCAACCTGCATTTCTGCAAGTTGCTCCTCAATTGTTTTGGCTGAGGTGGCCATTGCGGCTACTCTGTCGGTTGGAGCTACGGGAGAAGTTGTCGTCTCGAAATGAAATGGAGATGACTTAATTGGCGACCATGCTGGCGAGCTAGCCGTCGGTGTCTGTCGGAGTGGGGAAGGCATGGGTGACCTGTTGGTTGTGGCGGTCAATGCTGCCAGGAGATTGTGTGAAACCGTCACGATCGGCTACTTGCCCCTTGTCGTTGTTCTAGGCAAGGTTGAAGTCGATGTTGGGTTCCTTCCTGCTGCAGAGGAAGAGGTTGCGTCTCCTTGTTGCTCATATCGTCGGACCATGGTTGACACGATCGAGTCCCTGCGTGAGGGTGGCGATTGAGTTGGACTGACCACCGGACTGTGCGTCGGTGGTGTGGTGTCGACGCGCAGGTAGGTCGGCCTATTTTCTGCCGGGATCATTCTGACCGGTGCGACGACCGTTTTGGTGGAGGCCGCGGTAGCCTGTGGTTGGTAGACGGCACTCAGACGACGCATATCTAGTATGAAAGGAGCCTCTCCAGTGGACAAACTTCTGGCCAACGCCCTTGCCACTGGGCGACTGGCTAGTGGAGGAGATGGAGCACAGATGTTGGCCGGAGGAGTAGCCGTTGGCCCGCGAGCTCCTGTTGCTGCGGTCAAGCTTGCGCCCACGGCAGGTCGCGGACAAGCAAAGCTCGAACTGGCAATTTGCTCGCTTTTGTTGTCATTGTTGTTTATGTTGGCGTTGCTGGCCATGGCTGATTTCTTTTTTTTTTTTGAACGGAGAAGGAGATGAGAGGTAGGAAATGTCCCACCGGGCGTGCCAAATTTGTTTCACTGAAAACCTGCCGGTTCGCGAAGGGGCGCGACCGAGAGAGTAATTTGATTATATCAGAATATTTTGTATTACAATTTGTGTTTGAATATCAAGGAATGTGAGTACAATCTCCTAGGCTTCCTCTGATTCGATATCCGTGTGAATTTAGTGAAGTTTAAGCTTTTGTCGAGGACGACGAAATTCGAGTTCTGGAATGAGTGTGCACGAACGGGGACGACTTTGGTCGGTCGGATAGAAGTATTTGTATTCCGTGTGTATCGACTTGTTGACGTTGCCGGCGAACGTGTAGAGCTGCTCCGGCCGAACTGATGACTCTCGACGAACTGCAGGTAGCTTAACTTCTTTGGCTCGAAAGAGCTTCTGATGGTTCTTCTCGATGAAGGATTTTTCATACCTTCGTCTCGAGAGAGCTTTCTGTGCGTGGAAGTGTACTTGGACAAAAAGTTTTCGAAGCCACGTTTTCGAACCCCTGCGACAGAGCTTTTCTGGCTATTTGTAGCTGACTCTATGCAGTTGTTGAGGGTCGGTGCCTGGAATGGGGATCACGATCCCCTTTTTGCTGTAGTTGCTGAGATGGGAGGAGGACCAGGAGCTCCTCCGTTAACTCCTTCAAATGAGGATCATGCACCTCCTTTCTTGGCCTCTGCCGTTGGTGACCAGACATGGTCATTTCACTGCTGACTTGAGTGGCAGTGTTACATGGTTGCTGACGCGACGACTCACTGCTGACTGGGGCGTCGATTGTATTGATGACGCGACAGGATAAATGAGTGTAGCGATGGGCTGCGACGAGTGACATTGAATATCTGCAGAGCCTACCCACGACCATCGTTTGATAGATTGATGGGCATTTGGGCTCGTCGAAATTGGGCGGTTCACATTTTGGTGCATACAATAACATATTAATAAATATTCATGCTTATTTTTTTCTGATGAACACAAATATAAATAATTATTCATGATTTCTAAAAAACTTATTCAATACAAAAATTTAGTTCATTCGCTGAATATTCGATATTTTTTGACAAAATAAAACTAACTAAAAAGACAGAAGTTCACTTACGTAGAAGCTAAGCAACCCCAACATAATACATCAACCTCCTTTTTTTTAGAAAGGTGAGGATTGATTTATTATTGAAACCGGTGTTTACAATATTACATCAACAAAATGAGTCTCTTACAACAAGCTGTTGTGCAGAGACACAAGTGAGGCAAGACTATCAGCGTTTGCTGAAAGACCAAACTATGTTAAAAGAATCCGTACTACTCCATACTTCCCTAAAAAAAAAAAATGTAACCCCCAATTGAGCTTCTCTTCTAACCTTTTCTAACCTCTGCCGTAGTGGAATCAATGTGTCCCAAAGGACTACAAAACTCTAAAGTAGAAATTCCTTAATGAATACGAATAACCCTCCTAAACCAGATGATCCCGGGTTACCATGAGTTGGAGAAATACCATTAAATAATTATATTTTTAATTTCATGAAGAACCCGTATGAAGTGCCACTAAAGATGCATAAACGCCATCGGTCATCTTCATCAATATCTCATGTCGACCCTTCTCTGCAATGACACCATTTTTCACCACAGCAATCACATCGGCACCCTGAATCGTAGTCAACCTGTGAGCAACCACGACTGTGGTTCTGTTCACTATCACCTTATCCAATGCTTCTTGGACGATACGCTCAGACTCAGCGTCCAAAGCACTGGTCGCCTCGTCCAAAAGTAGAATTTTTGGGTCTTTCAATATGGCTCTCGCGATAGCTATCCTTTGCTTTTGTCCTCCTGATAATTGGACCCCTCGCTCCCCTACGTTCGTATCATATCCTTGAGGCAAACCACATATAAATTTGTGCGCGTTTGCTGCTTCTGCAGCCACAACTACCTCCTCCTCGGTCACTTCACCTTGCTTCCCATAAGCTATATTCGCTCGGATTGTCTCGTTAAATAACACAGGTTCCTGGCTAACTAACCCCATTTGTTGTCTCAGCCATTTGAGCTTCAATTTCTGGATCTCCACGCCATCGAGCAGTAATCTACCGGAGTCTGGATCGTAGAATCTTTGCAACAAGGCAATTACAGTTGATTTCCCGGAACCACTCTCGCCAACAAGAGCAACCGTCTGCAAACAAACCAACAATATTAAGTGAGGGTTGTGAAAACCGACTTGGATGCCAAACAGTCGAAGATGGATTGGCTGAAATATCAGTCCAGGTTGAACACCAACAAGGTCAAACCCGGCTGGAGTGGCAAGACAGGAAGCCCTTTAATTAGAAAGGGGAGGACCCATTCTCGGCTCAACCCAGACGATCACAAATCCAAGTCAACCTGGCTGAGTCGCCTCCAATCCGCCAATGTCAGTACTGTTACCTGCCCAGAGGAGATACTGAGACAGAGGTCTTTAAAAATCTGAACATCAAGGCGAGTTGCGTATTTGAAGCTGACGTGACTCAGTTCAATGTCACCATTCACAGTTGGTAATGTAGTGCCCTCATCTTTGCTAGCGTCTATCTTAGGCTCTCGGTCAAGGATAGAAAAAATAGAAGCAGTAGAATCCTTGGCTTTTGTAGCATCTGAAGCTAGAGCACTTGTTTGAGAAACTCCTATTGCTGTCATTGTCAACGCAAAAAACACCTGTGCTTCACAAAGAAAAAAGTAATATCTTTCATATATATCATCCGTTGCACCTCCAAATCTGTAAACGAATCACATCAAAAGACGAGAAAGGTAACCAGCTTACTCTAAAAACTTGAGCAAATTTTGCCTTCCCATCCTCCACGAGACGAGCACCAACGTAAAAACAGAGAGCATAGGTGGAAAAGAGCACAAAGTTAGAGAAACCAAAACCAATCCCACTAACTACACCTTGCCTCACCCCATTTTTCCGCGGGACCTCACATTTCTTTTCATAAAGGTCCATCACTTTTTGTTCAGAGCAAAAAGATGCAACAGTTCGAATGCTACTAACTGCATCATTGGCTACTTGACTGGCGTCTTCATACATTACCTGCATTCCGAAATCAGTATTTACATCATATTTTTCAGTTCAACAATTTTCAAGAAGAAGAAATTCCTATTTTAGTGAATTTTTCCATATCTAATTTTCAAAGTTACAGTGACAACCATCACCGAGTCAGTAAACGGAAAATATAGATGAAGAAAAGAGTCCATGGGGTTGGCAAGAGTGGGCGTGTTGCCCCAATTCATCTCAGATGGTGGAGATGCCACTAAGTTGAAAACCTCTCTGTTTCTTAGTTTTCAAAAAAAAAAATTATTGCATTGTAACGTTAGAGTGTGATAGATAACATGTATGATTCATACATGGATTTTAAGGATATAAATTCTTTATGTATTCAGAGGTGTGGCCCTGGTGGTTGTGGTTGAACAGTCTAACCTTTGCATCCGCACTGAATCCCTTGAGGGATTTCATCTGAGCATAACCCTGAAGGCCCACGAGTGGTAGCAGAGCTAAGATAATAAGAGCCAACCGCCAGTTAGCAACCATGGCAATCACAAGTCCAGCTGTCACTGTTGCTATATTCTGAACAACAAGAGCCAAAGCGTCTCCAACAAGGCTCCTCACTGTTGAAGCATCAGCTGATAGTCTCGCCCCAATGGCTCCACTAGGGACATTTCAACAGTCAAAAAGGTTAGGCAGCTTTGAGTATAATTGGCACATAACTTCACATATCAAGCATTCATCATTACTCCACATACCTTGAATTTGCTGCTTCATCGAACCAACTGATATCTTGGTACACCACCCTCTCAAATGACAAGGCACGGACACGCCTTACGAGCCTACCACCTGCTATTCCAAAAAGATATTGTTGAACTGGTATTGAAACAAAAGCAGCCAGTCCTAGAATGAGGAACATCAATGCCCAAAATTTGGAATCTTTTCTAAGCTCATGTGGAGGCTCAAAGAAGACTTTGATGGCACTTGAAAGTAAGATACCAAATACGGGGAAGATGACACCATGTACGGCGGCAGCTAAAGATCCTAAGAGTAGAACTGGGATCTCAGGTTTGTTCAAAGCGGCTAGCCGCATAAGAGAGACTTTTTTGGGGGACTCAGCATGCCCATATATTTCAACATCTTCCTCCTTATTATTCCCATCCTCTTGCAAGCCCATGGGACAAGGAATGCCCCCGAAGGAGATAGAGAACGAATGTCTACTACTTCCTCCACGGCTTAAGGATCTTGTAAAATGCCGCGGACTCCCACATCTAATCATTCCTGCATCAGAGCTAGAAATGATAGTATCAGCATCCCTTACGCCTACTTGCTCAACTTGGTTATTTGCCTGTTGTAATTCTTGAAGATGGACAAGTTGAGAGTAGGCTCCCTCCGGATCCTTGATCAATTCCATATGAGGACCTGTGAGCAACACTTCAGTCTAAATCTTAACAGCAGTAGAAAGAAAGAAATTTTCACAGCTGTATAAGGATGACATATGAGTACCTTGCTCAACAAGTTTTCCTCTGTGAACAACAGCAATACTATCAGCATTTCTCACTGTGCTCAAACGATGAGCAACAACAACAGTTGTTCTGTCTTGCATAATCCTTACAAGCGCTTCTTGGACTACCCTCTCCGACTCTGCATCCAAAGCACTGGTTGCTTCATCTAGAAGCAGAATCTTAGGATTCTTCAAGATAGCCCGAGCAATTGCAATCCTCTGCTTCTGCCCACCTGAAAGCTGGGTGCCATGCTCACCAACCATTGTGTCAAGCCCCTAGAAAAAAAAAAACATTTTTAACTAAGCTATCCATCAGCTTGTAAAATTCCAGAGGAAGGTTGAAGGATACCTTTGGCAACTTGTCAACAAACTTAGCAGCATTAGCAAGCTCTGTAGCTGTCCTGATTTCTTCGGGTGTTGCACCTGGCTTTCCATAAGCTATATTCTCTCTAATTGTGGTCATAAATAAAATGGGCTCCTGGCTCACAAGACCAATTTTACTCCTAATCCAGTGAAGCTGTAGTTTCTTCAAGTTGATACCATCCATCAACACTTCACCAGAGAGGGGATCATAGAATCTCTCTACCAGACTGATAACAGTGGATTTGCCACTTCCACTCTCCCCAACCAGAGCTACAGTTGTACCACTTGGAACACTCAAAGAGAAGCCTGAAAAAATATGTACATCAGGCCTCGCAGGGTAGCTGAAGTAAACCTCTCTTAGTTCTATTTCACCCTTGATATCTTCCAACACAAGCCCATTGGTGTCATAAGCATCAATCTGTGGTTTGCGCTCAATTGTTTCAAACATCTTGAAAGCTGCTGCTTGTCCTGATGCGAATGCATTCACTGATGGGGAAGCCTGACCTAGAGACCTGTTTCATAATAACATTATCTGTCAAGGCATACTTTGACCATTAAATTTGTATAAACAACTATCTGAACTTACGTTCCACCAGTCATGATTGCAATTATTATATTGATGACATCTCCACCGGTATATCCCTTTCCAATAATTAACTTGGCGCCATACCACACTGCTAAACCATAGCTGCCAAATACGATTAGCAAAACTGTACCAATTCCTAAACCAAATGCCAGACCTTGCTGAACAGAGGATTGATAGGCAGATTTGAGGGATTTGTTATACTTCGATATGGCTTGCTGTTCTCCAGTAAAAGATACCACCTGGAAAATGTGCAACAAATATGAAAATCAGTTAATTCCTGATCTGATAGTCCAATTCAATGAAAAGTTTGAGAATTAATAGAAAACAAGAGCGGTGTGCATACTGTTCGTATGGAACCAATTGTTTGTTCTACAATGGTTCCTGCTTCTGCATAAGCCGCTTGTCCACGGGTTGACATCTTTGAGACAAAGATAGACATGGCTGCGCCTGAGATTACTAGGAGAGGAACGCAAGAAAGCATCACAACAGTAAGAAGCCATCCTTTTATAAATGCTACCACAAAACCTCCTAAGAAAGTTGCAGTAAGTTGTACAAACTTTCCAACCTGCAAATCAAGTGAACAGGTAATCAGCTCATGCATGGTATATTCTTGGAAAAACATTGGTAGCTAAATTCAGTCTCTTATTCCAATAATTAGTTCTCATTTCTATTAGCTTGCTTGAGTCTACCCAACATTTACAGACTTTTCTGAAAGCATGCGTTACCTCAAATGGTATAGGAATCACCTTAATTGATATGAAGATACTAACGTTCCTTATGTAAGGCAGAAATAATAATCAATTAAATGAAAAGAGAGAAAGAGACAACTGAGTCAAGAGAAGAACAGGGCATCATCAGCGTATAGGGTTTTTTTGTCTATGCGCTTTCTCCTTAAAAAGAAAGCTGGAGGAGCCTACGTTTAAGATAGAAATCCGAAATTAAGAAAAATAATGAGCATATCTGATTTCACAAGTCCCTAAAAACTGTAGTTACCTAACAGTAATTAATAAAGCAAACTCTTCTATTCAAGCAGCAAAGTACGACGTATGTAACAAACATCGACATTAAGCACAAGGATGGATGATAAATTTAGATCAAATAGTCAATGATGTTATATTTATTTCTGTTCCTTATCAAATTAAGCACAGAAAATGTCACCTTCTCCCCTAAGGCATCTTGAATCAGTATTGTATCCCCTGACATTCGTCCCACAACCTCTCCTGTGTTAGTTTCCTTATCAAAGAAAGCAATATCCTGTCTCAATATGGTTTTCAAGTACAGTCCACGAATTCTTGCTGCTTGCCTTTCCCCAGTTACCATCCAGCAGGAAACCTCTGAGACATGTCACAGACAAATAGTAAATTCATATCACTGTAAATAATGAGATATGTTACCCACCACAGGGCTTATTCCTTTCACAATACCATAATCCAAGAATGCTAACCGAGGATAAAGAAAGGATACATCATAGAATACAATATAAGGAACAGAGCATCTAAGACTAGCTAGGGGCAGTCTTGCCGAAAATCAAGACAGACTGGAGAAAAGCTTGCTTTTGCCAGGTCATCTGCTAAGTATTGGCAGATCTGGCGATATTTGACCAACCAATATGCCTATCTTCTAAGAGGAAAGCATTGTCAATTATAGAATTGAGCCTCCATGGAGGGGGTTTTGCTTTCCTAGTCAACAACTAAGAGACACTCCCATTCTTTGAACAGAGGGCCACTAAAATTATGGTTGAAGAGCTTGATTCCAGCTAAGAAATTTGGAACCGTAGGAGGGGGCTCGACCAGAGAAAACAAGGAAGATTTCTCGAGAGCTATTTCTTATGACCCCAATACCAGGAGGACTAGGATTTCCCAAAGCGGAGCCACCAAAATGAGCTTTAGCCCGGGCACCCATTTCATCAAAACTAGGGAACTGTGAGAAGGAAAACAGATTACTTTCCTCAAATACTTTCTTCCATTCCTGAATGTGCACGCCACAATAGGATGCTGTGGATATCAGCATGTGATATAATTCATTCATTGTATCTGATGGAGCATAGTTAGAGGTTATAAACAAGTTATTGTTAAGATGTGCTGTAATAAACATCTGCTATTCCATTCACTCAGACAATTTAGTCCTAGCTGCAGTCTCTGTTTAGCGGGACACCACATATATCAATATTTTACATGCACAAAACGATCAATTTCATAACTTAGAACAGTCAACTGAACAAACTAAATATGAGCACTATTAATTTTATTGATATATTATCAATTCATAGACAAAACGTTAGAAAGTAAAATGTCCAGCTCAAACAAGAAAAAAATGTCTAAGAAAACCTGGATAGCAAATTCATTGTCTTTTTTTTTTTCACTAAACAGCACTCTACATGTGTGTCCGGTTATCCCAATTCAATCTTCCAAAGTAGACTTGACACTAATCTCAATCAGGTTTTTTCTTAGAGAGAAATGATCTTATATCGAGTCAGACAAATACTAAAGAAGCTAAGAATATAATAGCAAGTCGAAATAAATGAGAAGTTTACTATCAGACAGTGAACATAGATTAGCTAGTAAACAGAAAAGAAAAAACAAGTTCCTGTCCAGAAAAAGTCAGCCATGCATCGGTACTGTTTTCCTGTCACCTAAGAGGACTTGTAGGTATTGAATGGAGACTAATGTTTGTTACAAGAAAAATCACAAGCCACATTTTTTAGATAAAAAGCAAATGAGAAATCAATCCGAGCACCCAATTGCCAAGCCTTCAAGAATACAATATTGAGGTCAAACGGAAAGAGCTTCAGTTGAGAAAAGAGTAGGTGAACTCACGTAGAAGCGAAGCAACCCCAGCACCTGCTCCCACGTAAACAAATTGAAGGGCCACCTAATTCCATGGAATGGGGATCCAAAACACACGTTATAACATTTCACCGGAGTATAATCATCAGCTAAAAAAATGACACAATGAGACCACTAAAGATAGTACCCAAACTTTAACATAGTTCGGAAAGTAACTGATCAGCTGAAACAGAGACTTAAAATGAGGATGCCCAGAATAATAATAATAATAATAATAATAATCGCCAGCTTACCAGAAGTGAAGAAGAAATAAACAGAAGACGAGCTCAAAGATACCCAATGGGCAATCCAAATGTATGATCTCGGCAATTTAGTTAGGAAGAAATGATCATATAAATTTGTGTGTTTTACCTTGGTTATTTCATGAACAATATTGTTCCTGTTAGCGCTACCAAACGTGTCAATGAGCTGTCCAAATATGACCGTCATGAGCGGCATGGCGAGCCCATTCGCAGCCGCGGCAAGTGTCCCGACGGTCATCAAAATAACATCCATGGGGTCGGCAAACGAAAATAACTTGTGAAAGGGAACCTTTTGATTAGTCCCCGGATCCGCTTCTTTTTCTGCCTCTGTTCCATCATCTGGCTTGCTCCCTTCTTTCATCCTTAACACGCTTTAAAAAGTGTCGCTTCTCTTACTTTCTTGCGTCGTTTTTTAATCCCAGGACTGTTCCCACTTCCCACTCGTAGAAGCTTCTCTTGTTGTTTCTGGTCGGGTTCTGCAACAGCTCTGATACGGATCGAAGAGTTAAAAAAATAAATAAGCAGGACAGCATGATTCGTGAATAACAAGAAGAAAACGGGATTCCGATTCGGACGCATTCATTAATTCTCGGTTGTTACATGTTCCTTCCCCGATGACTCGCCATCGGGATCGCGTCATGAGACCATCGCGTGTCCGAACTGGAGTACCGATTAACGACCTTTGTAGTGAAAGTAACCGCTCACGTATCTCCTGCTGCAAATTGATATATTCGGACTATCATGGATCCTACACTCGTGATGCGTTACGACTTACGAGAATGGGAAAAGAGGAAAAAAAGAATCAATAACACTAAGGGGTTAATATTTTGTGTATATGCAATAATATATCGCCTGATTCTCAACATTTTTGGGTAAGGCATGTTACAACTCGTTCAATATGAGAATGGGGAAAAATCCAAGCCATTGAGATCAACACAGAGGTTACAAAAATTCCAAACAGAACAAATAAAGAACCCGTCTAATTAGATTTACTCTTTACTTTGGACATTTCATGGACAACATTGTTACTTTCAACTCTAGCAAACATGTCGATCAGCTGAACCTTTTGATCTCCAGGATCCACAGAGTGTGCAACTGAAAATAGGCTTGAGAAAGGGATCGAACCTTTTGATCTTTTCAGGATCCGATTCTTCATCTCTGTTCCTTCTTTCAAATTTTTAAATAATCATAGTTTGGGATTGTTGGTAGTGGTTTCAATTGCCTCCTTCCACAAGAATCCTTTAATTGAAAAAAAAAAAAAAAAAAAAAAAAAAAAAAAACTGAGAATTGAGTTGCAGTGTTGATGTAAACAAGTTAAGAACAGATTTTCCTCTTGGCATTTTCTATAATAATGGAGGTCGAGTCTCACACATGGAAACGAGGAAAGAAGAAATAGACAGACTAGATTCTAGATTCTAGAGTACAAAATGGACAAATATTTATAAATAATAAAAAAATTTAGAACAGAGTAAAAAAGATCATTAGCTGTATTCCTACATATACAATTCGAATAATCAGATTGCCCGGTACAATTAAATGCAGTACCCAAACTTGGATTTCTGATCACCTAGTGTCATGAGGTCGCCGAATGGAGTTAAAATGCATTGTTTGATGGGGCGCACCAGGTGATCGTAACTCCTTAACTTGCATTATAAGCAGAACTCACAATTAACAAGAAGGAGCCTCACCGAAGAAAGCTGCCAATGGCTTCTAATAGCAAGATCTTTTCAGCACTCCATCTAGTCGTTTATGACAAATTACGGGCTACCCTGAAATATAATCTTTTACTGTAATCATCTACTATAACCACCTTTTAACAATATCCAAAATGCATACAGCTTCTGGAGTGGTGCTGTAAGGTAAAATAACGGTACATTGACTTCCCTTGGTCACTCACCCACTCCAGTGTGTTCACAGTTGCGTTTCCTTGCTGTTATATGCAAATAACTGTATTTTAATATTGATATCACGACGAACCCGTTTGAAGTGCCACTAAAGATGCATAAACACCATCGGTCATCCTCATCAGTATCTCATGTCGACCCTTCTCTGCAATGACACCATTTTTCACCACAGCAATTACATCGGCACCCTGAATTGTAGTTAACCTATGAGCAACGACGACTGTGGTTCTGTTCACCATCACCTTATCCAAAGCTTCTTGGACGACACGCTCAGACTCCGCGTCCAACGCACTGGTTGCCTCATCCAAAAGTAGAATCTTTGGGTCCTTCAATATGGCTCTCGCAATGGCTATCCTTTGCTTTTGTCCTCCTGATAATTGGACCCCTCGCTCTCCTACGTTCGTATCATATCCTTGAGGCAAACTGGATATAAATCTGTGCGCGTTAGCTGCTTCTGCAGCCGCAATTACCTCCTCCTCCGTTACTTCACCTTCCTTCCCATAAGCTATATTCGCGCGGATTGTCTCGTTAAACAACACAGGTTCCTGGCTGACTAACCCCATTTGTTGTCTCAGCCACTTAAGCTTCAATTTCTGGATCTCCACACCATCAAACAGTATTCTACCAGAGTCTGGATCGTAGAATCTTTGCAGCAAGGCAATTACAGTCGATTTCCCGGAACCACTCTCACCAACAAGAGCAACCGTCTGCAAACAAACCAACAGTATTAAATTATGGTTATGGGAAACGACTGGGATACCTGACAATCCAAGTAGAATTGGCTGAATCAGTCCAGGTTGAACACCAGACTAGATCAAACTTGGCTTGAATTGCAAGACATGAAGCTCTCTAAAAAAGGAATCTTTCCCGGCCCAAGATAGACAATCACAAATCCAAGTCAATCTGGCTGAGTCGCCTTGGCACAACCATGATTAACTCTAGATGTTAAAAGATGAACCATTTTGTGAAGAAAACAATATTCTAACAACATAGAAGTCGGTGTTACCTGCCCAGAGGAGATACTGAGACAGAGGTCTTTAAAAATCTGAACATCAGGGCGAGTTGGGTATTTGAAGCTGACATGTCTTAGTTCAATGTCACCTTTCACAGTTGGTAATGTAGTGCCCTCATCCTTGCTTGCATCTATCTTAGGCTCTCGGTCAAGGATAGAGAAGATAGAAGCAGTAGAATCCTTGGCTTTGGTTGCATCAGGAGCTAGAGCACTTGTTTGAGAAACCCCTATAGCTGCCATTGTCAAGGCAAAAAATACCTGTGCTTCACAAAAAAAAAAGGAACATCTTTCATATCCTTTGTTCCACCTCCAAATCCATAAGCGAATCACATCAAAAGAAGAGAAAGATAATCTGCTTACTCTAAAAACTTGAGAAAATTTTGCCTTCCCATCCTCCACGAAACGAGCACCAGCATAAAAACAGATAGCATAGGTGCAGAAGAGCACCAAGTTAGAGAAACCAAAACCAATTCCACTAACTATACCTTGCCTCACCCCATTTTTCCTCGGGAGCTCACACTTCTTTTCATAAAGGTCCATCACTTTTTGTTCAGCGCAAAAAGCTGCAACAGTTCGAATGCTACTAACTGCATCATTGGCTACTTGACTGGCGTCTTCATACATTACCTGCATTCAGCAATTGGCATTTATATAATATTTTTTAGTTCAACAATTTTCAAGAAGAAGAAAATCCTAATTTAATGAATTTTACCATATCTAGTTTTCAGAGTTACAGTAACAACCATCAACGAGTCAGTAACCGCAAAATCTAATGAAGAATAGTCTATGGGGTTGGCAGGGGTGGCGTGTTGGCCCCATTCATCACAGATGGTGGAGATGCCACTAAGTTGAAAACTTCTCAGTTTCTTCGTTTTCAAAAAGCAATAATGTGATATATAACACGTATAATTCAAACATGGATTTTAAGGATCTAAAATTCTGCATATCTTCATAGGTGCACCCCAGGAGGTTGAAGGTCTAACCTTTGCATCAGCACTAAATCCCGTAAGGAATTTCATCTGAGCATAACCCTGAAGGCCCACAAGTGGTAGCAGAGCTAAGATAATTAGAGCCAACCGCCAGTTAGCAACCATGGCAATCACAAGTCCAGCTGTCACAGTTGCTATATTCTGAACCATAAGAGCCAAAGCGTCTCCAACAAGGCTCCTCACAGTTGACGCATCAGCTGATAGCCTTGCCCCAATGGCTCCACTAAGGACATTTCAACAGTCAAAGAGGTTAGGTAGCTTTGAGTGTAATTGGCACATTACTCAACATACCAAGCATTCAAAATTACTCCTCATACCTGGAATTTGCTGCTTCATCGAACCAACTGATATCTTGGTACACCACCCGCTCAAATGACAAGGCACGGACACGCCTTATGAGCCTACCACCTGCTATTCCAAAAAGATATTGTTGAACTGGTATTGAAACAAACGCAGCCAGTCCTAGAGTGAGGAACATCAATGCCCAAAATTTGGAATCTTTTCTAAGCTCGTGTGGAGGCTCAAAGAAGACTTTGATGGCACTTGAAAGTAAGACGCCAAAAATGGGGAAGATGACACCATGTACAATGGAAGCTAAAGATCCTAAGAGTAGAACTGGGATCTCAGGTTTGTTCAAAGCAGCTAGCCGCATAAGAGAGACTTTCTTGGGGGACTCAGCATGCCCATTTCTTTCCACATCTTCCTCTTTAGTTTTCCCATCCTCTGGCAAGCCAATGGGACCAGGAATGCCCCCAAAGGAGATAGAGAATGAATGTCTACTACTTCCTCCACGAGAAGAACCTCGGCTTAGGGATCTTGTATAATGCCGCTGACTCCCAGACCTAATCATTCCTGCATCAGAGCTAGAAATGATAGTATCAGCATCCCTTGCGCCTACGTGCTCAACTTGATTATTTGCCTGTTGTAATTCTTGAAGATGGACAAGTTGAGAGTAGGCTCCCTCCGGATCCTTGATCAACTCCATATGGGGCCCTGTGAGCAACACATCAGTTAAAATCTTAGCAGCAGAAGAAAGGAAGAAATTTTAACAGCTGTATAAGGATGACATATGAGTACCTTGCTCAACAAGTTTTCCTCTGTGAACAACAGCAATACTATCAGCATTTCTCACTGTGCTCAAACGATGAGCAACAACAACAGTTGTTCTGTCTTGCATAATCCTTACAAGCGCTTCTTGGACTACCCTCTCTGACTCTGCATCCAAAGCACTGGTTGCTTCATCTAGAAGCAGAATCTTAGGGTTCTTCAAGATAGCCCGAGCAATTGCAATCCTCTGCTTCTGCCCACCTGAAAGTTGGGTGCCATGCTCGCCAACCATTGTGTCAAGGCCCTGAAAAAAAAAAGCATTTTTAATTAAGCTATCCATCAGCTTGTAAAATCCAAGAGGAAGGTTGAAGGATACCTTTGGCAACTTGTCTATAAACTTAGCAGCATTAGCAAGCTCTGTAGCTGTTCTGATTTCTTCGGGTGTTGCACCTGGCTTTCCATAGGCTATATTCTCTCTAATTGAGGTCATAAATAAAATGGGCTCCTGGCTCACAAGACCAATTTTACTCCTAATCCAGTGAAGCTGCAGTTTCTTCAAGTTGATACCATCTATCAACACTTCACCAGAGAGGGGATCATAGAATCTCTCTACCAGACTGATAACAGTTGATTTACCACTTCCACTTTCCCCAACCAGAGCTACAGTTGTACCACTTGGAACACTCAAAGAGAAGCCTGAAAAAATGTGTACATCAGGCCTAGCAGGGTAGCTGAAGTAAACCTCTCTTAGTTCTATTTCACCCTTGATATCTTCCAACACAAGCCCATTGGTGTCATAAGCATCAATCTGTGGTTTGCGCGCAATTGTTTCAAACATCTTGAAAGCTGCCGCTTGTCCTGATGCAAAGGCATTCACTGATGGAGAAGCCTGACCTAGAGACCTGTTTCATAATAACATTATCAGTCAAATCATACTTTGACCATTAAATTTGTATAAACAACTAATTCAACTTACATTCCACCAGTCATGATTGCGATTATAATATTGATGACATCTCCACCGGTATATCCCTTTCCAATAACTAACTTGGCACCATACCACACTGCTAAACCATAGCTGCCAAATATGATTAGCAAAACTGCACCAATTCCTAAACCAAATGCCAGACCTTGCTGAACAGAGGATTGATAGGCAGATTTGAGGGTTTTGTTATACTTCAATATGGCTTGCTTCTCTCCAGTAAAAGATACCACCTGGAAAATGTGCAGCAAATATGAAAATATGATAATTGCTGATCTGATATTCCAATTGAATGAAAAGTTTGAGAAGGAGAATCAATAGACAACATGAGCTGTGCGCATACTGTTCGTATGGAACCAATTGTTTGTTCTACTATGGTTCCTGCTTCTGCATAAGCCGCTTGTCCACGGTTTGACATCTTTGAGACAAAGATAGACATGGCTGCGCCTGAGATTACTAGGAGAGGAATGCACGAAAGCATCACGAGAGAAAGAAGCCATCCTTTTATAAATGCTATCACAAAACCTCCAAAGAAAGTTGCAATAAGTTGTACAAACTTTCCAACCTGCAAATCAAGCAAACAAGTAATCAGCACATGCATGGTATATTCTTGGAAAAACATTGGTAGCTAAATTCAGTCTCTAATTCCAACCATTAGTTCTCATTTCTATTAGAATGTTATCTGTAATTGCATTAATTTGCACAAGTCCACCCAACATTTACTGACTATTCTAAAAGCATGTGTTACATAGGTCGGTCTAGGTATCACCTTAATTGATATGAAGATAATCACTAACGTTTCTTATGATAGGCATAAAATATACTCAATTAAATGACAAGAGAGAAAGAGATATCAAGAGATGAACAGGGCATCATCAGCATATAGGGGCTAAAAGTGTGTGCGCTCCCTCTTCAGAAAGCAAAACTGGAGGAGCCTATGTATAAGATGGAAATCTGAAATTAAGAAAAATAATGAGCATATCTAATTTCACAAGTCCAAAAAAATTTTAGTTACCTAACAGTAACTAATAAAGCAAACTCTTCTATGTATGCACCAAGGTACGACGTATGTAACAAACATCAACATTAAGCACAAGGATGGATAATAAATTTAGATCAAACAGTCAATGATGTTAGTATATTATAACTGTTCTTTAAGAAATTAAACACAGAAAATGTTACCTTCTCCCCTAAGGCATCTTGAATCAGTATTGTATCCCCTGACATTCGTCCCACAACCTCTCCTGTGTTAGTTTCCTTATCAAAGAAAGCAATATCCTGTCTTAGTATGGTTTTCAAGTACAGTCCACGAATTCTTGCTGCTTGCCTTTCCCCAGTTACCATCCAGCAGGAAACCTCTGAGACATGTCACAGACAAATAGTAAATTTCATATCACTGTAAATAATGAGATATGTCACCAACCACAATATCAGAATGCCATATTTTCTTGAATGCTAACAAAGGATAAACAAAGGATGCAATATAAGGAACAGAGCATCTAAGACTAGCTAGAGGCAGTCTTGCTTAAAATCAAGACAGACTGGAGAAACGCTTGCTTTTGCTCGGTCATCGGGAAAGAATTTGCAGATCTGGCGATATTTGACCAATCAATATGCCTATTTCTAAGAGGAAAGCATCGCCAATTACAGAATTGAGCCTCCATGGATGGGGTTTTGCTTTCCTAGTTAACAATTAAGATACACTCCCAATCTTTGATCAGAGGGCCACCAAAATTCTGGTTGAAGAGCTTGATTCCAGCTAAGAAATTTGGAACTGTACGAGCAGGCTCGACCAGAGAAAACAAGGAAGATTTCTTACAGCCCCAGTACTAGGCAGACTAGGATTTCCCAAAGAGTAGTCACCAAAATGATCTTTAGCCTGGCCACCCATTTCATAAAAAATAGGGAACTGTGAATGCACATGCCACAATAGGATACTGTGGATATCAGAATGTGATATAATTCATTCATTGTATCTAAGGGAGCACAGTAAGCGGTTATAAATAAGTTATTGTCAGGATATGCTGTAATAAGCATCTACTATTCCATTCACTCAGACAATTTAGTTCTAGCTGAGTCTCTGTTTACCAGGACGCCACATATATTTTTCAATATTTTACATGCACTAAAGGATCAAATTTATATTCTAACTTAGAACAGTCAGCTGAACAACCTAAATATGAAGACTTTTAATTTTATTGATATATTATCAATTCATACAGATTAAAAATAAAATGTTACAGAATAAAAAGTCCAGCTCATATATGGAAAAATGTCTAAGAAAACCTAACTAGCAAATTCATTGTCTTTTTTTACTAAACAGTGTCAACATGTGTGTCCTGTTATCCCAATTCAATCTTCCGAAGTAGACTCGACACTAATCTCCTTTAGATTTTTCCTTTGTGAGGAATCATTTTATTTTGAGTTAGATAAATACCAAAGAAGCTGAGAATATAATAGCAAGTCAAAATAAATGAGAAGTTTACTGTCAGCCAAGGAAACATAGATTAGCTAGTCAACAGAAAAGAAAAAACGAGTCCATGTCAAGAGAAAGACGCCATGCATTGGTAATGTTTTCCTGACATCTAAGATAACTTGTACGTACTGAATGGATATTAATGTTTGTTACGAAAATAAATCAAAAGCCACTATTTTTAGAAAAAAAAAAAAAAAACAAATGGGATATCAAACCCAGCACCCAATTGCCAAGCCTTCAAGAATACAATATTGAGGTCAAAAGGAAAGAGTTTCAGTAGCTAAAAGACAGGTGCACTTACGAAGCAGCGAAGCAACTCCAGAACCTGCTCCCACGTAAACAAATTTAAGGGCCACCTAATTCCATAGAATCGCGATCCAAAACACGCGTTAAAACATTTCACAGGAGCATAATCATCAGCTATAAAAAATGACACAATGACACCACTAAAGATAGTACCCAAACTTTAACATAGTTAGGAAAGTAACTGATCAGCTGAAACAGAGACTTAAAAATGAGGATGCCCAGAAAAATAATAATAATAATAATAATCGGCAGCTTAACGGAAGTGAAGAAATAAACAGAAGAAGAGCTCGAAGCTACCCAATGGGCCGTCCAAATTTATGATCTACTGCACTCGGCAATTTAGTTGGGAAGAAATGATCATATAAATTGAGTGTTTTACCTTGGTTATTTCATGAACGACATTGTTCCTGTTAGCGCTACCAAACGTGTCAATGAGCTGTCCAAATATGACTGTCATGAGCGGCATGGCGAGCCCATTTGTAGCCGCGGCAAGTGTACCGACGGTCATCAAAATAACATCCAGGGGGTCGGCAAACGAAAATAACTTGTGAAAGGGAACCTTTTGATTAGTTCCTGGATCCGCTTCTCCCTCTGCCTTTGTTCCATCATCTGGCTTGCTCCCTTCTTTCATCCTTTGACTTTAACACGCTTTGAGAAAGAAAGTGTCGCCTCTCTTAGTTTCGCGCTTCTGTTTGCTTCCTTCCCCAACTTGGCCTAAACATACAAACACTTTAGAATCAATCTCCGTATTGTTGTACAGGAGAAACATGATTTGCTAAATTCAATCGAGAGAGGTCAAGAATCGCGTTCACTGGAACGAACAATTCAAAGTTTAAGCATTTGTAAATCGATCACATAAATGGCAAAAAATAATATTTATAAATGAAGCACGAAAGAAATATTTCTTTGACATCCGACAGGTAAGATACCAAAGGAAGCAGACGGCCCCGCTCCTCTCATTGACCAGAGGACAAGAGAAGAAACAGAAAAAGAAAAAAGCTGTTGAGCTCAATACCTGCAAATCGCACAAAAGCCTTCCCGCGTACTGGTAAAACGACAAGAGAGGACACTGAGATCCGATTCGAAAGTACCAATAGACAGACAGTAAAGTATCAGCAAACAGATAAAAAGATTATTAAGTCCATCACCAACCTCGCTTGAAGAAAAGTCTGAAATCTCGCTGAAGTATCACCAAAAGAAGAAACCAAAAAATTTTATTTTTTTTTTTTTTTAGGAAAAAAAAAAAAAGCCAACAACTTTGTTTATCTCTCTTCGCGCATGGTGGAAGCCGAGAAAAAGAAAAGAAGACAAGAAGTTTCTTGCTTCGAATGATGGCGTATAGACATCAGCAGCACAAATGATGCAAGCGCGCAAATAAACAGTGGCGGAAACTTTATTTCGACCCGTAGCCAAACCAATGACAACCAAGCAGACGCCGAGATAAATAACGTAGAATAAAATAAAAAAAGTGAAGTTTGACCACATTATTTGAGGAAATCACGGTCAGATTAAGCACAGCCTCACCATATCAGATCTCAGAGTTAACACGAAAGAGCGTCGTCACTACATACCTCATCAGATTGGCCCACCGGTGGCTGCCGTTCGATCTCGTCCCAACAATGGCCTCGTCGCCGGTGCCGTAGAGTTATTTCCGGCAATAAATGGCGTCTCTTTGATGTCTCCCTCTCGCAGAGGATCACACCCACGTACGCCTCCTTCCGCGAAGCCAACTCGAAGGCTTTCGTTTTCGTAGCCTTGAAGCTTCAGTGCTCAGAGCTGCGGTACGGTTGTTGTGGAATCGACATATATTAGAAGCCGCGTCGTCTTCCAGAGAAGTAAAACCAGAGGACGTATCTTTCGCTCGATTTAGCTCCTATATATTCGGAAAATCTCCTTGCTGTCCTTTTTTTTATTCCTGGACTATTCCTACCGGCAGAAGCTTCTCTTCTCTTGTTGTTTCTGAATCAACGGGTTAGAGGAGCCGAAGATGAAGACGTAATCCGGTAATCCCGCGTGGTTCTGCAACAGCTGATACGTATCGGACTGAAGAGAGTTAAAGCTGCTACCGAAATAAATATGCTAGAAAGCATGATTCATGAATAACAGGGAAACAGGATTCCCGATCCGGACGCATTCATTTATTATAGGTTATTACGTGGACCTTCACGATATTGGCCATCGGTATCGCGTTTTTAAGTAGTCGGGAGTCCGAACTGGCGTACCGATTACGGAATATATGTATATAACCACTCCTACATCTATTATATACATATCAGTGATTAATGAAACTATTCAGGAAGGGCCCCGGTTGATGCTGACTTGTGTTTTACCGAGTGCCGTCACCTCGGGTTAGCAGGAGCCTCCGGTCAAAGTCAGTGCTCATTAAGGGAGATTTCCTCAAACGTTTGATTCTCCTACGGGCTTCTACTTGCGATTCATTCTCTCCAGCTGAAAATGCTCTCTAATGGAGCTCCATGGATCACAGTCGTATTCAAGGTTTTTGTCTTCCTTGCATTTATTCTTAGTTTCACTAGACCGCAATCTACTAATCCAGTACTAATGCAACATACAAAGTCGTCGAAATCGCGATCAAGAAGACCAAGACTGAGGAACTTCTTTGTAAGTGACTGAGAAGACTGCTGAAACAGAAAATTCTCTGGAGACTTCGCCAGTTCCGTTAATAACATGGAGTAGCGCCTATAGGTAATGTCAAGGACTAGGAATTCTCTTTTGGATTTTAAGGCTTTTGCGTTATAAAACCATGTAAACAGTGCACATATCCGTATCAGACATTGATGCGCAATCACTACTGGATTTCCACATCTAGAAAAATGAGGATGAATAAATTAAGGAAATACATGTTGTGGACGAATACTCAAGGTGATGGATTAGCGACTTTCTGAACCATAGTTAGAGACGAACTAGCAGGGGATGTGAGTCGTGTGACTCATTTATATCTAGCACTTTTGAGAAAACTTTCTTTGCCTTCTGGTACTTAATTTATTTTTATGACAAAAAGAGTGAGAATCAATAATGGTGTAACAATTTAAAAAGAGGTTTCGTGACTTTTGTCTAAGGTAGAACTTGGCTCAGGTGAATGAAATGTGCAATGGCAGAGCCTTGTCATGAAGAAGTTTGTCAAAACAAAGTTCAAACCATGTTTCTACCTTTTATATGATAAAAGAAGAAAAGGGACAACTTGAAAGTGAGCTATTGTAGTGGCAGACATCACTAACGTGAGAATCAAAACCCCATAGTCCCACCACCACTATCTCCGAGAGATGTCTCATGAAAAATCATTGGTAGCAACAGATATCCCGTGAACAAAATAGGGGTTATGTTTAGAGGGGAGAATTACAACCTATAAGTTAATTAATGTTAAATTATCGAATCATATCAAAACATGGATGAGACGAAGAAAATGCCCCTTAAAAAAACAAACCGAACTAAATTATTTAAAGTAATTGAACCCGACCAAATAAAACAATAATAAATTGAACCAATGTCCCTGACTTCTTCCCTCTGGCCCGACTTCCTCCTCTAGCTCCGGCCTTCCCTGGTGGCTTCCTCTCACCCTCCCCAGCTCCAATCTGCTCCCCCCGCCCAGCTCCCCTCTCTCCCCACCACCCCAGCTCCCCTCTCTCCCCACCACCCCAGCTCCTTGCTCTCCCCACCACCCCAGCTCCTTGCTCTCCCCACCACCCCAGCTCCAGCTCCTTGCTTCGCTACGGCCCATCTCACTCCAGCCCCCCCGGCCCCGCCCCCTAGTTGCCCATCCCTGTTTTGCCCTGCCCAGCACTGGGGACAGGGAAGCCACCGGTCCAAGAGGAGGGGGAAGCCGCCGAGCCATCGCCCCCACCCCCTCTTGTCAGAAGCCATGGGGGAGGCAGCCAGGGAGCCAGGGGGAGGCAGCCAGGGAGCCAGGGGGAGGCAAACAGGAGCCAGGGGGAGGCAGCCCAGCCAAGGGGCCAAGGGGAGGCAACCGGGGGGCTGGGGGAGGCAGTTGGCGGGCCACGAGGAGGGGGAGGTAGCCGGAGGTAGCCGGGTTTTTTTCTTATTTGGGCTGGATCAATAACTTAAAAAAAGTCTGGTTCACAATGGTTTTAGAAGGGTATTTTCGTGACTGAATCCATGATCCAATATTTTTCTAACAAGAGTTCATGACTGAGGGACTTGTACCTGATGGTAATAGAAGTATGACTATAAAATTTTGGCAAATTAGCTTTTTTGTAATATCTCCTCAAGAATAAAAAGCAATTCTGTTAAAGAATATTGAAGGTTTTCTCGTGAAAATCGAAGTCAGCAACGGATTTGACATGGACGCTGAGCTGGAAAATGTCAGAGAATTCCTTGAGCAAGGCTACAAGAGTGATGTCCAGCAACTGGTGTACATCAAAGTTCGGTTTCCCAGTGGATGCTACATTCAGAAGTTCAAAAATACTTCCAACCTGTCGTCCATGAATACCTAGTGACATTCAATGCAAGCCCGTGATAGGTGATCCAACGAGAGACTCTGATTCCAATTGCAGCAACCTTCTGATTGCCTCCTGAAGTGAAGAACACACAAGATAACCAACTGTCAGAGAACACCACAAATGCAATATAACTACATCAATGTCCATTCTTCATCACTTTCAAAATACAAGGGAATGAAAGGCAATCATCATTCTCTTAGACCAACTCCTGGAGAGGATTATATAACCACATATGAAGTGAATGTAGCCTCAAGCTTCCCACAACAAAGATTTATCAAGACCTGTGTCATATGAATAAAATTGGCTTCTCAACGAACCTTAATTTTCTTGTCATCATATGAATAAAAAAAAGAGAAACTTCTTACTAACACCCTTAGATCCAATTCCAATATTATGACCAAATCTTTTTAAATACTACAATTGACCCCAAAATACTGCATTTGGAGTGAAAAATACTATGGCTAACCCATTCTGCTGCTAGTTAACCTTCCTGCTAACATGCCAGATAAGCAGAAGGTAAGCAGGAAAACCCCAGCTCCTGGTCGTCTGAGATGCCAAGCTTACCCTAAACTTCTACAAAGATCTGTGGACACAAAACACATATCCAGTGTTCACTAGTAGATTGTATAAATGACAGGAATAGGTTCGTCTCCATGCAATGCAGTCGTTCAGATAGCTTTTAAATGATGAAAATAAAGAGTTTTCCCAAAAGATACATTTAAAATTGAATGATTAATGACTTACAAGAATGTGAACTATAAATTAAGAAATCTATATCAGCCACTTTAATGATGGTACAACAACAGTAAATTAAGTAATATAAATAAAGATAATGTAGGCCTACCAACCCAAACTCCAGTATAGCCATCAACACGTGAAGCCTTTATAGAAAATGTGTTATAAAGAACCCGAATTACCACCTCCTCGAGGGCCCTGAGGTACCAATGTAGATCCGTCTTTTGATACCTCAGGTTAATAAGTGGATAGAGAATGAGCTAAATCAAGAAAAAGATCAAGAAAATTTAGACAGAATGTCATGTCATACAGATAAACAGGAAATAAAGCCGCAAAATTTTAGTGGATAAAGCAAGAAGACAGATCATAGGCTTCAGATCATAGTTTTTCTAAATAAATCAATATGTGAACCATATCAAACATGGAAAAAGAAAAGTTTTGAAAATCTGTATAAACTAAAATTGATTTTGACTGCATTGCTGAAATTAATTGGTTCTTTTGCTTAAAAGACAGTCCTATAATGAACACCTCCAGAAAAAGTCCCAATTAGCAGCCAGTAGTCTCTTCTGTTATTTTTTGTCCTTGTAATGCCTTGTGTTCTCTACCCTTCTTTTCTCTTTTTTCAGAGCACCCTTCTTTTCACTTTTGCTTCATGAAAAGTAAACCATTCCAGAGTTAATTAAAAAGCATTTCGGGCATGCATAGAAGAATTCATGTCTTGCTTTTTCTCCTTTCTTCTACTTGGTGACACACATAAAACAGTCAAAACAATGGTTGTACCACATGGTCAGGTCGACCAGGTCAAGCTGGGAATAGACTTGCCCGTCATCTAAATGACATTATCTTCTCCTACTCGGGCCAAGTTTGACGTTCAATCCAGATCAACTCCGTCGACCCTATTTGGATTTTCAGGTAAATGAGCCCATTCCTGAGCCCAAGTTGAGCACCTATGATTTAAACAGGAAACACAACCCAATAAATGATCTGCTAAAGGCATAGAAGTATTCCTGTTTTTTCTCATTCTCCTTTTCTATTTGTAAAGTAGGCGGTTTCCATTTTGTTTTGTTATTGAAAATAACAAAATGAAAATGTAGTTTTCCCCATCTCAAATAAGATAGAAAAAATAAACAATCAACAACTTGTGCCTTTTATTTGGACAGTGAAGCCTTATAACAAGAAATACAGGTAAATTGGTTGACAAATGTCATTCAGGCAGACATTATGACATTCTCAAGAGAGATAATTAGTTATTTATATCTGAGGAAGTCCTTTTGCCCTGTTTCAGAGTTTCAAGAGCATATATCAACAGTTCAAGAGGAACAAATCAGGTAGATGAGATGTTATCAGTAATTGTTATCAAAATGCTGGTTAATGATGAAATATCCTAGAATCTGAGTTGTCAGCTGTTATGTGTGCTTTTTCGAAGTGCCTATCAAATAAGTCTGAGAGGATTCTCCTTGGTTGTTTGCCAACCTTTTAGTCCTTTTTTATACTGAACTTCATCATCCTTCAAATTTATCCCACCGATTACTACACAAATTAAACCTAGAAAGAAAGTGCCAATAGTCTATTCAGTTGTTGTTCACATTATTCACTCATACACATTCACAAGACACTCTGACACTAATTTATCCAAAAACTGTGTTTATAGTTAAAATAAATGCATATTAAAGAGATTCTAAAGGCCATATTCACATTTCTCATGTCACAGCAGGCTCCCACCACAAAATTTTGGCATATAAAGTTGCTAAGGAGAATTATACCTGTCCAGGACCATGATATGTAACCTCTCCACCTCGTTCACTCCTAAAAATATCATATGGAGCATCCTCAATGTTAAACTTTAAGTATTCCTCTGAGCTACCAGCACCCAATGTGTATACTGGAGGGTGCTGTAGAATGATTAAAGTATCTGAGTGATCAACACCTCTTTCAACCAAAGTATGTCTCCTTTCTATAATAGAACTTTGCCAAAGCTGAGACTTCTCATATGGTACAAGTTGTTTGTGCAGATTCAAGCATTCACACCTAAACTTCGTAATACACTAGGTTAAGATCCTTGTCTGACTACTGGCTGAAAAATTCCTGATAAATAGACATAAAATATTACTAATGCAAAACTCAGATCCATACTTGCGATTATTCATGTCAACTTCCCAGATTTTATTTCATAAATTATCAAGATACGACTAAAGATCAAAAAAGTGGTTTAGAGGAGAACAATAATGCAACATCACAATTAGGAAGATCCGAATTTATCCCGAGCCCTTCCCAGGATTTTACCAAATATGACAATGGATGCAACATTACCATATGGTGTAATGGTTCTTTAACCAATAAAAGTTTACTTTGTTTAGCTGGCTTCTTCTATAGAACATAGACCAAATATAAATCTGAAGAACATTAATTAAAAAAAAAAAAAAAAAAAAAAAAAAAAGAGCATCGCTTCATAAAAAAAAATGCAGAAGAAGCTTTTATGGAGTGCAGGCATAGTCAGTAAACGAATATCTTGAGGAGAACCACCAAGGAGAAAGTGTGATGAGGTGAATAAAGTGGAAGTGGCTGAAATGGGACAAGCTGAAAAAGAAAAAATAGAAGGACAGAGTTTATACAAAATGAAGTTCAAGGAATCTTTTGAGGAAAAATCCAAGAAATGCTAAAGGAACAATTAAGCAACCACTAAAAAATTTATGAATTTATGATAAAATTAATTCAAAATTAATAAGGATTTGCTTACACGAGTATAAGAAATTTATGTTGACAAACAATCAAACATCGAACAGAAAGAATGAGCAGTCGTAAGTGATTTGAATTAGTTAAACAACTTATCTGAATCAATATTTTTACTTTTAACCTTCTGGTCTGACCAAATATAAAAGTAATCATCCTAAGCAAAGGTTCAGACAAGTTATCAATGCAATTCAGTGAGGAAATCTAAAGTTTCAGAAACATCTGTTTAACTGTTCACAAGAGAAACAATAAGGATGGTTTTCTTTCAAATTACAAAATATGGAAGGTTTCTCCCTCATGGTTATAATAACATTATAACAAAATATTAAACAAAGAAAAGAAATGAAAGAGCATTTCAAAGATAAAAAAGTTAAAAAACATGACCACCTTCTTCGATCAACATCTTCTCGGGTTGCTAGACATGCCTTAACAAGCCAACTTCCATGCCTGGATTTGGGTACCTTGCAACGTGAGAAATCTGATTCATTTGAACATCGACTAACTAGAGTTAATGGTGCAAAACCCATTGGCATATGTACTGACATGTTTAATCAACTTGTTTTCTGAAATTATACAAAGAAAGTGAGGTATGTCAAACAATTACTGATACTACAAAGTCTATGAAATTAGAACTATAAAGCTCAAGGCATATTAAATGAAGCTCCCAAAGGAATGCACCCAAATGTGATTCATATTAAAACAGGACAACTCATGAACTGGTACACCTAATCAGATTACAGTTTTCAGCGCACAAATTCTTCAAATCACTGATCCCTTGAATGAACAAAAAATTTGTAGTAGCCACTTGACATTATGACTATAAATAAGCACACATAAACCAAATTTTTTTTATAAGAAACTTAATTAAGATAAACAAGCATAAGCTACATGCAACAAAGGATGACATTATGTGTGTTTGACACAGAAGCAAAACACACATGAGTAAATAAAACAAATAAAAATTCATAAGAATTACATTCCAAGATGTCGAGCTCTAAAGATGCTTATTACTTAATTTAATAATCTATTAACTTTACTTAATGCTTCTTTTATTGAAATGGAACTTTACTTGATACTTTGCAATGTGGAACTTTTTCCCACTAAATATTCTCCATCACACCCCATGCTTATGTATAACAAGCCTGAGATGCGGCACAAACCCTTAATTGAGCTCACAACACAAATTATCAGTTTCTAGCCTTGTAGAGCCTACAACTTGGGTCTTGGCTTAGATATACAACCTGCACTCATACCATTTTAAGATGAAACCTGGTTCCATTCCACAAATAATTAGCAATTCATGAAGCCTATTGCTCAATGAGGATGCAAGTTCTTGAAGTCTTGATGATATGGGTGAAAACTGTTTGACCTTTTTTCTTGATTTTTCCTCTACATTTTGACAATGTTTGCTCCAACACAACTGCTTATTTGGTATGCCAGGTTACAAGAAAATATAAATATTGTTTATACTAATCTTCCTCGTGCCACAGCTAACCTCTTTTGCCTATTTTATTGCCATTCTTACCCTCCATGCCAACGGCAAGTGGCTGTTCACTACATGCTGAACCTATGAATACCCAAGAAATTTTATATTGTCTAAGGTATTTGTTTTTATCATCTCCATGTTCCCTCAATCATGTTTGTGAATAGGATCACTTGTCGCCAATGGGATGAAGTCTGGCCCATAGTCCAAGTCGGTGTTACCAAGCGTCTCTATCGTCCTTATGCAACTGGTATCAGAAGTAGACCGAGGACGAGCCAACAGAGGATGTTTGCCTCAGAAAAGAGAAACTTGGGATGTCTTCTGGGCTGTACAGACACAAACAGGTGAGTTGGTGATTGTTGGAAGGGCAACTACGCAGTGTTGTAAATTTGGCTGTAGAGATACTGGGTGTGAGAGCAGTTGTTGGGCAAGATGTAGGGATGGCAACGGGTACGGGTTAGCGGGGAGCCCGCCCCGACCCGACCCGCTTAAAGCGGGTTCGGGTTTATGTTTTTACCCCGCGGGTCGGGTTCGGGTTTTGGCAGTAGAACCCATCACGGGTTCGGGGGGGGGCGGGTTTTAAGCCCAAAAACCCGACCCGACCCAGCTTAATTCTTATATAAAAAAAAAAAAAGTTTTAGAGGGTATTTAAATAATACAAAGTAAAATCCTACTTTATTACGTTATCCCCTTATGTTTGACAATATGTTTAAGTATTTATATGTTTATATTATTTATTTTAGAATTTTTTATATTTTTAAAATTTTTAATATTAAACATAGCGGGTCGGGTTAGGTACCACGCTTGAGGGCGGGCGGGTTTTCGGGGTTCGGGCGGGTTTTTTGCCCCGTATGGGACGGTTTAGAAATCAAACCCGCGGGGCGGGTTTTCGCGGGGACGGGTTTCCCCGGTTTTTTGCGGGGCGGGGATGGGTTTCCAAAAACCCGCCCCGCCCCGTTGCCATCCCTAGCAAGATGCTCAAGATATGGCGAGGATGATCATGCATTAGGAGTTTGTGACCCATGCAATTCTCTTCCACATACAGTGGACAAGGGGGTCCTGACAAAATGGCACGTTCGTGGCTGTACTGAATAAACTCTATAAATTTCAGAGGAGAAAGTGACAGATAAGACAGAATTTTAACAAAATAAATCAAAAACTTCACAATTACATTAAATGAATAATAGTCAGTAGCCAACTACGATCGATTGTGCATAAAAACAATTATATAACAAAGTAAACATAAAGAATAAATACATAACAATAACACAATTTTTGGATTCGAGAAATACCTCGGAGAGGGAGTAGAAAGATTTATCAAGCGAATCTGGAGGCAAAAAGGAAAGGAAAGATCACCGAAGAAGAGACGCTTCTGAGCGACCGGCGTCAGTTTTATCCATTGTAACGCCAGCAAGATCGTGTAAGGAGATGCAGTTAGAAAAGAGGATGCGATCGCAAGAAAGAGGGTGAAATCAGAAGGATAGACTCACTACGGCGGACGATTAGGAACGAAAACGAGACGGGAAATCGGCCAACGTCACAGGTAGGAAGGAGGACCGGAGGCGGGAAGGGTACTTGCTAGCAATTCAGCTTACATTTCACATTAACTTAAAAAAGTCCAAAAGAACAGTCGGTGAGCCTAGGTGTGGCAACCGGGGGCGGGCCGGGGCGGGTTTTTGGAAACCCGTCCCCGCCCCGTGAAAATCCGGGAAACCCGTTCCCGCCCCGCGGTTTGATTTGTAAACCCGTCCCCGCCCCGCAGGGCAAAAAACCCGCCCCGTACCCGTGAAAACCCGCCCCGCTCTGCGAGTACCCGACCCGACCCGCCCCACTATGCCACTTTTTATCTGCAATGAACTAGAGTATCAGTTGCTTTATTCAATTTCTAATAAAAAAATTAATCGATATAAATATTGATGATCTTTCCTATTTTTTTTCAATGAAATGTTATTGTACTTGTTGCAGGGCGCCTCACCTATTTGTTATATAGCACTACATGCTAAATTGAATGGAATCAGTGGTAAATACTTCACAACCGATTGCAAAGAAATAGCTCCGTCCAAGTATGCTACCGATGAGCACCTCAGCAATAGGCTTTGGAACTTCAACCAAGAGCTTATTGGGAACATTAAGAAGCCATGACTCTCAACTATACATGCAACTAAATGATATCATTATAAAATATAGAACGAGGTTAATACCTACAAAAACCCACTCGAAGAACAAGGTAAAACAAATGGATGTTTCGAGCAGACGATAAACAACACAGCGAAGGTCGAGCAGAAACGCAAAGAGAAGAAGAAGAAAAGGAAAATGGGACTTACTCATGCAAGAGGATACTTGATTTGGCGCCGATTTAGAGTCGATTTGGCGCCGATTTGGAGTCGATTTGGCACCGATTTGGAGTCGATTTAGTGTCGAGTTGGTGAAGCCTCTTCTTTCTTGTTAAGAAAGCCTTCAATGACGACGAAATCTACCTTTAGAGAGGTAGAAATGAAGAATGAAGAGAGTCAGAGGCTCAGAGCGTGCGTCCGTCGGATGAAAATTTGGGTAGAGGAAGAGGATGGATTTGGGGGAGAACTTGAGAAGATGAGGTAGGGTTTTACATTGTATTACATAATTACCCTCTAAAAGTTTTCTTTTTTACATAAGAATTAAGCGGGTTGGGTCGGGTTTTTGGGCGAAACCCGTCCCCTCCCCGAACCCGTGACGGGTTCCGCTCCAAAATACCAAACCAGCCCCGCGGGGTAAAAATGTAAACCCGAACCCGCTTAAAGCGGGTCGGTTCGAGGTGGGTTCCCCGCTAAATGGAACCCGTTGCCACCCCTAGGTGAGCCGAACAAGTGAGTACGACCCTCGAGAAATCCAAACAGGGAAAAGTGAACAAAAGGGCAGAGGAGAAGGGCTGCATGAGTGCATGGCCTGATGTTATCAGTTATTATTTACCCAGTTAACAAAATTTCGGTTGCATATATCTAAGTTTCAAAATCAAAAGAGTGAAGCTAAACTTTTATCTATATAGAATTATAGATTATAGAACGAATAGAAAGTAAAAACACAGAGAACCCCAAAAGAAAACAGTAAGAGAGGAAGAACAACTTTTCACCATAGACAATAGAAGAGTGGAGCTTCAAGTAAAATTAACCAGGGATAAAGAACAGGAAGTACAAAAGATAAGAAAGGCAAGAATTCATCATAAATTATTAGGGGGAAGGGGAGGGGGGGGGATTCTCTATCTTTGTTAAGATGACAGAGGGAAAGTGAGACTCAAATGTCATTAATTTGTTATTTTTTGAGATATGTTATAGAGAAAAATGATGACTCAGTGGATATATTGCTGCCAAAATCATGATTATGTATGGATGTTGTTAAAATTATGATTACGTATGGATGTTGCCAAAATAATAGATTATATATTTTATTGGCAAAAATATTTTTCTCAAGTGCCTTATATTATATTAGATGGAAGTGAGATTAGATTAGGTTATTTTATTTAAGTGAGAGAGGCATTCGTAATAGTAATGCATAATAGATCAAGTTGATTGAGTTTAGATTAGGTTTATTAATTTGATTTTTAGAAATGTCTAAATTTCCATTTTTTTTCCTATTTTTCCTTAAATCCCACTCTCAATTTGTAGACACTAAAATGTGGCTGGTCCAAATTCCACGAGCCCAGTCACCCACTAGCCCATTAGATAGTCATCACGAACTCGTTTACCGGTTGTCAAAAGCAGCCTATCGTCAAGATCTATCGCCTCACCACATCATCGTCGATGTCGTTGACATGTCGCTGCCACGTCAATACTCCAAGCCAACCCAGCATCAATCGATGGGTTGACATAAGAGGAGAAGTGTTATTCCCACCCCACTGAGTTGTCCATCAATCAAATACAGTTAAGTCTCCACCCACTTCCCTCACTCTGAGGATCAACTGAGATAAAGGAGGAAGCCTTATAGTCTTCCTCCCTCTTCTCACTTTGCCATCAAAAGAGGATCGATCTCCCTCTTTTTGGATCGACCTCCTCTAAAACAACAACTCGGCTAACTACAAATAGCTGAGAGTGCGACATCAGAAGGGTTGGGAAAAAATTCATCTCTCAAGAAAAGTAGAGAAGTTCCCGATCGTGAAATTCACTCCACCAAAAGCACAGAGTTGAGATCCCTTTTCCGGGATTGAACTCCGACGACACAACATTCAACCGGTTACAAATAGCCAGAGGTGCGACATCAAAAAGGTCGAAAATTGGCTCTCGCCTGGCCAGTAGGGGGGTGGTGTATCGGGCGGGCGGGGGGTTTTGGAAACCCGTCCCCACCCCGTGAAAATCCGGGAAAACCCGTCCCAGCGAAAACTCGCCCCGCGGGTTTGCTTTGTAAACCGTCCCCGCCCCGAACCCGCGAAAACCAGCCCGCCCATTTTGACATATTTTATATTAAAATTATAAAAATATAAAAAAAAATTGAAAATAAATATTATAAATCTATAAACATATAAATACTTAACTTAAATATTTTATCAAACATAAAATTTATTATTATATTTTTTATTATATATTTACCTTTTAATATTTTTATTTTTAATAAATATTAAATGGGTCGGGTCGGGTTTTGGGGGCGAAACCCATCCCCGCCCCGAACCCGTGACTGGTTGTGCTCCAAAATACCAAACCCGCCCCATGGGGAAAATATACAAACCCAAACCCGCCCCATGGGGAAAATATACAAACCCGAACCCGCTTTAAGCTGGTCGGGTCGGTGCGGGTTCCCGTTAACAGGAACCCGTTGCCATCCCTTAACGAGGAACCCGTTGCCATCCCTAAGCAGAAGCATTCTCGATCAAAGAAGTTCATTTGCCCAAGTTCAGGTTCATCGAAGCTCGAACAACCCTTCTGCAAGCTCTTTGTACACTCATCGGTGACGTCAAAACACGCCGAGACACATACGAAAAACAAATAGTTTCGCCTGGCAGACTACAACTGCGTCGTTCGTGCACACCTACTTGGAGGCTTATAGCTTGACAGTAACTTGAAGAAGGCAGCAACTTCGCATATCACTTACGGAGATCGAATCAGAGTAATAATAGGAGATTGTACTTGCATTTTCTAACTTTCAAACACAACTTGTAACACAAATTCTTTGTTTTAAATCGATTTATTCACTCGGTAGTGCCTCTCCGCGGATCGGCGGATTTTTGGTTAAACATAATTTTAAATTTTTTATCCCATGTCGAATAATTAGATGACTAATTAAATCATAAGTCAGCAAAGACAGCCAACAGAGATCAATGATTTCCCTAAAAAAAATCAAACCTGGTTCCTTTTTAATATATAAATAGATAATAGATATGACTATTATGTTTTTTTCCCTTTCTTCGTAAATATATAAACAGGTAAAGTATTGAAGTACAATTATCTCGATATCTAATTTTCTATCCATATAAGAACCCATAATGAGTCTGATTACATACAAGAAAGTACCTCCAAAGGTGAATTCTTCTAGACCGATCGAGAAAAAATTTAGCCTTCTTTAATAGAATCTGAAAATTCTAAATTAGGAGTGTAGGTCTCTGTTTCTGGTATTTAATAATAAATAGGTGTTATAACACACAGGTGTTCCCAACACCTGAATAACTAGAACAACAAGCAACAGGAAATCTAAAGTGAAAAGTACTTAATAATTTAACAGAATATAGGTACCACATGCTACTGTACTACGGGCCTAACTAGCCCTCTTAGGGAATCTTATACAACGTTGCAAGAAACAAAATTACAGTAGTAAATAAACACACACTACAAACTTACAACCGGTGATAATCCACTTTGCACACGCAATAGTGGAAGAGATCTGAATTTATGATTCTTTCAGACCGAACCAAGGCTCCCCCTTGGTTGATACTCTCCTCCTGAGAGTATGGACCGTACTCTTGCTCGTGAATTCCAAGACAACCTTCTTGGACCTTCACTCTACTCCCTCTCTTCTCTGTTTAGGCTTGTTCACTTTGTTGATCATAGCATTTTTCTTTTATAGTAGAGAAAAGACCAAGTTTAAGCTCCTCAATAAGCTCCACTATGACCTTTATCTCTAGGGCACTATCTACGTGTGTCCATCATGACACATTCCATGTCTAAATAAAGACATGGACTGTTTCTACTTTTCCTTCCCTACAACCACGTCCTTATGCCAAAAAGAGGACCACCTAATTTGGTTCTAACAATCTCCTCCTTGGGCATCTTTTTGGCATCACACCAATTGATCTCCCCCTGAAGTGTTGTAACACATGACCCAGCCAGATAAATATATCAAAAGAAACAAACCGTATCCCAGTCAAATATCCCAGTTCTTACAGAAATAGCTGCAAATAGTGTGCGTGTCTGTCTCTCAATAAATCTCCAAATATAATTGGTAGTCAATTAGACATGATCTCCAGATAATAAACCATAGTACCTTAATGCAATATGATATCCATACAAGATCACCATTCACATAAAATCATTCACTAAGTTCATGATCAGCCAAAAATATAATATCATGATCATCCATCAAAATATCAGCTCCAACCTCCTTAATTATCAACTATCTCATGCTTTAGGCATAAAAATTAAAGTAACTTCTACCCCTTGATGGCAAAGAAGATGCCAATAAAGAGTGAAAGGTCATTTTCATCCCTGCAACATGAACAGACATTAGCGTATACACACTGTGCATACACCCCTTTTTTGCAAATGCTTCAGACTGTTGGTAGAACACAAACTCCCAACGAGTTCACACATTCAAGGCTTCCTTGCTTACGATACTCGTAGAGACTTTTCTTTGATTCTTCAAGAGTAGAGAACCTTTTGATTGCGCAGTAGTTTATCAAACTTGGCAGAATTTTATAGGTAGTTGGACTTACCTTATTGTGCCATTTATGAAGATAGTTGTTAAAGCCCTCCAACTTCTGTGCCTTGGTGTTGCAACACCTCATTTTGCGTGACACTTTGTAATAACAATCAGAGGCATAAGAATCAAAGTGGCTCACCAGCCCCTTTTTCACCCATACATATTTCATCTTTGATTTTCTATGACTTTGGACTGGTTTTCTACACTTATCTCTTTGTCTCAAATACCTCAATTCATTCTGGAGCTTGTAGCATTTGGGTCGGATGTGACCAGTAATACCACAATAAAAATATAACGGTTTCCAATGTTTGAAAGTAATAGGTTTTTCTTTACCAGAAGGATTGAAAGACTTGGTCATACCTGAATGAAACCCTATTCCGGTTCGATCGAGAGACTTGGTCATACTAAATCAAACCCTATTTTGGTAATGTCCCCACTGACTTCCCTTGTAGTAGTCATTTTGTTGTTACTTGAGCAGTCAATAATTGTGCATTCAACTCAGAGACAATTGCCTCTAATGTGGTTTTTTCAGTTTTCAAGACTAAAATTTGGTTACGCAGGTCTGCATTCATCCTGCATACATCAGCCCATCTTTTAAGCATTTTTTGATACATACCTTCCAGAGTTTCTTCATTCATGTCATCGTTTGACTCAGTCTCACAGTCATCAAGTGTTGTAACACTTGGTCTAGTGATCTTAGAAGTAAGAGCTGCATAATGGCTAATCAACTCATCTCCGTCTGAGCTACTGACCTCCGAGTCATCATCGCTCAAGCTTATGGCATAAGAATTTTTCCTTTCACTTGGACATTCAGATCGAACATGTCCAAATCCGTCACATTCATGGCATTGGATTCCTCTCTTCTTCCGGGTTGAATCATCCTTTACAGGAGTATAATCACGAGATATGTTAGTATAGCCAGAATTATTTCTCTTACCAAAACTTTTGAAGGCCTTATTGAACCCTCTGGTGAGAAGAGTTATTTTCTCTTCAAGTTCTTCTTTAGTAACCGAGGTTGAAGGTGTTGTAACACTCGCATTCTTTGACACCTGAAGTGCAATGTCAGCTTCTCCTTTTTCTTTTTATTTCTTCTTGGCTTCAATATTCATTTCATAGGGTCTTAAGGATCCCAGCAGATCATCACATTTCAATGTATCCAAATCTTTGCATTCTTCTATAGCTGCTACCTTGACTGCAAATTTTTCAGTCAATGAACGGAGGACCTTCTGAACTTGTTCAACTTTAGGTATTTTCCTTCCAAGTGTGAATCTCGCATTTGTTATATCACGCATACGAGCATCATATTCTGTAATTGTTTCGTCTTCTTCCATTTGCAAATTTTCAAATTTGTGGTTGAGCAGCTGGAGTTTCGACAAGCGAACTCCGACAGTCCCTTCATACGTGCTAGACAGAATTTCCCACGCATCTTTTGCCGACTCACAGGTAGAAATCAATTTAAATCGTTATTGATCGACTCCATAAAAGATGGCATTGAGTGCCTTTGCATTCTGATTGGAAATTTTATCTTCCACAGCAGTCCAATCAAATTCTGCTTTACTTGATGTGTCACTAGCAGCATTGGTAATCGTCAGTGGTGTCCAGCCGGTTAGGACAGACTTCCAGGCTTTTTCATTCAGGGCTTTGATAAATGCCCTCATCCGAGTTTTTCAATATGGAAAATTTGTGTCATCCAGAATGGGTGGCTTGATAGCTAGCACGACTTCCTTATGAGGCTCCATTACTAGATCGTAGATCAATCTATAGACAAATAGAGTATGACTCTCATACCACTTATAGGTCCCTGCTTCTGGTATTTAATAATAATGAGGTGTTATACCACCCAGGTGTTCCTAACACCTGAATAACTGGAACAGCAAGCAGCATGAAATCTGAAGTGAAAAGTACTTAATAATTTAACGGAATACAGTGCCACATACTACTGTACTACGGGGCTAACTAGCCCTCTTAGGGAATCTTATACAACGTTGTAAGAAACAAAATTACAGTAGTAAATAAACACACACTACAAACTTACAATCGATGATAATCCACTTGCACACGCAACAGTGGAAGAGATTTGAATCTCTGATTCTCTCAGACCGAACCAAGGCTCCCCCTTGGTTGATCCTCTCCTCCTGAGAGTATGGACCGTACTTTTGCTCATGAATTCCAAGAAAACCTTCTTAGACCTTCACTCTACTCCCTCGCTTCTCTGTTTATGCTTGTTCACTTTGTTGATCATAGCATTTTTCTTTTATAATAGAGAAAAGACCAAGTTTAGGCTCCTCAATAAGTTCCATTATGACCCTTATCTCAAGGGCACTATCTACGTGTCCATCATGACACATTCCATGTCTAAATAAAGACATGGACTGTTTCTACTTTTCCTTTCCTACAGCCACATCCTTATGCCAAAAAGAGGACCACTTAATTTGGTTCTAACAAGGAGATCTGTATTAGCAAACGAATCGTACTAGTAAATAAACTTGTTGTCTGACAATATACAAAGTTCGTTCCTTTAGAATCAAACGGATAGCCATGCATGGTGGAACTCAAAACATCAAGATGCATCTGTACACGCGTGGAAGCATTGTTTTACCGAATTGTACGCAGCAAATCCCAACTCAGTCGAATGTACCAAGAACCATTGATTTCAAATTTTGAAATTGCCTCGATGAATGAATCAACAAATCACAACTTCGTTCACATGAAGTACATAAACAATATTAATGGCCGTTACTAAAATAGCACGGGCTGGCATCAAGATCAGATTTAGAAAAACTATGGGGAGATTAATTTGCAGCTCTCACGCCTACTCTTTCAGCTGGAATTCTTGTCTGTAGGTGGAGTAGAGCATGGATCAGTGCTCACAATGGGTAAACTTCCTCCTGTACTGCGAAGATGTCAGCCTTCTCTCCGTTGGAATCTTCCTCTTGCTAACCACGAACTGTTAAATTTTATATGGTTTCAAATAACTTTATGGGTGTGGGGTCCACTTCTAGATACATGTTAATGAATGTTTGGTATAGGGAATAATGGCCAGCACATCCCCCTATAGAGGTAAGGTTAAAGGGTTTATTGGCTTAGAGAAGCACCCCTTGCAATAAGAGGATGTATCTCTTTAATTAGAGGATATCTATTCAATTAGGGGATGTATCTATCTTTTAGGGGATGTATCCCTTTATGAAAGTCATTATTGAGATACCCTTTGAAAATCTATAAATACCTCCATGGTCTTACAAGTGAGGCATGTTAAGCACACCCAGTCTGGGTAAAAGAAAGCAAGTTTATCACTTGTAGAAAGTTGTTTTGAAGAGATCTTGTGCTAAAGGTATTCGTATGTTCGTGAACTTCAAGTAGGTGATCCCCGTATCGTATTCTTCTATTCTCAAATACTTCAAGATGAAAGGTACACATATTATATTCCCTATTTGAAATCATGATGTATGTATTGGTTTACTGTTGTAATTAAGATTTCTAGTTATTTTCATAATACATATTTTGATTTATTAGACATAAAGTCTAACACAAACCTGTTCACGCCTTTCCTCATTGGTATTATGGATGGAAAATCTTCGTTAGGGATCTGGCTCAACTCAAATATGTCCCTTATCTTAGCCACCCTTCTGAACCATCTCTGTGTTTTGGCCTTCTCGAACATGTCTAGAGGATCCACCTCAATTTACCGCAGACCCTTCCAAGCTTTTCCCAGTGTATCCTTGCAGGTTCCAGCCTTCTCTTCTAATTTGACTACTCTCGGATTGCTGAGGGGAGCTCCCTGTTCCACTTACTGAACTAGAATGCTCCTCGGAGTACCCGGTTGGTGTCTCGTACCCCGAACCTAATCCGATATCTGTCGACCTCTCTCCTGTCTAAGCCATGCATGTCCCAACCATTTCCACTATTTAGCCGACTCTCGCTGTTCTGGGCATATATATCTACCCAAGGACACCTAGGGCTAGATCCAGTATCAGTCGAGCTCTTTCCTGACCAAGCCATGCATGTTCCAACTATTTAACATTAATTATTTTTCTTACTCTCAAAGTTCTGGTGGGAATATCCTCCAACAGAGGCCAAGTCATGGCTACCACCATTACTAAATATCCCTTGTATTATCATAAGGTGCCAGAGTGTCTTTGGAGATTGCCACTACCCTCATTTCTCAAGTTCTCGGAGGGTGTTGAGATGCTTCTGGGTGTTGAGACGCTTTCGGGTGTTGAGACGCTTTTGGGTGTTGAGACGCTTTTGGGTGTTGAGACGTTGTCGGGTGTTGATGATACAGGAGGTGTTGCAAATATCTCATGATGATGTTGTGTTAAGTATTAAATTAAGTTAAATGGAGTTTTTTCAAAAGTTAGTTTTTGCAGGAGAATTTTGAAACAAGAAGATGTTTCTTTTCATGCAAACTGATTTACTGGTTTTTCCAAATAGTCATGACTTTTCAAAGAGTCATGAGACTCTAAACAGTCTATTTAATCACCTATAAATAGGTGATTAATTCCAGAACTTTAGATAATTCAAAACGCATTTTTCCATTTCATTTTGGTTAAGTATGATTAAACCCATTTTATTCATTAATTTCATGGAATTAAAATTTTAAATGAGCTAATATTGCATGCCACAAACTACAAGAGTCTACCATATAGGATGAACCACTATTATTAATACTCAACTTAAACATCCGATTACAAGAATAACCCCTTCCAACAAACAACCCATTATTTGACAAAATGGTTTTGTTGGATTCAAATATGACCTTGAAACCCTTCTTACGTAACATGTCTACAAAAATTAAGTTCTTTCTCATCTAAGGAACATGTAGAACATTTGTGAGAGTGAGTTTTCTTACCAGAAGTGAAGAGAATGTCTACCATACTTTTTTCCACAACTCTAGCTCGATTTTGATTTCCAATTTGCACTTCTTGACCATCGGTTGTCTCTTCGAAGATCTTAAAGGCCGATCTATCTTTGCAAATATGAATTGTTGTACCGGAGTCCAGCCACCAACCAAAAATTGAATCCACTGTGTTCACTTCAGTTACCATGGCTACAACTCTTCAACCATATTTGCATCCTTCTTTCGAATTCTGCATGTTCTAGCAAAATGCCCAATTTTTTCACATACATAGCAAAGACCATTTTTCTTCTCATTTCCATAAGTATTTTTTGCTTTCTTTATGGGTTTGTTTTCTATCGCATTGGCCTTCAAAATAGGTTCTTATTCCTTTTTGTCTCTTACTCTAAATTCTTCTTCTATTCTAAAGTTTTTTTGCAATTGCTCGAGAGTGAAATTTTCAATTTTATTGATGAGTTTCTTTTCATAATTTTTCCATGAATGAGGTAATTTAGCTATGATGACTCATACTTGAAAGGTTTCAGGAAGCTTAATATCTAAAACACTCATTTGATTAATAATGGTTTCCTTCTCATGGCATTTGTCTACAATGACCTTATCATCTATCATTTTAAACTCAAGGTATTTGAATATTAGATATTTGTTCGTACCTTGTTCCTCTACCTTGTATTTGAATTCTAAGGTCTTCCATATTTCCTTTGTTGACTCCATTTGAGAGTAACAATCAAATAGACGATCGGAGATGGCTTGTAAGATATGACCTCTACATAATAAAGTATCTTCTTCACTTTGTTTTTGTTCCTCCTTTAATTTGTCGACTTCATTTTCTGTAGGCTTTGGAAGTTCTTCAATTTTTAGATCCAGGATGTAAGAAATCTTCAAAGCTGTGAAGAGAAACGTCATTTTGTGATCCCATATTTTATAGTTTGTGCCATCGAATCAGTCTAATTTCACAAGGTCTTGATTCATGATCTTGAGTGATGCCACATTCGATTATGAAGAAGCTATGTTGGAGAAGAATTATTCATTAAGATTGTTAGAAATTTGATGATAATTTTCTTTGTTGGGAGACTTCTTCACGGATTTGAATAAGAATTTAAGAAATCTGCAACTTGCTGCAACATAGTACGCTTTAACAGTCTAACACTGTACTCCGACCAGCTTTAACATCGTACCTTGTATACTTGTAACACTGTACTGCTTCAGAAGCAAAAAATAGAGTTAGAATAAATCGAACTCCGAGGCACAAAAAACATCTTTCCTTAAGAAATAATTCTCCCCACTTTTGATATAAGTTTGCTAATGGATTACAAGCAAGTTTCTTCTTAGGATACAACGGAGTAATGTGTTTAACGTATAACAAATATATTTAAACACCCTTCCTCTTTCAAAGTATCATAATTAAGAGAGCTAGGAATTGGGAGAGTAGAGAAAAACAAAATTTTTTAGATGGGAAAAAGTGTTTTGAATGATGAAGCTCTGGAATTTTCATCTAGGAATGATTTGAGAAAAACAAACTTCTATCGAAAGTGGGGACAATTATTCCTTAAAGGAAAACTGATTTTCGCGCGTCAGAGTTTGATTTATTCTAACTCTGTTTTTTTATTTATGAAGTAATACGGTGTTAAAGCTGGTCGGAATACAGTGTTAGCCTCTTCAAGTATACTGCATTTTAGCAAAGTTGCAGAGTGAAATTTTCAATTTTATTGATGAGTTTCTTTTCATAATTTTTCCATGAATGAGGTAATTTAGCTATGATGACTCATACTTGAAAGGTTTCAGGAAGCTTAATATCTAAAACACTCATTTGATTAATAATGGTTTCCTTCTCATGGCATTTGTCTACAATGACCTTATCATCTATCATTTTAAACTCAAGGTATTTGGATATTAGATATTTGTTCGTACCTTGTTCCTCTACCTTGTATTTGAATTCTAAGGTCTTCCATATTTCCTTTGTTGACTCCATTTGAGAGTAACGATCAAATAGACGATTGGAGATGGCTTGTAAGATATGACCTCTACATAATAAAGTATCTTCTTCACTTTGTTTTTGTTCCTCCTTTAATTTGTCGACTTCATTTTCTGTAGGCTTTGGAAGTTCTTCAATTTTTAGATCCAGGATGTAAGAAATCTTCAAAGCTGCGAAGAGAAACATCATTTTGTGATCCCATATTTTATAGTTTGTGCCATCGAATCGATCTAATTTCACAAGGTCTTGATTCATGATCTTGAGTGATGCCACATTCGATTATGAAGAAGCCATGTTGGAGAAGAATTATTCATTAAGATTGTTAGAAATTTGATGATAATTTTCTTTGTTGGAAGACTTCTTCACGGATTTGAATAAGAATTTAAGAAATCTGCAACTTGCTGCAACATAGTACGCTTTAACAGTCTAACACTTTCATCCGACTAGCTTTAACATCGTACCTTGTATACTTGTAACACTGTACTGCTTCAGAAGCAAAAAACAGAGTTCGAATAAATCGAACTCAAAGGCGCAAAAAACATCTTTCCTTAAGAAATAATTCTCCCCACTGCCGATATAAGTTTGCTTATGGATTACAAGCAAGTTTCTTCTTAGGACACAATAGAGTAATGTGTTTAACGTATAACAAATATATTTAAACACCTTTCCTCTTTTCAAAGTATCATAATTAAGAGAGCTAGGAATTGAGAGAGTAGAGAAAAACAAAATTTTTTAGATGGGAAAAAGTGTTTTGAATGATGAAGCTCTGGAATTTTCATCTAAGAATGATTTGAGAAAAACAAACTTTTATCGAAAGTGGGGACAATTATTCCTGAAAACTGATTTTCGCGAGTTTGATTTATTCTAACTCTATTTTTTTATTTATGAAGTAATACGGTGTTAAAGCTGGTCGGAATACATTGTTAGCCTCTTCAAGTATACTGCATTTTAGTAAAGTGACAGATTTATAAAATTCCCAAAGAAGCATCCCAATATATAAAATTATCATCAAATTTCTCAACCGTTGAGATAACCCTCCTTACTCAAACTGTTGGTCCTTCTTCGTAGCCAGGAGGGAAGGGGACAAATGGAACGAAGTTTGCATTGTTTGCTTGCTCCATAGCTAGACGTTTCTTATATTGGGGCTAGGTCAGTGATCTATCCTTTCTTCTTGGGGACCACAAACCGATTCTCCCCTTTACGCATTGGCATTATTTCCGGGAAATCCTCATCAGAAATAGCACTGGCAAGATCGGTTACATCGTGCAGCTCCTGGACTTATTTTAACCTCTTTCCCGACTTTTCAGCTTGATCATCAATTTTCTTGCTTTCTGTTTCACTAGCTGCACCTCTGGAGGAGAAACCATCACCTGAACTTGACGGCTAGCTCTACAGAGGCAACCGGAGCAGCAGAGATGACAGCATTATTTTTATCGTCTGCTGGCGGTTGTTGGGGCTTGGCAAATGAAAATGAATATAAATTTAATTGTCATCATTTAGGTGGGTTACTTGGATTTACGGTACGCTAAGAACAGTTAGATATATATACAACCCGTTGAAGCAAGCAGGCAAGCAGGCAAGCAGGCAAGCAGGCAAGCAGATCCCAAATTTTCGGATGGCTTCTCCACCGTCGGGCATGGGGCTACTGCCATTGCATTCGACGGCTCCCCAAGCAATTATGGATCAGTCTCTGGTCTGCATGGGAGCTGGGATCGAGAGTCAGCCGCACTTCTGCTTTGACTCAGTCAGGGGAGGTGAATTGAATTATGCGGACGGCCTGTGGCGATTTGAGAATTGGAATCCTGGGACTCCTTGCAATCGCGGCTTGCAGGTTTGCACCGGATGCACCCATCAAGTATAAGTAAACTAAAAATTTCCATAATTGGATCTAATAACAATGACTAATTGTTGATAGTTGATACGGAAGAAAGGATTAGTGGTCAACAAAAGCCTGGGACAGGAGCGATCATCGAGCGATGTCAATCATGCCTCGTTGGTGGACATGGCTTCCAAATATAGAGAATGATATGACATGGACGTGCCCTTTTATTCTTCTCTGTTTCCTCGCGAGAACGGAAAGGCTCCGCCGCATATTTCCACCTTCCACGATTCATAAATTCGTAGGTTCGAGCTACCTGGTGCTGCATTTTCTTCCCTGTCCACGATTGACTTCACCACATGTTAGTTTTGTATCTCCTGCCTTTTGATGCAAATGGATCTCTTATTCAATAATTACTCGAGGGAGGAAAACAAACGGGTACGACAAACAAGGTGATGCTTTCTCATATTATTTAGCTTTCTTTCCTCTATAATTCTCAGATGAGAATTCGTAACTCATTCTGAATTGCATTTACACGACTTGTAGTTCAATTCGGGGCAACTTAGAGAGTCGATTGAAAGAGTGCTTATAAAATTTTTCGTTCTGTGATTTATATTTGGCAATACTGACTCGTAGAACAGGGGTTTGACATTTTAAGTTTTGTTTCCACGATACATCAATTGGGAATGCACGAATTTTCTTTTTTTTGAACTTGCATCATGAATCTAGTAGTCCGTATTTTTAAGGCTTTGTTATATAACCTTTCGTGAGCTCATTTTGTGGTTATAAAGCTAATTGGTCTTGGTCATCACCGAGTCACTTGGTGGAATGTATCTTACATATTAAGCTTCTGTCTAAGAAGCCATGATCGTATGGAGTGGAGGGAAAGCTTTATTGGACAACACTTGTTTCTATCAAGTATAAAATTCAACAAACCAATGTAATGCCCTTTCCTACTTTTGGTGAAGACTTACGGGAGACCGTTCTTGCTCTTGCTTCCTGGTGTATTTGGTAGAAGAAGAATCATAGATCATTAAAAAGGATTTCTGAAACCTCAGAGAAAATTGTTCTGAGAATTGGCACCATATGTTCTTACTCGGGCTTGCCTACACTAGGATTTCACTCAATTTCCCACTTCCCTTCTAAGAGAGAATAGACATGCAAATGCTGCTTAACGTAACAAAAGGTATGCTCTCCAAGTTACATGATCATCACTTGAGCCATGATGTATTAAGCTCAATTACGTCACATTTCCTTTGGGCATCTAGGTCCCAAGGGCATGGCAGGATTTGCTTGATAAAAAAGTGATCTATCATACCATCTTATGCTGGCTATAAGGATCTGTACTCGTTGGGCTTCATGGATGGGCAGGAAGCCACAGACCCTACCTCCCATAAGAAATTAAAAGGAAAAATTAGAACACAATGAAGAGAAGGGATTGGACAGGGTGAGAGCTCAAATAGCGAATCACAAACTTCTCTAGTCAACGAAGAGTAGACAAAAGCTCGCGAGCTATTTCTGTCCATTACATAGATATGCATTATATTTTGTTTAAAAAGCTTCAGACATATTCAAATATTGGAATAATGATGACGTTTCAAGTGAATATTGAAATGTAACCAGTTGTACTTCACTTCCTCTTACAATTGTTTCAGAGATTAGTTCGGAGATTCTGTGTTGATGTAATGGCTTCTTCTAGTAGTATTAAAAAATTCATTTTTAGACATCACTTTTTTTAAATAAAGATCAGTTTGAATTAACCTTTTGTCATCATTCTGTATGAAGAAATAGTTGGTCAGAGCTGCACATAGTTTCACCTGGTGACAAAATTTTGCATTATAAAGTTTTAAAGAATGTCTAATGAGTTTATTATGCTTATTCCCTACTTTAAAGAAAAAAGAATTAAGTTTATCCCCCACTTTGTTTGTCTGGGAAGTAGTAGTGCTTCAATGGTTGAACCATTCAGGAAAATAATGTGCCAGGACGTCGGAAATAAATGAAGGGTTTCTTTTGGACACATAGACACTTTTTCTCACCTGAACGGTGGGCATTTTTTTTCTCTTTTCTTGCCCTCTACTCAGTTGTCTGATCTTAACAGTTAGATTGACCTGTAATTGCTTTAAACTTTTGCTATTGAAGATTACTTGTTCCAATGCTTCTTCTCACTCTTAAGCACAAAATCATCTTCAGCCTTGTACTAACCATTTTGAAGTCAGTGCATTAATCTCCATTCTTCTTGGAGGGATCTGAAGGAACGATCTTCAAAAATAGCCAGTGATTTTAGGGAGAAGTTCTGCTTAGTATGAGAGGTTTCTTATATTAGTCATGTAGTTCTTTGGGTTTTATGATATTTTTTTACCTAACTTTGGTGTTGAAAATTGAAGTGACTTTATCTGGACTACATCAGGAATTGACTTTTGTGATTATCATTGTGTATGCAGTCTCAATGAAATGTAAGGTTTATTTGTTCCTCTAACAAAATCTAAAGTCCTTGATTTTTCACAAGGGTATTTAATCTTCCCCAATCAATTGAGAGACTTACCATCACTAGCCATTCAAAATGATAAAAGCCCATGTTGTATACCATCTTACAATAACCTGAAAAAATTAAATATGCACCATTGCACAGTAGTTAGATCGTCACAGTGCACGTATCTTACATTTTCTTAGAATTGTTGGTGCAGGTGGTATTCTTTTTCTTACATTTTCTTTGCATTTTTTGTGCAGGCGGTGTAATATTTCTACAGATTCGTCACTACAACTTTGAACTAGAGTTTCAGTCTACTCCGTGGATAGCATTTTGCGAATGATATGCAACTTGTTATCTCCACTGTAGCTTACATGGTTGTGCAAAATGTTCAATTGTGGAGGTTACAAATCACAGTATATGGGTGGCCACAAAGAAAAATTTGTGAGGTATCTTGATTCTGAACACTTGCTTTACAAGAAATTGAAGACACCACCCATTTGTCTGTAGTCACATAATCTTGGGTGGAGTTATTTGTACAATTTTTTTCTGAAACAGTGTTACCTTATAGGCATTTTATTAATGTATAGTAGTTTCTGTTACATTTGTTTTCCAAGCTTTGGTTACATGGCTTCATTAATATGGTACAAGTTTCAGATTTTATGCATACATGAGTTATTTGTACAATTGACTTTTTGATGCATACATGAGTTCATTTTTATTAGCTTTTTTCCAAAGAAAAATGCCATCTACAGTTGCTTGCTATCTGATTTATGTCAATGAGTTGTTGGATGTTGACATTTTAATCCTTGGATGATGATGATTCATTGTTTGGCTTGCACATCAATTCCCTTCATTCCTAGATAATTTACCTACCAAATTCCTGTCTTTCTGTCCCACTTTTTAAAAGTCGCTTATTTGATATAATTGTCACTGTTGATGCTGAAATTCCTTTTTTTTTTTTGCTTAGGTTGGATGATTTGGATTCCACAGCATCGTTTTCATCTGAGGCAGGTGGTATGAATAGATGTGGATTTAGTGTAGAAGGATTAGGCCGTGGACGAAAATCCTCCAAACCAACTAAGTCATTTAGAAAAGGGATGAGAAAGGGCTCAGAACGGCTAATGTCAATTGGCCGCACTATTAGGTTTGGTGTTTCTAAGGCAGTTTTTGCAGAAGATCTTAAAGTGTCTGAGAAGAAGATATACAATCCTCAAGATAAATTCCTTCAAGTATGGAATAGACTTTTTGTAATATCTTGTATCCTTGCAGTATCAGTAGACCCATTGTTTTTTTTTCTTCCAATGGTTGATAATGCATCAAACTGCCTTGGGATAGATTGGAGTTTAGCTATCACATCTACGACTCTTCGGACAATAGTTGATGCTTTTTATGTTATCCACATGTTCCTCCAATTCCGTACAGCTTATATTGCTCCATCTTCCCGAGTTTTTGGAAGGGGTGAGCTAGTGATTGACCCTGCACAGATAGCAAAGCGTTACCTGAGAAGACTCTTCATTGTAGACTTCCTAGCTGTTCTACCAGTTCCTCAGGTTTGGAATCTAATGTTACTGTATCACTTTGCAACAAATAACTCTGTTCTCTGCTGACTATGTGTGTACTGTTATTTACTGAATATCTTTTTAGAGCATTATCAACAAAGTCATTTTGAAAATGCTAAATGCTTGTTAGCTTGAAGGTTATACTATCAGACAACATGTGGCCGAATGTCCTTTATCTCTGATGTGATTTATAAGTCCATTTAATTCTTTCACTTTTATCACTTGGAAACTGAAGATGTCTCTTTCTTGGATATTGTTTGCTTGTTCTTGATAATACTTTTCCTGTGAGATCTGGTTAAGGTAAACTGTTTGAAGGCACTCTGTCTGTTTTTCTTCATGTTATGTTCTTTACTTTTGGTTTCTCTTTTTTTCTTTAGGTTTATGGTTTTGTCCTTTTTGACCTTTGTTTTGGTTGATCAAATCAGTCAAAATCATGGTGTGAAAAGAAAATGTTTTATTGCATGCGAAAATAAGATTTGATGTTTAATTTATATATAATCTTGCTAAGACTTTTAACAACCACTTTTTTGTTTTGATTAATTGGGCTTACTCTTTTTTTTCTTTGTCATTTTAGTGTGAAAGTTGTCAAACGAGATAGAGGAATTATTTTTACAGCTGTTATAGTGTTGCCCCGTTCTAATTTCCATTTTTATAGTGGAGCAACCATGGATGTTTATCAAGCTTTTTTTCCCCATGTTAGATTACCAGAATGATGGGCATTTAGGGTTGGTTGTGGGGTCCTTTTGTTCTATGAGTTTGATGTATAAATTGATTAAATGATGGACTTTTGGTCTGTTGGGCACTCTGTCCAAGTAGATACTTGAGTTGCCGTTGCTTTTCAAGTAACTTTAATATTCAAGGTAATTAAGATCTTCATATTATGTTTCATTTAATTTAGTGGTTTAAGCTGGGACACCCTGTTCCCTGCCTTGAAGGGGGATTCCGGTAATAAGATTAATGAACTAATACAAGGATTTTTTTTGGAAGATGCAAAGCCATAATATATTTTGTGATAATTAGACCGACTTGTGGAGAATATTTGTGAAGAGCTCTTGTTTGATAAGATGTGGGTTAATTTTATATTCATAGTGCCCTTTTTATCATAGTTAGTTTGGTGTATTTACCACAGGTCAGCTATATTTTCATATATCTCCAACAGTTGTGCATCAAAATCTGTCCTTAGGGGATCTATGATATATACGTATGAGAGAGTTAGCGTGCGGGAAGCTTTTTATGATGTTTCGAGCGGGTGAGAGCCCTTACGTCATATAATCTTTTCAATCTCTCTAAGACTAGGAGAGTGAATGATGTAAAACGACATTATCCGTAGGTGATATAGGATTGAAGAGTCTTCTCTCTCTCCCAGTTTTCTGATCCCCCAATCTCTTTTCCCAAATCTGCCAATAAGATTACATTTTAGTACAACTCGTATAATAGCTGTTTTTTTTTTTTTTTTTTGGTTCAACTCTTGAAGGGTTATAATTTGTGATGGGAACTTCAATACTTCCTAGTTCTGAAGGCTGTTTACAACTTCTCTCTTTTTTCTGTTGTTTGAGACTTAATTCTGAAGGTTGTTTACAGTTTTGCTTTTTTGTTTTGTTTGAGAATGACAAAATTCTTTTAGAGAAGAGAGACACTAAATTGGCCTAGACAGGACATAAACATAAAATTAAATAAAAGAAAAATAAAGTCAGTAAATACCCTACATCATGACATGCTGCTAAGGAACAACCTGTCGTAATTCTAGAATAGATCATCACATTATGTATACAGTATAATTTTTTTTTTTTTTTCAAATTGTGGATTTAGTTTATCTGTAAGTTTGTTAGAAGCAGTGGCTTCTTTCTAATTTGTCATATGTATTTTTTTTTCATATGATGACAGCTTTGTAGATTTTTTTTATTGAAATACTCTTTCAATCTTTTATGGATATCTGCCAGCAATGAGCAACATGTTGAATCTCTTAATTTTGTTACCTTGTACAGATAGTTGTGTGGAGGTTCCTTCAAAGATCAAAAGCTTCAGATATATTAGCTACAAAAAATGCTCTGTTGTTCATCATCTTGCTGCAGTATATTCCAAGATTTCTCCGCATTATACCTTTAATATCAGAGCTCAAACGAACTGCTGGTGTCTTTGCTGAAACTGCTTGGGCTGGTGCAGCATACTATCTGCTTTGGTACATGCTTGCAAGTCATGTAAGTTCAAGTTGATTTGGCAGTTTAGAGTTGGCAGTTTATGCTAATCAATAGCCTTAGTGGTACCAAGGGGCCACTTTGTCAAGGTTTTCAACTGTAGTAAGTATCTGGTTGTGTTTGCTCTAATTTCCACCTTCTGATCACTGACTATGTTAATTTTGTGAATGTTTTCTCTATTTGTATTGCTATGATCTCTTCTTTGATCTCTCTTCTCTGGTTATTTTTCTTATTCTTTCTTTTATTCAAACTTGTTTTCCTCAGTATCAAGTAAGGGTGTCTTCAAGTTGGATGACAGTAGAGTGGTAACATAATTTATTTTGGCTAGGGAGGGATGAAATATGCACAAGAAAAGCATGTCCTCGTCAAATTGTCAGGGTCCTATTTTGGAGAATAACCCTATTGGTAAGTTGTGCCTTAAAATATGCATCTGATATTAGAGTTTCCTCCGAATGGCTGCCACTTAGAGATGGCAATAGGTGGGTTTAGTTCAGGTTTTGCGGGGATCAGGAGTAGAGGATGAAATCCATAGAGTTGGGACAAGTTTGAGTTTTGAACCCCATCCTAGGTTTTCCATGGGTACTGCTCCGACTCTTTCTCCACGCTGCGCCTGGTCCAGCTCCACTGTTCCCCACCGTTGTCCTGCTCCGCTGTTCCCCACCGTTGTCCTTCTCCATTGTTCCCCACCGTTGTCCTGCTCCATTGTTCCCCACCGTTGTCCTGCTCCGTTGTTCCCCACCGTTGTCCTGCTCCGTTGTTCCCCACCGTTGTCCTGCTCCGTTGTTCCCCACCGTTGTCCTGCTCCGTTGTTCCCCACAGTTGTCTTGCTCCGTTGTTCCCCACCGTTGTCCTGCGCCACCCCTGTCCCGAGCTCACCCCCTGTACTCGCCCCACCCCCTGTACCGCCCCCCTATTACCCCACCCTTGTCCTGCTCCACCTTGAGCCACCCCTGTCCTGCTCCACCCGCCCCACCCTGTCCTGCTCCACCCGGCCCCCACCCTGTCTTGCCCACCCTCCCCCACCCCTGTCCTGCTCCACCCCTGCCCCACCCCTGTCCTGCTCCACCCTGCCCCACCCCTGTCCTGCTCCACCCTGCCCCCGACCCCTTTGTCCTGCCCACCCCTGCCCCACCCCCCCCCTGCTCCACCCTGCCCCCACCCCTGTCCTGCTCCACCCCTGCCCCACCCCTGCCCCACCCCTGTCCTGCTCCACCCTGCCCCCACTCCTGTCCTGCTCCACCCTGCCCCACTCCTGTCCTGCTCCGCACTGCCCCACCCTGCCTCACCAATGTCCTTCTCTGTGCTGCCCCACCACTGTCCTGCTCATCCACCCCTCCCTACCCTACTCTGCCCTGCCTGACGCCCTGACCCACCTTGCCGGCCCAACCCCTGCACTGTTCTTCTAGCCACCCGTGCCCCACTAATCCTTTTTCAAGTTTTATGATGTGATCACTCATCCATACAAGGACATCATTATAAAAACTGTTCAACTTAAAATTGTCGGCTTGAGATATCAGGATTAACCTGTCCTGGACCCGACTTCGGTGTATTTTTACCTAAAAACTGTTGCCCGCCATGTAGCCATGTAGGCAAAAAAGGCAACCCTGCCTCGAGCTGGTCAGGTTGGGGCATGTCCCCTGTTTATCCAGTCATCCGCTGCCATCCTGTACATCCCTTGCGTTGATGTCTATAATTCTTCTGAGGTTGCAAAAATATAGCTTCATTGGGTGCCTTTTCATTTTGTTTTCATTACAGCAAATAGATGGCTTGTGCCATTCAAGCAACAATCAAGTGATTGTGAGGGATCTCTGCCAAGTCTGAGTAGGTGGCTTTCAGGGACAAGGGGTTGAGAATGTTCAGGTGTTTTTATGTGGAAGGAGAACCTTGTAATGTAATGTGTAAGAGGACATCTGCATTTCTGGATGTAGAAAGCTCACAGGAGAAAGGCCATCAAGAAATGTAGCCCATTAAAGTCAATGAAAACAAAAGTTTCAGCTTAGCTTCTCTAATTCATAGAAGCAGACTGCAGTCCTTATTACTAGGCGAGCAGGACTCCCCGTTTTCCTAGCCTCATCTTAATCCATTGTGATGAAATGAAGATCTTTGTATAAACATGAATATCCTTTTTCTAAATAAAAAAACTGAATGTCCATTAGCAGCACACCCCTAGAGGTGCCAACAGCTTAGCCAATTCTTTTGGTAGCAGAAGAGTCCTCTAGCAGCACCTGTTGTGTGATCATCTCTTCCCTCTAGACCTTTTCTTGCCCTTTATTTTGTAGTCTCATTTTTCAGTTTGTGCTTCTTTGCACCCTGCAAAGTTTCTTTGGAGAATACCCTTTTTCTTTCCACTATTAAAAAGCAAACATTGTAAATGAAAAGAAAGAAGAGAGACAGTTTCATGACGAGTTCTAATTATAGTTTTTACTTGGAACCTGTCTTCCTTACCATAGAAAACAGGGTTATTTTGTCAGGGACTGGTGCACTATATTAAAGCAGCTTTAGTTTAAATGATTGTATTGGTAGGGGCTATTGCATCACTTTGAGGCTTTGTTCCTTTTCTGAATTTCATTTTGGTGACTGTAAATTGTACAGCCTCAAAAACAAATGAATCTGAAAACTCCTGCTGACAATATGATATTGCAGGAGTTTTTTTACATTAAATATCTTGTTATTTTGAATATATTAAACAAATGTTTCCGCAGATAGTTGGCGCTTTCTGGTATTTGTTGGGTGTAGAGCGTGTTGATGCATGCTGGAATAATGCTTGCAGTGAGCTTGAACATTGTAACCAAAACTTCCTATACTGTGGTGACGAACATCAAGAAGGTTATAATGAATGGCACAAGATCAGTGTGGCTCTAAATGAGAGCTGCTCTGTTCAAGACGATGCTCCATTTAATTTTGGAATATATGCTCAGGCTTTAACGTCTAGAATTGTTGAACCTGGAAATTTTTTGTCCAAATATTGCTACTGCTTGTGGTGGGGACTTCAAAACTTAAGGTAAGCCTTTCTTTTTTATGGTTATCATAACCTTCATTCTGTCAATTCTTTTTTATCAAATGGTTTTATTTCAGCTTCTAACTAGTAAAACCAGATAGTTGGTAATCCTTTTTTTATGGTTACTTTTTTATTTTATTTTTATTTTTAACTAGTGGATTTTTATTTATTTTTATTGTTCATTGATCTGAAAATACGTACAATTTAGTTTACATTATATGTGGAGTGAGATGTTCTGACCAAGTAGGGAGCTGCTAGAGACATACTTGTTGGGCAATCTGTTTCAGTATGGTTGTCAATATATGATTAATCAAATATGAGTATTCTTTTATTTAAAAAAAAAGCTAGTATTTTCATCCTAATGGTGCTAGGCTGCAAGCTCATTGCTACATTTACTCAATTGATTAGTGACTGGTCTTCTGCAAGGATTATAATTTAGTGGCTGATTCAGCAGGCTATTCAGCAGGCTCCCGCCAGTTTAAGAAATATACGATGGCATTTGCGGATGAAATCTTCTTCCTGATGTGTGGGAGATTTATATATTTGCTCCCATCTTCTGCTCTAGGAGCTTCTTCTTTAACCTACTTCTCGTATGAAGTTGTGCGGCAGCTATTTAAATGTTTTTCTCCTCCATTGAATTTCGACTCTAACACTTCTGCTCACTTGGCTTCTCTCTGTCTGCAGTACGCTCGGCCAGGGGCTCGCAACTAGCACTTACCCAGGGGAGGTCATTTTTTCTATAGCCCTGGCAATTTTCGGGCTTATTCTCTTTGCTCTACTCATTGGCAACATGCAGGTAAAGAAAAAAATTAAACTACTCTAGACTATGGAAGAGATCCTTTTATTTTAACCTTCCTTCCCCCTAGCTGCTTCTTAACATATCTTTCATTTGCCACAGACTTACCTTTCATCGTTAACGATCAGGCTCGAAGAGATGAGAGTGAAAAGACGTGATTCCGAACAATGGATGCATCATCGATCGCTTCCACATGATCTCAGACAACGTGTTCGTAGATATGACCAGTACAGGTGGTTGGAGACTCGAGGTGTGGATGAAGAAAGCTTGGTCCAGACCTTACCCAAGGATCTCAGAAGAGATATTAAGCGACATCTTTGTTTGGCTTTGGTGAGAAGGGTAAGTGCATCCATCTCTCAGGCTTGCTCTTTCTCTTTTCTCCTCTCCCATCTCACCGATTATGATCTAAAGGTTTTTTGGTCGTGACAGGTACCTTTGTTTGATAACATGGATGAACGACTGCTTGACGCTATATGTGAACGGCTAAAGCCCAGTTTATATACCGAACACACCTACATTGTCAGGGAAGGGGACCCTGTTGATGAGATGCTCTTCATCATACGTGGTCGTCTGGAGAGTGTTACCACAGATGGTGGTAGGTCTGGCTTTTTCAATCGGGGGTTATTGAAAGAAGCAGATTTTTGTGGCGAAGAACTTCTAACATGGGCACTTGATCCGAAATCTGGGTCTAGTCTTCCTTCTTCTACTAGGACTGTAAGAGCCTTAAGCGAGGTTGAAGCTTTTGCCCTTACTGCTGAAGAGCTAAAGTTTGTGGCAAGCCAGTTTAGACGTCTTCACAGCAGGGCAGTGCAACACACCTTCAGATTCTACTCGCAACAATGGAGAACGTGGGCCGCCTGCTTTATTCAAACTACATGGAGAAGATACTTGAAGAGAAAATATTCTGAGAGTCACCGAAGAGAAGAAGATGATGATGACGATGATGATGAAGAAACAGAACTAGAAGAGGAAGAAGAAGAAATGGGAGGTGGGAACGATTTTGGTGGAGCTTCCTCGAGTCTAGGAGCCACCATCTATGCATCTCGATTTGCTACGAATGCTCTCAGGGGTATCAGTAAGACTCGAGTGGGTAGTCGAAGCCTGAAGCTGCAAAAACCTCCAGAGCCTGATTTTGCTGAAGATAACCCTTAGCTTTGTACAAATGCCTTGTGACCTTTCTATCATATATTTTTTTGCACTAATCAACCAAAATAAAAAAAAACTCATCCTTAAAATAAGTAATAATGAAATATATTTTGGACGGTAAGTAACATCATCGTGTCTGCGGTTGTTTTTTTTCTGTATCTCAACGACAGTTATGTAAATCTTTGGGTGGGTTCAACAGTGTTGAATCTCAAGTTATTTAAGTGGGCTTAAATATTTTAATCTTTAAAATTATTACATATTTAAAGTTATGTAATATTTATAAAAGTTATTCAACATTTAAGTTACATAACTATCATAAAAATTAATAAGTATTTAAAGTTACATTCACATTATTTTATAAAAATAGTTTTATATTTCTTATTCAATATTTTAAACAAAAAATTCTAAAATATTTAAAGAAAAAAATTCTTAGTAAAAATAAAATACTTAAGAAATTTTTAAGTAACATAGTTTTATAAAAATTTTAATTATTTTAGGTTCATTCTATAAAATGAAATAATAATATAAAGTAACATAATTTTTTTTTTTTTAAATAAATTAAGTGCATAATTTTTACAAAAATTATTAAATATTTTCAGTTACATAGTTTTATAAGCAATAATAATTTTTTAAATGTTTAAAGTTACATAAATTTTTCAAAAATATTTTTATATTCAAATTATTAGATATTTATAACACTAAACATTTATAAACATTTATTATATTTACTGATAAAAATTTATCTAAATTATTTTAAATAACAAAAATTTAAATTTATTAAATATTTTGAATTATTAAAAGTTTTAAAAAAATTAAATTATATAATCTTTGTTAATATTATTAAATACTATAAGTTACACAATTTCTTTGAAAATTAAAAATTAAAAATTACATACTTTTGGGAGAATGGGCTTGGGCAGTAGTAATTGGGGAGGGTTGGGTTAGGGAGATTAGGCGGGGTTTGGAATAGAGGTGTTAAAGTGACCCGGGTTTGACAATGGTGACAAGTAGGGGTGGCCTTGAATTGAGTCAACTCGCGAGTAGCTTAGGCTCGGCTTGAGCTCGTTAATTACGAGTTCGAGCCGAACTCGAGCAAAAAAAAATGTTCGTTAAGTTTTTTCAGCCGAATTCGATGTCTTGAGAATTCGGCTCGTTGGCTAGTAAGCTGACTCATATATTTAATTTAATATTTTTTATTTAATATTTTATTACTATATACACCAAAATGTGAATGACCCAAATGCGAGCCCAAACGTCCATCAATCCAGTGATCGATCGTCGTGGGTAAGCTCAGTCGATTTCAAAGTCACTTGTCGCAGCCCATCGCCAGACCCATTCGCGTCGCTGCATCATCGATACAGTCGTCGCCCCAGTCAGCAATAGACCGCCGCGTCAGCACCAGTCAGCAGCCATGTCACTATGCCACTCAATTCAGTAATTAAGCGACCAAGTCTGGTCCCCAACGGTGGAAGCCAAGAAAAGACACCGAGATCCTCATTCGAGGGATCCAACAGATAACTCCCCGGTCTTCCCCCCATCTCAACAACAACAACAAAAAGGGGATCGCAATCCCCATTCCAAGGAAAGAACTCCAACAACTGGATAGAACCGGCTACAAATAGCCAGAAACATTTTGTCGCAGGGGTTCAAAAATCTTTGGTCGAGAAGTACTCTCGCACACAAAAGCTCTCTTGAGCCGAAGAAGTTAAGTGACTTGCAGTTAGGGGTGTAAACGGGTAATAAACGAAACGGGTAAGGGTTATTTCGTTACTCGTTTCGTTTACCCTACCCAGTATTCCGTTACCCGTTTAGCCCGAATCAAAACTAGCTATTCCGTCACCCGAATTTCTTACCTGATTACCCACGGGTAACCGGGTAATCGGGTAAATAAATGGATAATAATATTTTATTAATATCTTACCTATATAAATTTATAAAAAATATTAAAATTAAAATCATATAAAAACTACATCCAAATTCTTAAATTTATCTAAAAATAACTCATTGTACACCACATATATTATATAAAAATAACATCAATTACATTAAGTTTGGATGTAGTTAGAAAAATTAGGTTAATGTATCTAAGGGCATAAAGTTTAAAATATTTACCAAATTACCATCCGGGTAAACGGGTAATCGGGTAAGAAATATGCCTTACCCATATCCGTTTCGATTAAGAGGCGGGTAATCGGGTAATTTTTTAATCGGGTAACCGGGTAATCGAAATACAATAAGTTTATTCCTTATCCGTCTGATTACTATTCGGGTAAGCGGGTAATTGGGTAATCGGGTAAAACTGCCACCCTTGCAGTTCGTCGAGATTCAACAGTTCAACAGGAGTAGTTCGTCGAGATTCAACAGTTCAACAGGAGCAGTTCGTCGAGATTCAACAGTTCAACAGGAGCAAGTCTACACGTTCACCGGCAACGTCAACAACTTGATACACGTGAAACACAAATACTTCTATCCGACCGACCAAAGCCGTCACCGTTCGTGCACACTCGTTCCAGAACTCATTTCGACGTCAACTTGCCAGAAGCCGAAACTTAATCAATTCACACGGAGATCGAATCAGAGGAAGAATAGGAGATTGTACTCGCATTCTTTGATATTCAAATACAAATTGTAACACAAATATTCTGTCGTAAATCGAATTACTCTCTCGGTCACGCCCCTTCGCAGACCGGCGGATTTTCGGTGAAACAATTACATAAAAGGTCAGGCATTTATGACTTGCCTAGTTTGATGTAAATATTCTTTGAAAATACATTGTTTTGTTTAATATTTTATTATTTTTAAAAAGACAACTTTTGTTGCAGGTTCTTCTTTTTCCTCCGTCTCGACCCTCAATATTTTCTTTCTACAACACGGAAGTTTTTTTTACCTCCTTGTTTTTACGTGTTTTTTCTTACGAACTGTTCGAGCTCGAGTTCAATAGAATCACTTGAGCTCAAGCTCAAGCTCTGCTATGGGCTTGTGGCCGAACTCGAGCCCGAGCTCGAGTTCACCTTTTCTATACCGAGCCAAGCTCGAACATGCACACGTTCGGGCTTAGTTCAGCTCAAATCCACCCCTAATGACAAGGGAGAATTTGGGCTTTAGAAATAAGGGCGGACTTAGGCTTCAAAGATTGGGGAAGGCTTGGGCTTCAGGGGAGTGGTTTTGGGTGATTGGAGAATGGGTTTGTGAAATTTCGCACGAGTTTGGGCAAGGGTTATAGAGGCAAGTTTGGGCTAAGGAGATTGCGGTGGGCTTGGACTGGATTTATTAGTGCAAGCTTGGGCTTGAGATTCTAGTGAGCTTGGGCTTTAAACATTGGTGCGGGCAAGAGAGTATGAGGCGGGCTTGGGCCATGGTGATAGGCCAGGATTAGGCCTTGGTGTTGGGACGGGCTTGGGTCATGGAGACGGAGCAAACTTGGGCCTCAACAGCATGAACGGGCCTTCCTAGGCCATGGTGGCGAGGCGGGCTTTAGCCATGGAGAAGATGGAGGGCTTGGGCCTTGGTGTTGGCTGCAGGCATGGGTGACGGGCAGATAGGTGCCGTCTAAAGTGACAAGGATGATTTTGGTGGGCTTTAAATAATTTAATCCTCATAATTAAATTATTACATATTTAAAGTTATGCAATATTTATTAAAATTATTCAACAGTTTAAGTTACATATCTATCATATAAATTAATAAGTATTTTAAGTTACATTATTTTTATAAAAAATCTTTTTATATTTCTTATTCAATATTTTAAACTTAAAATTCTAAAATATTTTAAGTAAACAAATATTTTTATTGTAGACGCCAAAATGTGGTTGGCCCATCTACAGTGAGCCCAATCGCCCATTAGCCCATCGGTCGTGTCACTGCCACATCATTGGTTGCATCACTGCCACATCATCAGCCGCGTCACCACTACATCATTAGTCGTTTCACCGCCGAAGTCATCAACTGTCATGGCCACATCATCGGTCGCATCACATCCACATCATCGACTACATCACCACCATATCATCGACTACATCATCACCACATCATTGGCTACATCACTACTACATCATTGATCGCGTCACTGCTACTCGCGTGTCACCACCACATCATCAACCGCATCACCGCTACATCGTTAGTCGCATCACGGCCGAAGTCGTCGACATGTCAAAGCCACATCCTCACCACAACCACCTGATAGTCAACCAAGTTCCAAGACACTTCAAACTCCAATTGGCCAAGTTTGGCCGTTGCCCAGCAATGGAGCCTCAAAACCAAGTTCCAGGACACTTCAAACTCCAATTGGCCAAGTTTGGCCGTTGCCCAGCAATGGAGCCTCAAATAGCAAAAGTCTTCATCGACCTCCTCGGTCTGAGGATTGACGGAGAGAAATGAGAAAGTGTCACAATCTTCCTCTCCGTTCTCACTCTACTAGCAAAAGAAGATCAACCTCCTCTTTTTCGGGATTGACCTCCTACAAACAGCACTAGACCGGCTACAAATAGCCAGAAGTGCTACACTAAAAAGGTCGAAAATCATTCTCTCGAAAAGTAGAGGTATTCTTAATCAAAAAGTTTTAGCCTTTCTCAGTTCGTCGAAGCTCACACATTTCGTTTGCAGCAACTTTGTATGTTCACCAGTGACGTCAACATGCCTAAAAACACACGGAACACAAATCCTTTCGTCTGGCCGACTACAATTGTCATCATTCGTGCACACCCGCTCGAAGACTTGCAGCTCGTCGTCAACTCACTTAAGGCAATAACTTCGCCAAAAATACATGGAGATCGAATAAGAGGAAAACTAGAAGATCGTACTTGCAAAATTTCCCAATTTGCAACACAACTTATAAATCTCTATGTAACTTTGTCTAATTAATCAATCGGTCACACCGTTTTGCAGACTTGAGGTTTTTTCAGGAAACATTTATAAAAATAAAATACTTTAAGCTATTTTTATGGAACATAATTTTTCTACCATTTTTGGTTCAGTACCAACTAGTATGTTATTGACTATCAACTCGATTTTTTGGCCTATTCTAGTTCAATAAATTTAAGTTCTAAGGCATTTTTTCACAAAATAGGTCATCTATTATTTTTATAATGTTCACACAATATTTTAAAAATCGAAAAGAACTGGCATATCTTACAAAATTAAACCAGAATTGGAGGCTAATCCAATTCTTATTGACTCAACCAGGTTCACTATAATCATCACTATTTTTGCCATTTTTCTACCGAAATATTTAATGTATATATAAAATATAGAGTATATAATATACGATGGCTGAACCATTGGTCCAACACGATCTAATCGGGTTTGATAAAAAACCTGACTTACTACCGGTTTGATGGCCGGTTCGGTTTTAAACATTAGGTTCGTTATATAAATCATAATTTTCCCAAGGTGATCGCCTGATCGGGATCCGCCTTCCTGTGATCGGAATGACTCAAGAGGATTGAGTCACCGACGGGAGGCCAACTCAGTTGTCCTCGCCTGGTCAGAGTATTTATTTAACTCCCTTTGATCCGGAGAGCGAGCGTCGTGCTTTTCCTGAAACTCGGATCAGTAGATCTGAATTCTGAGCTCGTTGGAGTGGATTTTGTCTAAGCGGTCTGCGTGACTGACTGTGTAGTGGAATACTGGTCTGGGCTCGTCTCAATCGTCTGGCCTGCGCAACGCAACGGTCTTTAACCGTATCGTCCAATGAAAACGAAGCATTTGTTGTTTACTCGTTTCCCGCCAACCATTGGTACAACCAAAACATTTTTAAAGCAAAAGAGGGAGCAAAAGAGGGAGCAAAAGAGAGAACAGGAGCCGCAAAAGCGCAGCAGCACTTCGAGCTGGATCGGCCCTCCTCGTCCTGCACGAAAGCAAAAGACACCCCGAACGCCACCCTCCGTGGAGCTTTTTCTCATTCCTTACTTCCTACTCGGAAAAGCCGAAAGCTGAAAAAGCCCTGAAAGACAAGTAAAGAATCCTTCTCAATTAACACCAATATGATCACTCACTCCTTCCATACCGCTTCTCTGCTCTCCCGAGCAAGAAGCAGACGAAGAAAAAGAGAAAAATCGGGAAACTCTCGTTTGTTGTATAGCAGCACTACTCGAATTTTAGCTGCCAGAGATGGCAAGCAGCAGCGGGACGAAGGTCCCGCCGAACGATCCACCTCGGTCCTTCTCCCGGCGGATGACGAGGATGCCGACTTCCATAGATGCGCCTGAAGATGATCAAACAGTAGTTGATAGTGAGGTGGTCCCTTCCTCTCTAGCATCAATTGTTCCAATCCTTCGAGTCGCCAATTGGGTCGAACCCATGAATCCTCGCGTTGCCTATTTATGTAAGTAGATAGTTGTTTATCTACTGGTTTAAATTACTTTCCCGCATTAGTAGATTTATACCCTCACAACGAAGTGGTGCGAGATGGGGAAATGGATAAAGATGTAATCAGCCTTGTGAGCTTACAGATTACAGATAATTGCCTTTTAAAAATAAAAGGAAGAAAATATTTCACGACCCACAGGAGAAAATTTGTATAAGTCTATTTGTATGCAGAAACATCGTAATACTTTTGCCTTTTTTTGGCAGATGGTGATGAGTTCCATATTTTCGTCTCAGCTTATCTAACTTTATGGCTAGTGTTCCCTTTGGCCATTAACAAACCCAATATCTGAAAAATTACTGGAGAGTATACCATGCTAGTGATTTTTATTATAAACTAGTTGAAGCATTATAGTCCTATGGACTTTGAACCTGCTTGTCATGTTTCTAAAGAAAAAGGCTATGTAAATGTTATTTTAAAGCTTGAAAATGGTGAACTTGTACCTTGACTGATACTATTTCTTTTATCCATATGCTTTCATTTAGGCCGTTTTCTTGCATTTGAAAGGGCTCATAAGTTAGATTCAACATCAAAGGGCCGTGGTGTTCGTCAATTCAAAACGTATCTCTTGCGTAGGCTGGAGAAGGTATGACTCATGATGTTCGACTTTTGTTACCTACTACATGACTTCTTTCTAGCTTTTACACTGGGATGCAATATATGAGCTTTTGTACCACTTAATGCAAAATATTTGAGGCTTCAATGGTGACAGGAAGAATTAGAGACAAAGCCACAGCTTGCTAGGAGTGACTCAAGTGAAATCTTGAAATTCTATCAGAAATTCTATGAAGAGAACATCAAAGAGGGTCCTATTGAAAGGAAACCGTGAGCTCTTAACTCTTAGACCAAAACGCTATATGATACTTGTTTATTTATTTACTTTTTTGTTTTGTTTTTCAAAGATGTATTGTTTATGATCCTTTTTATTGCTAAATTTCTCTACAGGGAGGAGATAACCAAGAACTATCTCATTGCGTCCGTTCTATATGAAGTAGCAAAAACAGTGGCATCTCCAGAGAAACTTGTGGAGGTTCATTCTATAACTTAAGCATGAACATTAGAGATTTATCATATTCAGGCTCCCAACCTTTTTCAACTTATTTTGGCACCCAGTATCATGTAATTACCAGAAATTGAGCTGCATGTTTCATTTTCAGATTACACCATCTGCTAGAGAAGTTGAAAAAAAGAGGCAGCATTATCAAGTTTATAACATTCTACCCCTCCGTTCAACTGATGCTGCTCCCATAATGGAACTCCCTGAGGTAAGACGTATTTTAGTTTTTTTTTCTTCTTTCTTTTCTTGCTCCTTAATTATATCATCATTAAGAAATGTTCCACCTTTGAGAGAAATTACAGATCAAAGCAGCAGTGGATGCTTTACGGCGTGTGGATAACCTGCCCGAGCCCAGGATCCAGTCCACTGCTCCTAAAAGACAGGCAGCTGATGATCATGTAATGCATGATGATGATGGCAGATCCATCGATGACCTGCTCGACTGGCTTGGATTAGTCTTTGGTTTCCAGGTATACTCCGACTCCTTTAGAGCTGGATTCTGGTGTAGACTTCTTCAACATGAAGTGTATTAATTGATGATCTGAAATTTGTTTGAAGAAAGGAAATGTGGAAAATCAGAGAGAACATCTGATTTTGCTACTTGCAAACATTGACATTAGAAAAAAGCAGCACGAAAACTATGCACCGGTAATGTCTTTTTTCATTCTTTCACATCATGGTTCAGTTTGCTCTTAAACCATGTTTATAAATACGTTAAGATTAGATGAGCTAAACATTTCTGATTTTGTATTTTTATATGACAGCTTCTTGAGGATACTCTAATTGAATTAATGGAGAAGATTTTTAAGAACTATCGCTCGTGGTGTAACTATTTGCATCGTGAACCAAATCTGAAGTAAACTGTCTGACAGCCTGAGTTTGGATCTCCGGTTGATTTAGTGTTTTCCCTTCTGCTGTTCAAGCATTCTGATTCTTCATTTAATGGGTACCTATCATTTCAATTTCCAGGATCCCCCCAAACACTGACAGGCAACAGTTTGAACTTCTTTATATTGGACTTTATCTTCTTATATGGGGTGAAGCTTCGAACATTCGGTTCATGCCTGAGTGTCTGTGCTATATTTTTCATCATGTAAGAACAAATTTTCTATCTGAGTATTACGCGCTAACTCAAACACCTACCTGCATACCCATTAAAACAGTTTGCCTTTAGTTTGATCCATTTTCTCAGTAATTTATTATATGATCATTTGGCATCAAAATTGATGTACTTTTTCTTACTTTTTAATTTCAAAAGATGTCATTTGAGCTTCAAGGAATTGTAAACGGAAATGTACATTCCGTCAGTGGTGAACGGGTCCAAGCTGTACATCATGGTGAGGAAGCATTTCTAAAAGAAGTCGTGACACCTATATATCAGGTTATGCGAAAGGTAGACATCCTTTTTGTGATGTGCTGTTCTCATTGCATCTTGTCAGTTTCATTGATTACCATTACCTTTTTCCTGAAAAGGAAGCTCAAAGAAACAGAGGTGGCACTGCTAGCCATTCCAAGTGGAGAAATTATGATGATCTAAATGAATACTTTTGGTAAGAATTAATCCAGAAGACACTTAAAGCTAAAGCATTTGGTTCAGTATGGAATTACTAACTTTTGATCTTCATTGTGTTGACCTAGACTGGTGCTTTGACATTTTTCTGCAGGTCAAAAAGGTGTTTTAAATTAGAGTGGCCCATGAACAAGGATGCTGATTTTTTCATCCATTCAGAGGAGAAACGTTCTAAATATGAGGTTACCATTTTTCCTCAGAATTTTTAAACACATAAGACCTGTGAGATTGCGGATGCTCTAAGTGGCAATATTTTGGCATTAGTGCCAGTTCCGTTGAAATCAAGAGATATCTTGTTTCCTTATATGGACCTCATATTTCGCAGCGGCATGATCAAATTGTTAGTGGAAAAAGAAAGCCCAAAACAAATTTTGTTGAAGTTCGGACGTTTTGGCATCTTTTTAGGAGTTTCGACAGGATGTGGATTTTCTTTATTTTGGCCTTGCAGGTACTGAAAGAAAAATTCAAGCTGATCTAACTTTACTTCTGGTGGATAGCATTTTAACTTTGTTTTTGATTTTGTAGGCTATGGCAATTGTTGCATGGAGCTCATCAGGATCTATTGCGGGCTTCTTTGACCCAGATGTGTTTAAATCAGTTTTAAGCATCTTTGTCACTTACCCACTGCTAAATTTCATACAAGGTACAATGTCTGAACCAAGACTTTCATAAGGGTGGTGTCTGTACCTCATCAAATAACTAGTCAAAATTTGAAACTACTTTCCAGTTAGGAAGTTCAGGTTTTTTCTCAAGTCTAACTATAGTGGGTTTACTCTAATACTCTACTACTCTCTCCTAAACAACTAACCTAAGATGAGGCTCACACGTCCATCTATAGTTTGGTGGTTGTGTTTACCTAGCAACACTTCTCTTCATATCCAGGTGTGGCTCTGGACATGTAGAGCATAGAGACCCGGTCCGCAAAGACTAAACACTTAAACCAACAGAACACCTGCATGGGCCTGCAGTGGCCCTTATACCAAATTATTGGACAAAAGTTGGCATTCTGGTGGTTGTAAATCTTGATGTATTTCCATGTAACACAAAAGTATGAAGATCTTAGAAATGGAACTGATGGAGGTTTTATGCACTGGAAGTTATTCTCTGTTGCTTCTTGTTTTCTCTGAGTCAATTCTAACTGGTGCAGCTGGCCTGGATATGATTCTTAGCTTTAAAGCTTGGGGAAGCATGGAATATACGCAAATAGTTCGGTATATATTGAAGTTTGCAGTTGCAGCTGTTTGGTTAGTAGTCCTCCCAATTGGTTATTCAAGTTCCCTGCAGAACCCTACAGGAGTTGTAAGGTTTTTTAGTGACTGGGTTGGCAACTGGGAAAATCGATCACTATTCAGCTTTGCCATTGCACTTTACATGTTGCCCAACATATTGGCTGCCTTTCTTTTTCTGTTCCCTCTTCTGCGGAGACACATGGAGCGCTCAAACTGGAGAATTGTTGTCCTTTTTATGTGGTGGGCTCAGGCAAGCATTTCTTGTCTTGGTACCTTTGAAACAAAAGAATGTATGCTAAAGTGAAGTTTCCTCACCTTTGTTTGCTTGATTTGCAGCCAAAGTTGTTCATTGGAAGGGGGATGCATGAAAATATTATCTCACTTTTCAAGTAACAGAACATATACTAATATCACTTTGTTATCTGAAAGTTCAATGACTTGTGTTACTAGATTTTTATGTCAACTGCTTTGTCTCTTTCAGGTATACATTCTTTTGGACCCTCCTTCTGATTAGTAAGCTGGCTTTCAGTTATTATGTTGAGGTATTCTTGGACTACTTTTTTTGCGTCTAACTAATTGGTAGTGTTGGCAAGTTCATGTTGGACACCACTGTTTAGATATCAATATTCATTGATTTTTTATACAATTTTCCATATGCTGTTATAAGAAACCAAAATTCGATCCTTATCCACATCCTCTGCATATCTCTTTGCATATTTCTTGTAACAGATACTGCCTTTGATTGGACCAACAAAGGTGATCATGACACTGTCAATCAGTAACTATGAATGGCATGAATTTTTCCCTAGATGTAAGATCTTTCTTATCCTATTGATTCTTTTTCTTGGTGTAATTTCCGGAACTTGATCTTATGAATTTACTGAAAATGATGCAGCAAAATATAACATTGGAGTTATTATCTCCATATGGGCTCCGATTATCCTTGTAAGCTGTTTTCTGATACTTTTTTTCTGTCAGAATCTGAAGTCTTCTGCTGAAGCTTCTAATAGATATATATTTATTGGAAATAGGTATATTTCATGGATGCTCAAATATGGTACGCTATCTTCTCAACTATCTATGGAGGTATTAATGGAGCCTTTCGCCGTTTGGGGGAGGTCAGTATCCTGTGAACCTCTTTTGCATTTTCTTTCAAGATAATTTATCCCCGTGGAATTGGATGAGCCTATTGTATGTTAATGTGCTTAAAAAATTTTGGATGACACCTAAGTTCATCTTCGGAGAATAAGGGAAAAGAAATGAACTGTTTAGGCAGTAGTTAAGTTGTCCAATAAAGAGAAATGAAAAGTCAGTTCTGATACTTACGGCGAACTAACATATGTATTCTCTCTTTCCATAGATACGAACACTTGGAATGTTACGTTCCAGGTTTGAATCAGTGCCAATAGCTTTTACTGAACGGCTGGTACCATTGTCAGGAGATGAACCTAAAAAGAATCAATCGGTAATTATTCTGTTCTTGTGTTTATTTTTGTTATTCTGTTTTCAGAAAAAAGGGATTCACACCTTCTCAAGGTCCTGAAGTTTGCAATTATGGTACAATTTCATGAAGCAGACGTACGACATAACTCGAAATGACACGTAGACACAATAATTGTGCTGGGTTCATGCTTTAAGATAATTATATTTGCTAAAATCATATGCTTTAATGCAGGAAGATGAACGAAAGAATATTGCTAAGTTCTCACAGGTGTGGAATGAGTTCATCAGTAGTGTGCGGGAAGAGGACTTGATCAGCAATGAGTAAATTTTACTTTTGAGTTCCTTTTGAGCCATAACCAGGTGGTTTTGTTTTATAGTTATTGATTCCTCTTTATGCCCAGGGAGATGGATCTGCTGTTGGTACCATACGCATCGGGTGATATATCTGTTGTACAGTGGCCTCCTTTTCTTCTTGCTAGTAAGGTTGAGATCTTATACCTTCTAAGATTCTTCTAGTACAACCAGTTTCATTTATGTGGCACTTTACCAAATAGAGTGTTACTTTTCACAGATACCAATAGCTCTTGACATGGCAAAGGACTTCAAGAGGAAAGATGATGCTGAGTTATTTAAAAAGATCAAGAATGATGACTACATGTATTCTGCTGTTTTAGAATGTTACGAAACATTGAGAGATATACTTGTTGGTCTGTTGCGAGATGAGGGTGATAAAAGGTAAGAAAGTATTGGCACAAATGGCTACAAATGGTTATTACTTTACGTTAGAAAGTCTTGCTTTTATAGTCTTTTATTACTTTACATTGTATTAGGGCAGAACTTGGCTACAAATGGTTCTGTAGTGACACGAAATCCTTCCATAACGAAATTGTGCTTTGTGATACTTCCAGTGTGATTGATCAAATATATGCAGAGGTACATAACAGCATAAAACAAAGGACGTTTCTGATTGACTTCCGAACAAGCGAGCTGCCTCAACTTAATAACAAGTTAGAGAGACTTTTGTTCATTTTGGTAATTTCATTGCCTCTGTTTTGTCTTAATTTGTCTGTCTGACTTACCATCCCAGTTTTTAATGGGTTGCTTATGTTGACAGAAAAGTGATCATGATGATATTGACCAGTATAAGTCACAAATAATCAATGTCCTTCAGGATATTATAGAAATCGTCACACAGGATGTTATGGTCAATGGGAAGGGGTAAGATGCACTTTTTTGAGCTCTTCTTACAAAATTAGCCTCCCAACTCCCACTTGTAACAAACTCCTTTTTTCATTCTAGAATTTTGGAAAAATCTCACCATCATGGGGCAAAGCGTTCTGTCGAAGCAAATCCAGAGTTTTCTAACTTAAATCTTGACCTAATGCTCGTAAGATCTTGGAGGGAAAAGGTAGTTTCATTCTCAATACTAGGAGTCAAATGATTGTGTTTTGTCATATATGTGGTAGCCTTTTACTGACAATATTCTACCAGGTTGTTCGGCTACACTTGCTCTTAACTGTGAAAGAATCTGCAATAAATGTTCCTATGAATTTGGAAGCTCGTCGTCGCATTACGTTCTTCACAAACTCTTTGTTTATGAGTATGCCAAATGCTCCAAAAATCCGAAATATGTTACCCTTCAGGTTTGTTGTTGTTTTAGCATATACCATTTTTTTCTCTTTTATGTATTCTAACAAAAGAGTTGATTCTGGACTACTTTGTTCTATTAAACTTTGAATTATGAGAAATGTTATCACGCTAGAGGAAGAGTGCTATAAGAAATACATGGCATAAAAAAAAGAAGTTGTTGCAAGAGAAACAAACAAAACAAAACAGCAAGGAATCTGTGATGATGAAGGCCCCGAAACCCAAGTTTAGCTGTTACTAACTTTTTCTCTTCTCCTTTGAATCTTTTAGCGTGTTGACTCCATACTACAAGGAGGATGTCCTCTATTCTGATGACGAGCTTAACAAGGAAAATGAGGATGGAATATCAACTTTGTTTTATCTGCAAAAGATATATCCTGGTAATGAATATTTTTGTATTCAATCTGATTCATTTTCTGTAGTTGTCCTCTAGGAGTACCTCCTATAATTCTTAAAAAAGAAAAAGTACATCTGATGCTTATTTTTGGTACTTGGAAACTAGATGAGTGGAATAATTTCCTCGAAAGAATGAAGCCATTCAAAGATGAAGCTTATATCAAAGAAAACATTCGCTTTTGGGTATCTTATAGAGGGCAGACACTTGTAAGAACAGGTTAGCACATTCTCGTGGTGGTTACAATTCATTATCTTAACTTCTGCTGACTTGATTTGTCTTGCATTTATCAGTTAGAGGGATGATGTATTACAGACAGGCTTTAGAACTTCAGTGCTTTCTTGACATGGCTGAAGATAAGGGTAAGACATCTTGTTGTCAGTTCAGTAATTTTAAAATAAGAAAGCTGTATGGAAATTCTTCGTACTGAATTCTCTCATCTGCTCACATATGTGTGTTATTTTTTGCAGCTATTTTTGTTGGCATCAGGACCACTGTATCTGATGATAATCATCAAGACTCCTGGGCTCCAGATGCCCGTTCTCAAGCAGTAGCTGATATCAAATTCACCTATGTTGTTTCCTGCCAGGTCTATGGAGCACAAAAGAAATCTAGTGTTGCTCGAGATCGGAGTTGCTACCAAAACATTCTCAATCTTATGTTAAAGTAATTGAAACTAATGAATTCTGTTGCTTTCTCGATGGAGTAGGTCTGGTCTTTTATGAAGAGTTAATTTACAGGTACAAATCTCTGCGGGTTGCTTATATCGATGAGAGAGAGGAGGAGGTTGCGGAAGGAAAAACTGAAAAGGTTTATTACTCTGTTTTAGTCAAGGGCGGTGACAAATTAGATGAGGTACTAATTTAAGCATCCTATTGTAATCTTATGCTTATTTGCTTTCTTGTGGGGGATCGCAGAAGTTCTTCTCCCACATTCCTGCATTTCATTCATATAAAATCATATTTCTTTTTTTTTCCAATAATCTCTCTTTTTCCTTAAAAATAATGTCTCGATTGAATAAATGCTCTGAAGATAATACCTATTACATTTTTTTTATTCAGTCCTCAACATCTATTGGTAATATGAAGAGATAAACTGTGTCCCACAATCCTTTAATTGAGTAACTATTGTTTTTTTAGGAAATTTACCGAATCAAACTCCCAGGCCCACCAACTGCCATTGGGGAAGGAAAGCCTGAAAATCAAAATCATGCAATCATTTTCACCCGTGGGGAAGCACTTCAAACCATAGACATGAATCAGGTAATCAATTTGATAGGACCATTTAGATTCATGTTTATGCATCATGTTACTTACAGTTCATCCTTCAGGATAATTATCTTGAAGAAGCTTTCAAGATGAGAAATGTGCTGCAAGAATTTCTAAAGTCTCGTCATGGACGAAAGCCTACGATATTGGGTCTTAGAGAGCATATTTTCACTGGAAGGTTAGTTTACTGCATACTCCTGGAAATCTCAAATTAAAATGCATTAGGTGGAGTATGTAACTATCCTTTCTTTATTCTCATTCTTTCTGATTTTCTGAATTTTTAATTTTCCAGTGTGTCATCCCTTGCTTGGTTTATGTCCAATCAAGAAATGAGTTTTGTTACTATTGGGCAAAGAATTCTTGCAGACCCTCTCAAGTAAGGATATCTTCCTGCTCATATGAAGAAATTTGCATACACCTAGAGAATTAAGTTCATCACAATGACTATTGAACAAGAAGCAAGCTTTCATTGGGACATGTTTTGAACATCAGAGTTTTTCTTGAACTTTGTAGGGTCCGTTTCCATTATGGCCATCCTGATATATTTGATAGGATCTTTCATATAACAAGAGGTGGCATAAGCAAAGCATCAAAAATTATCAATTTGAGTGAGGATATTTTTTCAGGTAAATAAATATCAAGTGAATTGTGCAACTACCACCATGTTCAGAATGTTACTGATGTGGATTGATGTAGGTTTTAATTCAACTTTACGCGGAGGAAATGTTACCCATCATGAATACATGCAAGTAGGAAAAGGACGTGATGTGGGTATGAACCAAATATCACAGTTTGAGGCTAAGGTAGCAAATGGAAATGGAGAGCAAACTCTTAGTCGTGATGTTTATCGACTCGGCCGACGGTTTGACTTCTATAGAATGTTGTCCTTCTACTTCACTACTGTTGGTTTCTACTTTAGCAGCTTGGTATGAACTTCCATGCATTTGAAAAGCATTACATTACAAGGCTGATCCCATGACAATGTCATACTTAATTTATTATTCTTTTCATTTTTCCAGGCCACAGTTTTTACAGTTTATATATTTCTTTATGGTCGTCTATATTTGGTTTTGAGTGGACTTGAAAGGGCCATTTTGGATGATCCAAATATCCACCAAAGTAAATCTCTTGAAGCGGCTTTGGCATCTCAGGCAGTGTTTCAACTTGGTTTGTTGTTGGTGCTCCCTATGGTAATGGAAATTGGCCTAGAAAGAGGGTTTCGCACTGCAATAGGAGATTTTATTATCATGCAGCTGCAACTGGCTTCTGTTTTCTTCACATTTCAGCTTGGGACAAAAGCACACTACTTTGGGAGAACTATACTTCATGGTGGTTCAAAGTACCGAGCTACAGGTCGAGGATTTGTGGTTTTCCATGCAAAGTTTGGTGACAACTATAGGATGTATTCACGTAGTCACTTCGTAAAGGGTTTGGAGTTGATGATACTTTTGGTAGTCTACGAAGTCTATGGTCACTCGTATAGAAGTTCACATGTCTACCTGTTTGTCACCTGGTCAATGTGGTTTTTGGTGGCCTCGTGGCTATTTGCTCCATTTGTTTTCAATCCTTCTGGATTCGAGTGGCAGAAGACTGTAGATGATTGGACAGACTGGAAGAGATGGATGGGTAACCGCGGTGGGATTGGTATTCAACCAGATAGAAGTTGGGAATCTTGGTGGGATGGGGAACAAGAACACCTCAAGTATACAGATGTTCGTGGCCGGATGCTTGAGATACTTCTGGCTTTGCGTTTCCTTATCTATCAGTATGGCATTGTTTACCACCTCAATATATCTCATCGTAGCAAGAGTTTGCTGGTAATTTGATGCTCTTTAAACTTCTTTATGTGCTTTATTTTACTACCTTTTGACATTTCCCTTTGGTAGCTTATGCAGTACCACTAATATGTCATTTTCGTTTTTCTTAGGTGTATGGATTGTCATGGCTAGTAATGGTCACCGTCCTTTTAGTCCTCAAGGTACATATCTGACCTTTCTTTGATAGTCATGCTTGATAGGGGAGAATTTGAACCGACATGCAATGCTCTAGTACATTTCTGTCTTGGAAAGTTATCTGACAAGCTTGTCTTGCTTGCTTCTTCCAGATGGTTTCAATGGGCCGGCGGAGGTTTGGTACAGATTTTCAACTAATGTTCAGAATACTCAAAGGGCTTCTCTTTCTAGGTTTCATTTCGGTCATGACTGTTTTATTTGTGGTCTGTGGCCTAACGATATTGGATGTCTTTGCTAGTATTCTCGGTTTCCTGCCCACAGGTTGGGCCCTTCTTCTTGTAAGTGGAAACGACTTCAAAGGTTACAAGTTTCTGAAAAGCTCTCAGTCTGCTGCGTTTGAATCTTAGCTTATTGATGTAATCTGTCTCTTTGTCATGCAGATTGGGCAGGCTTGTAGGCCCCTTCTGAAAGCCGTGGGATTCTGGGACTCCATAAAAGAGCTAGCAAGAGCATATGAGTATGTCATGGGGCTCCTCCTATTCACGCCTATAGTTGTGTTATCATGGTTTCCGTTCATCTCAGAGTTTCAGAGTCGGTTGCTCTTCAATCAAGCATTCAGTAGAGGTCTGCAGATATCCAGGATTCTAGCCGGCAGGAAAGATAAGTCAGCCAGTTGAAATTTAGAGGCATTGATTGTTTTTAGTTCTTGCAGAATTATAGCATTCTTTCAATAGCAAATTGTAACAATCAGTGAAGCTGTACACTTTCATTTGTTGATTTTTCAATAGTAAAACTGTAGTATATGCAGCTCAACCTAGATTATCTGTATGTAGTAGAATGTCACCTGAAAAAGAAAATGGAAGGTTACATTTAACTCTAAACTTGATGACAAATATTTTAAAATTAAAACATTTTCAGGGAAAGAAAAACAGATACAAGTTGAATACTATTGATGAGTCACTTACAAATTCTAGCGCCCAGTGCTAGCCCCAGCATATCTGCAATGGCGTGAGTTGTCTTTCTCTTCGTAAGAAACCCTCGTTGAGTCTGTAATTAGGTGTATTGATATTGCTCCCATAACCTATAGTTTTATACTCTACATAAACTTTTCGGTAATTTCTTCAACTTCCTTTCCTAAAATGATATTTCTTTAATCTTTGTATGGAAGTTCCCTTGCAAATGATTCCTTTTGTGGAGTAACTTACTCAAACCTGTTGACCCCTGGTTTATAAAACAGAATCTCAAAAAGTACTATTAAATCTGGCAAACCTAGGCGGCTCATATGGTTCAACCTTCGAATCAGATAAATCTGACCCTGTCCGGTCCGTCAATTAAAAAAGTATCAGACTGTCTGGGGATATATTATTCCTTTCAATTTTTATTTTTTTTTAACCAAATTTATCATCATTTTGACCAACCCAGTTGAACATTATTAATCCAACCTGATCAATTTTCTGGTCAATGGCTAAATCAGGTTTTTAACCCCCACTCAAAAGGATTTCACCAAAAATCAAAACCATCGAATATAGATGATTTCCACAAAAATGGACAAAACTATGCTACAATTCTTACACGGGAAACCCTTCTCTCAATAGGATTAATTCTGAGTCTTCAAAACTGCACATGTATGTCAAAAAGGAACCGATTACCACCATCAAATCAAACGCGACTGTTCCCCTAGTCTTCAGACATTTTCGGTTGCATCGGTGTGCGCAGTTTCCTTTGAGGTCCCTGTGCGAGAAGCTTTTTCAGCTGCTAACCTTTCTTCCAAAGCCCGCGCCCCTCGTTCTCTGCACATAGAAATAGAGCGTATCTGTGATATAATTGATCAGAATTCCTCTAGGCTAAGATTTCACCGAGTGATCCATGTTATTTTGCTGTATTGTTGATTGCCGTGACCCTACCAACAAAGTTTCTTTTCAGAAGCACACAGTGCTTTGAGCTTTGAGAGAACCGTTATCACACTTGCTTGCTTCCGTACATTCCTTACCACAGAATAATTACTTTGGTACTTTCCAAGTCACCAAATAATTTAAAACACAGTAGAACATCAAGAGCCCACAACAAGAGTCCATACTGAAATATAATTCCAGTTGAGTAAAATATTACCTCCTCCTAGATGCCTCGATGGGATCAGATCCAGGTAAAGATGTACCCCCCAAACTGCGACCCTCAGCTTCACTGGAAACATCAGACCTTCGACAAAACATCCTATGAAAGAGTGTAGCAACTGGATCCAGAACAGGCCTGTAAAACACAGAATGAGCAGACATGCACAACAAACATAATAATTACTTGTACATACTAAGCTATACTATTTGAAAAGAGGCCATCCCAGTTACCTAAAGAACTCAGGGAAGAAAGAGGAGAATGAAAACTCATCACTTGGATCTCCTCTAAGGTGTGTTTCTGGTCTATTTTGAAAATATCTCAGATAAATCCAACCCATGTAAGTTCCAAAAATTACATTTGGAAGGTATGTCACTGGATCTGGTGCAAGAAAGCTCACAACTACCGAAGCCAATACAACTAGCGAAGGAATCCACTATGAATGCAGCAAAAACAACAAAAGTCAGTCAGGTTTTGCAGAACAGCAACAGAAAATAGTTCTGGTTTCCTAAGAAGACAGTATCATACAAAATTAATATAAGTACTTTGATACCTTCGCTTTTATTTTCAACACACCCAACTCCTGATCAGGTGTAATTTGCTTAATGCCTACAAGGAATCCTGACAGGACCCCATGGAAGCCAGAAAGAGGCGTATACCTAACAAAACAGAAAACCGAACCAAATCAGGGATAAATTTTGTCACCTTATAGAACTCTAAAGGTGCTACGAAAAAGGTCTTAGATATTGAAATTGAGCAATTGTGGCTCTTAACATGTTTTGGTAGATTCCTCTCAGGTCGGAGAATAAACGGCTTTAATAACTGCTCAACAAATTTCAAACTCATTGAAGGTTTTCAGCCACCCCTGTTATGAAATGACAAACTTTCTCTAGGCACAAAAACTCACAAAGGTTCCCAAAAAGTCTAATGAATCATTAAAGGCAAGATATCAGACAGTTTGAAATAAGTAGCCTTTCAAAACAAAGATGTAGTCCACAATGTTCAGCTACCAATGACCAAATACATGCTGGCAAATATGCCTACAAAACATATCCAAGATGGCAACCTACACTTGTAGAAGTATTGGAATATCTAAACCCTGCACTAATGTACGGGACAGAAGAAGTACAATTCACAACTAAAACTGGAAAGAACTGATAATTTAATGGACCTACTTCTACACAAAAAAAACCAATATTTTCATGAGCAAAGCAAATACTTACAGGAAACTTTCCAGCCTTGTTATGTAGTACAAGGCTATAGCTGTGATGAATATGCAAACAGAAGTTAAAAAGTTGACTACAAGGATGAACTTGAAGAACTCTTTGGAACCCCATATTGGTTCTAGCAATCTCCCGATAAAAAGAAGACCAATAACACTCACAACCACCTAAGGAAAAGAGTTGAAATTAGACTATCGGGATTAGGGATTATTTAACTGTCACCAATATTGTGCCAATGCAGCAACAGGACGATTGAAAAACCAGCAAACCACTGTAGGCACTGAAAAATGAACAGCATACCTCCAAGAGTGATTGTTCAATATATCCAGCTGTTATGAGGTTCCATGCAAACGGTATTGTCCTACGACATCAAATCACAAAATGAAGTTTCACAACATAATTAAACTTGCTACATGATAAATCATAATCAACAATGAAACAGCACAAAATGAACATAAAAATACCATTTCACATCAAAAGCAGTTTACGTTGTTGTTGCGGCACTCTCAGGAGTTCTATAAAGAACCATAACAATTCAGTTGCCTTAATATATCAAAAGACATAGCAGGTACTATGGACCCCCTTCACTTTTGTCCCCGGTGTTTTTGGAAGGAATAATCTGGTTGTCTCAATAATGCAGTAACTTATGACAAAGTCCACGAAAAAAAATGCTTACGACTTCCCTCCTTACTAAGAAAGAATTTTGGTACTTTACGTATACATTGTAAAAGAACTGGACTGCTGCTGATTCGCACACTTCTCGGAAGCATCACATGTTCAACTGTCAATAGTCCTTGGAATGCTGGCAACTATGGCCTCTTCCATGACTTGCAGGTGATGGCAGCCTCTTTGATGACTTGCCGGCTATGGTAGCCTCTTAGATGACTTGCCGGCTATGGTAGCCTCTTAGATGACTTGCCAGCTATGGTAGCCTCTTCCATGACTTGCTACTATGGCAGCCTCTTCAATGACTTGCCACCTATGGTAGCCTCTTCCATGAATTGCTGCCTATGGTAGCCTCTTCCATGAATTGCCACCTATGGTGGCCTCCTCCACGACTTTCTGCCTATGGTAGCCTCTTCCATGACTTGCCGGCTATGGCAACCTCTTCCATGACTTGCCGGCTATGGCAGCCTCTTCCATGACTTGCTGGCTATGGTAGCCTCTTCCATGACTTGCTGGCTATGGTAGCCTCTTCCATGACTTGCTGGCTATGGTAGCTTCTTCCATGACTTGATGGCTATGGCAACCTCTTCCATGACTTGCTGGCTATGGTAGCCTGTGCAATGCTATGCTGGCTATAACAGACTCTTCCAAGGCATGCTGCCTACCGTAGCCTTGTCAATGACACTCGTTAAACTAATGCCCTCCTTGTAGTATTCAGTTAACCCGAGGCCCCTCACTCAGCAGTACTCTCTTCCCAACAGGAAAGAAGTAATTACCTAGCCATATCCCTTTCCAACACTTGGATTCACATTATCAAGATCAGAATATGGCTAATGATATCCTTGCTAAAAGAGTAGTCTCCACCCAACTACCCCAGATAGTTGTTCGAAGTAAGTTATTAATCATTTAGATGACTCTTTGATTGTGTTTATTATCTTCTCTCATGGAATATGTCTCCATTATGTCATATCTCTTTTCTCTGCGCTTCAACTATCCCTTCCTCTTCTCTCAATAAAATTTCTCTCCATTCCAACAAAAGCAAAAAAGTTCCTGTCTGCAAACATCTGAACTGGAGTTTGCTATAACCTGGTGGGCGGGTTTGTATCTTGAAGAAGCATTTGAAAGAATCAAACATAATCCGTTTTTAACTGTCAGTATGACATTTGATAAAAAAACCTTATCAGAAAATAAACCATACAACCAAGCACCAACGATGCCAGATTCAAATGAATTGAACCACGAACAAGCTACATGGTGGTCTAAAAGAATATAAGTAACATACTTTACTAGCCATGAAAGTCAAACAGAACAACTCATCTTATATTGTGGATCAACAGTGTATATAACAACAAAATACATTACTTAAAATCCAATAAATACGAAAGAAATCATGCACGGGAGTTTGATAACCATAAACGCAAAGTCTGGCACTAGGACTTATAGAGTCTAATGAACCAAAAGAGCAGCTCTAATGCGATTTTGGCAAGAGCTTTTAACTGAAAGAGACTCTTTTTATGACAGACAGAATAGCATACCTTGCAGGTATAAGCGCCAAATAAGAAAGAGCAGGGGGGAAAAACTGGCAAACCGCATACCCTCCCACAAGAACTACAGCAAGGCCTTTGCAAAGCCTAGTAAATCCTAAACCGCTTCCCTGCCAATAAAAAGATAAAACCACTATGAGATGCTTCTAGCCAAGAACATCAAAAGCAAATCAAAATGCAACTCGATAGCACATCATTCTGGGCATTCCACAACTTGACCATTTCATGTATAAGTAGAACGAAAAAGCAAGAGAATTCGTTGATTGATAACTTGGCTTGTATATTACGAACAACTATTTGGAAGCACAGGATTACAAGGAAACAATATTTGCAAGAACAATCCAAAATGTAGCACGAAACGCAAGCAATATCCAGAAACCGCAGAAGAAGATAAATAAAGGACAGATCAACCAATTTACAGTCCATAAACAAATAAGAAGAGATATTCTTTTTTTCGCGAAAAAAAATTATGGCGAAGAGAGAAGCATCAAAATCTAGAGGAAATTCGGAGGAAATAAGCTAGATCAGTGACCCTGGAGCAAATGACGAGTAGAACGGAAATAAGGCGTCTGGATCTAATCAAAACCCTTGGATGAGAGGAAATTCACATGTTCGTTCAAAGGAAAACAAGAAAGATCTCGCTCAGCAAGTACTTGAGTACTCATTGCAAAGACTTGTCACTAGAACAAGCTCCGGGGGCCAGAGATTAAAACTTCCCGAGATTTTGTCACTAGAACAAAGAACGGACCCAGTAGATCATAGATTCGCCGTCAACCTGGTTCGTATCACCAACATGAACGCACGTATGGTAAACGGAACGGAAATGGAATCAGCTTATTCCATATACAATTACCCGATTACCCGGTTAGTAAAGGTATATTGGTAATTTTACTACTCAAATAGATAATCCGTGATTATTTTTATATTATGAATTGATTAATATTCAGGTAATTAATTAGAAGATTTAGATAAAATACGTTAAGTTTTTTATTGTTTAAGTGTGTATTATTTTTTTAGTTTTTTTCATATTTTTTTTCGAATTTTTCTAATTTTTCATATTTATTTAATATATAATTATAAAGATATACAGGTTCTCAAGCTTTAAAAAAGTCTACTGGAGTTGTATTCCTAGAGCTGCAAATTCTCTTTTGCTAAAGATATGGTCAGGATACAATCTAGTTCTTAAGGCCCTTAAGCTTTGTATTTTGATCAGTAGTAAATGAGAATGACTCAGCCTGGATTTGAAGTGCACCAGACAGTTCTCCATAAAAGGGGGGAATGCCCTCAAGACTAATCATTTGAAACAGAGTACAACAATTTTCAACTAAACAGTGCAATTGAACTGGGTCTAATCAAACCTAGGACATGGACCAGACAAGGTTAGCAAAAGTAAATCCTCAAGACTCTTAGCCTGGGAATTTCTGGACAGAGTCGGATTGAGATAAAATCCCCCCTAGCTCTTGCCCAATCAAATCTGCATTGATTACCTTGCCTTTCCAACTTTCCAACTTAAAGGTTGCTGGTATTCCAATCATATATAGTTGGGACTTCTACATGCATAAAAAACCTTTGAGAAGGCCAAGCTTTTGAGGCTCTTTTGAACTGGAGAAGGCACCATCATTTGGAAATGGTCAGAAGATGGCATGTTCTTGCTATCACCATTCTGCAGAGATGTCCAACATCGCGACCTTATTCCTGCCAAAACATGGAAAATCTTCAACAAGCTATAGTCAAAGAATAAATTCCTCATTTCCAATTACGTGGACAAGAAAGAAACTGCATGCAAGCAACTCCTTCACAAGCTTTGTAACGATCCCAATGAGACAGTTGATTATCTTCTCAATCTCTGCCCCTTCACTAACAGAATCTGGAACCAAACTTATAAAATCTACTCCAATACTCTCTGCTGCACTGCCTTCATATTGAGAAGATCATTTGCATCACCCCTTCGTATTAATCGGACTCTCTACTGAGGCACCTCTGTAAATATCTACAAGGTTCGATAAAGAGTTCAATATACTCCAAATAGCATATAGAGAAATAGCTGAACAGGTATATAATACATCACAAGCTATTAGAGATTACAGTTTACGGAGCAAGAGAATGGAAATGAATTGAGAAACCAGAAAACCTCTGGATTTTGGGCAACAGATTTTGTAGATTTATCAGATGGAACAGAAAAATCAGCTAAAATTCAACATTGAAATAAAAAAAAACTATTTAAAATTATTGGGTATTATAGGAATTTGGTTAATGTTCTGAATGCTTTGACCTAAGGCGCCGTTAAAAATAGGTCGCCTGCGAGGCGCGATCGCACGTAAGATTTCTCAAGAAAAAAAAAGAAAAAAACGAGCTCTCTTCGTCAGTGGCTATGGCTGGCGCAATCAAGAGGCTCTCCATCAATCCCGTCCTCCCGCCCGGACCCAAGCTGAAACCCTCGTTTATGTCTTCCAGAATCGTTGCGTGTTCCACGACCAGAACCCAAAGACCCAAATCGAGCATCGGCACCGACGAACTGAGAACGGAACTTCTCCAACTTCAAGCTGAAGCAGACAATACCAGAGCCAAAGGTTTGAATTGTTTGGAAACCAATATCGCCTCTCCAAAATTAATTTCCGTCTCTTCTCTCTGATTTATGAACCTTTCTTCTATGCGTCCACAATTTTCTTCACAATTGAATCGTATGTTGGTAGTGTGCCTTTATTTACGGAAGGGCAAATCAGTGAGACGTTACTATGCTTTTCGAAAATGTTGAGGAATCGTAATTGCAATGACGATTTTAAGTCTGTCTTGGTGCAGCAAACAATGCAAGATTGAGGCTAATGAGATTGTCGGAGGCAGCGGAGAATCTACGCAGACGAGCAGCAGCAGATGTCCAGTCTGGCAGAGAGGATGAAGCAAGGGAGCTTCTTTTACAGAAGAAGAAAGTGATGCAAGCCCTCGAGAGGTCAAAAACTCGTATCCAAGTTCTCGATAAGCTCTCGGAGTTGCTCAATGAGGTAGGATCCCTCCGAAGTCGATCCGTTGTTCTTTCCTTTTCTCCTTCTCAGGATTCTTGATCCGTTCGTGGAAAACGAGAAGGGAAACCCGTAATCCAAATTTTAAGGGAAACGTTATCCCCCAAGCATTTACTCTAAGCAGAAGTATTTGGTCCATTACCTGACTGTAGCTTACACTCTGTCAGGCAATTTCTTCTAAGGAAACGTTGTTAATTGGATCCGTTGCTTCTGATCTGGAGGTCGGCACAGATGATCCTTGCACAGTGCGCATCATCTCTCCCAAGGATGATAAAGCAGAAGAACCGATTGGAACTGAGCTGTCTGACTCTGATCCAGCTGAAATGGATGATGAAGAACCTGATTTCCAGATCGATGTTCAAAGAGAGAACCTACCTGTCGATGGGCAGGAAGAAAGTGTCGAAACTCCAATTATGAGAATTGGTAATGAAGAAGACACAGTCATCCGGAGCTTGATGGGCATATCTTCTTATGCAGACTTTCTTGACCATTTGGACAGACAGCTCCAACAAATTGAAGAAGAACTTGTCACGGTCTTAAGGTTATCAAGCTTGATAATGGGTAGTGATCAGGGGGAGCCAAGTGCAAAGGAGCAACAAACATTAGTGCTTCTCGAAGATGTTCGCGGCGTTAGAGAGAGGTGAGTTTAGGATTTGGAAGATGGTTTTCGTCACTTGTCAGAAAGTGGAAACTCTACTAGGGAAGAAGCTACTTTTCTCATTGGTATCAATACCCTGATGTTACGGTAACATTTCTAGGCAGCAGAGCCACTTCATAGTAGAAATTTTGGATGCTCCTCTTCAGCATTGGATAAACTCTTGTCAGTTTTATCCTGAAACATGCTCTCGTTGATTGCAGGATTTCAGGCATCCGGCACGCGCAAGGGCAGAGCTAGAATCAGAAACTTCTGAAGATGCCCATGGTACGTCTGTGAAGGTAAACTTGGTCGTCCTGCAGTACCTTTGCTGAAAAGCTTTTGAAGACTTGCTTTCTTTAATTTGCAGAAGCCAGTTGCCTCGTATTGGTGTAATAATATACAAGTATGCGGATGAGTGTGAGGAACTCACCTTCTCTTCGCATATTATTGTTTCTGCTGCTGTTTATGACAACCTACCACCGTGCCTTGCGTCTGTCTGTTGATTCTTTCGTGCTTAAGCAGCAGGGATTGAAGAAGAGCAGGACATTTACATGGTAGAGTTTACTCGGCATTCTTGAGAAAATCCCTTTAAAGCCAAAGAGAAAGCTCCTTGATTTATGCGCACTTGTGTAAAACCTGACTGGGTGATATAAGAACGCTTCCGATTTCATTAGAATTTTCCAAATTTTAGGCAAATGGGACGGACGTATAGCAATCGAACGTCCAGAACGCAGCAGGAACCTCTGCATGTACTTTGCGCGACCGTGCACCGGCAGATGATACCTCTTTCAATATTTTACATGACACCTGACACAGCATAATCTCGTTTCGCCCTATCATCATCCATCAGTGCCAGTAAAAAAACAAAACGGGCTTTGTTATCTACAATAACAAATAACAAAAATTTCGTAGGGCGTGTTTAGATATTCTTCCGGGCTGGAAGTTGGTTCTATATTTCTACGTACACTCAGCCCTTGCTATCCTCCCAGGACACCGACGAGAGGAAGACGTTACGGGCTTACAGAACGATCCAGGCTTCATCTTTCCCCTGTACATATAATTCGGACATTGCCTTGCAGCACAAGAGACGCGAGCCCTGAGGATGGATCTTAGCTTTTGAAGTTCCTCTGTCCATACACCTGCTAGTGCGTTGAAGTAAACCAAAACCCCAGATTAGTTCAATGATCCATGAGATCGGAAAGAGTAATCCTCCCACAATTTCCTGTGTCCAGCCTATCGAATTGTTGACAGATCGGTAGGATGTCCTTCTCTGCTATCTTCCCCATCTCTTTGAGCTTATATATAACATACTCGGACTTGCTGCAATCACAATATGCAATAGAGTAAATCGTTTGTTTGTTTTCTATATGGAAGCATTCGCAAGTAACATACAAGAAATCAAACTACCTTAAATATCAGCAATATCTAGCATGAAAAATTGACAAATTGGTCCTACTAGAAATCCAAAAGGTTAGTCTTTGATGCATCATCTCGTCACAATTTAAAATACCAGAAAAATAACTTTTTGTCAGATTAGTATGGTAGTCTGTCTAGTCAATCTACGGTTTTCCTTTTCTATTGGACTATTTTTTTTTTTTTTAGTCAGATCAGTATAATAAAAATAATTTATTTTTGTCAGATCAATATAGTACTTTGTCAAGTTAGTCAATCTATGCTTTTCCTTTTCTATTGGATTAAAAATGGTAGAGACTATGCTTCAGCTGCCACAAAAACTTGGTTTTCCTATATTCATCCTCTGAAAGAACAAACATCAAAGGGGTATGTGCTCTAGTAACTGATTCATGCTTAAAGGCGCACTACCCTCCAAGAGCAAGATTGTTCTCCAGCTTCCATATAAGGCTGGTTTCGAGGGATTATAGTACAAAAACAGTTCCTCAGGTATAAGATGAATTAACTTCCATGAAGGGACAATGCAACACAATACATGAGTCGGTCATCCAAGGTTGCAAATTGATGCTCACCAAAGATAATGCATACTAGTGAGTGATTGGATTATATTTGATGGTCAGCTAACTCAGTTGCTAACTCATTAGTCAAGGAGGGGATGTCCCTTCAACCTCTCACTGTACAGGACTCCCCATCTTTCACACTGTATAGTTCTCTTAGCTTCTATTGCACCTCAAGTAAGAATAAAAAATTATTCAGATATCTTCAGTGGTCATGACTGCTTCACAACTAAAATCAGCAGGTCTTCTATTCAAGGTGTTGAGTCGAGTAACTTAGCAACATGATGTCCACAGGAAAAATCACCAATTCTGTGTCACTTTGAGTAGTAAGCTTGCGTTTTATATTGCCCCAATTTTTTGTAATCAATAATGAGCCCTGTCTTGTGTAGCATCTTGCTATCCATGGTTATCCACATGGATGTATCACTATGCAAAACAAAAGTCTCCTTGACTAACAATTTCATATATTCTCCAATTTTGATTGGACAAAAAACAAAACTATGAAAATTCCCAAAGAAGGATAATAATAGACACCAAGAAACAGAAAAAGTGGTTATCAACATCTTAAACAAGCCATGACATTGTGGACTTGTGTCTTCAGAGGGGTCTTGAATCACACCTGACAAAAATAACCAACAGCCTGGAGAGCAATTGGTAGCAGTATGTCATGAGAGGGTCTAGCCATGATGTATGACCAAGTAATCCAGCATTGACTGTATGTGATCCTAGCCTAACTGTTTGTTATGAATCACCATTGTGTATAGTTCAAGCACCAAAACTGGAGTACTCACTTCTCTAGGACCTATTACTGACATCAGTCAGAAAATTTTAAAATGGGGAAGCTATCATATTCTTTTCAACAATCCAATAGCAAAGGTAAGTATTCAATGCCCTCCATAAATTAGCTTCCAGCCAAAAGATTGCTTAGCTTAAAAACGGGGTAGAGAGTGGAAAGCCATATCCACACATTCAAGAAATTTAATAAGGTACTGATAAGTCATCATGCTTATATTCTCCAAAGTCAAATAAAATACCACTGATAGATTGCCCTGGATAACTATGGGGTGAGAGAAAGAGAGAGAGCAGTGTTTGAACTTGAAAACTGTAGCTCAGTAGTCACATGGCAGATCTATAGATGGTCAAGTCTCCTTAGGGGCACAGGGAAGGGGCTTCTCATGCAAGCACATTTTTTCAGAAAAGCACAAAAAAATCTTGCACCTTGAATCCTTGACCTTTGAAGCAATCGACACTTCTACTCTGAGAAGCAGCAGTAAGAACCAATTTAAACATCTCATGCCATTACCAGTTTCAGTTCTGAGCCTAGTGTCATTCTTTTGAAGAAAATTTATAACTAGAGATAATAACTTAAGTATCTGCCTTGCTAGTGTGGGAAGCCAGCCTTAATGATCCACTTTAATTATTTCCCCCCAAAAAAATCAGCAAACAAATCCTCAAAAGGACTCATGATAAACTTAAGACCAATAACTTGTTCAACTTCATTTTCGCCATTGGATATTTCATACTACTCACTCCATCTCCAACTCTTTTACTCATCCAAGCTAAACAACTGGTTACTTCTCTTATTCAATTCGCTAAACAGAGCCACACCATTGTAAATGTTCCATTACATGCTCCCAATTGAATAGCTTTTGTTCTTCTTTAAGCATGGCATACTTCCAAATGTGAAATGATTAGCTGTCAACACAAAAAACATCGTTGTTTTTTAAGAAATACTACAAGTCTCCAGTCAGGCAATAAATGCCCTTGAAGATTTGACAGTATAGATATTCTGATCCAATTTCAAGACATAAGGCAAGTCTGCATACATAGACTTCCCCATAAAACATTACAAACACGTACTTGTGATAGAAACTCAACAGAGTCTCCATTTGTCAAAAATAGTTTGAATGTTCAAATAAGAAAGAGAATAACTAGACATATGTAAAATGACCACACAAAGGACGGAAAGAGAATACAGGATGCTGCAGAGTAAAATGATTTTTCAACGGAAAAATCCCTTCCTCAAATGTCTGAGGATTAAACTATTAAATGAGTATACTACTGTTTAATTTTTTTTTAATCATTCATAATGTAAAGAATAATCTGATTATAACAACTATTAAATGAATGAGAAGGACCACAATTTCACCTCACAAACCCATTGTTATCAATATCAGCAGCAAGAAACTCAGACACTGTCATATCCCTGCCAAGCACCCACTTTGCAATCATGCGATGTCTCTTATCAATCCTTGCCTCCGCCAAATAGAGAAACGCCCGAGCAACTGCCAGGGTAGACACCAAAAGCCACACTGAAGCAAAAATCCGCCCGGGCAAAGACCTGAATGCCTTATCCCCATAACCAACCGTGGTAACAGACATGACTGACAAGTAAAACGAATCTAGCCATCCAAGCTTCTCCACAAAATGCATAACACCAGTTCCAACCCCGATACAGATAACCACCACTCCCAAAGCCAACCCGACCTTCATGCGAATTCGCATCCTTCCCTTCTTTACGTCCACCAGATAGGGATGCTGGGCGCCACCTTTGACAGCAGTCAGAAGTAAAGTCTCCTGCAAGTCGAGAACGTAACTAACCATTCCGCTGAGGAGAATATCGATGAAACCGAATCCGACAAGGACGAACAAGATGGAGAAGATTTTGGTAGATGGCGACGCGGGGGTAATGTCACCATATCCGATGGTGCACATGGTTACAATACAGAAATAAAGTGCGTCGACGACGGGATGCGTTTCATTCGCAGAGAAGTGGCGGCGGTTGATCGAGTAGATGACAACGCCGAGGGCGAGGTAGACAACGAGAAGGAAAACCGCCTGGCGAACGATAGAAGAGGAACCGAACTGGGGTTTGGGCAGCGGATGAATGTCGATCTCGTTGATGGCGGACATGGCGGGGGCAGTTTTGGAACGGTGGAGGCCGGACTTGGGTTTGGTGTTCCATTGCAGATCGTCGTGGAAGGGGCCAGAGGCGGTGGGAGAAGGGAGCGGGCGAGGGGACTTCACAGATAGGGCTTCCGAGAGATCGACCCCATCGCTGGGTCCGAATATGATAAGGTCCTTGAGATACGGCGGTGTAAGGGGCGAAGGAGAGTTGATGGGTAGAGTGAATTCTTCCGTCTCGGGGAGAGAGCAGAGCGACGGAAGAGTGGCCGACGACGACAAACGTCTCCTGGGGCTGTTATAGGGCAAAAGAGGTTCTTTTTCCATTAAAGATTGTTGGTTCTCACTTCTCTCGGCATATAAACAAGAGGAATGTTGTTTAGTAATGAACCACTCTGAATGGAAGAGAAGACGAAACCCTTCTTCTCAAAAAGCTCTGGATGCATTAACTGCATCGCGCCAAATGGGCTGGTCGTTTTTCTTTTTCTTTTTTCTAAGGTAACGAAGTAGTCCCCTTCCTCAGATGCCTCTAAATCAGAAGGTAGCCCTAATAAATAATACCAGAGACGTATCCCCGCTCTGGCTATGTCTGAGACACGGATCTGGTCCAACTGATGCCAAAAACCTTATATTAAACTGTAATGACATTAAAATATCGCAAAGACAGTCACCTGAAAGATAATAATGTGACTTGGTAATGGTAGACACTGTCCTAATTAAATTTCTAACAACCAACCGTAGTTATACAAAAGTATCTATATTAGATGACATATAATAGACCTTAAAGTAAGAGCAGGTACTGCACGTCAAATGAGAGTTAGATCAGACAAGACTTAGTCTTCGTAGAACTAGAGAGAGGGACCGCAATTAACATTTTTTTTTTTTGCAAGCCCACTAAGATGTTTGATTCCTCCTCTATTATTAAAGCGGATTTAATGACACGGCCCTGATTTCAGTCTCATATCATTGTGACATATCGTTCTGTGAAATTGAGACGGCACATGCATCTGCTTGGAGTGCTTAATTAGTCAAGCACCCGAAGACCTCCCACCCGACCAAGAATCTGTCTTATTCGACTGGATATATCATTCCAGCTGCGAATTTTAACCCCTAATGCGCCATTATAAAAAAACGCAAGTAAAACATGCATGTATACATTGGGCACATACCGTATCGATCCATCGTTGTCGAGATCAGCGGCGACGAGATCGCCCAAAGTCATCTTCCTGTGCAGAACCCATTTGGCAATCCCACGATTCCTCTTCTCGATCCTCAGCTCGGCGAGATACAGAAAGGCCCTTGCCACCGCCAACGTGCTCACAAGCAACCACACCGTGGCAAAAAGTCTCCCCTTTAAGGTCCTAAACGAGTAATCCCCATACCCGACCGTGGTCACGGAGGTGACCGAGAAGTAGAAGCTATCCACCCAGCTCAACCTCTCCAACACGCGCACCATGATCGTCCCAAGCGCGATGCAACACACGACCACGCCCAAGGCCAAACCCACCTTCATCCTTATTCTCATTCGCCCCTTCTTCGCGTCAAACACGTAGGATCCGAACACCGCCTTTCGCCATCTCAAGTCCACGCTGCTGAGTAACAATGCCTCCTGTCGATCCAGCACGTAGGTCAGCAGCCCGTTGAGCAAGATGTCGATGAAGCCGAAGCCCACTAGGATGAACGCGCAGGTGAATAGCTTGGTGAAGGTAGTGGAGGGCACGATGTCACCGTACCCGATGGTGCAGAGCGTCACTACGCTGAAGTAGAGAGCATCCACCAGTCTCAACGTTGGATGAGAGCGGAAACACTCGCTCGTCGTCGCGTAGAAAAGTACCAACGCTGATACATATAGGCCAACGGCGAGCAAAGCTTGCTTGATGAGGGGAGGGGTACTTGATCGACAGGAACGTTCGTGCTGGTTGTGGTGCTCTGAAGGCGGAGAGGATCCCTTGAAGTTGGTGAAGAAAGACGGGGCTGAATAGGATTTAGGTACAGCGCTTCTTCTGCTGATGTTGTTGCCCGCGAGATTTAAAGATGATGCTTTAGCTGGACAGCGGTGATTCGAATTGGCGACGCCGTGCAATTCTGCTTCTGGGATCAGGATACTGGTTTCCAGGGCGGAGATAGATATTAAAGGTAGGAGGTTATCGTCTTTGGTAGGGTCGTATGACTGGCATGGGACTTCTGAGAGGAGGTGCTCGTCCATGACATGATAGTCCTAATTAATCTGTTGGAACTGGAAGAAGAGACTACAAAAGCAATGCGAATGGAGTGTAAATGTATACAATGTGGAGATGAAGCAACCTAACAACAAGTCAATCGCGAACAAGAAATGGGAGAACCTAGCTGCAGAGACTACCCGCCGTTCGTACAAAGGATGGTAGAGCTGGTGGTTGGTGTCGTTGCACGTGTTGATACAGAGAGCGGGAGATGACACCGGAAAGACACAAGTGACCAACAATTAGAGCCGTAATAAGAGATTAAGAAATATGTTTACACACTCAAACTCCCCTCAGTGAAAGTTACAACACTCTTTGTCATCCAATGGTAGGTACGAATATGAAGCCTATCACAAGTATTACCGACAAAGTATTACAGGGAAAGACAAAAAAAGTCATGGTATTGGATGCTCATGTAACGCAGCTTGCTAATCATCATCCTCGAGCACACTCCGACGCCTCTGGATCTGAAAAACAAATCCAAAAGATTCAGTCAGTCTTCCACCAGAAGAGTGCAAGAAGCCAAATGCAGACATACGGACTTACAGTAACTTTCGTTTGTTTGGTGGTTTGAGTGTTAATCTGCTCAAGCAATGATATAAGCTTGTCCTCAGAAACCTGCAAAAGAAAATATCAAGATACATTGATAAATTATGGAAATGATAATAGTAGATGGAGTGGTATTTGTATTAGAACTAGACATATCGCCAAAGTACAGTGCAAGGCTCGATGCAAATTTAACCTGTCTTCTGTCTTCTCCCAAAGAAAAAGAAATACAGACTTACCTTCTCAGCTATTTGACCCATTTGAGCAGCTCTTAGAATAACATCCTCAACTCCTCTAGCTTTCTCAGGTTTCACCAGTGCGATGCGAGCAACTGATAAAATCAAGCAGAATAAGACCACTATAAGAAACCTTCAATTGGTAGAAAAGGACACAGGACAGCCACCAATAGCAGCCTATGCATCGGTACCATATGATGTGTACATAAATCATTAGTTGAGACATTAAATTGTTTCTCTGGGGAACTAGTCAAACATCCACGAATAGGAGTTCGAAAATGCTTCAAACCATGCTCCAACAATGTATCTTAAAGACAACCCCGCTAGTGTTATTAACGATGATGAACTCTCAAGCTTTCGAGGAAATAGCTACAGTTAGCACATTGATGATCACTGTTTATTTGAATTGTACAAATATGGTTATTGTGACATTATTTCCATGCAAGTCATGTATATATAGTTATTGCAAAATATAACCATTGCCAGGTTAACAGACCAAAGGGGCCTGGCAAATAAAATAGTTCACAAAAAGTTTTTCTTTTTTCTTTTTATTTTTTTAAAAAAGGGAGATTTTATTACAAGGTCCAGGGGCAAGAACAAGTAAGATACTTGTTAGAACCACCAAGGTGCCTAAAGGAATGTGAGTAGTCCTCAAAGGTTACAATAAGATAGTAATACGAAGGCAATGGCAAAACTTAATAAAAAATTAATATCAATGTCAGATAGCAATCTTACGTCTTTCTCGTGCTTGAGAAGACAATATCTGACTAAGCATCATCTGGCGTTGTTCATCAGCTTCCCTGGAATTCAGTGGTCAAACAATAAATTTATGTTTCCTAGACAAACTCAAAGAACCAACACTAATATACAAGAAAATCTAGTTTCAACAATCAAACTTGTTCAAAGATAATATTAAAGGCAAAACTGCACTATGAATAAAAATTAATAACTGAGAAAGAACCTCTTAGCATTTTCCTGTGCAGCCTGCTGCTCAGAGTTTTGTTGATTACCCTGCACCAGTCAATCATATTTCCTGTAAATGTCCATAGACAAAAATAAAATGAGTGAACACAAATCGCTAGATTTATAAATTACTTACAAGGCCACGCTGTGCCATTAGCTCCTGCATTCTCCTTTGCCTGATCGCTTCTAATTCTGGGTCATCCTATGAGAAAAATCCAGCACAACAAAAGTCAGTCTAACACCTGATGGTTACTTCCACAAAATTGTTTTGAGTTTGTTAAGAAGAACAAGAACAAAGATAAAGATATAATGCATAAAATTGCATTAGATAGATATGTACTAGAATCAAACCATCTCTGATGGAAAAAAGAAAGAAATCAGAATTAGAAAATCATCTACAATGATATACAAACACAGCAACTGCAGGACATTTTATCCACTCACTTTTCCAAATGAACATTCATCCATTTCATGACCTTCAGTTACATTGAGGATATTCATGCTTTATGTTTTATTTTTTGGTTTTCACACTTCAAGGATGTATTAGCATGTAACTGAGAACTCAAACAACAGCAATGGCTCATTTTAAGATGCTTAGGCATGTCATCTACAGTTCATAAACATGACATATATGATACAAACTTATACCTACAAAGACAATTAGACCACAACCAACTGGCACTAATACAACACATGCAACAAAAGAGTATGTCTCGAGGCTCAAAGAAATCTTCAAAGATCCGAATTCAAAATCTCAAGGAATCCAACAACTCATCCAAATGAAACAAAGTGTTGATAGTCTGTGAAAATGGGATAAATATCAGTCACGTAAATGAAAACAACTAATTAAAAATAAAAAAAATATTAATCATGCAATAATGGATTTATATGTGAGACAAAAGATGAAGATAAAATTTCCTTGTTCAACGTTGGAAACCATGTAGACGATGAAAGCAGAAAAGGAAAAGAATCAGATAAACTCAAGATTTCAGGATTAAAAGACAGAGGCACCTAACTTTGTATTCATACCTTTTATAGAATACAGAAACATTTCACAAACACAAGATAATCAGCAGTCTCTTGACTAAAGGCAGAAACTTCGTCAATGATGAGCGAACAGAGCTATTTACGTAAAGGCTCATCCTGATTTAAGGTCAAAAGCAGAAGAACTTATTGGTGTCCGTCTAATTATGCTCCCCCTAATCACAACAACTTCATGCATATATCTATCAAGATCAAGAATTTTTTTCATAAATCAGCTAAAAGCCAGCTCTTTCGTTCTCCATATGGACACGTTCTAATCCAAACTTTCCCGTGATTAACCTAAAAATTCATCTCCTTGGCAATTGAAACCGAGTTTCCGTATCACGTTGATCGACCTACAATAATTTTCAACAACTATTCCCATAATTCCATGGGTTTACTCAATTGTTTTACTCTCGAAAACCATTATTTGGGATTTTTCTTTTTTTATTAAAGATAGACACCACCGTACATCTTCTCCACAGCCAAGTGACGTCCTAATCCCGTATTGGCGATAAATTTTCCTGATAATTGATCTGTCAACGTACAGGATATGAGATCTCACTAGGAATGAGCTCATAGGATCAAACGACAACTGCAGTCTAATTCCTAAAAAGGACTAAACTCATTAAGTAAACCTGCATAGCAGCTTCAGCTAGGCGCACTCAGACAGCTATTCTTCCAAAAATTGAGAAACGCAGAACATTCCCCATACTAATTGTCCGAAACAGAAGGTTACTCGAAGTAAAGATGAACCGAGCTACATTTGCGGAAACTACGAGAATCTCGATATATGGATATGGTCAAATAAGAGTATAAGAGATAAATGGGACATACCATTGTTTAACTGAATCAGGGGCGAACGACGCTCGACGTTGCTTGGATTCCCGATCTCACTGTGCTGACAGCTCTCGAGAAAATGCTTGCCCTGCGAGGCAACGGGCCAGTAATCAAGCCCTAAATTTATATTTCAAAGATTTTTCCGTAGGAAAACGATTATCATGACACTGCAGCGTCGCGTGAACGGAACGCCAGCGGCCTCAACTAATGGTTTGGGCTTCCTAGCTAGTCTAATGGGCTGTTCTTCCTCGTCTAATGGGCTGTTCTTCCTCGTCTAATGGGCTGTTCTTCCTCGTCATGCAATTCCATCTAAGATGATATCCAATTCAATCCCCAAAATATAACTTTTCTTCATTATAAAAATAAAATTATCTAGAAAAAAAAAAGTACCATTATCTCAATTTCGGTTGTTAAAAATTGATTAAATTTGACAATAACTTCAATGCTAACGAGTGTATAATTTTGATAATAAAATATAAGATTATTTATTTTATTTTAATTTTAATGATAACTTTTTTTTAATAAAATATGAAAAGTATACTTTTATGCAAAATATCTTTTGATCCTACTCAAAAGTTATAGGATACTCCCTCTCCTCTCTGCCCGTCTCTCCCTAAGCTCTTTCTCTCTCACTCCTTGCTTTAATCGGTTTCATGTATGACTTGTTTTCTTCCAAACAGACGTCCACCGGAGACGATATATTCCCAAGGAAATGGAGAAATCTGTCCATGCTTAGATCAAAAAAAGAAAAAAAAAGGAGAGATTTGAGGAATGGGGGGATAAGAGATAGGGATACCATTAAAATTTGTTAACGTGGTCGTTTCAATTTTTAGAAAATACAGATTGTTAGGAATAAGATAAGATTAATGTCGTTATAATCTCTCACGCCTTCATCTATAAATAAGAGTTCCAAAGAGACGAATTACAGGAGCCTGGATCGAGCCGAATACCCAACCCACCACCATGGGAAGAATCTCATCGTGTCTGGGTCGGTGTTATTTGGTGGTGTTAGCGGTGACGTTGCTCTCTCTCCCTTATGGAGGAGACAGCGCCATGTCCGCGGTTGGAGATCCCGGCATGAAGAGAGACAGTCTGCGTGTCGCCATCGAATCCTGGAACCAGTGTAACGAGGTCGGGGAAGAAGTCCCCTTCCAAGGAAGCCCCAGGGCTGCCGATTGCTTCGATCTCATCGTCTCCGACGACCGTAAGTTAATTAATCGTTGCTTCCCTGTATTAATCTTCCTGGTCCAAAATCTTCTGAAAATAGAGTTTTCTTGAAGAAACAGAGTTTCTGCTACTTTCTTCGATTTTGGGCAACTGGGTACGTACGTACGTAGAAGAAACCGGTTGATATGAATTGTGAAACACGTCCTACTCCATTGTTTATAGCTAGAAGGGACTTGTGAATTATTATTATTATTATTATTTTTATTATTTTTTAATTATCTGGGTATTATATATAATTAAGAACGAGGTTTTGCATGTGTTTATATATGCAGAGACTGATCCGTCAAAGAAGTACTCGATAATACACAGAGTGAGCGACGAAGATAACAAGCTGGGAGTTGGAGACCCCTTCCTGGGCATTCCTCCAGAAGCTCTTCACGACGTGGACCTCTACGCCCCGGCAAAGGAGGCATACCTGGGCTACCAATGCCAGGTGAACGACTTCCCCAACCCCTGGAACTTCTGGATGCTCATGCTGAAGAGCGGCAATCAGGACGTCTACTCGGGTCTCTGCCCGGAAAACGGGAAGAAAATCGGCCCCTTCCAGCCTTCCACCCGGTTCCCCTGCTTCGGACCGGGCTGCATGAATCACCCCATCATCTTCCACGACTACACCGCCTTGCAGGACGACAACGTCACCCTCCGCGGAAGCTTTTACGGGACCTGGGACTTGAACGCCGACAGGAGGGTCGGATTGGAAGGACAGAACATCTCTCTCTTCTCCGTCGTTTGGGAGAAGGAGATTGGAACGGGCAGCTGGATTTTTCACCACAAATTGAAGACCTCCGCCAAGTACCCATGGCTCATGCTCTACCTCAGGTCCGACGCCACCAAGGGCCTTTCCGGGGGTTACCATTACCCCACCAGAGGCATGTCCAAGATCGTAAGTCGTCAATCGAACAATTACTAGTTCTGGTCCTGTATATATATATTTAGATATATATTTAGATATGACTATATATGAGTAGTACTGAAAATGATAAATTTGTTTCTCAGATTCCGGAGTCTCCCAACTTCAAAGTGCGACACACCTTGAACATAACGCAGGGAGGCGGGAAACAGAGCCAGTTCTACCTGCTCGACATGGGGAGCTGCTGGAAGAACGACGGGAGGCCCTGCGACGGGGACGTGTTGACGGACGTCACCCGGTACAGCGAGATGATCATAAACCCGGACGTCACGTCGTGGTGCAGACCGGACAACCTCAACGTCTGCCCTCCCTACCACACCTTCCCTAACGGCACCCGGGTTCACCGCAACGACACAGAGAACTACCCCTACGGGGCTTACCACCTCCATTGCAGCCCCGGGAACGCCAAGTACTTGGAAGAGCCCTACGATTTGTGCGACCCGTACAGCAATCCCCAGGCGCAAGAGATTTTGCAGATAGTGCCGCACCCGGTTTGGGGCGATTACGGGTACCCCACCAAAGCAGGGGAAGGGTGGATCGGAGACGGGAGAACGTGGGAGCTTGATGTTGGGAGGTTGTCCAGGGATCTGTACTTTTATCAGGATCCGGGGACGCCGCCTGCCAAAAGAACATGGCCGTCGATCGATGTCGGAACGGAGATTTATATAAGTGCCGAGGGTGAAGTTGCAGAGTGGACTTTGACCGACTTTGACATTATCATCACTGATCCAGCCAAGTGAAACTTATTATTCTTCAGCCGACGGGAGACGCGGCCACACCTCGTGGCCGGACGGCGGCTGGGAAATAATTAAGAACTTCACTCCTCCCTTTTCAATTGTTCAAAGGTTTTTTTTTTTTTTTAATAATTTTATTCGTTGTACTGGATTTCTTCAATGAAAAAGCAATTATTATCGTACTCTAGATTAAATATCTAATCGGAAAGCATAAACCCATAGATAATGATTTCTTAAAAATAAAATCATTTTTTAATTGTGGTTTTATTGAAAAGGAATTCAAAACATAAAAGAGGTAATATATAAAATTTTAAATACCGGTATAAGATCGTATGTTGGGAAGCTATACAGGTTGCAAGTCACGTTTGGATTTTCATATTCCTAATGGATCGTCTGACCGAGATACTGTCCTCTTTTAAAATAGAGAATTCCTAACATCAATATTTGAGTTTTGACCAGCTAGTTTAATGTGAATTAACTACATAAGCTCCACTGTTTAAAAATAGCTTCAGTTTTCTAAAGTTGAAAGCCTCGGTCACTCTTAAAATATGGAAACAACCACAGTCAACCGATCTTTCAATTTCATTGATCAATAGACTCCTCAGTTTAGGTCTCACGCGAACACAAAATCAATATCTTTAGCCTCCGTGTTAGCCTTAGCTAGTCGGGTAAGAAGACGGATGGGATCCTGCGAGGGCATTTGCTGTTTGGGACTTCAGCAACTTTAAGTTAGCTTAGCTAGTCGGGTAAGAAGACGGATGGGATCCTGCGAGGGCATTTGCTGTTTGGGACTTCAGCAACAATAACTCTGCCAGCGGATTAACAAAAACTTTGACCGAATTTCGTTAGAATGGGCAGTAGGAAACATTACCTCTACAATATATAACGGGACCAAATTTGCCGTACGCCCCTGCGTCTTCCCCACACTACCCCCCCTCCTCAATCTCCCCCCCCCACCTTCCCCCCTCCCCCCCCCCCCCCCTCCCCCCTCCCCCCTCAGGGGGAAATTCCCCCCTCAGCCCCTTCCCCTCAGCCCCTTCCCCCTCAGCCCCTTCCCCTTCCCCCCCTTCCCCCCCCCCTTCCCCTCAGCCCCTTCCCCTCCTCAGCCCCTTCCCCCTCAGCCCCTTCCCCCCTCAGCCCCTTCCCCTCAGCCCCTTCCCCCTCAGCCCCTTCCCCTCAGCCCCTTCCCCTCTGTCCCTTCCCCTCAGCCCCTTCCCCTCAGAGTTCCCCAGCCCCCTTCCCCCCTCAGGGGGGCCTTCCAAAGGAGGGGAGGGGCAGGGGCCCGGGCGGGGTTGGGGAGTTGGGGGGGAACAGGGGACAAAGGGAGAGGGAGGGGGGAAATTTCCATTTCTCCCCTGAAGTGTGGGCCCCATACGCGACTGCATGTCGCACTGAGGGAGCCCGGGCGACAGGCGTAGCAAATTTGGTCCCATATATAACCCCTTGAAATTTAATCTTTTTCATCTTCGGTTTTTCAACGATAAAAAATAGAGAGTTCTTTCACGTTTGAGATCAACTCTTAATACCATTCCCCTTGGTTTCTGTCAGAAGACTGGGCCAGATTTTCTCATCTATTGCATTAACTCGTTAAGCAAGGCGAATTTCCACGTTGTGGTGCCCCGAAAGACTTACGGGTCATCATCGTCAGAGAAACTCGGGGTTGTAGTCCATTTTGAAGTAAACAAATGGAAAAAGTAATAAATTTTCTGAACAATGCATGAAGTTCTTCAAAATTAAAGAAGTTCATTCAAACAAGCGAAGGAGACAAGATGCGTATCAATAAGGATTCATCCAAAATTCTAAATACTATCTCAACTACTATTTCCATCCAACTTGAACTAGTTAAACGAAAAGGATGATGAAACCTGTGGATCGTAGTTCTAAATCAAAGTTCATTGCTTCTTTTCTGTCTAAGCTTCCAAATTCAACATTGACCATTACAGACAGCACAAAAAATTTAAGAAAAAATTAAAAAAAAAAATAAAACAACATCATCTGGTTATTGTTTTCTTCGTAACTTCTAATTCTGTTACTTGCCATAGCAAAACACTCAAATATAACTGGTCTATCGAAGTACTACAAGTCTACAACCTTACCTTTTATTTGCATAAGCGAGGTAAAGCATACCCGTAGCAGCAACAGTCCCCGTCAAGGCGGCCGCCACTGGCCACGAAAAATTGGTACACTCCCTTTGCAATTGCAATCCTCTTTCCAGCTCCAAAACCCGATCTTTCGATTCTAACTTTTCCTGCTCTAACTCCAGAGCCTTTTTCTCAAAATCTGCTTTCTGATTTTCGATCTTCGAGTTTTTCGCCTTTAAATCATTGAGCTCTTTGAGCAACTGGTCAACCTTGAGCTTCAAATCATAATGTTTCCCTGTTTTTTCCTGCAATTTCTTTAGGTCGATAGACATCTCATCGATTTTCAATGACAGAAGACGAATTTTTTCCTCTTTAGCCGTAGCCTCTTCTTGGATGTTCTTCTTTTGAGCATCAACTACAGAAAGATTCTCCTCCAATGTCCGAATTCGGATCTCCATTTCCGCCTTTGTTTTCTCAAGATCTCCAATCTTCGAATCTTTCTCTTGATGGCTCCGCCTCAGTCCTTCGCACAAGAACTTGAGCTCGCTGACCTCAGCAGCGTTTTCTTCACTTTCAGACATCGAAGAGACAAGATCATGTTGCAACCGCACAACCTCGGTCTCAAGATCAGCCGCTCTCGCGGCCACACTCTCCAGTATCCTCTTGTCTTTCTCCGATTGTTCGATTTCCTTTTCCATCAACTCCAAACGCTGTTCCATTTCCGATTTGTTCTTGTTAAATCCTTCAATCTCTAGCGTCATCCGCATGATTTTCTCACTCTGTGCCGAATTCTCCTTCGCCAGCACTTCGTTCTTGTGTTTCAGATTGGAAACCTCGTCGTTCATTTCGACATTAACATCTTTCCCCAGGACGCCATCAGCCGCCGGCTCGTCCACGGCCTCCGCTCCGTTAACCACTCGTTCATCTTCCATCATGTAGGGAAAGCCCTAGATGCCTAAATCAAATGACACATGTATAACAATAAGAAAAATCGAATACGAAAAAGGAGAAGAAAAGAAAGGATATGGACAAAAATAAAGTTATTAAGGAACAAAGGAGAATCGATACCTGCTCCGATCGCCTGCAAAATGCGACGGCGGGAGTAGCAGACGAGGGAATGTTTCAACGATTGCGAGGGCGGAGCCCTGAATTGTGCTAATCCCTTGATCCAAGATGAATGTACTCGTTTGCCCTCTCGCGTCCGCTCCTAGATAAAAAAGAGTTTAGTCCTAACTCGTGAATTATAAATCTTAATTACTGCACTGAGCAATGATGATGACTGTTGGTTTTTGTCTAAAGGTGAGTCTCGAGTCCCGACTCCCGAGTTCACCGGTTCTCCAGTCGAACCGCTTGACAACACCAGGTTTTAAGTGACTCGGACCCAGATAAGGCTCCCCGGTCCACAAGCCATTATGGAATATATTTTTTATATAATTTACATTATTCAACTAGTGTGGATCCTTCCAGATTTTATTTATTTATTATTTATTTTTATTTTTTTATAAATTTTTATCGAACCCTTCCAAGTTAGAAAATAACCCATTTTAAAAAGAGAAAAATGGGCCAGATAATTGACCAGGCCTGAACCACCCGCGGTCCACGTCTGACCAGGCCCATATGCCTATTTTGAAGCATTTTGTAGACTGCAGAGCCCAAGTCTGAAACCATATATGGGCCATTGAGCTCTCCGTTCACCCTGTCAATGAACCTCTCCATTATTTGGGAGGGATCAGAAAATAAAATAAAATAAGAAGGACATCTCCATTCCCTCACTCAGAAAGCCGACACGACATCACCACTCACCAACCAGTTTCATCTGAACTACTCCTGTCTGGTATTAAACTAAGGAAGAAAGTCCAAGACAGAGGACTTTTACATCAATGGAGAAGTATTAAAATCCAACGAGGTTCTCAAAACGATTAGAGAACTGCTGAAATCAACTTTAATGAACAATTAAAATCCAGAGACGCGTTATGATGAGGGACTTCAAAATGATTACAGAAGACGTACGGTGAAATCAACCTCTGGATTTCTTTAATCCGAGCGAGCTCGTCTGGGTCTGATTCCTTTCTTTGATTATATATCCATGCGGACAGAGCCGTCCCCAGAAAATTCTAACAATCCAAGCGGATGAACAGAAACTCTTTTATTTTATCTGCCAATCAAACAGCTCGGAGATTACTGTTATGTCTGTTCGAGTTTTCGATGTAAAGTCACGCGTCGAGCGATGAACTTTTGACTGAAACGGAGTGGCGAGAGGAGATCTTCTCGCGAACGGTTTTGTCCGTCTCTTTATTCTTCCTTTTTGACATCTTCGTCGTTCCAGAAGAGGAAAACTTACCCAGAACCAGATAATTTATGTGCAAAACGTTGGCCTTTTCGGCAGTCCAGAACTTTGGGAAGCTTTCACATGATTCAGCTTACTTGCTCGGCGGGTGGTTGAACCCACTTTTCTCGTCTCCCTCCTTTGGTTACGTACAGCAATCCTGCCCATGCACGACAACTGTCTCCCAGCGAACCGGTTTTCATCTACGGACATGCTCAAGGACAGAGACAACATAAACGTGGCACGGGTCCTTTCTGATTCTTCGTCACATGCTCCCTTTGTAGAGGTGAATTGCTACTGTGGTAGGGTGAGGAGAAAGACATTATTAATACTCAAGTATCTGGCTCTGGGGCTGTTACTTTAAGCTTGTATTTCTTCCACTAGCTGGGGTTGAGAAGAAGAGGCTACTTGTATTCGCGTCCTTCTTTTGGAGGTTCAGCCTTTTTAGGCGCTTTCATCGAATGGCGAACCAGGTGAATGTGGGTGGGGAGTTGATCCTGGATATGCACTTTGGAATTAGTGATGCGACTTCTGTGGAGGTTTAGCAGGATTTGGGGAGCTCGAGCTAATCCAGCCAGTGGTATGTATGTCTTTCCTAATGGGGTTTTTGTTTGTACTTACTGTATGCTTTCTGAGGAAGCTGTTTTGTCAGTGATGTATGAGCTTGATTCGTTTTGATTATCTTCCGATGTTGCCTTCTCTGTCGAAATTTCATGGTTTTTTAATCTGGGTCACTCGATTACATAGTCTGGGTTTCGAAGGTTTCATGCGAATTTGAGTATTTAGGAGAGAAAAAGTTGGTAGGAACTGCAAAGCGTAGATGCAGAACTTGGTAAAGTTCTGCAATTTGCTTAGCACTGAAGGAACATGACTGGTTCCACTTTCTGCGCTCGGTTAGTTCAGACTTCGGAACCGCTGTTCTAAGAGAAGCTCATGAGACTGATACCCTGCTACACAATTACAGGTGAGGAAGTAGAACTCCGGGATAAATTGTTGACCAGCTACCGATAGACGCTGACCGGATATAAACTTCTTCGGATTCACTAACAATGGCTAATGGAAGAGTTGTGGGATCCTATGTATCCATCTGCGTTATTGCATTTATCACATCAAAGATCGTAGTTGCCATTCTCCTCTACAAAAGATGGTGCCGTAAGCAGAAGGTTTTTCAAGACAGCTTGTCAGGTAAGCTCTCCAGTAGTAGTGATTTTTTACTCTGTTTTTAGCTGAATGGAGGTCCACTGTGTTCAGGTTTGGTGAGAAGGTAACGAATTGCAAATTCCAAATCCACCACCAAGTTTTCTGGGTCCATCTTTTTCCCAGCTCAGAACGCAGCTCTGCTGCTTTTCAGTTTGCCATGGAGAACCACATGCTAATATTTCACTGTGTGACAGGCGGAAAAATGGTACTTTTTAGGTCATCCAAGATGCAATCTCTTTCCTCAGAGATCTTTCTGAACAAAACAATGAAGCTGACAAACAAAGACATAATAGGGTCTGGAGGCTATGGAACTGTATATAGATTAGCAGTAACAGATTCCATCTCCTTCGCTGTAAAGAAGCTAAGCAAAGGTAGTTCAGAGAGGGACAGAGGCTTTGAAAGAGAGCTTGAAGCAATGGGGGACATAAAGCATCGAAATATTGTGACTCTTCATGGATATTATACAGCACTTCACTTCAATCTTCTTATATATGAACTCATGCCAAATGGGAGTTTGGATTTGTACCTTCATGGTATGGCATCGGAGTGCATATCCATTCTTTTTGTCTTCTCTTTGATTTGCCTTCTGCATTTTGTGTTTTGATATCTAGGAAGGCTTGGTGCAGGAAAACACGATGGCAGGATCATTTTGGATTGGGACACAAGGTACAAGATTGCTGTGGGCGCAACAAGGGGCTTAGCATACCTTCATCATGACTGCATTCCTCATATAATCCACAGGGACATAAAGTCGAGCAATATTTTGCTGGACAAAGATATGGAGGCGCATGTTTCTGATTTTGGGTTGGCCACATTAATGGGGAAGGATCAGACTCATGTCTCTACCATTGTTGCTGGGACTTTCGGGTACTTGGCTCCAGGTAATGTGCACAAAAGTATATATTCAGTTTTCGAGTGGTTTTAGCTTGAAACAACTGTGGGTTTTGCAGAATATTTTGATACTGGAAGAGCAACAGCAAAGGGGGATGTGTACAGCTTCGGAGTGGTTTTACTCGAGCTTTTAACCGGAAGAAGACCAACAGATGAAACATTTATTGAGGAAGGCACAAAACTGGTAACCTGGGTAGGTCTCTTTTGCAGAAAAAACTTAACTAGGTTTAACTAGTTCTAGAGTAAATGTGCTCTTCTCATATGAGAAATTGATTGTGTTCCTTTTATTTGGTTGTATCAAGTGAATGAGCAAAATACCTCAACTTTCTGTACCAGCTTTTGCTCCCCTCCGTGTTTATTTCTATCTGAAATGAGAGTTATTTTTATGATGGTAATCTGATGCCTGAACAGGTGAAAACAGTTGTGGAGTATAAGCGGGAAGAGTTAGCAGTTGACAGTAGCTTAGCACATTTCCCTGTGAATGAAGTCAAGGAAGTCTTTGGTATTGCCATGAGGTGCCTTGAAACAGATCCATCGTTGAGACCTACCATGGCTGAGGTCTTAAAGATGCTTGAGCAGATTAGATCAGACAAACCTGTCTCGGATATTTTAAACTGATGTTGTGAATCTTCCACAGTTCCAAGTCATTAATCTCCCATGGTTCCAGTTTTTCCATATCTTGTCCACAATTTCAAGAGGAAAAAAGTCATACAAAACATGGAAACTAACGAACACTTGCAGCATAATCTTTTCTTAGTCTGCTTTTTTGGTAAAACTCGGAGAAATTGATCTCCAACCCATGAACCTTCTTTGTGAAAATGTCAAGACAATACAACTAATAAACTCTAGTCACTGCAAAATCTACTGGCAGAGGAACAATTCACCTACTGAAGCATAAAGTCTGAAGAAACCAACTACTGTCCACTGGCTTTCCTACTGGAGAAGCATAGCTAATCCACTAGCAACAGAGGCTTTTAGAGGGGGAGAAACAGGAGTATCTCCAAGAAAAACATCAAAGAGTGCTGAAGCAACGTTGCTGGATTCAATTGTTGCGTCCACTGTAGAAGGCAGCCCATCAGATGAGATTGAAACCTGCACGAACACACAGATGTTCATAATCGTGAACAGAGTAGGAATTCTGGTAAATGACTAAATAACTTCACTTTTCAGAGCTTTGCATCTTCATGATATGCTTACAAGCATCTTGGATGGATCCACCCAGCTCAGGAATATAAAAGTTCCTTGCTTTAGAGGTCGCCCTTGAAAGGTGTTTCTGAAAACAGAGAGTGCAGATTCATCAGTGGGAATTGGTGCTTTAATCCTCGGTGAGATGGCTTCGTCCAATGCGTCCCAAAAGGTCTTGCCCTCGACATCTCTCACAAGAACAATCTTTAATGATTTTTCTGGAGGTGCTGCAACAGACAAAGCTTGTAATGTTGTTTTCAGTGTTTCATTTCTCTTAAGCCAAACAAGCAGCCAGGAGAAGCTACACTGCTCGTACCTTCAAAAATTTTGGTAAACAAAGTGGAGTCCTGCTGAATTTCAGAAGCAGATTTGCCTTTCCATGCATCTAGGTTGTCTGCTATGGATTGGTTCATATACATGCCTGCAGCATAGACCTTCACGCCAATAATAGCAAAAACTTTCTCCCTGTAGCCTGCAGTGGAAAATAAAGCAGAAGCAGCACCTTGATTATGCAGTAGATTTCACATTTCTTTGGCATGTTTATCAACAAAACAGTTTTATTTGCGGAAGAAAAACAATGGACCATGAAGCTACCAATCTTTAACTGCTATATCAGGCCGCCACCCAAGAGAATAATCACAAACCTGTACCAAGCAACTTCAACGAATCTGAACATCCTGGCACACTGATTACTGGCTCAAATTTCACCTTGGTCCCAGGCTCCACAACCAACTGGGCACTTGCCGCTGTACCTAGGAAACCAAGAGATGTAAGATTTTTGCATTTTGATCAAATTGCATTCAAAGATTCTCTTGTTTTGAAAGCATGACTGCATGAACTGCATCGAATTCCAGAGCCTTAAATTACCCTAGCAATTAAACCTTGGTTTCAGGCATAAGACTGTAGGGCATGGAGATGGAGTCGCAAATGAGAATCAAGACATCCGTATTCAAGATACCTCGAAAAATTTAAAAATTTGAACTTTTAAACACCAAATCAGCATTTTCGCTCTCCTTTCAAATTCTGAACTATGCATCCCTGTACAATGCAGGTTGCCCTCGCTGAATAGCAACTGCCTTCCAACCTCATTTCCGGAATATGGAATAAAACAAAAACGGAAGAGCCTAAGAACCATATACATCACATTAAAGACTCGAGTGGGTTCACCTGAAGCCTTGACAAATGGAGCCCAGAGTCTTCTCTTTTCAGAGAAACAGGGAAGGGATTTTATTCCGCGTCGGCTGCAGAGAAGCGGACTCCTACTGTGAGAAAGACTGGAATCATATGACGAGATTGGTAAGAATACAATGGTGGCCGTCGTCATCGCTCCTGCCATTTTCGACTCAGTTACGGTATTTTCTTCTGTTTCCTAGGCATAAACTTCTGGGCGAGTGTTCCCCGCACCCGGACGGACTTTCTCTCTCTCTGTGTTCCATCCTTCTGCCATCCGGCCCATCCCCAATCCCCATCCTCGATACTTCAGTTTTCACCACAGTGAAGAAGGTGGAGGACATACATACTCCATAGTTTTGCATCCACAATAAATACTGCACAAATGATATAGCATTCTAATCTATAAAGTATACAGCTTTTTTTATGTAAAATCTACAGTTGCCATTTAGAACCTGGTAGAGCCGTCAGGAGAGTGGGACCCAAGTCTAAAGGGTGAGGGGGGCTCAAATTTGAGCCCGGGTGAGGGAAACCGTCTGAGTAGTCCTTACTACTATATGAGTTATGCGACACGGACGCCCTTGCAATCTGTAAGCTTACGGTGCTCTAATGGCTCTCCCTACTCTCCGCTAGCAGAAACCCTCTATTCTCTGTGCCCATATCCTCGTCTCTAGTTCTCCAATTGGAGAGTTCGATTACTCGTCTAGTTTCGGGAATTCTTGTCTAGTGCCTCTTCCATACCGTACTCCGTTACGTGCACTATGACGACGGAGACCTTTATTCAAACGCCGGAGAAGCTAAGCAAGATACTTGTTTCAGAGCGACCGGATTCTTTTGGAAGGTTTGGGAAGTATGGCGGAAAATATGTACCGGAGACCCTAATGTACGCGCTGACTGAGCTTGAGACAGCATTTCGGTCATGTTCAAGAGATGAAGAATTTCAGGTACTTATTAATGTACGCCATTTTGCTTGAACGATGTTACAAGTGTTGGTAGTTCGTTGATGAATTCGAAGTCCATGTTTTTGGCTTTCTTCATCTTGGGCTGGACTGTTGGACAGTTTTCTGTTTTCCGTAAAAATGAATGCGAGTGATGGTTTTCATCTCTTATTCTCTCCCCTCCCCCTTGAAGTCGAGAATTTCTAGATAAATGCAAGCAAGATTGGATAAATGGATGATTTTTATAACTCGTTTATATGTGTTAGGTAACATCTATCTTATTTCTTAACCCTTTTTTGAGCATAGAAAGAATTGGAAGGCATTCTGAGAGACTATGTTGGCCGGGAATCACCTCTATATTTTGCTGAGAGGCTTACTGCCCATTACAGAAGATCGAATGGTGAAGGCCCTCATATCTACCTGAAGCGGGAAGATCTCAACCACACCGGCGCCCACAAAATCAACAATGCCGTTGCACAGGCTTTGCTTGCGAAGCGTTTGGGAAAGAAACGTATTATTGCTGAGACAGGAGCTGGCCAGCATGGAGTAGCAACAGCAACCGTTTGTGCTAGATTTGGTTTGGAGTGTTTAATATATATGGGTGTTCAAGATATGGAGAGGCAGGCGCTTAATGTCTTCAGAATGCGATTGCTTGGAGCAGAGGTTCGTCTTTGTGTATTCTCGTCTCTATCCTGCACATGACCACGTTTGATGCAGTAATACACATGAACTTTTCATTTTATTAGAAGTTCTACTTCGTTAAGAAATTCTTACGCTGGATTGTCTTTGTTTTCCCTATTTTTAGGATTTCACGTTCTTCTTAAGTTGAACATGTAGTTTCAATAGTTGCAATGCTCCAGAGTCCATTGACAGTTTACAAGTAACGGGTCTCAATAGCCTAAAGATTCCTTATGTTAGGCTTGTTACTCAGTATTGACAACCTCTGATAGATATACAAACTGGAAAATGAAATTAGCACAAAAAAGAATGAGCAAATACTATTATTATATTGTTGTGGGATGTTGAAATTTTCTGTCTGGGGCCGGTTTATTTGTCATTAGCTGTGCTTCCTCCTTGATTCTAGCCATGCCTGGAGGAGAGGGTGTGTCATTCTGTGTTCTTGTACTTTTTACTATCATATGTTTTCTAAGTTCCTTTTTTCTTGAATCTCAATTTTCACAGATTTAAGCATTTTAGGTTGTCTTGGTACTAAGAGTGAGAAAGCTGCTGGGTCTTGGGCTTTAGCTCAGTGGTTCATGGGAGTTATTACTGCGGGAGGTCTTGGGTTCGAGTCTCCATTGTAGCATTGGGAGTAAAACTTGTAATTGGAAGTAAAATGTATTTCACCTACCTCAAAAAAAAAGAGTGAGAAAGTTGCTTTTGTACTTTATTCATCCCATTTGTTTGCGTAGGTCATTTTTTTTCTTTCAGAAATTTCCCTGATGGGCAGACCTAACGTTTAGCTCTTCCACCTCATTCTACATTACTAATGGCATCAGATGCCAAGTTCCTAATAAAAAGCAGACAGGTAGAGGAATCAACCCCTGGGATGATTTGTTTTGAAGGTGTATGCATGTTTTTCACCATCTGAGCATCTTACTTCCTAGAGAGTCATAACTTAGTTCAAAATATTGTGTAGCATTGGCTTTTTTGGAGGAAGGAATTCACAGTTATTTTTGCGGAAAAGACCCAGATTTAATCTATATTATAGGCAAATGTATGGTATTTAATTGGATAAAGCTTCAAACTACAAGTAAATTTACTTGAGAGTGGCAAATGCATTTTTATGGAGACTAAGAAAGTGTAGGTAAGTAGAAGGTTGAATCAGACACTACTGGATAATGGGGTTCTTTGAGTGCTGTCTTTACATGCTCTAGAATAAAGATATCATCAAGTAGAAGTTACAGTTTAAAATGTTTAAGAACATAATATTATTAAGAACACTTTGAATGCCACTAATGGCACTGTGTTGATTATAATTTCTCTTTTAATTCTTTTGCATGTCCTTATGAACCTTGCAGGTGAGGGCAGTTCACTCAGGAACTGCCACATTAAAAGATGCCACATCAGAGGCTATACGGGACTGGGTTACTAATGTTGAATCAACTCACTACATTTTGGGGTCTGTTGCAGGGCCACACCCATACCCAATGATGGTTAGAGAATTTCATGCAGTAATTGGAAAGGAAACTCGAAAACAGGCATTGGAGAAATGGTGTGGAAAGCCTGAGATATTGGTTGCCTGTGTTGGGGGTGGATCAAATGCAATGGGGCTCTTTCATGAATTTGTTGAGGATACAGATGTGAGGCTGATTGGTGTGGAGGCTGCAGGGTTTGGATTAGACAGTGGCAAACATGCTGCTACTCTTACAAAAGGAGAAGTTGGGGTTCTACATGGGGCCATGAGCTATTTATTGCAAGATGATGATGGACAGATAGTCGAGCCTCATTCTATCAGTGCTGGGTAAGTGAAGTACTATCTGTTGTGCCATGTTTTTAACTACTGCACAATTTCAATATCTTAGGTTAATTTCCTGTTGTGCACATAGCTTGGATTACCCTGGGGTAGGGCCAGAACACAGCTTTCTCAAGGATATTGGGCGTGCTGAATATCACAGCACCACTGATCAGGAGGCACTGGAAGGTAATCTATCACTTTGCTGAAATACCACTTTATTCATGAAGCTATTTGCTCAATCAGGAATTCTGAATCCTTGCCAGTCTCTTAAAAAAATAATTATGTAACTTGCAAAAATGTTTCCCATACTCTTAGATGGCTGCCTTTGGTGATTTCTGTGAAAGAATCACAAGGGTATTGTCTAGGAACTACCTAACTAGGTATGGCATAAACAGATGTAGGCTCTCAATAATTCAGACTTAAGAACACAAAAGTAATTTTAAATAGATTTACTGAAATTTAACATCTGAGCCAGTAGCTCAAGCATTGTAGTAGGACGCACGGTGATTCATGCATACTTCTGGTGCATGGATTCAAAACGTGGAATACCCAGGTGATTTTGACTGGCTTGCATAAATAACGTACCTTGCTGCACTGTGATTTTTACCTGGCTTGCATTATGGTGTATTATTTTCAGCTTTCAAGAGACTATCTCAACTGGAAGGAATCATTCCTGCTTTGGAGACTTCGCATGCTTTGGCTTATTTGGAGAAATTGTGCCCCACTTTACCTGATGGTACGAAGGTCGTCTTGAATTGCAGTGGAAGAGGAGATAAAGATGTCCAAACTGCTATAAAATATTTGTAAGTATAAACAACAAGTACGTCTGCTCATTCAAAAGAGAAATAAAAAAGCTCATCTTGGAATCCATATATGAATTCGATACAGGGATGGTTCGTTGTGTTCGCGGTAATGCGGCCCGGCCATTTTATTGCTTGGTTGTGTATTTTCACCATTCGAGGAAACACTTGATCAAGGCATACACCCCCTTCAACATCAGGGAAGAACTTCGTCCCTGGAACATCAGGGAAAATCTTCGTTGCCCTCCTCTGAACTACAAGTATAATGTTCACTATATTATCGAACAAATTAAGGTCAAGGGCTTATATATATCATCAGGACGCAAGTGCTCATGTTCTTTTTAAGAACTTCAGACTGCTTAAAAATGAGGCTTCAAATGTGCTCCATGTTCTAGGTCTCAGAAAGCTTTGTATTACATTTCATTCTTGAAGCAGAACTTTGTATTCATCGCTTTTTAAGCATCGCCACCGTTCACAGCGAGTCAAAACCATTGTTTTTTATTTTTTTTCAAAATTTTTACATCCAAAACAGGATAGCTGTATTCTCCAAACACTCTCTAGCATTTTCCCCTCTGATCACTTGATACTCATGCGCAGAAACAGCCTGCAAAACCCAAACCGAAGCCGTTTCAGAAACGGAGCGAACACACCTCAATCGCTTAGGAAGAGAGAAGGATTAATTAATACGGATTACGGTAGTTACCTCGGTCCGACATCGAACCACCCCCTCAGATCTCCCGAATCCTGAAGACGACGCTGACCCACGGGAGCAGACTGGGCGTACTCCGGCAGCGGAACTTTATCGGACTCGATGCAGTTGAGATCCTCGACGAGGAGATCGTAATGGTGTCTCACCTCGTCAACCGTTCTACCCCCGACCATGGAAGCCACATTCTGCCACCGATCGGGGGTGTCTTCGTCGTAAAGCGCCAGCGCCCTCTCGAACACCTTATTCTCCTCGCGGCTCCAAATTCTGCCGTTTCCACAGCAACCCTCCCCTCCCTTCATTGTCGATCAGTTTTCAATACTCAATAATCAGCTTTGCTGATTCTCAGGCACACCTTAATTTGTAGCGAAGAATTAACGGCACCCAACTCTGTAAAAGCAGCAAAAATATATACAAGGAAATATAACAGCTAGCGATATCTAGAAGCTAAGCATAAAAGGATCGGAGAAGATTAAAAAAAAAGAAGGAAATGATTCATTTGTAACGGACGCTACTGATATCAAAGAAGCAGATATATAAACCAGGCTGGCAGGGCCATCCGTTCGTGCATGTATATCAGAAGGTGAATAAATAAGCCAAAATCGAAACGGAAGATCCATATCACTGCGAGACAACAGGGACGAATATCCGAACACATACCGTTCAATCGATCAGCTTATCCGGTTGTCCAAACAACAAACCCAGCTGAAGCAGTCAGCAGGTGTAAGGGAATAAAATGCGGGTCCTGATTCAGTGGCGAGGTTTCACCGTCCTGGAGATATATATATATATATATCGCAAAATATATATCTATCAGCTCCCTGATCTCATCCACCATATATTATCCGAACAGAAGCGCAGGTGCAGATAACAGAGATTCGTAAGTAGGCTGTATGCGGACTCGAATGGAGAAGTGGGAGGCAATTTCAAAGGGACGAAGGCAGCAGTGCAGGATGGGGTTTCATGCGATGGGATGTCGCTGTGCCTTCGGAGCAAGAAACGGAGGACGACTATTTATATCATTTCACGTGAAACAGGACACGCTCTTTTTAATTCGTCAAGGAAAAAAATTAAACTACAAGCTTCTCTGAGCCCATGCATTCAGATGGAACGGCTGAATCTTGACACCTCATCGGTCTCATGCCACGTGGCTACCGCTTGCCATGCAGCACAGCTGGACGACAGAGTAGGATGTTTAGTATACTGATCACGTGTTTAATGCACCTCTGTGACGTTAACGCTAGTTATTAATTTATCTTTCGTTACCCCCTTTCGAATCTTCGAAGCGATTCGCTTAGGGTTTAGGGCTCTCTACATTCGAAGACTGAAATCTAATAATAACTATAAAGCAGCATTCACTTATCTTTCACAAAAGGGTAAATGATATAATAACATATCATGAACATTGGGCCATTGAGATTGATAGATACAAATATATCTTCCCTGGAAGGCGAGAATCATGTCCGCCTCCTATAGATTACAGATGAAGACATAAATCTACAAAGAAAGGGAAGCTCCACCGTCAGGCTCATGCAAGCAGCAAAACCTTCTCAGTAAATTCTTTCCGCAGTTGAAACCGGTCGAAGGAACACTACAATAACTGTAATGTTATCTTTGCTTCCACGTTCGGCGGCTTCCGTCGCCAATCTCTTTGAGCACATCCCAGGCTCTTTCACGGTGTCTTTAATTATTGAAACAACCTCCTCACTGGATATGACATCCCAAAGTCCATCACTCGCCATAACCTGACAAATACACGAAAGATAATGGCTTCACATTTTTTAAGAGACAACCATGGATGTGCACAGTAAGAAACCTAGTAAAGACGCATAATGCAAGTTCCGGTCCGCGACTACAAGCTCTTGCATGCAAAACAAAAAAACAAACCAGATGATAACCTACTAGCTCATGCAAGGTTGCACCAAAAACTAAAAAATAAAAATTAATAAATAAATAATTGCATATGGTAAGCTACCAGCGTATAGATATACATATATAAAACTGCTGCCAGCTCCTAATTACAAGAGGTAGCCCTCCCTTCCTTTTCTTTCTGTCTCTGTATGAGGAAGGGACAGGGTAAGCATTCCCTTGCTTCATAAATCAAAAGAGGAGGGTCTTACTTCTTGTTAAACCTGCTGTCAGTCTCTCCTCAAAGAGGAGGTTACCCTCCCGTGTTTCTTCAGATCACTTTTCCCTCCCTCTCTCTTTCTTTTTTTATTATTCACGAAGCTTAAAAGCATAGTAAAAGTACATAATGTTACACTAGTCGACAGTCTGTTAATAACACATTACATATGCTAAAAATTCTAACTAGCTGTTAATGCATCAACGCCCTATGGCCAAGTGAAAGATTTCAACTAGGAAGTGGTGCCATTTTAATTTATTATTATTATTATTATGTAAATGGGGAATACAAACTCCCACTACAAACTAGACTCAAATAATCCAATACTCCAATGCTGTTGTGGAGATCCAAACCCAAGACCTCCCACAGCAATAACTCCCATAGGACCACTAAGCTACTGCCCAAGTTCCCAACTACGTGAAATCTATGAACAATATTAGTTTCATTTCAAGTGCCAGAAAGCTATGATAACATTTAAGAGCACCAAACACATTTTTATCATAAGACAATGTACATTTACTTGAAGGATAATTCCACAGCCCAAAAGAACACTTACTTAATAAGGTTGCAACTGGGTACTATGGATGACCAAAATTGAATCTAAAACCTTCTTACAAAGTGCATTGTTGATCATAGCTCACTTGAACAAAGGAGATTCATGTGTAAAGCTCGTAATACCCAATAAATTCAAACCAGACACGGCTGAACAAAAACTGAAAGCTATATAAAAGTACTTTCCTCAAAAAAAAAAAAAGTTAGGCTGAACTGAACCAGGTTTCCAGGTGTCTTAACTCATGGAGATGAGGGGATTTATGAGGACATCAGTGCCATGACAAAGGCAAGCTAAGAACGACGCTAGTTGGGGTTGGTACAGGGATTTATGTTGAAGGCTATCATTAAACATTACCAAACCAGCCACGCACTTGGCACAGCAATTACCTGAAATTGGTCATTCATCAGACAGCATTCTACATTATTTCATTTAAAAGTATTTTTTACAATTTCCAAAGAGTGGTAATGTTAGTCACAGATTTGAATTACAGTTGCATAGAGTTGAACTACTGATGTAACTGAAAACTTTACGGTCGTTACGGACTTACTACTTTTGATTGCATAGAATAGATATGAAAAAAAAAACAAATCCCAATGCATCCAACTTGACAGTGTAGTAACACTTACCAGGTATTCATCCTCCAGTGAAAGCATAGTCTCAGTGATCTCCGGTTCTGCAGTTACAGCCGGCTTTAAGTCATCATCACCTATTGATCGTGTCACCTGATAACAATGGGGCCAATTTAAGAAATCCTTTTCCTGTGGGTGCAAATTCACTACCCATTGCAGATACAACTTTTGAAACTGGATCTAGAAAATGGTAACTCAATCATAAATGCCCTCACTGAAATAGCATGCATAACTGGAGCAACTGACAATCACCATTCTAAACATTAAACGGCGACAAATTTAGAATCATTCAGTCATTATCTTTCTATTTCCATTTCGTTGTATCCCAGCTTGCTTCCTTTCGAATCCCCCAAAAGAACAGTAAGGATATTTATTTCTTTATCTTGAAATTATTTCTGGCAATTGAACTGCAGGGAATAATACAGGTCTGAAAGACTAAGTACAATAACAAATTGAAATCATAAAGGAAAAACATAAACCTGCAGAGCAGCTGGACCAATCCTCCATGTATCAACTTGCCACTTCACGTGTCCTCCTGCTTGAGTAACACGTTCTCTTTCCAGGGGACAACTTGCTACATGGTCCTTTTAGAAAATATTTTTGCACATTAAAACTACAAAATAATTTCATAATAGAGTTCAAGTAAAAACTACCACATACAAGTCCTGACCTTACTAAGTGGATAAGGAATGCCTCCACGACAAAGAATAGTTCGACAATCTCCAGCATTGGCAACAAAAAGTTCATTTCTAACAATTAAAGCAGCAATTCCAGTGCAACCAGGATGCCAGTCTTTCTGCGCAATTCGTTTTGCGTTACGGTAAGACACCAGTTCACGCCTGAATGCAAGATCTGTCCTTATAAATGCTTGAGATAATGCATCCGCAGGACTGCAAAAACCAGAAAGATTTACTACTTAACTACATCAGACTATCCCAAAATACTGCATCAATTCCCAAAAAATAGTAAAAAACCATGAAACTCAGTTTTTTACCAAGCATGGAAAAAATTTGATCTTACATGCATAAATTCATTTTCTAAAATTTATTCAGAATTGGAAACATCTCATAAAGTATTGCTTCGATTTGAAATATTTAACCAAATATTTGAAAAAAGGCAAAAGTTGATGACTTTTCTAACAGTAAATACTTATGTTATATTATTATTATTATTTTTTTTGGTATGTGTAATAGAACTTCGCCATGTTCCTGAGTGCTCATTGGAGAACACAGTGATAAATCATAGCCTTTGCATTTTGTAAGGATTTCTTATAAAAAAAAGAAAATGCTGACAACAAAAAACAGCTCTATGAATGCTAAACATGAACTTGGCTTCCAAAATTAGATTATTTACACCCTTTACAACAATGAAATGGCTCATATAACTGTCGTTTATGAACCTTCAATGCTAGTGCTATTTAAAAAATTAAATACAACAAAATTCAACACTTTTCAGGATAAAGCTCAATCAAACCTGCTAGCGGAACCCAAATCTTGTAAAAATCCTGGTAATGCTCGAGCAGAAAACTCTGCTGCCGCAGCACCTGCATATATACACTATCAACAGTTAAAAGCATTCTCTTTACTATGATATAAAGAAATGACCTTTTTTTGCTCACCTCTGTGACCATCAAAGATCCCAAAAGCATGAATATCTTTCTCATCACCTATCCTTGGAAGCAAAAAGTGGGTATCTTCCATTGTCTCCCTTCTCCCACATGTTGCAAATGAACCCCAACAAAGAACTGGAGCATAACTACGAACAGAATTCAAAGAACCATTCCACAGTTGAATCCTAGGCTGGGAGGACTTTTTGAATAATTTTTCTCCAGTAGCAAACCAATTTACTTTTTCTTGGAAGTCTTGATTTCTAATTATATGAGACGGATCACTTGCCAAAGCAGGAGGTTTCCCAGGTTCAGTTCCCTCAATACATTGCATGTTTATTTGCTTCATAACAGACTCAAGTTTTTCAACTATATCGTCAAATGTGGGTCGATTTTGGGGATCCACATCCCAGCACTTCTGAATCAGTTGATGCAGATCCGGTGGGGCATCAGAGCCTGCAAGAGCTGGTCTCAAGCCTTCGCATACTACAGCTGCCGTAAGTTGTTGCTCGGTGTAATTCATTTCAAGTACTGTGTGTGCCTGCAAGCCCAATATATTGTGATTGCTGATTTCGTCAGCGGCATGATTCAAGGAAAAGGATAGAACTAGCTTTAAATGTGAGATGTTGCCATATCTACAGCAACAGAAAAAATAGTGACTGATGTTGGCATGAATTGGCTAATTGATACACATAATTGGAAAGGTTTCACCGCTAAAGGGGGCAATCAAGCAACAAAAAATTCTCCCGGCAATCACAGTAACAGAAGGCATCATGCCAAAATAAACTTATGCCCACTGCCTTAACCACTCACGAAGAATAAATTATGCAAATTTAGCAACCCCAGCAAAGAACAAATAAAGATAGACCCCAGCAAAGAACAAATAAAGATAGACATGAAGCAACAAATGCAAATAGAAGTCGTCATGAAAGACTACGGCAACATGTACCTGTGCTTCAGCACGAAGGTCGGTGTACGGCACAACACCAGTGAGGAGCTCACTGCAACAGAATATAAGACAATCAAGACTGCTGGCACAAACACTTTGATAGTTTCATTCACAAAATTCTTAGTTGAAGGAAACTGGACCTACTCTTGTTCCAACAATGAAAACACTTGTCTAATCCAAAGAGAATGATGAAAAAGATGCATCAAGTACACAATTTCCCTAAAGTATTGAAAATATTCACATGGACTACAATCCTGAAATGATGTAAAGAAGCATTCCAGTTAATGTACCATCGTTTTCATAAAACTAAGATAAGGCAAATTTAATACACCAACCAAATTTAAAAATTTTAACATTATATGGCAGTTCAGCTTCCATATCGCTTACTTGATTGATATTGAAAAACTATAGACATCTGATTTTTCAGTATGTATATCCTTTATCAAGATCTCTGGTGCCATATAAATGAGTGTTCCCACCATGTTCTTTTTGTGAAAGCCACCGGTTGGCTTCCCTGAAGATCTCCAGTTTTGAACTGAAATATGTTTAAGATCTTTCTTGAATGCTGCCAGACCAAAGTCTGATAAGTGGGGACGAAGATTGTCATCAAGCTGCACGGTACATATTAACCTGTCAAACAAGCAGGACACAGTAACTTGCTGGAGAGGGGAGAAACAAAAAGAGAATGTGAAGCTAGCATAATAGCCCAACGTAGTTACAAGAATATTTGCCGGTTTCACATCTCTGTGAGCAATCCCAAGGCTATGGAGATATTGTAGAGCCTTTGCTGAAATAAAAAAGGAAATCAAAGGCAAATCAGAAGGAATTCGAAAAAGCAAAGAAACGTTGAATAGAAGATTCCACACATAGAAAACACAAATTCCCATAATACGGCGATAAAACTAGATAAGGAAACTTCAATATCACCCACCTCCAACAACAACAAGAATTAACCAATGAGAATGACAAGAAACTTGTAAGCACAGTAGCTGACCTAATTGAATGGCAATATCAACAGCTTGCTTTATAGATGGATTCCACTCCTCGACGTGAATCTTGTCGGCCAGATTCCCATGTTGATAAAACGGGAAGAAGAAAAGGTAATCGGGCGGCTTTGCATGGGCCGCAACCAGCGTAGCCAATCCAGGATGATCCAGAGTACTTGGGTCCAGACAAAAAACATCAGCAATAATCAAATCTTTTCTCGAACTGCTACCAGACAAGCGCATAATTGAGGCGAGAAAAAAAGTAGAAAGCAACGAACCATAACAACTGCAACTCGGAGTGAAACTTGTCGAGGTGATCGGATGTCGACAAAACTGGCTTCTTCGCGGCCACCTTTCTGCCGTCGAGAGTTGCTTCATATACCACACTTTCGGAACCTTGACGAAGAACAATACAGGAAAACTTATAACACGAATGTGAAGGAAAGGAAGCTTCTGCGAAACGAGAATCTGACAATCTGTACCTCGAGCGATTGGCGAGTGGAGAGTGTAAGATGAACGAGGCACATCCAAACGGATTTTCTCACTCGTACAGCAGCCACGGAAACAAGCGCTGCGTCTCGATTCAGGCATTTTCCTCTTCGGCGCAAAGAATCCTCGAACGACAAACAGAATGTTCAGTAGGAATCACCGGCAATCAAGGGACTGTATCACTGTAATCTCCTCGTCGTTTCAACTTCTGAGAAAATCCGACTGCTCTCCAAACAGAAACTTGGATGGAAGCAAGCCACAAATTAACAGATTCACTAGCAAGTTTCAACGAACTTTCCCCCGTTTTTTTTTTTTAGTAAGAAAACGCAGACAGCAGTAGGCAGGTATATATTATTTCTTTTTATCATTTCCCATGTCACTAGACTGCCTCGTTTATGGGCTCTACCCAACAGCCCATAAACACTTGGTTTAGAGGCTAGGCCCACTAAATAGCATTAGGCCCACAATCTATCGGTCTGCAAACGCATGACTCAGACGGTCGTTCCACTCGGGCTGGGGAGCAAGAGGCACGCGTACTTTTTCGATGGCTCGGTTCCTGCTCTCGTCTGCTTCGCTTCGACACAGCCACGAATCGCATCGCGGGAGCTTCCGTCGCTCAATACCAGGTACTGGTAAAAAACTCTTTCTCTGTCTCTACTGCTGGGTTGCATAACCTGTTGTTTTCTCTAGTTTGTGCAGAAGAACAGCGCAGTCCTCAGCCAGGTAAGAGGATATGGACGGTAAGTTTCGTCCTGTATGCAAATGGAATCCTCCTTGTTTTTACAGCTTGTTTTTACAGCTTGTTTTTACAGCTTGTTTTTACAGCTTGTTTTTACAGCTTATTTTTACAGCTTGTTTTTACAGCTTGTTTTAGCGATGTGATTATAATCGTGTGGCGACCCGTTGCCCCCTCTTAGAATCTCTAAGCAATTTTCTTCAACCGGTGTGTGTAACCGATTGTGTTCATCCTGCCAAGAAGTGGTAGCTTCAATTATCGGTTCGGTACTTTTCGACACGAGTAATGAGCTATGTTGGGACGGGATCGCTTATATCCGGTCTGGTCACTTGGGCCCACCCGGGTCCATCTAAATTTTGGGGCTTAATAAGGAGAAAAGAGAAGAAGATAGGAGAGAAGGAAGAAGAGACAGAGGAAAATAAGAAGAAAGGAAAGAAGGCAAAGAAAAGTGTTTTTTTATCTTGGTGCTTTATTTGTAATTTTGTTCCTCTTTGTCTATTGAGATTCACTTATTACACTATTTCTTATTTATTTTTTATATCTTTAATTATCATGTATTATGTCATTAATGCTATATGGATATGGATTCATAAATATTGAGTGCCTATTTGATTATTAAAGAGGTTTGAGGAAGTAAAGTGGATGTTTTGAAAAGTGGAGGAATAGATTTATGTAGTTGAGTTTGTATGTTGATTGGTGATTGTACTCTATTCTCTTAATAGTAAAATTGACTCACCACTCTCCCCGTGGAAGTAGGTACGATAAGCTGAATCACGTTAATTGAGAGAATGAAGTACAATCACTAATTAACATAGAAATTCTATGACATAGAATCCTCTTTTTCTACTATTTAAAATATTCACTTTAATTCTTTAAACCTCTTCAATAATCAAATAAACACTTAACATACATCAACCCATATTCACATAGCATTAATGGCATGAAACATAATAATCAAAGAAATAGCACATGAATAATAAAGAGTGTAATATGTGGAGCTCAATAGTAAAGAGATAAAAAATGACAAACAAGGTACCAAGAGAAACAAAACATTTCTCTCCCCTTCTTTCCTCCCTTCTTCTGGTGAGAAGTCGAGAGTAAACTGTCGGGAGGGGGGGAAATATTAGCCCTAGGTTCCCCATTTGTTTAACTTAAGTGGTGGGCCCACCTAACAAGTGACGGGACGGGATATAAGCCATCCCCTTCCAACAATATAGAGTTCAAAAGATTTAAAATTCTTCGCCTTGTGTCCCTACACTTATATCCATTTATTCCTATTACGTGATCAAGGACCTACATTTTCCAAAATCATTGCCGATTGTTTTCCTGTAGCTGATACTTCACAGTTTTGATAAATTAATTAACTAGAGTGTCAAAAACTTTTCATATTTATGGAATGGATGCAGATAGTTTCTATTGGATATAAAAAGGAAATTTTTATTTTACTGATCTCTTTATATTTGAGATACTCCTTCCCATTGTTCTAAAGATATAGGATAAGAACACTCTGAATAAGTATTATGTTATTGTAGTTTAATACCTTGTAAAAAGCATTGGATATATTGAAAGGTTCATGACAGGTGGCCACTTTTTGTCATTCTCTACACAAGCGCAACGTGGGCTAACAACCACGTCTTTAACTGGCTTCACAAAAGCCAAGTCATGGGCTTAATTTTAGACATGCATATGCCATCATTGGCGGATCACGATTAGCCATGATTAGAGTCCTAGGCCACTATAAAATGCCAGAAGAAACAGGTGATCTTTGAACAAGCATAAATAGTGAAGAAAGGAGTAGAGTGAAGGTTCACGAGTAAGAGTACGATCCATACTCTCAGGAGGAGAGTATCTACCAAGGGGGAGCCTTGGTTCGGTGTGAGAGAATCAGAGAGTCAAATCTCTTCCACTGTTGCGTGTGCAAAGTGGATTATCACCGGTTGTAAGTTTGTAGTTGCGTCTTTATTTTTTACTGTAATCTTGTTTCTTGCAACGTTGTATAAGATTCCCTAAGAGGGCTAGTTATCCCCATAATACAGTTGCGTGTGGCATTGTATTCCGTTAAAGGTACTAAGTACTTTTCACTTCAGATATCTTGTTGTTTACTGTTTCAATTATTTTGGGTGTTGAGAACACCTGGGTGTTATAACACCTATTTATTGTGTTAAAATTCAGAAACAGGGACCTACAAGTGGTATCAGAGCCATACTCTATATTTCTATAGAGTGATCCATGATCTGGAAATGGAGCCTCAGAAAGAAGTCGTGCAAGCTGTCAAGCCACCCGTCCTGGATGACACAAATTTTCCATATAGGAAAACTCAGATTAGGGCGTTCATCAAAGCCCTAGACGAAAAGGCTTGGAAGTCTGTCCTTACTAGTTGGACCCCACCAACAATTACTAATGCTGCAGACGACACCACAGCCAAACTAGAAATTGACTGGACTGTTGCAGAAGATAAAGTTTCAAATCAGAATGCTAAGGCACTCAATGCCATTTTTTATGGAGTCGATCAGGAACGTTTTAAACTAATTTCTACGTGCGAGTCGGCCAAAGATGCGTGGGAAATCCTGTCTACCACGTATGAAGGGACTATCGGAGTTCGCTTGTCGAAGCTCTAGCTGCTCAACCACAAATTTGAAAATCTGCAAATGGAGGAAGATGAGACAATCGCGGAATATGATGCTCGTATTCGCGACATAGCAAATGAGAGATTCACGCAGGGAAGAAAGATACCTAAAGCTGACAAAGTTCAGAAGGTGCTTCGTTCATTGACTGAAAAATTTGCTGTCAAGGTTGCAGCTATAGAGGAATGCAAAGATTTGGATACATTGAAATATGATGATTTGCTGGGATCCCTCAGATCCTATGAAATGAACATTGAAGCCAAGAAGAAATGCAAAGAAAAAGGAGAAGCCAACGTTGCACTTCAAGTGTCAAAGAAGGAAAGTGTTACAACACCGTCATCATCGGTTACTACAGAACAGCTGGACGAGAAAATAGCTCTGCTCACCAGAGGATTCAACAAGGCCTTCAAAAGATTTGGTAAGCGAAATAATTCTAGCTATACTAACAGATCTCGTGATTATCCTCCAACAAAGGACGAATCAACTAGGAAGAAGAAGGGTATTCAATGCCATGAATGTGAGGGATTTGGACATGTACGATCCGAATGTCCAAGTAGACGGAAGAATTCTTATGCCATAAGCTGGAGCAATGATGAAACGGAGGATAGTGGCTCAGGCGAAGATGAGCTGATTAGCCATTATGCAGCTCTTACCTCTAAGGTCATCCACTCTAGTATTACAACACCTGATGACTATGACACTGAGTCAGATGATGACATGAATGGAGAATCCCTGGAAGGTATGTACCAAAAAATGCTAGAAAGTTGGGCTGATGTATGCAAGATGAATGCTGATCTGCGTAACCAAATTTCAGTCTTAAAAACTGAAAATTTCACGTTAGAGGTAACAATATCTGAATTGAATGCTCAATTGCAATTTGCTCAAGTTACCACAAAACGACTACTGCAAGGGAAGCAGACACTGGATCACATTCTGACCATGGGACAGGCTTACGGTGACCGCTAGGGCATTGGCTTCCAGAGCAAACCAAGTCCCTCAAAACCAGAACATTCTCTCAAGAAATACAATCCAAGATGCTTTCACTACTATTCTAAGGGTCACATTCGATCCAAATGCCCCCACCGTCAAAACATAATACCTCACAAACGAACAAAGCTCGTTTGGGTCAGAAAAGGCTTGGTGAGTTATTTTGCTGCACACACTGCATATTTAGCTAACACAGAAATTACATGATCTTTCGATAGTGGATGCTCCAAACACATGACTGGAGACAAACAGCTTCTAGCCAATATTGTTTAAAGAAATGATGGTCAGGTTACATTTGGAGACGGCCAAACTATCAAAGTTCTTGGTCGGGGTACACTTCGAGTGGAAGGTATGCCAAAACTCAAAAATATTCTTCTTGTTGAAGGTCTGAAAGCCAATTTGTTGAGTGTTAGTCAACTATACGATCATGGTCTGATTGTTAAATTCGGTAAAACTGATTGTGAAGTTATAAATCATGAGAATAAATTGGTTATGGAAGGAACTCGTACTTTTGATAACTGTTACAAAGTGGTCTCACGCCAACAGTGCTATAACACCACCACAGAAAATACTCAACTGTGGCATCAAAAGTTGGGTCACATCAATTACAGAAGTATGCTGAAACTGATCAAGTATGATGCAGTAAGAGGGTTACCAAATATCAAAACCTCTAAACAGAAAACTTGTCTAGCATGTCTATGCGGAAAACAAGTTCGTTCTTCTCATCAGCCTTTACATGGTATTACTACATCTCATGTTTTACATCTTCTACATATGGATTTGATGGGTCCACTAGAGGTAGACAGCATTGGAGGCAAACGGTATGTATTTGTATGCGTTGATGATTTTTTCAGATTCACATGGGTAAAATTTCTTGCTGAAAAATCTGACACATTCCTGGAGTTCAAGAAATTATGCTTCCAACTGATGACTGACAAAGAATCCAAGATCAAACGTATTCGCAGCGACAACGACAGAGAATTTGAAAATAAACAATTTTTTGATTTTTGTGCTTCCGAAGGAATTGCTCATGAATTCTCAGCTCCGAAGACATCTCAGCAAAATGGGATAGTTGAAAGAAAGAATCGTACTCTTCAAGCAATAGCAAGAGTCATGCTAAACTCCAAAAATATAGCTCATAAGTTTTGGGTTGAGGCTTTCAATACCGCACGTCATATCATCAACAGAGTCTACATTCGACCTCATACACGAATTACACCATATGAAGTATGGAAAGGTAAAAAGCCAACTCTTCATTATTTCCATGAGTTTGGTTCTCCCTGTTACATTCTCATAGACAGAGAGCAGAGAACTAAACTAAGTCCCAAGAGTGACGATGGCATCTTCTTGAGTTATTCCTCCACCAGCAAAGCTTACCGAGTTTACAACAACCGAACCCGTACTGTGCTGGAATCTGCCAATGTTCGTATACTTGACTCTATTCCGAATGATGATACTCCTGATTATTTTTATATTTCAGGTGACCGCTCAGCCCCTACACCACCCATTCCAGATCCTCCTCCACCTCCCCATTTTACCTCCCCCACTCTCCAATCACCCAAACCTATTCCACACACCTCCAGAGAAGGCTCTGCCCAAGTCCGCAAAGATCATTCCATACATGATATCATTGGTTACATTGATGCTGATGCATTGAAAGATGAATTTTGGATTCATGCATTGCAAGAGGAGTTACAACAGTTCTCCAACAACAAGGTATGGACACTAGTACCCAGACCTGCTCATTGCAATGTTATTGGTACAAAATGGGTCTTCAAAAATAGGACTGATGCACATGGCAATATCATACGCAATAAGGCCAGACTTGTAACTCAAGGATACTCTCAAATTGAAGGGCATTGACTTTGATGAAACATTTGCCCCAGTCGCCAGACATGAATCTATCCGCCTCCTACTTGCAGTTTCTGCCTTCCTAAACATCCATTTGTATTAAATGGATGTCAAAAATGTCTTCCTTAATGGTTATCTGAAGGAAGAGGTTTATGTTGAACAGCCACAGGGGTTCATAGATCCAATGTTTCCTGACCATGTCTATTTGTTGACGAAAGCACTATATGGCCTTAAACAAGCTCCCCGAGCTTGGTACGAGCGACTCACCACTTATCTTTGTGATCAAGCCTATACTAGAGGAACGATGAATAAAACCTTGTTTATCAAGCGGGATCACACACATACTACGATTGAATTCCCGTTGCATGATGTTGATGAAATCTGTCCGATGAGAATCATATGTGGAACCAAAGAAAATGTCATCCACATAGATATGCGCAATTGTAGTATGATTGTGATGTCGCTTGATAAACAAGGTTTTATCTACAAATCCTCTGCTATAGCCATGATCACAAAGATAAGTAGTGAGTCGATCATACTAGGCTCGTGGAGCCTGTTTCAGGCCATATAAGGCTTTCATCAACAGATAGACATGGTCTGGAAATTTTGGATCTATGAATCCCTTTGGTTGTTCAACATAAACCTCTTCTTTCAGATAACCATTAAGGAAGGCACTCTTGACATCTATCTGGAACAGATGAATGTTAAGGTATGCGGATACGACAAGCAGAAGCCGGATAGATTCAAGTCTGGCTACGGGGGCAAATGTTTCATCAAAGTCAACGCCTTCAATTTGAGTGTATCCTTGTGCTACTAGTCTAGCCTTATTGCGTATGATATTGCCATGTGAATCAGACTTATTTTTAAATACCCATTTTGTACCAATAACATTGCAATGAGCAGGTCTGGGTACAAGTATCCATACCTTGTTGCTGGAGAATTGTTGTAACTCCTCTTGCATTGCATTTATCCAGAATTCATCTTTCAATGCATCTGCAGCTTTAGTAGGTTCAACCTGAGACAAATAACAAGCAAATCGAACCATTTTTTGATAGTCCTGTTTAGGTAAGTCACGAGTTTGAATACCAACATTGATGTCACCAATAATATCATGAATGGAATGATCTTTGCGTACTTGCGCAGATCTATCTTTGGATGGATGTGATAAAGGACGGGGTGGTGGGAGTGTGTGTGCAGGAAATTTTGGAGATGGAGGAGGTTCAGGAATGGAAGGTGTAGGAAGAGAGGGTGCAGCAGAAATAAAAAAATAATCAGGGGAATCAACATTTGAGGTAGACTCAAGGACCCGGACATTGGCAGATTCCAACACAGTACGAGTGCGTTTGTTGAAAACACGATATACTTTGCTGTTGGAGGAATACCCCAAAAAGATACCTTCGTCACTCTTTGAGGCTTAGTTTAGTTCTTTGTTCTCTGTCAATGAGAATGTAACAAGGGAAACCAAACTCATGAAAATAATGAAGAGTAGGTTTTTTTTCTGTTCCAAACTTTGTACGGTGTAATTCGTGTATGTGGTCGAATGTAGATTCTGTTGATGATATGACAAGCGATGTTGAAAGCCTCGGCCCAAAACTTAGGAGCTATATTTTTGGAATTCAGCATAACTCGTGCCATTTGTTGAAGAGTACGATTTTTCCGCTCAACTATCCCGTTCTGCTAGGGGGTCTTAGGAGCAAAAAATTCATGAGTAATTCCTTCATAAGCACAAAAATCAGAGAATTGTTTATTTTTAAATTCTCTGCCATGGTCACTGCGAATACGTTTGATCTTGGAGACTTTGCCATTCATCAGTTGTAGACACAATTTCTTGAATTTTACAAATGTGTCAGATTTATTTGTAAGAAATTTCACCCATGTGAACCTGGAGAAGTCATCAACACATAAAAATACAGACCGTTTTCCTCCAATGTTGTCTACTTCCAGTGGTCCCATCAAATCCATATGTAAAATATGCAAGACATGTGATGTAGTAATACTTTGGACAGGCTGATGAGAGGAACGAACTTGTTTTCCACACAGACATGCCAGACAAGTTTTCTGTTTGGAAGTTTTGAGATCTGGTAGCCCTCTTACTGCATCATACTTGATCAGTTTCAGCATACTCCTGTAATTTATGTGACCCAACTTTTGATGCCACAGTTGAGTAGTTTCGGTGGAGTTGTAACACTGCATGCGATTTATCACTTTGTAGCAGTTATCAATCGTACGAGTTCCTTCCATAATCGCATAATTGACTAACACTTAACAAATTGGCTTTCAAACCATCAACAAGAAGGATGTTTTTGAGTTTTGGCATACCTTCCACTTGAAGTGAACCTCGACCAAGGACTTTGGCAGTTTGACCGTCTCCAAATGTAACCTGACCATCATTTCTATTGACAATATTTGTTAGGAGTTGCTTGTCTCCAATCATGTGTTTGGAGCATCCGCTATCGAAAAACCATGTAATTTCTGTGTTAGCTAGATATGTTGTGTGTGCAGCAAAGTGATTCACCAAACCTTTTCTGATCCATAAGGGTTTGGACCTTTTGTGAGGTAGTTTATTTTGCCGTCAGTGGCATCTGGATTGAATATGCTCCTTACTATTAGCTTGGCCCATAGTTAGAATATAATCTAGTGGCTTCTTCTCTTGCAGTAGCCGAGAGGTGGTGACTTGAGCAGTTTGCAATTTTGCATTTAATTCAGAGACTGTTGGCTCCAACTTTGAGTTTTTAGTTTTTGAGACTGAAACTTGGTGACGCAGATCAGCATTCATCTTGCAAACATCAACCCAGTTTTTCAGCAATTGTTGATACATACCTTCCAGAGATTCTCCATTCATATCATCGTTTGACTCAGTGTCATAGGCAATGAGTGTTGCAATACTAGGCCGGATGACCCTAGAGGTGAGAGCTGCATAGTTGCTGATTAGCTCATCTCCGTCTGAGCTACTTTCCTCCGTTTCATCATCGCTCCAGCTTATGGCATAAGAATTCTTCCTTTTACTTGAACATTCGGATCGAACATGTCCAAATCCTTCACATTCATGGCATTGGATACTTTTCTTCTTGCGAGTTGAATCATCCTTAGCTGGAGTATAATCGCGAGATCTGTTAATATTGCCAGAGATAGTTCTCTTACCAAATCTTTTGAAGGCTTTGTTGAAACCTCTGGTGAGAAGAGCTATTTTCTCCTCTAGTTCTTCTGTAGTGACCGCTGTTGAAGGTGTTGTAACACTTTCCTTCTTTGACACTTGAAGTGCAATGCTAGCTTCTTCATTTTCTTTTCGTTTCTTCTTGGCATCAATGTTCATTTCATAGGATCGTAGAGATCCCATCAGATCATCATATTTCAATGTATCCAAGTCTTTGCATTCTTCAATAGCTGCAACCTTGACTGCAAATTTTTCAGTCAACGAACGAAGGACTTTCTGAACTTGTTCAGCTTCAGGTATCTTCCTTCCAAGTGTGAATATTTCATTTGCTATATCACGAATACGAGCATCATACTCAGCAATTGTCTCGTCTTCTTCCATTTGTAGATTTTCAAACTTGTGATTAAGCAGCTGAAGTTTTGACAAACGAACTTCGGCAGTTCCTTCATACGTGGTAGACAATACTTCCCATGCATCTTTCGCCGACTCGCATGTAGAGATTAGTTTAAATCGTTCCTGATCGACTCCATAGAAGATGACATTGAGTGCTTTTGCATTCTGATTTAAAGTTTTGTCTTCTGCAACAGTCCAATCAACTTCAGGTTTGATTGTGATATTGCCTGCGACATTGATGATTGTTGGTGGGGTCCAACCGGTTAGGACAGACTTCCAGGCTTTTTCATCCAGGGCTTTGATAAATACCTTCTTCCGTGTTTTCCAATATGGAAAATTTGTGCCATCCAGGACAGGTGGTTTGACTGCTTGAACGACTTCCTTCTGAGGCTCCATTACCAGATTGTGGATCACTCTATAGAACAATAGAGTATGACGCTGATACCACTTGTTGGTCCCTGTTTCTGAATTTTGATACAACAATGAGGTGTTAAAACACCCAGGTGCTCTCAACACCCACAATAATTAGAACAACAAGCAACAGGAAATCCGAAGTGAAAAGTACTTAATAATCTTAACGAAATACAATGCCACATGTAACTGTATTACGGGGCTAACTAGCCCTCTTAGGGAATCTTATACAACTTTGCAAGAACCAAATTACAGTAGAAAATAAACATGCAACTACAAACTTGCAACCGTTGATAACCCACTATGCACACGCAACAGTGAGGGAGATTTGACACTCCGACTCTCTCAGAACAGACCAAGGCTCCCCCTTGGTTGATACTCTGCTCCTGAGAGTATGGGTCGAAACCAATGGTCATCTATAGATTCCATTCTTTGTGGTAACCTACAGGAAGTTACCTGTATGTGACAACCTTTTCACCATTTGATTTGCGTAATAAGCCTTCAAATAAAGCTTATAATATTCCCTCATTTCCTTATTTAAAAGTCACCCATAAAAGCATTTCCTGTAGGTTGTCTACTGGATAAGTCATTTGTGTGTATGATAGAAAGAAGCAGTTTTATTGACTAGGAATATCTGAAAGTTCAAACGAAGACTTAACACTTTGATGTGCAAAGTGCTTGTTTTATTAACTCTTACATTAGTTTGTGATTTGTTGTTTCCTAAAATGCCATAATCATGCTGCAGCTTGAATCCATAAGACCCAAGGCCCTGTGTTTAACTCAAATACTGATATTATATCTTTGTTTGTTTAAAATGTTTCTGTGGATTCTATGTAAACTTATATTTCAGAAAGCAATAAAATTCGTCATTCTCAAAAAAAAATAAAAATGTTTCTGTGGAGTTGTTAGATTTGTCAAGTAAGAAGTGTGTACCATGCGAATCCAAGGACATCCATCCAATGCTTGAACAAGCAGCTGAGGAGCTACTTCCTAAGGTTTTCTCTTTTTTCAATTTCTTATCGATTGGAGCTGTTGCTTATTACAGAGCTATGGTTCTTTTGTGTTCTACATGTGTGTAGGTACCTGGATGGGGTCTATTAAATGAAGATGGCAAATTAAAATTTCAAAGTTCATGGAAAGTGAAGACTTTCACTAAAGGGTTGGAATTCTTTCACGCTGTAGCAGACCTTGCAGAAGCGGAGTGTAGGTGGCCTTGAGCTTATAGCCTTACTAGAATGTTATCAGTAACGAGTAAGCTATAATTAGCAAGTTGTCTTCCAAATAATATATTAAAATTTCATGAAAACCATTTATACTATCTGCGGGAAGAAGGCAATGTGAAATTCTATTACTCGATGACAACTTCGACCATAAAACAATGCTATACATGGGTGGACATGAGCCGAGCTAGCTCGCGAGTAGCTCAGGATCAGCTCAATTTTTACTCGGCTCAAGCTCATTAATAACGAGCTTGAGCCGAACTCGAACTTAGAGATAAGTTCGTTTAGACTCACGAGTTGAACTTGAGTTAAGTAGAGTTCGGCTCGTCGACTTGTAAGCGGCTCATGAAACATTTATGAATAGTAGGGTTTAACATTTATTTATTTTTTCTTTTACCCAAATTAACCTTAGACTTTATACCTAAAAGATTTTTTTTAAAAGGGCAGATTTGTAAACAAGGAAAAATTTTGTTCAGAGCTTTCTCTCCTGAAACTTTTTGCCTGTTGACATTCTCTGTACGGTCACGGCAGAGAGTTCTACAATTACTGTCTACCCTCTTTCCCCCTAAACATGCCCTTTGGTAGATTTTTCATCTTAGTTCCCTCCGATGAGCGCAGATAAATACTGTTTTGCTCTCAATTTCTTCTTCCAATCTTCTTCTTCAAACTTTCTTCTTTACTTAACTTCCTATTACTTCTTACGTTCTATTTTTTCTTCCCTTCTTCTTTTATATGAAAGTAACAGCCTTTTTTTCTTCTTCCTTCTTCTTCGTCTTCCCTTCTTCTTCTTCCCTTATTCTTCTTCTTCTTCCCATTCTTCCACTGTTCTCATCTACCTCTCCTACCTCTATTCTTCCTCCTTTACTTTTATTTTTCCCCCCTACTTCTATTCTTCCTCCCGTCTTCTTATTTTTCTTCCTCTTTATTCTTCACTAATTTCCTGCAATAAATCGAACTAGCTCGAGTTTGGCCGAGCTCGAGCCCGAGCTCAAGCTCATATTTTTTATGCCAAGTCGAGCTCGAAGATCCCTGGGTTCGGCTTGGTTTGGCTCAAATCCACCCTTACAGGTCATAATCCTGACCTTCACCTCGTTGGTTGGAACAATGTGAAAATTGATATATGGACTCATTCAGCTGGTATGTATTATTGTCCTAGTCTAAACCAAAAGCGGAAGGATTAGAATTTTTGTTTTAACCAAGGCTGGAGGACCTCCTTTCCCCTCTTAGTGTCATTACAAGTAACATGAATTCACGGTGAGCAGGTAGTCTGATGGAAATTGATTTCCCAACCTGATTTCCCAACGATACTCCATGATCTACATAACTGTATAAGCTATTGGGCGGCCAAATTCTCTTAGTTACAAAGAAGAAAAAAAAAGAAACTGGAAAAAGCAAATTTGACCTCGAACCCAGAAACTCCGATAAAATAGGTGCCTTATCCATTAAGCCATAGAATCATTCTGAAATCATCAGCATGCAGCAACTTATGTAAAACCAGCAATCCAAATTGATGAGCTCTATATTCATGGACACAAAGATGGTCACAAATTCTCTCAAGTCTAAGAAACTAGATCCTCACTATTAATGTAGCATGTTGCTTTGACACAAAATTCAAAAATGAAATTCAAGTTCTCGTTGCATCTTGGTGGATTCAAACCACCATTCTCTCAAAAATGCTTTTGAGCACTCTCACCATTGTGAGCTTAAAGATCCATAAGAATACATTTTATAAAGCAATTAGCTGAATGATGCAAAAATGAAAATAAAAAAATTTACAACCTTGAAAGAATCTTCTGAAATGAAAATTTCAGACTTTCAATATAACCTCCATGATAAAATTTTCAGCATAATAAAAACTTTTTCCTCTTGTCACTCGCTGGTACACCAATAATCAAGCATGAATGCATCAACTACAATAATCAGAAGGTGAACTATTTTCAAGGGTTTAGAAGGGAAAATAGAATTACTAGAGAGAAATGAAGATCAGATTACCTTCGGGCCTAGGATTATCAGATGTATGCATCTACTTTCAAGCATGAATGTAAGAGAAAGGAAGACGAGATTCATTGATTATCCTTTTGAACTTCCACTTCTAAAATGCCTTAAACACATGGTACTAATTATATGGGTAATTCAAGTATTATTAAAATGAATGGATTACATAGAAAAGCCACACTTATCCTTCCAAATTGACGAGATTCTCAGGCTGTTGCATTGTTGGCTATACACTAATTAGCAACACGTCTGGAACTAATCTAATTTTATTATAATGATTAATTAAGTGTAGCTGGTGGATCAATCTTGGTCTTGGTAGGAAGTTAAGCTTCTCTAGAGATCTACTGGCAGAAAGTTTTATGGGGACTTTAGGCTGTATACCAACCTCAATATGCATATGCAAGGTATTGTGCATCACAACTTATACAGCTTGTAGCGACCATCATTGATATTTATGACGTCTACGGGTGCAGGGATGAGGTGGAACTCTTTACAGATGTCATCCAAAGGTTCTACAATGCTACAATTTACTGTATGTGTGTATGTTTATTTGTGGGCACGGATGTGCGGGGTGTGTGTTTGTGCATCGTTGTGTGTCTGTTGTGAATCAGTCTGCCATGTCACAAAGCAATGACAACGTGGAAGCTGATGTGGAGAAGGTGAGTAGAATTATTAGGGGAAGCACACGTGAAAGACAACCCTCTAGAGGATTTGAGGATTTCCTAATGGGTCCTGGCCGTTAGAAGCATGAGTTGCGTGAGGAAGGAAAGCCGGGGACTAATAATATGGGTGAAATGGGGACGAAGGAGGTATGTGGTGAGTTTTGGCAATTTCAGGTATCTCTCATCCCCTAATTCCTCTGTTCTCTCCCTACTCCTCTTATCCCTTCCCTTCTTTTCTGAATTCCTTTGGTTTATGCACTGTGGTTTGTTGTTTCCCCTTTCAAAGAGCAGCAGAACTATTATTTTCAAGTTTGTTCTTGTTACTGGTGGAATTATTTGTGTCTGCTTGTCATTTGTGGAAATTACACAAAGAAGATTGTAACATTGGTGCTTTCATTGCTGGTCTACAATGGTGGACACGCGACTCAAGACACTAGATGATTCAATGAAAACAGTACAAGAGTCACAAGCACACTCTATGGAGCTTCAGGGACTAAATTTGATGGTGTCTAGCTTGAATGCAACAGTTGAAACCCAGCAGAAGCTGATGCACGAGATGCTTAACCATCTTACTTCTTTGAGCTCTCAGATACATGATTCAAGGGGTGATTCATCACGATTTCGTACAGGTTCTTCGAGTTCATCTACTATGCATGGAACTGGTTCTCAATCAGTCCCCACTTTGCGTCACAAGCCTGCTTCGGTAGAGTTTGGTCGATTTAGTGGAGACAACCCTGATTCATGGGTATTTCAAGTTGAACGGTATTTTGATTTCTACGATATTTTGGATGATCAGAAGCTATCCTTGGCTTCCTTTTACTTGGAGGGTGAAGCTTTGGAATGGTACCGATGGCTGTACAGAAACAAACAATTGGTGGATTGGGATCATTTTGCAGAAAAATTGGTTCGTCGTTTTCGTAAACGCAACCTTGAAGCACCAGAAGGTCGATTAGCAAAATTAAGACAGATCTCTACAGTGGCAGACTACCAGGCGAACTTTGAAGCTGTTACAAATGAAACTGTGGCTTTGCCTGATACTTTTCTGGTTCATTGTTTTATTTCAGGCCTTTTGATAGATATTAAGACTGCTGTTCTAACATGAGCCCAAGACTTTGGATGATGCCATTTCATTAGCTCATTTACATGAGCAACGTATTGCTCTTGAGCGTGGGTCGATTCGGCCGATGTTAGGAAAATCGCAGCCCCTACTTCCAACACCATCTCTTCCCATGCCATCATCTTCATCTTCGGTCTCTGTATTACCAAGTGGGAAGCTGCTGATTAAGAGGTTGAGTGCTGTTGAAGCCCGTCAAAGAAGGGAGAAAGGACTTTGTTACTATTGTGATGAAAAATATTCCCCCACTCACAAGTGTAAGTCGCTGCCCCAACTATTATTGCTTGAAGATAATATGAATGAGAGTGAAGCAGGGATCATAGAGATCACCGAGGATGACAACCTAGTAGAGGAACTTCAAATTCAAGGGGCACAAACTCATTCTGCCATTTCCTACCATGCTTTGGCTGGGGGGAACTCACCTACGACATTGCGCTTTACTGGACATGTTCGCGGGTCCCCTGTGCAAGTGCTGGTTGACGGAGGAAGCACACATAATTTTGTGCAAACTCGGGTTGCCAAGTTCCTTAGCTTGACAATTGAACCTCCACCAAGCTTCTCGTCCCTGGTGGGAAGCGCCAACGGTTGATATGTGAAGGTATCGTCAAGAATGTCCCCTTAACAATCCAAGGCTGCGAAAATGGTAATTGATTTTTATGTCTTGCAATTACATGGATCAGATATGGTGCTTGGTGTGTCTTGGTTAGCCACTTTGGGACCTGTGCTTACTGATTATGCTGCTAGAGATTTTGAATTTGATTATAAAGGAGCCCGTATTCATTGGAAAGGAGAACAAGCCCATGGAGTGCAACCAACCAGGTGCAACTCCAGAGTTTGCGCCGCCTCAATGAAACTAATGCTATCTCCTCATTCTTTCGCTTTGGAGTTAAGCCCTAATGAGCATGAACAAGTTCGAGACTATCCAACTGAGTTATCTAATATATTAGAAACCTTCTCAGATGTCTTTCAGAAGCCTCAAGGGCTACCCCCACAACGGGCACAAGATCATGCTATCCATCTCTTGCCCAATTCCAGACCAGTTAACATAAAGCCATATAGGTACCCTTATTTTCAGAAACAAGAAATGGAACGGTTGATTATAGATATGCTTAAAGATGGGATTATTCAACCAAGTACAAGCCCATTTTCTTCCCCAGTTTTGTTGGTGCGTAAGAAGGATGGTACTTGGAGGTTTTGTGTGGATTATCGAGCACTCAATGTTGTTACAGTGAGGGACAGGTTTCCTATACCAACTATTGATGAGTTGTTTGATGAACTTCACGGAGCACAATATTTTTCTAAGCTTGATTTGCTTGCAGGCTATCATCAAATTAGAATTAAGGCAGAAGATGTGGAAAAGACTGCATTTCGAACCCACAATGGCCACTATGAATTCTTAGTAATGCCATTTGGTCTTTCAAATGCCCCATCCACATTTCAGGCTATCATGAATGACGTGTTTCGTCCTTATTTGAGAAGGTTTGTGCTGGTGTTTTTTGATGATATCTTAATTTACAGTCCATCATGGGAATCCCACTTAGAACATGTTAAGGTGGTACTCCAATTGTTAAGGGAGCATCAGTTGGTTGCTAAGCAATCTAAATGTTTGTTTGGACAGACACAAGTCGATTATCTGGGTCATATAATCTGTCAACATGGTTTAGCAGTGGATCCTTCTAAAATATCTACAATTCAACAATGGCCCCAGCCCAAAAACGTGAGAGAAGTTAGAAGTTTCTTGGGATTAGCAGGGTATTATCGGCGGTTTATTAGGCATTATGCCCAAATTGCAAGTCCTCTAACTGATTTGTTGCGAAAAGATGCCTTTCTTTGGAATGAGGATACCCAACAAGCCTTTGAGACTTTGAAAGAACGTTTAAGTTCTACTCCTGTGCTAACACTACCTGATTTTTCTGTTGAGTTTCAGGTTGAGACAGACGCTTCGGGGTTGGGCATTGGAGCAATTTTGTCACAAAGAGGGCACCCCGTGGCATTTTTCAGCCAAAAGCTTTGTTCTCGGATGCAGAAGGCTTCAACTTATCACCGTGAAATGTATGCAATCACTCAAGCAAAAGAAATGGAGGCAATACTTGCTTGGTAGGAAGTTTACTATTCTTACTTGACCAACAATCCTTGAAGAACCTGACGGTACAGGTAATTCAAACCCCCGAACAACAGAAATGGCTTAGTAAACTTGTTGGGTATGAATTTCAGATTATATATAGACCGGGAAAGCAAAATGGGGCAGCTGATGCTTTGTTTAGAGCCCCAGATGCTTCCTTGTTGGCATTTTCTTCTAGGAAATTTGTTTTTGTGGATGATTTGAAAGAGGCTAATAAGTCCCACCCCGAGTTATTAGAACTCCAACAAAAGTTGCAAGACAATCCAGATGCCTTACCTAATTATTCCTTTCGTGAAGGGTTATTGTTTTACAGAGGTAAATTGATTATTCCATCTGATTCTCCATTACGTCTCCAACTATTACATGAATATCATTCGTCGCCTATTGGAGGCCATGCAGGCACAGCTCGAACTTTTCATCGTCTATCATCTAATTTCTCTTGGAAACATATGCGTCGAGATGTCCAACATTATGTCGCCACTTGCCAAACTTGTCAACAAATGAAAGACTCATTTCAGCGACCGGCAGGACTTCTACAACCATTATCAATTCCAGGAATGGTATTTGAACAAATCTCCATGGACTTCATTACTTGTCTACCCAGCTCTAAGGGCAAGGCCACCATCATGACAGTGGTTGATCGATTGTCAAAATATGGGCACTTCATTCCTCTTCCAGCAAGTTTCACTTCTCGCCAAGTTGCCGAGGCTTTTGTGGCCGAGATTATTCGACTTCATGGTCCTCCAAGCAGTATTATTACAGATCGTGATCCCAGGTTCCTTCACTCGTTTTGGCAGGAAGTGAACAGGCTGCAAGGAACTTCATTGGCACAAAGCACTGACTATCACCCACAAACAGATGGGCAAACAGAAGCCTTAAACAAATGTGTTGAAATGTACTTGCGTTGCTTTGTTTCTGACTCTCCTCATAACTGGTTAACAATGTTGCCTTGGGCTGAGTATTGGTATAACACAGCTTTTCAAACGATTGCTGGATTGACACCGCTTCAAGTCTTGTATGGGCGAGAACTTCCCACTATGACTAGATATATCTTAGGCAGCAGCTCCAATGACATGGTGGAAAAATACATGTTAAGCAGAGATGAAGTGCTGGTTGTGCTTAAACATAATTTATCTCAGGCTCAAGGGCTCATGAAAGAGATAGCAGATAGAAAGAGAAGAGACCTTCAGTTGGCAGTTGATGATTGGGTTTATGTGAAGTTGCAACCATATAGACAAGCCTCTATTCGTTTACACCACCATCACAAGCTAGGTAGACGTTATTTTGGACCATATCGGGTGCTAAAACGCATTGGCGAGGTAGCTTATAAGTTAGAGTTACTAGAGGCAGCTCGTATCCATCCTGTCTTTCATGTTTCTTTGCTAAAAAAATGTGTGGGCTCCCCTGATCAGCAGATAACTCCACTTATTATCACAGATGATATCTCTCCTTTAGACATGAAACCAGAGGTTGTGCTGGGGCAACGGGTAATTCTACAAGATGGCAAACCAGTGGAACAAGTATTAATAAGGTGGGCTGGCATGGGTTCTTCAGAAGCTACTTGGGAAGATAGACTTTCAATTACATCTCGATTTCCAGATTTGAACATTGAGGACAAGGTTCTTTTTCGGGATGGGGGTATTGTTGTGAATCAGCCTGCCATGTCACAAAGCAATGACAACCTAGAAGCTGATGTGGAGAAGGTGAGTAAAATTATTAGGAGAAGCACACGTGAGAGACAACCCTCTAGAAGATTTGAGGATTTCCTAATGGGTCCTGGCCGTTAGAAGCATGAGTTGCGTGAGGAAGGAAAGCCGGGGACTAATAATATGGGTGAAATGGGGACGATGGAGGTATGTGGTGAGTTTTGGCAATTTCAGGTATCTCTCATCCCCTAATTCCTCTGTTCTCTCCCTCCTCCTCTAATCCCTTCCCTTCTTTTCTGAATTCCTTTGGTTTATGTACTGTGGTTTGCTGTTTCCCTTTTAAAAGAGCAGCAGAACTATTATTTTCAAGTTTGTTCTTGTTACTGGTGGAATTATTTGTGTCTGCTTGTCATTTGTGAAAATTACACAAAGAAGATTGTAACAGTGTCGGTGTTGTGCACTTGTGAACTAGAAATTCTCTGTAGCTATCCAGATGTCATTAAATGGTCTTCTATCATCTGTAGACTTTGCGATGATCTTGAAACAGCAAATGCATCATATTCTTAAATCCCTTCTTTTTTCCTCTTACTGAGTACTTCTGTTTATGTTATTGCATTTGCACTTAGTAGTATATATGTGACGCTTGCAGGACGAAATGGCAAGAGGTGATGTGCCTAAATCCGTCCGATGTTACATGCATGAAACTAGGGTAGGCTAGGAAGTTGCTCGTGAACACATAAATTAAGGATCTAATCCAGGAAGCATGGAAGAAATTGAATAAGGAATTGGTTTGTGACTCTCCGTTACCTCGAGCTTTTATTGAGGCAACAATGCATACTGCTCGGACGCTCCATAGAGTCCACCATTTCAGTGATGGATTCGCGGCCGATCGTGATATCACAACAACCAAATTCAAGAAACTATTTGTTGAACTCTTTTGCATAAAGATTTCGAAAGTTTATATATGGTTTCTGGAAGTATATGGAGTTGTGCTAGTGGTCAGAACATTTCAAAAATTGATCTGTAGAGCAAATTTAGACACTGTAATTTGGGCTTATGTAGGGTTTCTTTCATTTAGGCTAATTATGTTCTGCTTTTAGTGTCATTCTTGAAACTTGTCTTATGCTTGTTTATAGCTGAATATAAGATGGAGTATTGGTAGGAACTAGGAAGAGTACACCTGTGCAAAACCATGTGGCTACTAAGCAACTAAGTTCAAAGGAACAGATCCCAGTTTATGCCTTGTTTCTACAAATCAAGATGTAATGGACGTTCTTAAGAGCGAGTTCAGTTCGATGACCACCAACATTGATCCCTGATGAGAATCGATGTATTCTTATTCTGAACCCAGCGCTTCTGAAGCTTGGTTCCAAGTTGACCAAACACTACAAATCTAGCTGCTGGCCTGCTGTCTACCCTCACACCTAGAGCTCTCAGCGAAACCAAAAATGTGGTTTGTAGCCAACAGATGAAGAGAGAACCAGACAGAAAATGAAGCTCCGGCAGGCACCTAAAATGTGGTTTGTAAGGAGAAAACAGACGCATCCTACTCGCCAGTCCAAGAGGGCTGGACTTATAACCTTGCTCATTTGGTTAAAGAGATGTAAGCTTAAATAAGAACCTTCCCAACATTTTGTTGCCATATCTACCATATAAAACGCTGGGTCCCTGGCTCATGGTCCCAATGGAACGGCCGGTACAAGAACATTGCCATTGTAAAAACGTTTACAGTTACATAAAGAATTGCAATGAGAAACCAATGCTTATATCCTCCGGTATGTGAATGGAGGATTATGAAAAAAAATGGTATAGTGTAGTATCTGAACTCTATTAGAGGTGCAGGGATGAGAACGGCAGCACAAGCAAATAAAAACAGCAAAACCTAAGTCTTCCTTTGAAATTTCCCTGCAAAGAATTCAGGAAAGTTTCCTCAGTGGAATGGAAAAATAAAAGGAGTTCTTTTAAAGCTACTCTCGTACCTAAGACATGATAGATGGACAGCCATGAATAGACATAAAATGGGACTAAAAGGTACTTCATCAGCCAATGAGCTTTGATAACCTTCCTCCAGATGTAGAAGGGATAATGTCTATTGTCTGCTAGAAGATAGGGATGCTCAATGCTGCAGACATGGAGAAATGTCACTGACAATGGTTAAACAAAATATGTTCATAGACCAACTTCAACACATAAAAAAGGAGCAATAGATTAGCCACTATTGTTAGGTAACCTAAACGATGAGAAGGAAGGAAAAAAAGAGAAGAAGAAATAGAATGATGAGAGGGGAAAGAGGGGACAAAGACAAAGAGGAAAGGCACGGAAGAAAGAAAAAGGAAAAAGAAAATGAAGAGTTTGGAGGGGGAGGAGGGCGGAAATAATAATGAGAAAAGGGGGAGGGGATGATAATGAATGAAGTTGCAAGGACACGATTGAGAGTTGTGAAAGGTCATTTTCAAAGTCATAGCATTTAATGCAAAGTTACCAGGTTGCTTTTTAAAATAAAGACTTTACTTTTCGAGCCGGGTCAATAAATAGTCGAGCCGAACTCCTCTGAGGTCGAGTTCGGCTCGAGAAAGAAAACAAGCTGTATTTTTTGTTCGAGCGAGCCGGGTCAATAAACAGTCGAGGCGAACTCCTCTGAGCTCAAGTTCGGCTCGAGAAAGAAAACAAGCTGTATTTTTTGTTCAAGCTCGGCTCGAATTCATATCAGACCGAGCTCGAGCCAAGCCAAAACCAAGCCGAGCTCGAACAGTTCGCAAACATGTTCGACTCGGTTCCAGCCCTAGTAAAACCTATCTATCATAGACTAATTATCTTTTATGAGAAAGAGCATGTTCCAAAGTTTAATGTGTTCATCTGATAGACATTATGTTGAAGTGCCTAACTATCACATTTCTCACTAAGCTATCTACCATCCAGTATATGATTGACATTTAAAGAACGTTTCGGACCATGTGGCTGAAAAATTCTTTTTAGTGCAACCATGAGATTTTGTTTATAAACAAATTAACTTTCAATTTGATTGGTCACTGACCTGAAAAAATGGACTGAAATCAATCCAGCAACTAGCGCCATGCAGACCACAAAGAAACTGAGCAGTTTGTTCATCCTTAATGACTTGAACAATGCAGCAGCTTGGCATAAATTGAAATGGATTGGACCCAAAGCCGCAGCAGAAGCTAAACCAAAATAAAATATCTGAGCAAAGTGAGGAGAAACTGTATGGGCTTCTTTTGCACCTGTACAGCAACAAATTATTGAATTTTAGGTAATACTCATTTAAATTTGAACTTCGGTTCTGTCTCAACTAATTGGAAATATATGGCAGACATGGTACCAAGAACTATGCTTCCATTAAGGATGACAAATGATACAAATCCGCAGAATATCAGCAAATATGGACAAAACAAAACCAAAAAGTTCCACTTCAAACACCATAGAGCACAGATGATTTCTTGAATCTCTTTAAGCACACCTGGCATCAGAAAGTTTGACATATTAGCAGCATTATCCAATTTAATGATAAATACATATGAATGAAGAGTTGCCGGTAATACGAGTCATTAGACACAAGCACAAAACAAATGAAATATACACTACCTGAGGAAAACATTGAGAAACTCTTTGAGGAATCGACACTTGCTTTAGCAGTAGCAATACGAGTGGTTCTGGCCGAGCTGCCCATCTTTCGGTTTTTCAGATTGGCAGAAATTGGTCTGTGATTTTCACCTTCTAAAACCGTACTTTTTGCAATCAAGATGTGATCATCATACTTTTTGTGATATTCTCCCACTAAATAATCAATACCTCCAATAGCCGCAACAAACAACATCCATATAACATTTGTTTGCCTAATAGATATAGCTAAGCCGCCTAGCTGTGAAGAAAAAGTGAGAAAATGATAGGAACTTCATTGCATGTTAACTGATTTGAAATGCTCAACATCAAATGCTTAATTACATTGGCCCAGCAAAGCAGAACAAAATGCTATTGTATATGATTGGTTATCCCAAAGGAAATAACGACTCTACAACTTTCATGTTGGTGCCTATCTGATTACCTCCGATTACCTGAAGAAGAAAAACTATAATTACTGACATAGCATGATTAAAATTTAAACAAAATTCTTATTAAACTTCTCAAGACTCTTGACCCTGTCAAAGGAAATGGAACAGGCCAACCAGTCAGGCACACATACCACTTATACTCCGACATACCCAAACACCAGTGGTCATACTGTGTTATGCCTTATGTCACCAATTCTGTTTGCAATTCCCAATTGGCAATTACAACAAACACAGGAGCTTTGCAAAAGGATATCTCATGCATATATGTATCCTGGAAACGGGATCCAAGCCAAACTGGTAAAACTGTTTCAAAGATTGTCCAGGTAGCCACAATAAACAACATAAATCTCTTTTTTGGGAATAAGATAATTTGCTTAGCTCTTAAAGACTTGGTTTCTTAATTTTTTTAGAAAAATCTTTGACATAGATGAGGATAAGAAAATCCTACGGCTATTATAGAAAAATGGCCTCCTTTAATAGCTAGTCGTTTAGGGACGAGCATGTACCCAATGTTAACATGGGATTAGAGTATGTCAACTTCCTCGTTGACTCTGTTTGTCTTGTTTGATCTGCATCTCTTATAGCATCATTCATGTCTCAGGCCTATTATCCATTTAACAGAGCATGAACGTGAAGGTGAGTGCTAGTAGGAACTGTCCAGTATAGATAAGCTTGAAGAGAACTCCGAACTGCTATTAGCTGGAAATAACCTCCTAAATTGGCTAGACATTGTGGGATGAACTTAGACACAACTTCCCTTCCCCGAGCAAAATAAAAATAAATAAATAAATAAATAATGAATACTTTAAGGGTACCTAAATGCATAGGTATCGTAGCTTGATACTAAAGTTATTTCTTAATGAAGATGAGGATGGAGATTTTATTTTATTTTGTTTTTTGTAAAAGTTGATGAAGATGAAGGATTTAAGAAAGAATATGAAAAATTGGTAAAATGTTGACTTTTCTAGAGAAATTTGTATATGGAAGCTTTGCTTTCCATTAATTGAAATCTGTACTCTATAACATTTCCTTCAATCTATTACTTTTGGATAGACTGTGCCTAGTAAGCAAAACAACAAGGCAAGCAAGAGAAAGGGCAAAAAAAATGTGGAAAACCAAAAACAGCAGGCCAAACTGAGGCAAAATGCTAAATCACATAGGAAAAGAGGCTTCCACAGCAGGGTGCTGCCTGAAACCTCTTACCTGTATAGAAACTTTTTAAACTTCTGCAGAAAAAAGCATGTCTTGAGTTACCTGGAGTACTTACAACTGCACTTAACCAATAATTCCTCTTCAAACAAGCCAAATACATAGCAAGAACAGCAGTAAGAAATGCCACATCTGTATAATAGAGAAAAGTGAAGAACCAGTGAACAGGGTACAAAGTTAGAACCAGCGCATATAGTGTAGCCCCTCTGTCACCAATTGAAGGCCTCAGGTGAATAATTAGATCATATAAAAGAATACTGCATAATATGGCCAACACGCCATTGGTTGAACGAAGAACTGCAGGAGAACAAATTTTCAAAAGTGATAAAGTGTCGTTTGTCCTCCACAAGCCTGAAATCAAAGGAACAAGTGAAAGACAGTACCTGCATCAGTTCGTACGATAAAAGTCAGCTTTGAGTAAACAATTACTCTCCAAAGAAGTAACACTCTCCAAAGAAAATGAAGCAACAATATAAATAACAAAAACTGTAAAAAACTGTACGTCAAAAATCAAAGCAATTCTGAGAATTAAATAAAGGAATTAATTACTGCCCTAGATCAAAACAACAAATAATCACAAACTTGAAAATCATTAAAAATGACAAAAGAAAATTCTTCATGGAAATTGGTGAAATTTCATTGACAGTTCAGAATACAATAAAAATGGAGGAGAAAAAACATCAAGCCTATAGATAACAACCAAGAGATTGTCCTGAATACTCCTCACTCAACAAAATAAAACATTTCATCCATAAAATTCTAATTACAAAGGCGATCAACAAAAAATTGTATAGACAGCTCACAGGCCAGGTGGTGTTGTGATCATAGGGTCCCAGCTTCTAAAATTCCCCTTGCAGAATTGCTGAGCCTGAGGGATGTGGAATATCTCATCCTGTACACCACATTAGCGTACAAGTTATCAGAAATATCATAGCACATAAACAGAACCAACGAGTTAACGAGGCAAACCATGTAAGGTTCGGGAACGATGCGATTGACCATAGTGAAGACCAGGATGACCCATAAAGAAACAACTAGGGCAACAGCTAGGCGGCCCATCCCTCTAAGATCTCTTGAGATGAGAATATAGTGCTAGAGAGAGGACTCCTGCTCGAAAGAGAAGCAATTCAAGTGGTCAGTGATGTTCCATATTGGGGTGTAAACGGTACACGAACGAAATGGAATAGGTTATTCCATATACAGTTTCCCGTTATGGTATCTTATACCGTTTTTTCCGAATATTTCCGTTTCCGATTATTTCCAAATTTTCGAACGGTAACAGGATAATAAACGGTAAATTATACGAAATAACTGTAAACAAGAGGAAAATCTAAATCACAGGAAGAAAAGAAATATATTCTTAAGTTTAATACCTTGAACCGAAGCAAAAGTCAGAAGCATTGCCTCACTCGACGCTTGAAATCAGAAACTTTACTTGAATAGAATTATGGAAGTTTGAAATCGCATGAATAGATGATATGATGAAGCAGTAAAGCCATGACGGGATGAAGCTAATAACCCATGAATCGATGCAGCAAAGAAGCGAAGATGGAAGTGAAAGGGATAGATTAGGGCAAGAGTAGACACTTCGAGTGAACAGGATGAAGCGAAGACCCAAAGCGAACATCTGTTGAAGATAGTAATCCCGAAGCGAAGATTCAGGTCGACATTCTGAGACCCAAAGCGAAGTGTGAAAATACAAGTTATTCCCAACGTTTTACATGCATAAAGCTACATAAGACTTAACCTTATCTGTTATTTATTTTATATTTATATTTATATTTATAATCCCGGAAATGATGTAAAGAAGCATATCGCTTACTTGATTGATATTGAAAAACTATAGACATCTGATTTTTCAGTATGTATATCCTTTCTCAAGATCTCTGGTGTCATATAAATGAGTGTTCCAACCATGTTCTTTTTGTGAAAGCCACCGGTTGGCTTCCCTGAAGATCTCCAGTTTTGAACTGAAATATGTTTAAGATCTTTCTTGAATGCCGCCAGTGGGGAAGAAGATTGTCGTCAAGCTGCACGGTACATATTAACCTGTCGAACAAGTAGGACACAGTAACTTGCTGGAGAGGGGAGAAACAAAAAGAGAATGTGAAGCTAGCAAAATAGCCCAACGTAGTTACAAGAATTGCTGCCGGTTTCACATCTCTGTGAGTAATCCCAAGGCTATGGAGATATTGTAGAGACTTTGCTGAAATCAAAAAGGAAATCAAAGGCAAATCAGAAGGACTTCGAAAAAGCAAAAACACGTTGAATAGAAGATTCCACACATAGAAAACACAAATTACCATAATAAGGCGATGAAACTAGATAAGAAAACTACAATATCACCCACCTCCAACAACAACAAGAATTAACCAATGAGAATGACGAGAAACTTGCAAGCACAGTAGCTGACCTAATTGAATGGCAATATCAACAGCTTGCTCTATAGATGGATTCCACTCCTCGAAGTGAATCTTGTCGGCCAAATTCCCATGCTGATAAAACATGAAGAAGAAAAGGTAATCGGGCGGCTTCTCATGGGCTGCAACCAACGTAGCCAATTGAGGATATGTTAGAGGTTATGACTAAGCCCATAAAGATTAGTTAATTAGATTTCAGTTACACTTAGAAATTAATTTTATTAGAATTTAATAAGAATTAAATTGAATTTCAATATTAGTTTTAAATTTTTATTAAATTATCTTTTAATTCGAGGTTACGTTTTTCTTAACCTTATTACATTTCTTTTATCCCCATATACAGGGTTCTTCTCAATGTATTTTTCATTTGTCAAAATACAAAGTTATTTAAGTTTTCTAAGTTATTTCATTTCTCAGACGCTTTCGATTGTTCCACTCGGGCTGGGGAGCACGAGGCACTCGCGCAGCAAACTGCTGCTTGAAGAGCACTACAGAGTTATTTGGGACCTCTCACAGGCTCTCTGCACAAACTTCATCAGTAGCTCTAGACCTTGTAGTTGCACTGTGCATATAATCAGTACTCCCTAAGAGGTTTTCTGGTCTTTAATATGTTTTCACAACTTGTTTAGGTGATTACAACGGTCAAACGACGTTTTTGTAGAAAACGAAGTATTCTACTTGAGCTGTGTAACATAATTTGCGGGTGAAACGATATCTTTATTCATAATCTTTTCTACCTTAAGACAAGAAAACTAGCATTTTTCACCAGATTAGTCAAACATTTTAATTGAAATTTGCCTGAACTGTGTATCCGCATGCATGGTGAACGTTTACAGTTACTTGACGAGGCTGATGCCGTGACGCAAAGACGATGTCTCGTCTTTAGTGAGATATCTGTCTCCAAAGAATTTAGACACCAGGGAAATAAGAAGCAAAGTCGTGGTACAACATGTGCAGATAAATGAAGAAAGACTGGATGTCAAGAGCACTTACGGCTCCATTCAAGCAGCAAGCTAATTCAGTATCATATCAACTGATAATCCTTATTTTGCAGATGCAAATTTCATGAAAACTCTTGCCATTTTCCAAAAAGAAGGCTATAACAAACAACTACCAGTTCAAAAGCTCAAGAGGCAGACTTGCTGTATCTCACTCTACCCTGTCCACTCCACAGCTTCAACTAGTCAGCTTCAGGTGAATCAGAGCGCAGACCTGGCCAAGAAAAAAGAGTGAACATATCAATAAGATTATCAAGTTCAATCAAAGATTAACTAGGAAGAACATCACGATGACATTGACAGAAACCAAAAAATATAACCTGTCCTATTATGAACTGAGCAATACCAAAGTGAACCTATGCTTAAACAAAAATCAACTCTATTTACTCTATGCTTCACAAATATAAAAACCAAATAATTCGTGTATTGCTCGTAGTGAGTTAATCAAACTGAAATTCTAAAAATCATAGTAACAAACATAAATACATCTTCATTAAGAATCTCCACTTGAGAAGAAGCAATTCTTACAAATCAGGGGCAAGTGTGCAAGAGTCACCAGAGAAGAATTAACAACTGTTGCTTGGTACAGCCAAAAATATTATAATCCCTAACTGCTCAGTGCAAAAGTGGCCACAAATGTATCCAACATTTTGCATGAAAATTTTTGAACTTTATCTATGTACCAGATGATATGTATTTCCCCTTTGCAGGTCTGGTTTCCTACCTAAGAGCATTTACATGCCTGGAAGACACGTTCCTTCAAAGAGAAATAAAAGTGAACTGATAAATGAGATAAGCTATTATTTAACCTTCAATAGGATAAGTGAATTATAGATCGTCTTATTGATCTTTTCAATTGACTCAGATGACAGAAGGCAGTAGGATGAGATAAACAATAAGCCAAATGAGAGAGAGAGAGAGAGAGAGAGAGAGAGAGAGACTAAGGATCTACAAATCCAATCTAACACTTGAGACGAGTGGGAAACAAGTGATGAAAAACAGATAGTGAGAGGTTTTTCTGTCATGAGATATGTCTAGAATTTATAGAAACTAGGGTAGCAGAAATGGCCCCCAGTTAAGAGGGAGGTGAAATTGCTAAAGATGGTTGCTTACAAGGAAGACTTGCCTTCAAGCAACATTGCCAACTACGGAAGAAGACAACATCAAGTTGTCAACACCGAAAATTCAAAATTAGAGAAGCTAATACTTAAAAAAAAAAAAAAGTTAGAGAATGTTGTCCAGCATAATGAAGTGTTTGAGTCAGCAGTAATTTCTTGTGTTGGGAAATTTGTTTTGTATTATCTTTGTTTCTTCCTCAAAGACGATATTACCTACGTTTATTTACAAACTCCATGATAAGTAAAAGTAAAATAAAATGCATACTCAAATCCTACAATTACAGCCAGAAACTGAAATATAGAACGAAATAAAACAATCTAGTCCTATCGTTCGCTCAGGCAAGGAGTAGCATATTATACCTCTAAAATATTTACGACAAGCAAGGACAACCACTCAGACAAACTATAGTTCATTTAGTGCCACTGCCCAAAAATTGCAAATATGTCTCACTGCTAGCAACCATGAGACTCAATATACAATTAGACAGTAAATATCCCATACACCAGCAGCCGGTAGAGCCTCCTTTCTGTTTTGCGGTCAACCATACACTAATAGCTCTTCTTTCTTGAGGATGTAATGAATAGATGACTACTTTATCCAATATTTCAGGTTTCTCATCATCTAATCCACGTAATACTCAAAATTGACCGTGTTTCATAGACGGAATGTTCATAAAAGTTGACTGATTTTCAGATCCATTCCATCAGGCAAATAGATGAAGAGATCCGAATACAAAATATATTTTAAAACCATAGAATTGCGAGGTAATTAAATTACAGACGGGATGGTAAGCAAGTATTCCTCGGATTAGTGAGTTGCTGTATGACACTTGATGCTGTAATTTTTAGGAACGTTGATATTCGGTTCGTTTGGATATCAATTTGCACTGGTAGTTTTCCGTAAGAACATTGATAAGAACAAGTTCCATTTCCAAGCTTCCTTTTTTTTTCCAATTGGAGAGAATGAAAAGAGAAGGCACATACTAGGTTTTTCCGGTTTTCCATTGATCCACTTGGCGACGGCGAAATGAACCTTCTCGCGCGTTAGGGCTTCCGTTTTGAAAGGCTCCTTGAGGCAGTTCCGGACCAGAGAAGCACAGATATTTGAGTAGGAAATGTAGGTCATGCCCGCTGCTCTCCAGAACGGAGCCGCGCCTCCTGAGGCTGCCGCAGATGCCATTTTTCTTCTCCTACGCTCTGTTACTAGTCGACAATTAAGAATGCGGGAGTGATCGGGAGCGGTCACCTCTTATACGCGCTAATGTACGCTCACCTATTATACACTAGTGTGCGCTCACCTGCTATACACTAATGTGTGCTCACCTCTTATACGCGATTTAATCTGACGGCTTTTGTAAGATATCTTCAGTTAACTACGAAAGTGCCACGTAGAGAAAATAGGAAAGAGGTAGGGAAAAGTAGCGCGAAAGTCTTCCGCCGGCGACGGGAGAGAAGAATCACCGCTCGCCCCGCTCGCCGTTCGTCTGCTGATGTCCACTTCCTTCAAAGACAAGTATGTTATTTCTTCTCATTTTTTCCCCTAGATTTATTTTTTTCTCGAGGACATCGTCGGCCTGGTCGTTTCTTGCATTCCTTCAGGCAAAAAAATACCTGTTATACGGTTAGATTTCGTTTGCAATGAGTAGTGTCTCATTTTGGCTGCAAGCATTCGAATTATTTGGACATGATTCATGAAGCAAAGTTGGGGCTTCCTCCGGAACGGTATTCTCTCACAGAAATATTCTGTAAATGGCTGCTTCGTTCCAGTGGCGTTTTGATGATCTCACTTGTGGTCATTTTCTTGTGTCTGCGGTCCTGCTAATAGGCTTCGTCGGTCGGTCTTTTCATCGTGGATCCTGATTTCTCATGTTTAAATTGACATCCTATTCACATTGATTATTCATTTTGTGTTGAAAACGTGATCTGGCTTACTGATACTGATCTCTGACCTGCTTGTTTACTAGCTCAAACACACTTCTAGTGCCCAAGCTTCTTGACTATCAAATGGTTCCACCAGTATTTTAATTCAATATTGTGAGTAATGTAAACTCGTCTTTTGTGAAAATTAGATAACTTTATCTAGCTTCTGGTTCATAACATGTAAAATTCAAACAGCATGGGACAGCAAGAGCCTGTTTATGCTGAATGTTCTGCAGCACTGGATCTTGAACCTTGCCTGGGTAGTGGAGAAGTGGTGGTAGGAACCCCTGTAAGGGAACCTATTAAAGGAGTCATGGGTGATCATTGGTCCGATGCTTCGGGCGAAACCAATTCCCAGGGTGTGACGGGCGGTGTGTACAGGGCCCGGTACATATTCACCACGGCATGCTGATCCGCGATTTCTAGCGATTTCTACTTCATTTTACCAAGTTTCTGGATTTGCTCCGCCTTACAGCCTTGCTTCCCATTGTAATTGCCATTGTAGCACATGTGTGGCCCAGCCCGTAAGGGCCATGCAGAATTGACGTCATCCCCACCTTCCTCCAGTATGTCACTGGCAGTCCCTCGTGAGTGCAGCATGCACCTTTTTGTTTGTTTCGGAGCCGTTTTGGCCATTTTCTTTCTCTCACCTTATCTGGTTAAGCGCAGTCACTCCGCCAGGTTGAGACTCTTTCCTGCCTCAGGATCGTTACTATGATAGGAGAAGATGCAACAAATTTAGAACCTTGTGTGGGTATGAAGTTCGAGTCTGAGGAGGCTGCTTATGTTTTTTATAATGAATATGCCAGGCATGTGAGATTCAGCATTAGCAGGAAATCCAGTCGCAGGTCAAGAACTAACAGGACTTTCATTGCTGGACAATATGTATGTTCAAGACATGGTTTTAGAAGGCCTAATCAGAAAGCAAATAACCTTTGTCCTGTCACAAGGATAGGCTGCAAGGCAATGATGAAGGTAAAAAGGATGGAACCTGGGAAATGAGTCATAACTGAGTTTGTCAAGGAACATAACTATGAGCTCGATCCAGATAATGTACATTGCTTTCGTTCCCACAAGTATAATATCATAACTAATGTGGACAGAATTCATTGTGCTTCCAGAATACGGCTGAATAAGATCGATTTTTCATCAGGGAGACGGTCTTCTAGAAGTAAAGCTGATGGCCCTCCTGAGAATGGCTGTAAAAATGATACTCGGAATGATTGTAAAATGTCCCTCACAACTGGAGATGCACAAGCTCTTTATGAAAGGTTCACGCACATGCAGGCTGCAAATTCTACATTTTTCTATGCAATGGAACTAGATGAGGATCACTGTTTTAAGAATTTTTTTGGCTTGAAGCAAAATCTCGGATGGACTATACTCATTTTGGTGATGTAGTGACTTTTGACACTACATATTTAAGGAATAAGTATCAGATGCCACTAGCTACATTTGTTGGGTTGAATCATCATGGGCAATCAATATTGCTTAGTTGTGCACTTATTACTGATGACACACCATCTTCTTTTACTTGGGTGTTTAGGACTTGGCTCATGGCAATGTCTGGGAAGCCTCCTGTGGCAATAATTACTGATCAAGGGCTGGCAATAGAAACAGCAGTTGTGGAAGGTTTTCCAAATACATGTCATCATTTTTGTCTCTCGCATATACTAAAAAGTGTCCCAGTAAGACTTGGACGCATATGTAAAACTCAAGAGAAGTTCATGGAGAAGTTCGAGAAATGTGTTTATGACTCCATAACCACTGATGAATTTGAAAAGAGATGGAGGAAGTTGATTGAGTGGTTTGACCTTTCAATGGATGACTGGCTCATTAGTTTGTATGAAGATCGTTAAAAATGGGTCCTTGCATATGTGAAGGATATTTTTCTGGAGGCATGTCAATATCACTTAGAGGAGAAAGTGTTAAATCTTATTTTGATGTGTTCATTAGCTCAAAGACTACAGTAAAAGATTTTCTTGAGCAATATGAAACTGCCTTACAGGGCGCACGGGAGACAGAGATTTGGGCTAATTTCAGAACATTTCACACAAAACCTTCATTAAAGACTCCATCTCCATTTGAATCACAATTAGCCTCCATTTATACAAGAGATATATTCTTAAAAGCACAAGCTGAAGTTGCCGGAATTGCTGCATGTCATACTATTAATACCCAGCAGGGAGGAGCTGCAACATGTACAGTCAAGGACTTGGAAATGAGGAAGGACTTCACAGTTACTTGGAATAGTTCAGAAACTAAAGTCTCTGGCATTTGTCGTTCTTTTGAGTTCAATGGGTATCTCTGTAGACTGTAGGGATGCAATGTCGGTGGTTGTAGCATCTGGCGTGTATGAAATCCCGTCTAATTACATTTTAAAGCGTTGGACGAAGGATGCTCGAAGCAGGCATGTCTTGGATCAAGGCATTTTTGGATTGCCAGGTGACTGTCCTGCATCTAAAGTTGACAGGTTTAATGACCTTTGTCAAAGATCTATAAAAATTTGCAGAGGAAGGATCACTGTCTAAAGAGAGCTACATAGTTGCATTGCATGCACTTCAAGATGCACTAGAGAAAGTTGTACTTGAGAATGATACACTGGGAAAACTAGCACAAAAAAGGGCTCTCCCGTAACAGTCACTATAAAGCCAATGAAGGAATTCAAATGGAGAATTTGACAGAGGTGCCAAGAACAGTTGGTCCTCGGGGTGGAGAAGAACGCATGCAAGACAAAGAAAGATATGGGCCATTGGTACAGGAAAGATGGTCACAACGTCACTATGTGTAAGGAGGTTGGTCGGTTCTATATTAATTCACTTTTGGTTTTGAAGATAACCACTGAGTTCATTGATCTTCTGAAATGTGTCTAGGTGCGATTACATTAGGGAACACAACTCCTTGCCCACCAGCATGGCCTACTAGTGAGGTTCAGCAAATGGTTAGCACAGCCGCTCATGATAACTTTCTTAACCCTTTCCTGAATATGTTTCAAAGTGTTAGTTTTTGTTGTAGGGGCTGTTCAGATTGTCAAGTTTTGCCAACCAATGTGGCACACAAGACAGTCTGCAGTTTATGATCTGATAACTTTATTTGTTGTCCACTGCTCAACAATTTTTTGCAGCGCCTTTGTTAGAGGTGATCTGCTCCTGTCGCAGGGCCAGTTAGGTATGGGGATGTCTGGTTCCTGCAAGCCATAGCTCCATGCAAGAAAGTGTTCCCTACAGCTGAAGGTATTCTACCTTTATGTGAGCTGATGTTTACTGCATTTAGTTGGTGTCATAATGCATTATTTCTCAGCAGCTGCAACCAAAATACTTAAAGAGAATATATTTTCTTTTAGGAAATTTTTCTTTGATTAAGTATTTTGCTCCTTGTTTTGGTTTTTATTTAGAGTATATTTTTCCTGTTGTCACCCCTCATTCCTCTCTGGAATGATCAATTGAGTTTTTTGATTGATTTGCGATATGCTGTTAATATATGTCGCATACATATCCTTCTTTATTGTCATTACATTCTCTCTGACCGCACTTTTGTCTTTCTACTTGATACTGTCCAAATTTCAAACCCTTTGTTGAAAAAGTTCTTTTGTCCTTAAGGTGCAACTCTTCGTGATTAAATTAGATAAGTGACAAAGGACTGCTGACTGAAGAGTGTAAATTGTTGGATGGTTAATATCAACCATGTGTCCTTTGTTAATCTGAAACCCTTGTTTTGCATTAGAATTTGGATGTGGCTGAAATGCTATATTTCCTATTGAGTTTGATAATTAACTTTGGCTGGAAGTCTGAATTTCCTATTGAGTTCGATGATTAATTAACTGGTCTGTCAGTACATCATATGATTGTTTGATTTTTGCTGTCTACCAACCGATGGTCCTTATTGTACTCCTGAAATTATTTTACAGGCGAGTTGCACTTGACTAATTGCAAGGATCTGCATGGCTTCTCTGTTGCTACTTAGTAAATTCTCTATGAGAAGTCCATCAACACAAGCGGCAATAACTTCCAGGACACTCAAAGCAGTGGGTGCTACTAGTCTCATGTATGGTGTTGCAGCTGATTCATGATCCGTTAATTTTAAATCCAACAGCTGAGGCAAAAAATGAGGGAGCAAAATGTGAAAACAAGTTAGAGCAGTCTTTCACATTTTCTCATTTTCAATTCCGAGCACAAGTGTGAAATCATAATATGCTTGACGTCAAGACTTCCTGTTTGTATTGGTGACTGCATCAGATGATAATATGAAGAACACCAAGCACATCTGCATTGCTATTCTTAAACTTCAGTTGTAGGTATGCTTAAAGCCATCTTTAGTCTACTCTGTTTCTGTTGTTGAACTTCAGCAAGTGTCATTTCAAAAAAATAAAGTTAAAAAAAAAAAATCAGCTGAGGTACATGGTTCTTGTCAGTTCAATAAAAACTATGATTGTTTAACAACCTATGCCACTAACATTTCTGTACAAGAAGCTTATATGACCTTTTATCAAAATGAATAAAGTGTGAAGCGTATGTATGGTGTACAATTTCCGCCAATTATTTCTTCCCTCAGAGTCCAAACTCATCACTTTCACTTACAGCTTCTGATCCATATTCTACATGACCTGTCTCCTTTAATTTCACACCCAGTTCATCCAATAGGGCATAGATCTCCTTAGACTGAAGATGTAGTTTCCCTCCCACCACAAACTCATGCACCATTCCATTCACTTCGATCAAACTGCATCCTGTATCTGTTCTGATTCTCTTCCCCATCATCAAACCCCTTACTTGTGTGGCATCCTCATATCGGCCCTTGGCCGCATAAGCATTTGACAGAAGGATATAACTACAGTTATCCCTTGAATCCAATTCAATTATCCGTTCTGCAGCCCGTGCACCTACCGTTATGTTGCGATGCGTTCTACAGGCAGAAAGCAAAGAACCCCAGATAATAACATCAGGTTCAATTGCCATTTTCCTGATCAGCTCTTCCGCCTCCTCTATGAACCCTGCTCTGCCAAGAATGTCAACCATGCATCCATAATGTTTGATCGTGGGTTCAATCTTGTAAAACTCAGTCATTAATGAGAAGTAGTACCGCCCCTCATCGACCATTCCTGAATGATTGCAAGCTACTAATATACCTAAAAAACTTACGCTATCAGGCTTCAATCCAGACATCTCAAGCTTCGAAAACTGCTGGACAGCTTCCCATCCGCGTCCATTCATTGCGAGACCAGAAATGATAGCGTTCCAAGAAGACAATCCCTTAATCGGGGCCGCCTCAAACACTCGAAGAGCTTCATCTGCAGAGCCGCACTTACAGTACATGTCGATGAGGGCTGTCAAAACGATGACATTTAGTTCTATTCCATTCTTCTCGGTGTACGCATGAAGCCACCTCCCTTGTTCAAGAGACCCAAGCCTCCCACATGCACCCAACAAGCTTACCACAGTGAAAACGCTAGGCTCGATCATAGCCTCCTGCATTTGGTGGAAAAGATCCAACGCCTCCATAAACAGTCCGTTCCGAACATACCCACTTATCATAGAATTCCACGAGATGCTACTTCTCGTCGGCATCTCATCAAACAGTCTCCTCGACTCCGCCATGCGACCGACTCGAGCAAAACCCAGCAGCATTGAATTCCAAGCAACAACATCAAAATCGGAACTCTCGTCGAACAGGTGAGACGCACACATGATATCGCCGCAGACAGCATACATAGAGATCATAGAATTCCGAATAAATGGGTCGGATTCAAGACCGAGCTTAATAACCATTCCGTGTAACTGAGTTCCTTCGCGGGATAGACCCAGTTGAGAGTAGGCTTTGAAAAGGGATGGAAAAGTGAGTCTGTGTGGCTGTGTGGTCGAATGTAACATGTGGTAGAAGAGACTGATTGCCTGACGAGGAGCAGAGCTGTTAGAGAAGGCTCTGATAATAGTGTTCCAAGCAAAGAGATTTGGGTTTTCAATTCGGGAGAAGAGAAGCATTGCGTAGTTGATGTCTCCAGAAGGGGAGGTGGCGCAGAAAGAGAGAACTCGGCTGATTGCGATGATGTCGTGAGCGAGACCCGTTTTGATGATTTGGGCGTGTAGGATTTTGAGGTCTCTCATGGTCTTGCATCTGTGTTCGAGTAGTGAGAGAGACGCGTTGTCGGAGATGAATTTGGATACGGAAGCCGATGAAGGTAATGCACCTGAACACAGCAAAGTCATCATCTCTCATGCTTCGGCGAGACTGCCCCTCCGCAGGGATTATCAACGACTCTCCCGTCTTCGAGTGGCAATAGCTCTGTAATTTTTCCGTTCATAAGAAGTTGTTGGGTCCCGAGACGGACGATTGCTTGAGGCGATTGGTAGAAATCTGTGATAAGGTTCGGAACCTCCGGTCTCGAATATAGTTCGAAGGAGCTACTGATTCTTTTGTTAGTCAGTAATAACTGGTCTGAATTGCACAAGAATGCTTGAATTGGTGGGAACAATCTGTCGCCCTTCCCTCCTAAAACTTCCATATGTGATGAAATATGAATACAAGTCACTAATCTATTTCCTAAGGAATCGTTGGTGGCTTTCTGCCATTGCAGATTTACTATTGCTCTTCACAATTTTTTTAGAGTTGTTCTTATTTTTGGTAATTGCAACTAGCAGATCATTTTCTTAAGCAAAGCAGTAATTTGTTCAGAAGGGATTGCAGGAAGAAAGAAAATGAAGACATTTTTTGTATATAATAAAGCAATATCTTGTATGACATGCTAATCGATTTTTACATCTTCATCCAGACTCATCGGGAAATTATGTTCCTAATAATAAAACAAAATACTCATACATCTCGAAGTGATAAGGGATGGTTTTATTAAATCACATCTGCCTGAATTCGGAGATTTCAAACACCCGCGCTGTCCCGTCAATAGCAACAGAGACAAGGAATTCAACGTTGGCCGAGACTGCTATGGCTTGAATAGCATCAGAATGCCCGCTGAAAGCTTTAACGCAGTTTCCAGAGAGGCAGTCCCATACACGGACTTTACCATCCACACTTCCAGTAGCCACGTACTGGGACGTTCCCAGCCAGGACAAGCATGAGACGACCTCCTGAAATAACAGAATTTTCATTCGGTGCCAGTAAAATTGCCAAAACCAACATATAAGTGATCAAATTGCAATATTAAAGGCTTGTAAAACAATTCAGATAAATGCACATCGTCACTAGATGTAAAGCCAAAGTTATTACAGACCTCGTGCTCACATATGCAGCGAGAAGACGAGTGCTGCAGATCCCAAATCACGAGCTTCTGATCCACACTACCTGTCGCTGCCCAAGGATAACTGCAAAGCAAATCAAGGATTATAGTATACCTCCACACGGAACAAGTTGAAATGGTGGACCTTTTCAGAGTTAAACAGCGAAACTAACACAACTAACTCTAAGGACCACAGCATACCTCCTTGACATCCCAATGCATTCAATGGAATCAGTGTGAGACGAAAGAGAACTAACCACCTAAAAGGAAATCAGCCATCAGTGCAGTCCACGACCTGGATATTATAAAAAATTAAATACCTCTCATAATTTAAATGAGCATAGAAGGAACAACAATGTTGACATGACGATATTTCATTTGATTCAGCAAACACTTGAAGTGCAATTGAGTCCAAACCATCGAAAGAAAGTACAAAAAGAAGTTTCTGGTGTTTTCTTTCAGTTTTAGGGGACAGGAGAATCTTCACCCATGTTTCTCTAGTCCCTCAAAATTTTAAAGGCAAAAGGAAATTGAATTTACTATTGCTTCAACATGAAGCTTGAGAAAAATTAAGACATCACAAACATAAGACTGGTGAAAGATATCTTTTCCCATAAAAAATTAATTAAAAAATTGGTGAAAGAAATATCATATTACCAGTGTTTTGTTTTTCTAATGACAATACCTTTCCGGTCACAATATTCACCATGTGTACAGAGCCATCCTTCGAACCAGTGATAGCAATAGCAGAATCAGATGTTATCGTCAAACATGTCAGCCCTTCAGTATGATATGGATGGCCTAGAGGAAGAAAATATGACGCATGCATTGGTGAAAGGTTATAGTGATGGAAAATTTAAAGTTTCTAAATAAAGAAAATGAGACCTAGGACTAAGCTACACAAGAATACCACCATTCACTAACCTTTTTAGTAAAAAAGTACAATAAAATCAATTGAAATGCATAATGAATACCATTACAAGCAAGAGCCAGAAAAAGAGAAACCAAACAACAAAACAAAGAGGAAGGTAAAGACTTGAACCGTGCTATAATACCAAGCCTTCACCATTCTTTTAGCAGAAGTGACACAGAAGCAATCCAATGCATAGTGATAATCATCAGCCGTAAAATGGTAAGTCAAGTTCCTGTTGAAGGAAAATAAATAGATATCCCAGACTAATTTTAGTATCTAACCTCTAATGACATGGATGTTCTCTCTGCTCTTTGGGTTCCAGATCCTCAAAGATGCATCATCAGAGCCAGTACAAATGGTTTTTCCTTCAAAAGCAGAACCAAAAAAGGGTACACTGTTCAGGTAACTATTACAACTCGAGATATTATAACAAAAAATTCCAGCAATGTAGCTCAATACCATCAGGTGTAAAATCCCCACAAGTAACAGAACCAGAATGACCAGAAAACATATTAAGGAAGGCAAATATATCAGCATTCCACATCCAGATGGTGCAATCTTCTGAGCCTGCCAATATTAAATGTCCTTTTGGATGCCACTTAAGCCACTGAAATTTAAAAACAAGAGCTAAGATATTTATGATATGTAAAGATATATTTTCAACATCACTTGTACATAGTATAAAACCTTCTTCATCAACGTATATGTCTTTCTAAACCATACCTCAACCCCTGCTCCAGGTCCCTCAAGTACACCCTTGAGACTACCAGTAGTAGTGTCCCAAATTTGAACAAGTCCCTCAAGACCTCCAGAAGCAAGTAATTGTCCATCATTACTAAATGCTAAAGATGCAACGGAATCCTTGTGGCCTGTGCAGTGAAGACATTTTAGGAATAAACAATTTAAACTTCCTAAATGAAAAGCAAAACACAAGATTAGAAACTAACAACTAAATAATGAAAGACTGATTTTTCAGACATACCCTGTAGCTCTGCAGCCCAATCTCCTCGACCAATCTTCCACATAAATGCCTTATCATCTCCACCTCCTGTGGCCACCAGTGTCGTATCAGTTGGGCTGCATGCAACGGCATAAAGTTCACCTGTACAAAAATAACAAAGAAGCAGAGTATAAGATAGCAGTTTTTTACCTGAAAATTGAACCAAAAATTTTGAGGCTTATTACTTCTATTCAATAAATGGAAATCCATGACGTACTATCACCATTTAGAGATGATTACTAAGGTTGAATACATCATCATGACCAACTTAGATTTTTTTCCAACATCCCACAAATAATGGCAAACGCACAGTTGCTGTTGAAAGTAACAGTTTGGCTCCCTCTATTGCCTAAAAGAGAAGTTGAATAAACAAAATAAAGGTAAACTTCTATCGCATAATATGTAATCCACAGAGAGCAAAGGAACCTAATTGCCATTGTTTAAATGTAAATACAAGTAAAATACACCAAAAATTTATATAAAGAAAACTTAAGCTCATATAAATTCAAAATATATTCCTTGCAAAAAAAAAAAAAAAATCAAAACATATAACTTCAACAACCACACCCTACACCTCTGTAAGTACTTTAGGATAGAATTCCCCTCAGTGAAGTACATTCATACAGGAGTTGCAAGTATCAGAACATAAGGACATGAACTGCAAGTATGAGTACGTAACAACAGGAGTTCCTCACGGTTACAAAGGATAGGAAGACCCAACAGCAATTTGCTAATGAGAAACTCCAGCTCTTGTGAATAAATCTACCATGCAATTAGCTTTTATAGACACCAGCCCCATGCACATGAATAAAGTGAACTATGATTCCAGAATATACAGATGCACGGCAATTGGGACCACAAAGACAATTTATATGGTGCAGCGACCGACAGCTCACTTCAACAACTGAAGCTAGTAGCAACAAAGAATAAAAAGCATACAGGAATAATGAAGGAGGCCGCAAACAAGCACAATAGACACCTCTATGGAATCGGAACCAAAGACGAGGCAGTAAAGTGCTATGAATTAGAAAGACAAACGAATAAAAAGGAGAACTTACCACTGTGACCAGTAAATGTATGAAGAGAGTCATCTGGTTCTTCTAAAAAACAGAAACAGTTGAAGCCGTTACTGAAACAAACAATTATTCATATCCTAAAGGACAATAGAATAAAAGCCTACACACATAACCAAACTAAGCTAAAAATAGGATATTGGTACCTTGAGAAGAGAAGTCAAGAAAAAATCCAAGAATCATAAACTGAAAATAGGCTGAGGCTAACAGAATTACCGAAGTCCGTATCCGAATCGATAGTTTCATCCGCGTCCGGGAGGTCTGTTCCAAGTTTCCAAGTAGAGTTGATGAATATAAAGTAAAGAGAGGAACTATAAGAAGTAGGGTAAAAAGTAGGACCTTCATCATCAACGTTAATTTCTTGAATTACATCTCCGTCTTCAAGAAAAACTTCTCCATGGTCTTCTTCTACAGAAGCATTTCGCTCAGTCATACTGCTTCAGGCGGAAGTTGATACGGGAGTCCGCTCTATGCTTTTATGAATGGTGGCAGGGGGAGAACCGGTAAAATACCCAATAACCCAACCCAGCCCCTCCGAGGGACCGAGTCAACCGACCGGAATCACCGAGCTGCCTTGCCCGTGACCGAGTTAATCTCGCAACCCCGTCTCGAGCCATCCCGCTCCTCCCGGCTCCGGATCCAGGAACAAAAACATAGAGCAGGCGAGGCCACGAAGTTTGCTTTTGAAACTAGCTTTACAGCAGACAGGAAGTGGTAATGAAATTTAAGTGTTGATTCCAACTATTCAAAAGTATAATTCTTAATGGCAGTAAATTATAACTGAAAGAATTGAACACGTAATTGTGCTTCACTCTGTTCCTGCTCCGAATGATTGAATGACCTTACAGAGATTTGAAAGTTTCAGTTTTTACATATAGTGTCTTCTCCCACACAATGGCAGCACCTTTTTTCTTCAACATTTGGAGTGATGAGATTTCTGTAGAGTTTATTCGTGCATTCTTGATTGGGTTATGAGTTAGGGCATGCAAGAGAGTTTATATTACTTTGTACTATTCGGCTTATGCCTAATCCTTAGATAATACCTGCTTGCCATTTGAGTTGCAGAAGAAACGAGTGATATGGATTTTAAGATTGAGCATTCTCTTTACTGGCTTTTGTATGCAGTTTGCTTCTCAAAGTATTGCTATTTTGCCACTCAATCTGTCTGGAATTTATAACAGAGAAAATTCTATCCAAATCTACTTCTTCTGGCACAACCCCATCAAACTCGGGGGCTCTTGGGTTAGCAGGTAGTCTTCCTCTACCGACCAATGGAACCACTGTTGGCTCGACATTGTTTCCTCCTTGCAATATGAACTTCAGTGAAGATACTCAGTGTCAAGACCCAAGATTCAAGAAGGACTAGGAAGTTCACTAAGAAAATGCTAGAGCATAGACGGAGGCATTGCCCTGCCAAGGATGAATTTCTCTTGTGCTTGATTCCAGCATCTCCCAATTACAAGACACCTTTTTAAATGGCCAGAGAGTAGAAATCACACTTGGGAGTTGGGATGCTAATATCCCTCCCAAGGGCTCAGCATTAAGAAGGCTGCTCAAAACTGGACTCAGGTGGAGGATGATCGATTTAGATTCCCAGGTGGTGGTACAATATTTACTCACGAATCTGATTCGAGCTCCGCCTGCAACAATGGAGAGAGCTCCATTTGCTGCTGTGTGACCGTGTCGCAAAGAAGGGGGATGTGAATCTAGTTGAGAATCCAGTAGAGGTCTCTCGCGTATAACGAACAATAATCAATTGACAAAGTAAACCAGCACAGACCATAAATCACAGAACGCTAAAATTATCGGAAACATGTATAATTGAATGGAAAGCCCGGCATGTTGTTGTTTCTTCTCTCCACGACTCCATAACAACATAGAATAGACACTGTCAAAAGAACGTTTTACAATATTTATCTGGTGTAAGCAACTAAGTAATCTGCATTCTCTAACAGCATATCTGCTGGAGTAGGTGGCAAATTGTGTCTTTGGGGAGCCTGCGCAACTTTTGCATGCTGCTCCGCGTCATGCTGGAACTTTGCGACAAGCTCTTGGAGCTCCAGTTTCCTGACTTCTACTTGCTCCTCTGTTATGGGTTTTTTCAGACCAAGGTAAATCATTCCTACACCGATCAGAATGACTCCTATGACAAAAAGTACTGCACTGAATAATCCAAAAGCATAAGGTGTCTGTTCTGCTCCGGGTATCCCATCCACATTGATCCCAAAAAGCCCCGTGATAATGGAAAGAACGAGGCCACAACCACCAAAAACAGCCAAATTATGGGTGACCCGAAGGCTTCTGTCCTGCAGACCATATCCTTATTTAGGTTAAAGAAATTGTAATCATGATAATGTTGATGATGATTATGATAAAAGTGATAGGTTAAAGAAGATCGTGCAGTCAACAAATACCTGCAACCAGGCGCGCACTGTGCTCTGCACCACATCTTGAATTGTAAAAAGACGACTACGAACTGCTTCTTGCTCTTCAATCATTTCCCTTGTACTCTTCCTTATCCCCTCTAGGACACTTCTTGTTGTCATTCCCCTTAAATACTGGAGAAGTTCAAAGACAATCTCTTCCCTTGCATGCAAGGACCATTTGACTCTAATAACCTGTAACGAGCATACACCAAAACTAGAAACAGCAGCTAGCATATCACAACCTTAAAAGAATATATTTAGATCCAAGACAGAACAAATAAAGAATTTTCAGCAGGCTTGAGCAATAACCACCAAAAAGTAGCATTAGTAGATGTGAAAAAGATCACACCATTAAGAATAGCTTGTGGATATTAATGGAGAGCAGATAGTTGCTCATCACAAGGCCTCTCCATGTCCATTAGAAGACATGACCGAAATAAAGGAATGCAAAACTAACATGAAATTGAAGATACGACTAGAAGGTCAACCTACAGTAAACAAAGCATAAAATAGGTTAGCTATAGAGGACAAATAGATAGAGAATACCTGAGTTGATAGCCTCCTAATTTCTTGGTTAAGAATTACACTCAACAGAGTCAAATCCTCATGGCTTCTCCTGTAACATTCAAAAACATGGTAAGTACTGACTCCTGAAAGATGTTTAGGGTAAAAAAATAGGTTACCTATTCACAAACTTCAGTTCAATTTCATCTGCTGCTCCAAATATAGATTTCCTGAACATTCTACAAGAATCATGGTTGAACCCAAAATGTTAGTCATGAAGCCAATCATGGAAATCTAAAGTTGAGGAGAGGGAGGAACTATCTTGTTCATATTTTTGACTCGTTGTTTCTTCTATAAACATTTAGTAGAGTTGTATTTCCTCTACTTATTTTCTCAGATCCCAAGTATACTTTTTCACCTTTCGTAAGCATTGTGACTCCAGGACAAAATATCTCTCTTTTTGTTATTCCATATGTTTCAACTGTTTGGATGAATCACAATTGTAGTAGGTTTTATTTCTTTATCTATTTTTTTTTTTAACTTTTTATCTAAATATTTCACATGACTTGGGACAGTATATCATGTTTTTAAGTGCCCATTTTTCATAATTTAATTTTCACTCCTTTCAGTTTTATGAACACTGGGTATCAACTATTTGATTTGTTTCACATGTACCAACAGAAGGCTATGTACTAAATGTCTGCAAATCTCAATATCTTTTCTCATTCTTTCTCATGCATGAAGCATGTAGGTGAATATTGGATTGATGATGTTTCTTTCAAACATATTTCTCAGTTATATTGTGAATTATACCAAAAAAAATTATTAAGTCCTTAATTTCATAATTTTCATTTTCACAACCTTTTCAGTTTTATGAAGACAGATTATCTATCAGTTTCAAATGTATATACTGAAGGCCAAGTACTATCTGCAAAACATTATGACGCAACTCATGTTCTTTCATTCTTCTCTCTTAAGCATGAATTACAGAGGCAATGTTGGACAATTGATGTTTCATTCAGATAGTATCCTCGGTGATGGATCTATTTACACTGAAAGCCACCAAACTGTTTCTAGAAATTTCCTATTATTGCTCCACTGGAAGTTCATGAGAAAGCAAGCAAGCACAATAGGATAGTCATCAATTCACAAATATAGTCACAAGTAATATAGATTTTTTTTTTTTAACAGTAATTATATGAATAATGACCTCTGGTTCTGCATTTGTGTGAATATTTTCAACAGTTATGATCTGAACCAACCTCTGGTTCGATGTATGTCTGCAATTCTCTTACCTATCATCCCAACGAGAAAGGCGAGACGCCAGATGTGCAATGACTTCATGGACTGATTTCGGTGCAGCACTGCCACCAGCATAAAGAAGTTCCTATTTAACATAACCATCAAACTAAGAACTTAAAAAATGAGAACCAACAAAGCAACCAGATAAATTTGAGATAAATAAATCATAGGATAGCTGAAAATTGTGGAAATATTGAAGCACCTGAACTTCAGTGATACCCAGCACATTTATATTCAATGAAGCTCCTTTTATGTGCATAACAGTTACTAAAAAATTCTGTGCTTGCCATGATCTAAGCACAATGGGGATATCATCTTCATCTGAATAAGGGTCACCAGCTGACTGCCCCAAAAGCTCAAATAATAGACCTCCAGCAACCCGAACTGGTACCTGAACAACAAAAATAAGATGCATATGTCATTATTTTTAATAGTCATTGGCTTTATTGAAGGGCTTAAAAAATGAAACATTACAAGCAGGGGTCACTCCTGAGAAGCAACAGGGAGCTTCCCACAAAGAAATGGGAGAAGAAATGAGTAGGTTAGACAGCATTTCCTCACTTGGGAAACAACAAAACATTTTGAATATCTTTTTTCGTTGGAAATGTGGGAAAACAACAAATATTGAGATACAAGTATGAATACGTGACATGCATGGCCTAATATTTTACGCTGTGGTCTAATCCCGATATCAAATAAGCTAAGACATATTGTATTACAAAACAAGAAAGTTAACAACTGAAATACAAAAGTGAAAAATAAACTACCTCGTAAAAAAGGTGCTTCATACGCTCACTTATCAACCTGCTTTCATCTCTCAGAGCAACACTAACAGCAGGATGCAACCATTGAGCATGACTAAGCCATGCATCAATAGATGGATGACCAGGAGATACATGACACCACCACGTGGGTCCAGCTGGCCTTTCCCAGTACGGTGCTGCAACATCTGCAACTGTGAGGTTTTCCTCATCATTGGCAAATTCCATTGGCTGAAGTTCCCATCCTGAATCAGTTCGCACCATCTGAACCAATTCTTGAATTCTAGTCCATCCAATTGGAACCCAATGATTATCTGCGTCCATCTCAAACTGTATACTATCTGGTGAGTGAACTGAGGTTTCTCTGTTGTCATCGGAATGAGTAACTTCATCAGGTCCTGGTGGGGATGGAGTGTCATTGAAATCTATGAGACATGTTGAATCAATTAACTTGTTCCCATTCACAATTCTGGTGGAATTATCACCTGATCCTGGTTTTATTACTGACTTCCTCGCAACTTGACCTTTACCATATCTAGATCGATTGGTCTTCCTAGTACCTCGAACATATTCAAAAGCACAGATAAGCCCATCTGTCCACAGATCACTCCCAGGAATTGTCTCCTTACTAAAATGATTTCTGTGGCTCTCTAGCTTCCTGCTACCACTCATGGCACTCAAGGGCCTGTCAAACAGAATAATCATTTTTGCACTTGATCTTTCATCATAAAGAAATCAAAGATTTAATTAGTCTGAGTTCAAAAGTACAAAACTCAACAGTAACAATGAACAATGAATATTATCATTCCAATAATGCACCCACTTTCTCATTTTTTTAAAAGGTTTCTCTCATAATTACGACCACTAAACATTAGATTTCAAACCTGCATTATAAAGGTTTACATAAGCACATTCCTTCGGTTGAATCAAACACTGAGAACCATATAAGTAGAATCATCGGTTTCCCAGGACCTCTACGGTGCCATTCAAGAAAGAAAAGAAACTTTTGCTTTTCAAAGCACCATAAATGTATACACTGGTTTTTCATATGGATGCTGTATAAGCAGTAAAAAGGACAACTAACTATATTTCAAATGAAAACAAGTGAACTCATGGTTCAGTGAGTCTCATGTTTTCACAAATCAATTCTTTGACCAAATTAGTATATCCAGGATGAGAAAATCCAATTTGAAAGCCACGAACTCTGTTACTACTGTTGGCATACTAATTCAGTGCATCGGGGACTCTATCTTTCAGCTGAAATTAAAATCATCAACTTGTAATATCTTTGGAGAATTAAAAGGTTATCCATGAGCTCTCAAATCAAATAGTCACATCTTCGGTTATCCTGTCCAGCTGATTTCAGTATCCACTACGAAGATAACATTAATAACAAAAAAAGATACTGCGAAACCATCAAATAATGCAAAGTTGACACGGCCAAAAAACCTCGTAATCAGTAACGGATAGTTGAAAGAGAAAAGGAGGGGGGGAGGAAAGAAAAGGAGAGGAACTAAGGAGAGCAACGGAACGGTGTTCACTTTTGCCCTCCGACTAAATGCTTACTAGTAATTTAACTACAATTTGGAGAATTAAAACTACAGCACACTGGTGTGACGAACTCCAAAAGAACCATTATCTGAGGTTGTTTAGTGCGACGCAGAAGAAAAACACAAGGCCAGAGGCCGTGATAATTAATGTTGTACCAAAATTCACGAGAGCAAAAACAGCGGTGAAACGAGGATAAAATGGTTACCCGCAGACTGCAAATTAAGTGTACGGAATACAGTGATACATAGTAACTCAAGAAACCAAGGTGAAAGACCAAGAAAGCTTACCAGGGCAGGCTTCTCGAAAGCGACGTCTTTGGAATGAAAGTACAGTGACCTCTTTCGCGGTGAAACGAATCGACGAAGTGGTAATCCTAGCTAGAGGATAAATTCAGTTCCCACTACGGGAAAGAGAGAAAAAAGACTAAAATACTTCGAGGTCGATCAATTGAGTCGTAGAACACCGCGGTTCCCGTCCCCGCTTTTGCAAGGAAAGCAGAAATCTTGAAGTCGCCCTCCAGTTTACTGTGTTTATTCGCGCTCCCCGCTCCAGAGCAAGAGAAGCCTGTACGTCCTTTCCTCACTGAAGACTGAAGTGGATCACTCCTTTGCCACCTTGGGTTGACGTGTTTTTTTTTATCTTTAAATAATAATGTGCATTGGCCATTTTGGGTGTAACTTGTAGCCCCTAAATAATAATAAAAAAAAACAGCGAGAAAAAAAAAAAAAAGTAACGAGGTCGATTTGATATTTTTATCATAAATAGTGAAAAACATGTCACTTATTTTTTTTCCTTTTTTACGTGCAAGAGGAGGAACAAGGATTTTCTCGACTGATTTGTAAATATAAAAGACATAGGTCCCGTTTTACAGTACAAAATACACACTTGTCTAAAGCATTAACGGAAATGTAAGCAAGAGGCCCACCCAAATTATTTAGTGAAAATATGAGAACGTTGGACATAGTTCAACCAGGGGGCAGATTTTTACACTGCCTCTTGTTCTGCGAAGGCATTGGTATTTGGCAGCATTAATAATATATTGGAAGGAATCAACATAAACAATGGGCGCCCACAGCAGCTTCTGGTCTTCCCTCGTTCCTTCACCTTGACTCAAAGTCGGAGTCCAAATATTCAACCCTTCCTTTTCTTTTTCTTTTGGTGCGTGTCTTTTGCTCATTGCACCGGTGTTGTAACGATAATGAATGCCAGTTCCTTATCCTTCCCGAGATACAGAAGGAAAGCAAGCGGATTTACAAAGCAAAAACGTCAAAAAATAAACGCAGTGTGTGATGACTGATGATTTCAAGTAATCTTTGTTAGTCATTTCTAGTTAGCAGAGAGTCGTTCATACGATCATCAAATGCGATGACCAAAGAAAGAAATACGAGCACGAAGCCCTCGTTCGTTACACGGCCTTACCTCGTCCAGGTGCATCAATGACATTCCAAGCGCGTAAACACGACATCCGTAACGACGATCAGCACCGGGCCATGTTTGCCAAGTTCACGCATCATCTCGGCATCTGTACGATCTCTGTCTACTTCAGCTGCGACAAATTAGTATCAAAGACGCGTTGTGAGTTTGAGCTCAGAGCAGCTTCACGATCTTTGCCGGTATAAGCAGGTCATCGTCATCGATCGTCTAGATCTAACGCCAAAGAAAGAAATCCAAGGAAGAATTCTAACGATTACGATTCCCGAATTCTTTCTTTGTATTCGCTCTCGGCCAATTATCCACAGCATCGTCGCCGATTCAGTCGTAAATCGTAATCGTCCCTGTAGAAACGAAACGAGAGATATATAGAGAGATATATAGAGAGAGAGAGAGAGAGATATAGATATATATATATATATATATATATATATATATATATATATATATATATATATATATATATATATATATATATATATATATATATATATATATATATATATATATATATATATATATATATATATATATATATATATATATATATATATATATATATATATATATATATATATATATATATATATATATATATATATATATATATATATATATATATATATATATATATATATATATATATATATATAGAGAGAGAGAGATAGAGAGAGAGAGAGATATATATATAGAGAGAGAGAGAGAGAGAGAGAGAGAGAGAGAGAGAGAGAGAGAGAGAGAGAGAGGGCTCTACTCTTACCATTGGCAGGGGAGCAGTCTGACTGTCAGGCGTGGGAGATCAGATCGTGTCGCGTACCATGGATTCGAAACCATCGACGAAGCAGGCTTGCCGTGTCATTCGGATAAATCTCACCGATCCGATCTAGGTCGGTTCGCGAACCGGTGGGGACTCGCTCAATCAACATCTGTAAGCCGACGCTCCCTCCCACTCGCTTCGACATTTCTGCAAACATGCGACATGATAGATTGTGCATAACGGATTCCCACCGAACGAGCGTCCTCAATCTTCCGCCACTTTTCCCACAATCTGCATCCCTCCTCTCACCGTCAGATCCAAGGGCCAGTCTTTTAATACCGATTAAATAATTAATTAGATTAGAAAGATCACTTAACTAATCGGTTCAGAAACTGATTAGTGGAGTCCGCACACGGTGTTGGGAACTTCGACACTGCGAGTCGGGCAGAGCAGCGAGGAGCAAGTGAGTTCGCTTTTAGGGTTTCTTCCCGGCAATCGCATCCTAATCCGAATTCCTATTTATTTATCGTGGCAATGAGGAGGCAAATCTTTCTTAAATTGCCGTTAATTTAATATTGCTTGCATTATTGTTTTGTGGGGCAGTATATATAAATAGTGGTTCGGCTCCTCGCCTCTGCGCTTGCTTCTCGCTAGGGCATTCGATTTCAAAATTGAAACGCGCATTGCTGATAAAATCGTAAAACTTTTAATTACTATTAGCTGCCAAAACCGGAGAGTTGCCTTGTAAGTGGAAGTGGATTCATTACCTGTCCTGAAAAGGCCGTAATATATATTCGGCGGAAAGGAAAAAACTGAAAGAGAGCGAAAGAGGGTTTTTGTAGCAGCGGAGCTTAGATGAGATATCTTCTTCTCAGTGTCAACACTACCGGAGAAGCGAGGAAGCGGGCTGGAGATTAGAGAAGAGTCGGAGGAGAAGCTGAGCCAGGAGGGGAGAACGGAGGGTGTTGTGTTTCCTTGTGGGTCGAGAGGGAGGAGAGGGGCAGGATGAGTCACGCGGGGAGCAGCAGCAGAGGGAGGGGCAATGGTACCCCGCCGATCCCATCGGCATCCAAGAAGATGGTAGATAGCTTGAAAGAAATTGTAAATTGCCCGGACCATGAGATCTACGCCATGCTTAAAGAATGCAACATGGACCCTAATGATACTGTCAATAGACTCCTCTCTCAAGGTGAGTAGCGACTCGTGTTTATTTTTTTCCCTCTCTTTTATTTTTTGGGATTTAGGGTTTTGCTCCCGATCTTCGCTCCGATTACGATAAACGACGCTTCGTTATTTTCTGCCCCTTATTTCTCTAGTTTCTGGGAAACTTTGATGCTGTAGCAGTCCGTGTCTCTATTCACCCCCTTGGATTGCTCGTTGGTTTTTCATCTTTTGGCCTTACTTCGCTTCTGTTCTAGTGATTTATTTTCTCGTTATTTGATGATAAAATTCCACTCTTCCTTTGCTCCGTTTGGGCGGGGAATTACGATAAAAGAACCTCCTTTTTGTTAGTTCACGACGTCCTGATTCCTTAAACGTGCCCTTCATGTTGTCTGCTCGTTCTTTGGTTTTGTATCTTCTTGTCTTCGTGGCCATTCTCAAGTTGTCTCTGATTTTCGCGAGCAGATCTGTGCAGTTGGGAACGTTTTCAAGTACGATAAAACTTATCCCGTGGTAGCGATGTTTGTATTTTACTAGTTTGAGGATAGTGGTACATGTTCGCTTTGTCTTTGTAATCGTCCTGTTCCGTCAGATGATTCACACACTTCGTTAGTAAACTACTCTGCGTTTCTTTCCATCGATTCAGCATTTTTTCTAAGCAAACCCGTTGGCCTTTTTCTGTTTGATCACTGATGTTGGGTAAAAGAGTTATTTGCAGTCTCATAAGCCCCTCAGTTCCGAGTATATAGATTTCACCACGTTATCCTCTCTTTGCTGTGCCAGCATGCTCTCTTTGTTGTTTCTTGTACTTGTATGGAATCTTCTTTTAGTTAATTCGAATGAAACGTTGGCTCTTTCAGTAGCAGCAGATTAGTTTACTAAATTTGTTTCCACATTCCGTTCTCTGCCTGTAGACCCTTTCCACGAGGTGAAGAGCAAACGGGAAAAGAAAAAAGAGGTAATTGCTTATCTTAAGGTCTGTGTTCTGTGTAATTGTGCTGCTCAGAACAGACTTCATGTTTTTTGTTGTAGATTTGTGTTTCCAGAATTCAAAAGAGTCGAGCAAGCATTTGGACACCCTTGATTCTTTGTTTACTTCTCTCCCCCATTATCTTGTTTTCTAATTTTTAAGTTCCACCATAATTCTATTCTTAATTCAGAGCAAAGATGGTCCAGAGGTCAGGTCTCGAGTAGTCAGTAGCTCTTCAAATCGGGGAGGAAGAAGTGCTGACCGTAATTCTGGACGTAGTGGTGCAACTCTATTTGCCTCGAATGGTATGTGCATAGGTTAGTGTGTCATGTTCCAGTATCTGAATTTATCTGGTTGCACGTGTTTTGATATTTTCTCTCATTATACTTTGTCAGATTCTGGAGGTTCACGTAATAGAAACGCATTCAAGAAAGAGAATGGAGGGGTGCTCCAATATTCTGCTCCATCAGCATCTGCTGTAGCTGGGAATGCTGCCAATCGAAGACCCATTTCTGTTAGGTTTGTCCCTACACAAAATTTTGTGTGAGATACTTAAATTCAGTGACATCATACGTACCATTACAGTTGTAATGGTACTATAGAAACTTCAGTTTGCTACCAAGTTTTTTAGGTTTTGTTTCGTGGTCCTTTTTAGTTCCTCTGGCTTGTGTTTATCCTGGTTTTAGGTGACATTGTTGAATAACTGTTTTGTTAAATGCTAACTTTATTATCAAACCATTGTCTTAACTATGCTAGTGATGGGAACTTGTAAGAGAACATATTCTCACAAAAATTTAATTAGATATTTAAAAAATAAATATCTACTCCTAATTGGGTGCTGTAATTTTTTGAAGTAAAAATTTGAGGAATCAGTCACCCTCCATCTTTCTTCTACCCCTCTTCTTTCTAACTTTTTTGTTTGTTTGGCCAATAATTCAGGGCCAATAATTCAGGCATGATCATAATCGTTCTTCTCCTAGTAGAATTCAGTGCTACATGACCTCTCTATCCATTGTTATGTTTTACTTTGCATGTCCTATGTAGTAAATCTTCCCTGGCACATCCAATGATAGTAATTCTTCCTTGGCATATCCAATTTGATTAGTCTTTCCTTTACATTTAGTTGTTATTTCCATGCACATTTGTGGAATAATTGTTAAGCTGGTTCACTTTTAGCTTGCAATTAGCAGCAGATATGTTTATTTCATGTGAAAGCAGATGCTTCTTTTTTTTTTTTAATGCTGCAGGTTTTTTAGAGAGACTTTTTTAGGACCCTCACTTTGTAAAGATTTAATCTTGAAGCAGAGTGATTTTTCAAAAAAAAAAAAAAAAAAAAAATGATGCAGAATGCTATAATGACGATTTTCACAATTTAATGAACATTTTCCCTGTATGCATGTTTGTCTTACCTTACCTCAAATCAAAATCCACTACCAGAAAAAATAAGATTTTTGAGAATTTGAATCTTGAATTATATAAGCAATTTAGAAAAGGGAAGTTTCAATAAGTGCCTATGTACGGGTCTTGGGCATTGGCTCAGTGGTCCCATGGGAGTTATTGCTACGGGAGGTCTTGGGTTCGGGTCTCCACAGTAGCATTGGGAGTAAAACTTGTAATTGGGAGTAAAATGTATTCACCTTCCTCAAAAAAAAAAAAGTGCCTAATTACTCAAATCATTGGTTTGAAGTGTATACAACACATCTTGTGGTTGAAATATGGTTTGTTTTGATTTTGACACATCTAGGTAATTGATAAAGCTACTGAAGATCCTCCTGAAAGCATAACATAGAATCAGTTTCTTGTAGGGCATAACATAGTCGCAAAGTGGAGTATATATAACTCAATTTATTTTAATAAGATATGAGTTGGTTGGTATTTGTTTTTTGTTTATCATTTGGTTTACATGTGCATGATACCTTATTACAAATTTTGTAGTGATTCCCTTCCTACTGAAGGCATGGGGCCAGTTTTAGGCACGGACATGCCACCTTTGCCCTCTCAATCCTCATCTGGATATCATCAGCCTGCTTGGGTTGGGGTCCCAGGTCAGGTGTCAATGGCTGACATTGTGAAGAGGGGTAAGCCCCAAAGCAAACCTCCCAGCATGCCATTTTCAAATCCTCTGCAGCAAACTGTTAACTTTCCTCCAGTCTCTGCACCTCTTCCGTCGGAATCATACCAAGATCTAAGTTTATCTCAGCGCCCTGCTTCAGAGGTGCTAGATATTAGTCTTGAGCCAGCGGTTACTGCCCCTGAAAAATCAGTTGTAGACACTTCTGATGTGCCTACTGTTTATGTGGATCAATCATCTACATCTGACCTGCAGGATAAGGGTAATTTTGGTCTAAATTCACTAAGTGATGAGGTACACAAATCAGATGGAAGTGTCATTGTTGAAAATCATGCAGCAGTTTCAGCTTCAGATAGACAAATACAAGCAGAAGATCCTTATCATTCTCAGGGACTGAGGTTTGAGGAAGGTAGTCTCCAAGTTATTAGTTAATAGTTTGTTTCTCATTCTCTATCGACACTCATTAATGTTCAAGATTTTTGAACTAGTTGAACTTAGCCACATTTTGTGAGATAACAATAGCTTCTTGAATGTGATTTTCTGAGATTATGTATCCTGTTGGATTGGTGATTTTCTCAAATAATCATTTTCATATCTGGAAATTTTGTTATTTGTTTCAGGACATAGAGGGGGCTCACATATATCTATCTCTGACTATCCCGTGCCTTCTTCTGTTGAAGATGTCAGTGTAGTAGTGTCATCAACTGCAGCAAGCTTGCAGCAATTAAGTTTACAGAATGAAGAGTTGGAATCATCATCACCTGTTCTGGAGGACAATCCAGCAGTAATTATTCCAAACCATCTTCAAGTCCCTTCCGCTGACTGCTCACATCTGAGTTTTGGAAGCTTCGGTTCAGGAGTGAATGTAACATTCTCTGGACCCTTCCCTCCCAAGTCTATGAAGAGTGAGTTGGAGGAATCAAAGCTCGTGGCTGAATCAACTTCTATCAAACATACAGATATCAGGTATGGTTCATTTGTTCTACTTGAAGCTATTCTGTGTGGTTTATTGAATTAGTTGTGATGGGGTGATGGACCTTTACAGAAGTAATGAGTACTATGGAAATGATCATCTGGGGTCTGTTTCTAATGACAATGCTGATGCTCCATCGTCTTCTCAACCCGAAATTGTACAACATAATTCTGCCCCTGAACCAGCTCATGGACATCAATATTCTTTCCCTACATCTGTGCCTGGATATGGATTTGAAAGTGCGGCACAAGCAAATGCTGCCGCTTACTCATATGCTCAAACAAACTCCCAGATGCAGAATCTTGCCCCTTTTTCCAGTGTAATGGTAATATAGAATTCTTTGACTTGGCATGCTTTGTTTTGTATGTGATATGAAAGTTGTATGCATATATTACCTATTGGATAATCCTAACTTATTCAACTGCTCTTTTGCTGCAGGGTAGGATAATCCTAACTTATTCAACTGCTCTTTTGCTGCAGGGATAGACTTACTTATGCTCTAAATGCTCTTTAAACTCATCTTCGCATTTTTTGTCCAATAATTCTGGTTTTCCTTCAATAAATAATAAATTTTACTCCCTTGGTAAAAAATTCAAAGTTATTTCAATTGTGCTGCTTTTATTATTGGAAGCATGTTAATTTGTAGAAGTGTGTTATTCCCATGTTTCTGCTTTTCTTTCCAAGCTATAAAACACACAGACACGCACATGCACGCATGCACATGCGCTTGTGGTACACTTGCACATGCACGCTGCGTTTTGTGGCACACTTCGCGCAAGCTGGCGCGGCTTTGGCACACTACTATGCGCATGACATGCTTTTGGCTTGTGGGCACACTTCGACATGCGCGCGCGGCTGGGGCACACACTTCAGACATGATATACAAGACGCTGCCAGGGTATCATCGCAAGATATAAAGGCAAGACGCTTGGGTACATCGCCAAGATATGACATATGATCGCTGGGAGGGAGATACACGCTACAGACGCTGGGCAGGGTAATACCGACAAGACACACACACTCTCACACACACACACTCTCTCACACACACTTTCACATACGCACTTCTCGCACACACTGTACACTTCTCACATGCACACTTTATCTACCTCACACACACACTCACGTGCACATTATTTCACTTCACGCGACACACACACTCATCACGCATTACCATCACACGTGACGCACTTCTCATCGCGCGACACACTCATCACGCGCACGTTCATCACGCGCACATTCACTCACGCACACATTCACTCACACACACACTCACACACACTCACACACACTGACACACTCACTCACACACTCACTCACACACACACTCACACACACACACATACACACTCACTCACACGCGCGCACGCACACACACACACACACATATGCGCGTGCTTGTGGCACCGTTTGTTATACAAGCGAGCAGCATGGTTAGATACGCATGCCTGTGCCTGACTCAAATCCATACATGCGTATGTGTGTGGCACACTTAGATCCATGCATGCGTGTGGCACGCTCAGATCCATGCATGCGTGTGGCACGCTCAGATCCTCGCATGCGTGTGGCACGCTCAGATCCTCGCATGCATGTGGCACACTCAGATCCTCGCATGCGTGTGGCACACTCAGATCCTCGCATGCGTGTGGCACACTCAGATCCTTGCATGCGTGTGGCACACTCAGATCCTTGCATGCGTGTGGCACACTCAGATCCTCGCATGCGTGTGGCACACTCAGATCCTCGCATGCGTGTGGCACACTCAGATCCTCGCATGCTGTGTGGCACACTCAGATCCACGCATGCTGTGTGGCACACTCAGATCCACGCATGCTGGTGGCACACTCAGTACAAGCATGCGTGTGGTACCCTCAGCACAAGCATGCGCGTGGCACCCTCAGTTCCACACATGCGTGTGACACCCTCATAATCCACACTTGCATGTGGTGCCCTCAGCACAAGCATGCGCGTGGCACCCTCAGTTCCACACATGCGTGTGGCACCCTCATAATCCACACTTGCATGTGGCACACTCAGATCCACATGCATGTGGCACATTCAGATCCACACGTGTGTGGCACTCAGATACACACACTGGCACCCTCTGATACGCGCATGCCTGTGGCACATTAAGATACACACATGCATGTGACTCACACAGACACGTGCATGCCTGTGGCACATTCAGATACACATGCATGTGACTCACACAGATGCACGCATGCATGTGACACACTCAGATACACGCATGCATGTGACGCACTTTGATTCACTCATGCTTGTGGTGCATTCAGATGCTATAAACATGCTTGTGGCATGCCCAAATACACATGCTTGTGGCATGCTCAAATGCACATGCTTGTGGCATGCTCAAATGAACATGCTTGTGGCATGCTCAAATGCACATGCTTGTGGCATGCTCAAATGCACATGCTTGTGGCATGCTCAAATGCACATGCTTGTGGCATGCTCAAATGCACATGCTTGTGGCATGCTCAAATGCACATGCTTGTGGCATGCTCAAATGCACATGCTTGTGGCATGCTCAAATGCACATGCTTGTGGCATGATCAAATGCACATGCTCGTGGCATGCTCAAATGCACATGCTCGTGGCATGCTCAAATGCACATGCTCGTGGCATGCTCAAATGCACATGCTTGTGGCATGCTCAAATGCACATGCTCGTGGCATGCTCAAATGCACATGCTTGTGGCACACTGAAATAAATGCATGCTTCTGGTACTTCACATGCACATTTGTGACATGCATACGCGACATGGTTGTAGAACAAACGCATGCTTGTGGCACATGTACACCCATGCTTGTGGGACACTCAGATACGTAATTCACTCATGCTTGTGGCATACGTACACCCATGCTTGTGGCTTACGTACACCCATGCTTGTGGGACACTCAGATACATAATTCACACATGCTTGTGGTACACTCAGATGCACACACATGATTGTGGTTGAGTCTTATACACATGCACTCATGCTTGTGGTGCACAGACATGCACACATGTGTGACACGCACATACGTGCTAGTTGCACTCACACATGCAGACATGCATGTGACACACACATACACATGCGTGTGGTGCACACACTAAATCATGCATACACACACGTACACTCATTTAACTCAAATGGTTTCAATTTTAATTATCCTTTATTAGTCATATTCTGTGCTTTTGTTTCTGACCGAAACAAGTGATCAAATTTTTCTTAAGAGTTGTTTGTAGGCTCTTTCCTCAGAAGAGTATAGAAACATGCATTTGTAGAGCTGAACTGGAGGGCAAATGCTTTTGATTTTTAAGTGATGAATGCAAACGTGAATTGGATCTTTCGAATCCTTGTCTGTGCTTTTGCTTCTGAGACAAATTTTGAAATTTTTCTTAAAAGCCATTTATAGACTCTTGCATCAGAAATTTAGAGGGTATGGTGTGATGATTTTTTGTGTTATTTCTACCTTCTAAATTCACTTTTTATCTCGTCTTGTTTTTGAAAGGCCTTCACTCGTAATTACTTTGGATTTGGTAAAGGGTTATCAAGACGTGCTGTTGATTTAAAGTTAGAATTTATATTTTATTTTTTAATGTTAGGACTGGAATTGTTTTCATCATCTGAACTGAAGCCATTATTTCTATGACATTATATTAGAGAGGATTAATGGATTAAAATCCCAAGTTTGGTGCACCTATTTTCTGATTATGACATTTTATTGTTTTCATATTTGTATGTAATGACATAGTCCCCCTCTTATGAAGTCTTAATTTGTAGTCTGTAATACTTATTAATTCAATAATTCATTTTCACTCTCCTAAAAAAAAGAGTTGTATGAATGACTTGAGCATCGGATTCTTTCCAGCAATTTCTTTGTTTTTTCTTTTTTTTGTTATTCACAGTTTTTTAAGAGAATTTAGGTTTTGAATCATTAAATCAAAGGGTTACAGTTTTGGGATATTATTCATTAGCAATGTTGTAAATATCGGTGGGCCATGCCTTCAAATTTGGCTGGAATTCTCCTCTCCAATTGTGCGTATAAATCATAAGACTTACTGTCACAATCAATTGTATCTACTCTGGTGGTCATGTGTATTCATCTACTCCAGCACTCATTACTTTGGGACATTGAAAGTCCTGGAACCATGTTTTATCTATTTTGTTATATTCATGCTATCTGAGGTGGCGTTTGTTTTTTGTGTTCACTGGATTCATTATGTAAGCAGGTCTGACTGGGTACAATCAGTTACATTTTGGAAACTTTTGTTACCTTTATCAATATTAATAATCAGCACTTTAATTTGTTTATTAGCTTTGGATATATTTTTTTTTAGTGTGCTTAGATTGTTTTTGTTTTTCATAAACTGAAGTCTTCCTTGATTGCTATATTGTTTGCTTAGTTGTTATTGGTTAGAACTGTTAGTCTTTTTTCTAACTTCGCCTCATGCTGGACAGCAACCTTATACGAATGCTCTACCAAGTAACTTACTGGCTTCAACAGTACAGCCTACACGTGAATCTGATCTTCCTTATTCTCCGTTTCTTGCAACACAATCGATGCCTACGAAATACAGCACTTCCATGTCTTCCATTAGTGGTCCTACAATGTCTATGCCAGAGGTAAGCAGCCGAGTGACATGACCTATAGCTTTCTGTTAAACAATCTTAAGCTTGGTTATTTTTGTAACACTGATTCTACATGTACAGGGTTTGAAGCCAAGCGTCTTCTCCTCGCCTCAGCCGACCCAACAGACATTGCCTAGCACAAATATTGCCACAGGGCCTGCTCTTCCGCAACATCTACCCCTGCATCCCTATTCTCAGCCTACTCTTCCTCTGGGCCATTTTGCAAACATGATTGGTTTCCCATTCCTTCCGCAGAGCTACACATATCTACCATATGCTGCAGCTGGTAGCAGTGCCTTCCATCAATCACCAGCAGCAGTACACAATGCTGCTGGCATCAAGTACTCTGTGCCTCAATATAAGAATAGTGTATCTGTAAGCAGCCTGCCACAGTCTGCTGCTGTTGCTTCTGGGTATGGAGGAGGTTTTGGCAATTCCAATAGCATTTCTCAGAACTTTAATCTGAACCCTTCTTCTAACCCTGCAAGTACAATTGGTTACGAAGATGTCATAAGCTCTCAATACAAGGACAACAACCATTATGTACCACTTCAGCAGGTACTTATTGTTGGTGATCTGTTATGTTTCAGTCATAACTGCTGTAGAACTTCTGCTTGATTATCTGAATCTGTTTTACTTTTGTTTTTAGAACGAAGGATCTGCAATGTGGGTCCCTGGACCCGGTTCAAGAACAATGTCAGCACTTCCTGGTAGCACATTTTACAGCTTTCAGGGGCAGAACCAGCCTAGTGGGTTTCGGCAAGGTCAGCAGCCATCACCTTACGGCAATCTTGGGTACCCAAATTTCTACCATTCTCAGGCTGGTGGGGCTTCACAAGAACATCAGCAGACGCAAAGCGACGGTACCTTAAGCACTTCACAGGGTTCATCTCAACAATCCCACCAGATCTGGCAACACAGTTACTGATCTGGCCCTATGTCTCTGGGTTTTTCAGGGCGGAGCACGTATGGAGAAGGAGCCTATCCATAGCATAATTGTTACGGTTTGATCTAGGCATACAGTGGACAGTTTTCGATGGGATCAACTGTACATACTATAAGAGAACTTCAGTGGCTCCTGCCCTGTGCCTTGAGGTTGTATTCTAGTCGTTGGTGTTTTAACATATAGGAACACGCGTCGCTAATTTTGTTGTCTTTTCTTAGTGTGAGAAAAACCTATGTTTGGCTTACTTCTTGTAACAGTGAAATCTAAGTCATCTAACCATAAAAGTTCCCATAGTTGTCCGAAGAGGGCTTCCTGTGCTGATCTACTCTGTGCTTGCACGTCTAATAGTTCCCATAGTCTCTCAAGTGTTTGTGAGAAGACCAATATAACTTTGTACCCCTCTGCCAAAATACTAGGGATGCCGCCCGCGCTCAAGATTTTCAGCATACAAAATGACGCTGTTGAGAGAGACAAATAACATGGCCGAAAGATTCGTTGAGAATTTGGTCCAGCAGCGACTATTTTACCATATTATCTTAAGGTTGGTTTTACTTAACCACCTCCTAATACCCAATCATTCTTTCGAGCTTTCCTGAATAACTTAGTAAACAAAATTCCCTACTTAATCCCTTCACTCCGAGCAACCCAACTCCAGTGAGAAAACCAAGAGCGAATGCGTGAATGGCTGGTGTCGATCTAGGACTGCCTTCCGTTGGATCCAAAAACTCCGACTGCCTCGGAGACGGCAATGCCAACAGCAACGAAAACGCTAGCCTCGATGGCCGAGCACTCATCGTTCCCCCCAACTTGGTAACAAAAGTCCCCACTGGGACCGGTGGCGCCGCAGTCAAGACTCAGGGTCAAGGAGAGCCCCTGAGGCGGCCGCGCGGTCGCCCGGCGGGCTCCAAGAACAAGCCCAAGCCTCCCATCATCATCACCCGCGACAGCGCGAACGCGCTGCGAGCCCACGCTATGGAAATCAGCTCCGGGTGCGACGTGGGCGAGAGCATAGCCAGCTTCGCCAGGAGGAAACAGCGCGGGGTCTGTATACTCAGTGGGTCCGGCTGCGTTATGAATGTCACGCTGCGGCAACCCGCTGCAGCCGGTGCCATCGTAACGCTTCACGGGCGGTACGAAATACTGTCGCTTCTGGGTTCGTTCTTGCCTCCGCCTGCTCCGCCGGGGGTCACGGGCCTCACCGTGTACTTGGCGGGGGCCCAGGGACAGGTCGTGGGAGGGGGCGTCGTGGGGGCTCTAATCGCGGCGGGTCCCGTGGTGGTCATGGCTACTTCTTTTGCTAACGCGACCTTCGATCGTCTTCCCGTGGAAGAAGAGGAAGGGGTCGCTGCCCAGAACATGCACCACAAGAATCATCATCATCATCATCATCCACATCATCATGTGGAACTGTCCAATATATACGCCGTGCCGTCCAGTTTCATTCCGAACGGGGCCTTGCTGCCGGAGCTCTATTCGTGGCCTCCGACCCGTCAACTTTCCAAGAACTAGCTAGGACCGGGGTGTACGCTTTCCGTAGTACTTATGAGGCTGAATTTGTTCGTTTGTTATTATTTTTCCCTAATGTCTAATGCCATTCTCCGGGCCAATTTCGCTTTAAGCTAGCTCTGGCAGTTTAATGGTACAGTTACAGTCCAATTAATCTTTGCCCTTTACGAACAAGAAAGAGCTTTTAATTCCCACGTAGAATTTCAGCCTTCAGGCTCTATATTTCCATTAGAATGAATGAACCATGGCAGGCAAATGTTTATTACCAAGTCATGACCATGCTAGAGGTCTTTTTAAAGCTCTACCCCGAACCGGCTCAACAATCTTGCCCCTCCTCCTAAATGCAAAAAGCTCAACTATATGGGAATTCAATAATCATATTAATTAATGTTGTACAACATCAATCATCAGAATCAGATGCTTTTTGTGTGTGTTGAGTACTCATGTACATGTACAAACAATCTAAGATCCATCTCCCCGCGTCCATTATATGAGCAGTTCCACGACGAAGACTAGACTAAGCCGCGTTAGTCAGTGCCTATCATCCTTTCTTTTGCAGCTGGCACGCCGACAAATGACTGGAGACCACACTCCAAGCTGCAATGCATGGTTCATTCAGGTAAATACTTGCACAAATTTAGCCATATGTAGCCATAAACGAGAAAATTTACCTGGAATTCGTTGGAAATCTGGTTCCACCCCATTACCGTTGATGTCCATATGATTCGGTGTGACATACTTCCCAACGGTGACTACCACGCCAGATCCATCACGAAGTTCAAAGACAGACTGTATCAAGCCCTACAAGGGATACAGGTCATGGGTAAATTTACAGTTAGCGAGATATAATGTATAAGATTGAAAATGGAGACAAAAGATAGTACATAACTCGGACTTGGGTGCAGTCACACAAACCTTACCAAAGGTACGTTCGCCCACAAGAACAGCTTTGCAGTTATCATGAAGGGCAGTTGCTACCTGAAGTCAAAGATTTTGTAAACAAAATTATAGTACAAACTACGAATATTAGAAAGAAAATGATACAAACACGATAAGAGAAGGTGCTCACAATTTCACTGGCACTTGCAGTTCTACTGTTAACAAGTACCTGGATAGTGAGGTAACAGTTATATATGTGAGAAAATTCCTTCTGCTATTTTACCTACAAAATGTGAAGCCTAGCAGAATATCACAAGACATAGAAGCTGAATTATTCATTATAACTGCATTACTTCTATTTCCAATTCTGCTTCACTTTTCTTATTTTAAGAAGGCTTATCTACAAACATGCGCAAACATAAAGGACTGAGTGCCTGATCTAAAGCTTACAATTAATTAAATTATTCTATCCACATATTTTACCATGATATATTAGAAAACATCTAAAAATAACAGATATACAGAACAAACCAAAAAACCTGGATTTTTTTTTTTTTTTTTTCAGAATGGAACTTCCATATTTTCATAGCATGTTTCTACTTTTCACTATACACTAACTAGTTATCATCTTGGATGTATCATATATGTTTCAGAATGAAACGGTGCATTGTGCAAAGTTCATAGAGGCGCCACAGCTAGGAATGGCCCCTCAATAAAATTAGTTCTTAAAAAACAGAAAGCAAAAGTCCTCAAGCAATGAGCAACTACACTTCAAATAGAGAGGAAATTATGCTGCTGGATTTTTAATATAAAAGAGGCATACAATGACAGGAGTACTAATCAATGGTGAAGTGTCTGCAACGATAGTATTTTGAAATTGGGGATCCCTTCCGACTGTATAAATTACCTGAATCAGGGAAATACCATGATGAAAAAGGGTACCAGAAGTATCTAAAAAACTAAAACAATTGTTAAAGCAGGTAGAAGAGTATGATAAGGGATTCCTTTCCTTCTCTCTACTGAAATAAAACCAAAACATTGAAGGGTTCTTAAATTAGAATATTACAGAAAAAAGATAAATTGTTGTTGGAGGGAAAAGAATTCATACTGTCTCGCCTTCACTTAAGAAGAGTTTAGCAACCTCTATACCAGCCTACAAGAAGAGCCACAGCAAACTCTAAATCCATTAATGGAAAAACTAAATTGAATCCAAAAGAACATTATATACGAGTGACTGAAATATTCAACAAACTTGCACTAGGCCACCAAGATTATCTCTAAGGTCCAAGATAAAGTATGAGGCACCGGAATCCTGAAGTTGCTTCATTGCTGCGAAGAAAAACGAAAAAGGATATTCTTAAAAGAAGAAATGTTATTCCAAGTCTCAGAGAAATGACATTTCTCTGAGAAAACTTCTCTGCAATAAGCTATAATTGTGACAACAATCACACCACTCCTACCAACATGTTACTCACTCTTGCATGAAAACAATATTTTAAGACTAATTCCATGAGTCTTAAAGTCACAAAGAAGCCCAAGAAAAGATTATCCGTGCAGGATAGACAACTGAAATATAAACTGTAGATTACAGAAATTATAATGCAGGATAAAAATACCAATAATCAAATCTTTTCTTGCCAGTGCATTAAACTCTTTCAGGCGTATGTAACCAACGGACGCAGACCCATTCTCTGTTGGCTCCAAACGATAAAACACTGGGGTACGAGCAATGACTTGTCTTTGGACCTTAAGAGATTCGGTTGGACCACAATTACCATGTTTAACCTGCAATCCATACTTAATTAATAAAAGTTGAAATAATTGATAAAAAAGAAGCACAATATCTCAAGTGGCAACCTCAAGTGTTACAAAGGTTTCCTTAGGTCCTTGCAAAAGTGATGATACTTCAAATGCAGATTTTCCCTTAACATCTACTCCATTGACGGACAATACTTCATCCCCCTTCAAAAGCAAATAGAAAGTTAATACTAACAATTTTCCATTACGTATGTACGAGGCATTACTAAAATCAAGACATTCCCTCAGACAAATGAAAAGACCATAGCTATTCGTCATAGTTCTAGTAGAATAAAAAATCTAACTTGTGTCTTAAATCATGTTAGAAAAAATATTAATTATTTTATTTTCCCACTTTATGTACTGCATTTCTCATCAGCTTGGTAGGCCAAAAAATGTTAAATAAATGGTTCAATCACAAAATAGGAGTGGTTAAACCTTGAAATATATATGATATTATATATATTATATTTAATTGCCAAAAGAAGAAGCTTGTGAGAAGGCCACCTAGAGGTACAAAAAAACAAACTCCACAATACTATCAAATACACAAAATATCACAGAGAATGTACACACTGAGTGTTCTCCCAGTCTGGAGCTTCATCATCACAACTAAGAAGCAAAAATTTAGACATTACCAGTTGAACCCAATAAAAAGAAGTCTTCATTCAGAAGTTCGTCAAATTCAGAAACAACTACATCAAGCAAATACAGAATTCTTATCTGTCTCACACTAGTGCCTAACGATAATTTGGTGCCAAGAGTAATTAGGACTGCTGTCTTTAAATATTCTAGCCAATTTTATTCTTGCTAAGGTACTTTTTAACTCAACTATTTGCATTACTGATTCAAAGAAAATAGTATTGATTCACGTCATTTGACCTTGATATATTGCAAAGTACTAGTTCTTTTTAACACGTCCATGAGGGGAGCTCTAGTTCAGGCGGCCGGCTCGCCTTTTGTGTAAGGGCTGAGACCTGTGGAGAGCCTACCTTGACAGATGCCTACCAACTAACTTGGCCAATTTCACAGGCATCCACTTGTAGTCTCTAGCAGATTCTTTTGGTTGGATTTTGTGCCTCGCTCTCATCTATGTTTCTTCATTATTTGTTGTGAAGTGCATTAGTATTCGAGCTGTTGATTTGTTATAGGGCCCCATGCCATCTGTCAACAAAGCCCCCTTACTGTACAGACTGCACATATTAAACTCATAATAAATTCATTTCTCACCTTTATGTTATAAAAGTTCTTTCTTGCACAAGACTCATTAGCAAAAAAAAACTTGAATGATTGGGGAGACATCAGCATTTTTTTTTCTTCAGTTTCCCTGTAAAAGGTAACAGCTGTCCCATTTGTAACAACGATTCAAGTTACCTAATTTTCTTAGATTTTTTTTTTTCATATCTTCCCAACTAGCATGAGGGCTATAGAGGGAAGAGGACATTACATCATAAATGTTACAATTGTATAATCTTTAAAAAGGACCACCAGTGTGGCAATTGTACATCAGCTAGAATGAATATTAAACAACGGCACAAGAATGGCTAGAATGAATATTGATGTGGGTAAAGTTTACAAAATGAGCAGGGACTATATTTTATATCTGAGTTTTAGGAAATGCAAACTTCCATAACACTATCCAACATACTAAGTATCACAGTAGAATGCATATGAAAGTGGTTACTCATTGCGGAATTTCATCATCCAGAATCAACTAGGAAAAGGCAAGATACTTCTGGTTGAAACCGGTGAAAAACAGCCTCTATCAAGTTTTTAAGATCCACAGTTTAACTACATCAAACAAACGTAAAATTCTTACCTGTCTCACACCAGCAGCATGGGCAGGACCATCTAAAATGATACCTAGCACCTTCACTTTGAAAGCACCGTTATCCGCAGGGATTTCCTTCAGATTTATCCCGATTCCAGTCACATCATACCGAGCCATCTTGGAGAACTGTTGCCAACCTCAAAATAATAAATTGAGCGAACTTAAAGAAGAACACTATCTCCACAAGAAGAACACAAACTCCATAAAGGAAAACGCAACAGATGTAATCTAATCTAATATACATAAATAATTTTATCAGAAACCCATAAGCATCGCACAAAAATTAGCAATCACCTCTTCTGGAGAAAGGAAGCGAGTGTACGGATCGCCGAGACCCACCAGCATTTTTCGGATAACATCATGAGCTTTTGATCTTGTTTTAATGGTTCTACCGTTAACATTTTCTCTCACTTGCTGAGACAGAAAACAAGCAAACGGATGTATGGGGGGTGTTAGCAGCGTTCATTACAACAAGAAACAGAAAAGATTCCATTTCTGCACTACTGGCTCCTTGCCTTCCACTTATCTGGCGACCAGCGATTACGGCCGGCATCAAGAAAGGTCTCATTGACGACTTCCCATGCTTCCTCAACAATTCCTTCGTTCGTAATCGACTCTGGAGGAACTTCTTCCTCAACCAACTCATCTTGGCAAGCACTGGAAGAGGGATACTCTACAGCAATTGAGTAGTAAGGAGACGTGAGAAGAACGCAAGAGAGGCAACCCGCCAGTGCATGACGAATTACTTTGTTCGGCCAGCTGACTCTGTTTTGGGGAGGATTTTGTACGCACGAGACGCGAATTACGGCAGAAAATTTATGGGTTTTTGCTGTGGAACAGAGTGTAAGAGAGAGGTTGCCGATCAACATCTCCGTCTGTCTATGGCTTTGCCGTATGTGGTTTATAACGAGCCAGTGATCGTTCGCAAAGAGAGCGAGTTCAGCCCTGCTTCAGAAACTCGACTCCCGCCTTGATTATTGGATTGATAAATTTCGATACTCAAAATGATTAGCTAATTATTCCCTTACCAAGAACTTGCTAGAATAGATCTTACTCGGTGAAGGGCTTGTTCACTTGAAAGAATGAAGTGAAAACTCACTATTGTCTTAGAGTCTGTTAATATTACTAATGCTGTAGCTGCAAAATCTTTTCTGTAAGTTGGATTTTATCGGCATAAACCATAAATAAATTTGCCTATTATTTTCCACAAATTCGGCATTAAAGGATTTAGTAGAAGATCGAGTAATTTACCATCCTGTGCAGCTGTGCAATAGAAAAACTTGGAAGGATAATTGACGACTTATGGAACATGGCGAATCCATTTGTTCTTCTGATATAAGATAAGTTCTCAAGAATTTTTCTTATACACTGGCATACCGATTATACAATAAGGTCAATGATCTCACATTTGAAAGCTCCTACAGAAAAGTAATTAGAATAAAATGGCTCGAGACCGAAGAGAAGAAATGAAGTTATTACTCAATGTTCAGAAGTTCCTTCGGTTGAACAATCCGATTCATGTGGTATTTGTTTAGATAGCACGTTAAACCCTTAAACCATGACCGAGTCACCAGACTACTCTACCTGGACTTCGTTCCAACACTGTTATACACTACATGTCTTTACACTAAGCGATAACACATACTCAATACATAGAACATCAAAGCGATCAACAAATTACCCCAGTTTATCATCTTTTCGTCACTGAGTGTTGGCAATAAGGAGATGCCACTGTTGGACCAGCACATAAATTCAATTTCAGCAATCTTCAGATGTGGAGAGCTCAGGCGAAGGCAATTTCTCAAAAGAAAGATGGAATATCCTAAGGAATGTGATTACTCACATCAGATATAATTCTCCCAAACGAAAAGCAGGCTACTCATTCACCAGCATTACTAGTCAAAGCAAAACTTTCGAGTAACCAAAGAGGAAGACAAGCTTCCTGTAAAGATCATTAATGGATGAACATCTATAATCAAATGAACCACGCCAACAATTGGCCGAGGCATTGCAACATAAGAAAGATCAACGCAGGTCAAAATAAATTACAAGCCGTTTGCAATGTTTGATAGTTTACTAAAGAGAACTTTTTAGCATTAAGAAAGCTCAATATCCAATGATATGTAAACTGTCTTTAGAACAAAGTAGCTACACTAATACAAAAGCTTCCACGAAACTACAAATCTCTCCAAAACCGTAAAACCTACCCAAAAAGACACACAGAAAGACTTAATCGAACAAACTGAAACCCATATCCTGCAAAAGCACAAAGAATGAGCATAAGAAACGCTCCCACAAAGCTCACCCGAAACGCGCATGGATGAATAAAAACCAAAAAATAATTTTTTTACCTCATCTGATTCTTCCTTCTCTTCAGCCTTCTCTTCCTTCTTTGCTTCCTCGGCAGGAGCAGCAGCAGCAGCGCCGCCACCGCCACCAGACGCAGGCATAGCGACGGCAACACCACCGCCTGCCGGAACCGAAGCGAGCTTTTCCCGACCAGCGGCAATAAGCTCTGCCAAGTCTTTCCCCTTCACCTCGCCCAGGAAAAGCTCTATTCTGTCACTATCCGCCTCGGCTCCCACTGCAAATCACAAACGTATTATGAAGAGAAAATACAGATAATGCCTAAACCCTTAGAAACATGAAACGAGAGCAATCGATCACCTGAACCAAGGATTTTTTGAATATCAGCAGCGCTCGGGTCGGTTTTACCGCCCAAGGCTGCGAGCAAATAAGCAGCTATCACCTTCATCTCTGGGGAAAGCGAGGAATCGGAGGAGGCAAAGAACACGGAGGCTTCGATCTGAGAGGAAGAAAGAGAAAATGCAGAAGCGACGTTTATATACGGGCTTTGAGTCGCTCTTGCGACTGAAAAAACCCTAGGGTAAGAGAAGCAAATAACCCGGGCGTAAATCCCAGGCAAGAAACTTAATATGAGAAGCCCGTGAGATGCTTCGAACTTATCATTCTCAATTTCCTGTTCATCGACTGCTATTGCATTATACTCCATAGCATTTTATCCGTAAAAATCAGAGACTCCTATTAACACATTTACATTTACGTCTTCTACTTTGCAACGAAATATCAACCAAATGCCATCACTTTATCTTCTATTTTTTCTGTTGGCGAAAGCTTCGTTCGTCGGTCTATTTCCGATGCTCTCTTTCTCTGACGTCTCCTTCACGTAATATACATATAGATGAATTCTTGCGGCCCAACTCATTTCTAATCTTCTTCCGAGTCACGATCCTGTCCGAGTCTCCGTCTTATGATTCTTATCCAGATTTAATGACTCTCAAATTATGTAATTTCTAAAACAAGGAAAGGGGCGCCCCCGATCTCACGTCAAGTCACGTGACTCCGTCCCCCTATCATGGCAGCGATAATGTGAAGTTTTATGAGTCGTAATTAGTGTTAATCACTCACCATTATGTTAAGCAAGCACAGGATACGATGTTTTGCCGCGTGAGGCACAAGTTATTATATTTCTTTGTCAGTCTTAGATACCACAAAATGATTAAATTCGTTACCGAAGAAGAATAGAAGGAGAGACAGAACTGACGATTTTTTCAGTTTCTTCTTTTCTTCCGGGAAAAATGGTAGTTGCTTAGTTAGCCAGCGTTCGGTTGCTTTTTTTTTCCCCCTTCCGATGGCATCTGGCTGAGAGTGAGAGAGTCAGCTTCCATCACTATTCATTCATGGCGTTGGAGCTATCCACCTTTGTTCTTGGTCAGGGCTCCCATAGACTGAGCCGCAAGCACTTCAACTCCGGCTGGATTGTCTACTCGTCATGCTGTACGCGCGTCTCTTACAAGGCGCGTCAGAGACAATTCAGGTTTTTATCTTTCTCTCTTCAAACGTATTAACGTGTGGATGAGAATTTGTGGGGTGATCCTGTTCGCTGTGTTGATTTGTACTGTTAAATGCCCATTTCATCTTTATTTATTCGGCTTTGCTTCGTTCGTTTTTTTTTTTTTCTGTTCAAATCCACGGGTTTGTTAATTTGAGCGTTACTCCCTTGATTTTTAGCAATCATTACTCGCCAAATTTTTGTGAGGTTGAAGTAGGCCATTTCATCTAGCGCGGTGTGGTTCGTGGTAGAGGCCACGTTTTCATTTGCCTGAGTTGCTGTTCAGTGATGTCGTTATTCTTTTACCAAGTATCAATATCTCATTTTTCACTGGCTTCAGTTAATCGGTGCGAATTTCAAGTGCAGTGTTCGATTTATCACTTCCTTTTCTGTTGCATGTGCATATAATGACGAGTTTCATTATTGTATAACAAGTATGTTTAAGAAAATTGTACGACATTGTTACGTGCAGATTAATAGTGTTTGGAGTTTCCTTTTGGTCCAGTATAAAATTTTCCGCCCAACTTTATATTCAAGTTATAACCAGATATTGTTGAGTAAAAAATAAGTGATCAATTAGAACAAAATTTTTCGGAAGACTCTTGATGTTCTTAGCTGATAAACTAATCCTTCTCTCGTCTTCTTCCTCATCTTCATCATCATCATCAGCTTCATCTTTATCGTCATCATTAGCTTCATCTTCATTATCATAGTCATCGTCATTATCATAGTCATCGTCATTATCATCATTGTCATCATCATTATCATCATCAACTTCGTCATCAAAAGCCAGATCTTTATTCTATAAGCTGACTATGTGAAAATCATAAGTTTGATGTGTTTGTCAATCTATGGTCCTGAAGCTCGTATTAGCCAGCTGTTTAATGAAATTGCTTGTCCGGTTGCCAGTAAACAGTTATCTCATTTTGCAAGTAGTTATATTTCTTAAATTTGAAGGCTCTATTGGTTATTTTTTTGTTCTCTTAGAAATACAGATGAATCTGGTGGTTTTAGATTTTGAACCTTAGCTTCATGTTCGATTTATTTTCAGGAACTCATTATCTGGACTTATTCTCTTATACTGATAATTATTTTTTAACTACCATCCATTTTCTTCAAACTAAAAAGTTGTTGCAGCTCCCGGCACAAGAGGCAACAATCCAAGAAACTTTCTCTGGGTGGCCCTTCACCTGAGATTAATGTTCGGGAGGTTGCTGATGAAAGCAGTAATGATCAGAGTGCTATTTCTGAAAGTTTCTCTAATTTCCATTTGGAAACTGATTCACATGTTGAGGATGATGGAGGTCCAATCATGGGGGATTCACTTGGTGCAGGTTTTGAAGATTCAATTCTTTCGGAGGAGGCAACTCCATTGGTAATCTTGGCTTGCCCAAAATCTGTTAATTGTTATCTGTATTTGGACATTTGATTGGCTTGATCAATTAGCTATGCAAAATGCTGTTTTTTTCTTTTAGAAAACTGGAATTACTATCTCAAGATGGTAGCTTCAAGGACGAGCAACCTTCAATGTACCAAAGAGTTGGTTGAATTGAATTGCATAAAATATACATGAAGCCGAAATTGAAGAAAAATTTCCTATTTTTATTACATCAAATAGACACAATAGTACAAAACCTGAAACATTTAAGACTTGAGACACGATGGTTATAGTGTGTCAACGAAAACGGGAGGTGAAGCATATAAGTGTAAGCAAGGCCACAGAAGAGCAAATTGGGAATATTCCAAAAATTTATACAAAGAAAAAGGAAATATTTTGCAAATGACTGGAAATAGACAAATCTATAAGAATATAAATTAAATTCATAAAGCAAGTTATGATAGGTGGTGCAAAAAATTGCAATGGCTTTGTTTTTTATTTTATTTTATTATTTATTATTTATTTTTAAAGGTCTTCTGCACAAGTTGGTTGTTTGATTTCTTAATATTTTTCTGACCTTTTTACTCTTGACTTTTTGTGTTATTTTACGATGTTCCGAACATGCTTCAAAATGATTCTTATGTTGAACAGATGTTGGGAAAATGATTAAAAGTTTGAAAAGATGTTAAGCTTTCCAATGAGTCTTGGAAATGTTTTCTCTGTATTTAAAAAAAATAATAGTGTAAAATCTTAAGCCATTTATTAAGTGGATAAGTCTGGTGATGGGAACATGATAGAGGTGAATATGCACATCAAGTTGCCATAAACAGCCACGGATAAAGAGTTTGGTTGAAGCCATGTTACTCTCACTAGTCATCTTTTCTATGCAAAGTCCAGGCACACTTGCGATGTATATTAGTATTGTTTATTTTGGAGGCATCCAGATATGTTCTTTAAGACAGAGTTCACTTGTATATGTATTTTACATTCTGGGTACCTTGTTTTGCATAGTCTTTGTTCATTAAAATTGGAAGCTAAATGGATTCTTTGTCTTTATATTTTTTCTACTGAGTTGGCAGTCTGAGACGGACAAGGAAGGGGAACAGCTTTCAGATATTCGGCTTGAGGATTTGATAAACATGATAAGGAATGCTGAGAAAAGTAAACACTTTCACGTTTCAATTTCTCGTAGTTATCTGTTTCTATAAATTTTTTTGTAAATTTTCTCATATTATTCTGGTGGCTATCTTTAGATATCATGCTTCTCAATCAAGCTCGCGTTCAGGCTCTTGAAGATCTCAACAAGATTCTTGGTGAGAAGGAAGAGCTGCAAGGACAAATTAATGTCCTGGAGATGAGGCTGGAAGAAACTGATGCCCGAATTAAAGTTGCTGCCCAAGAAAAGATACATGTGGAACTCCTCGAGAATCAGCTTGAGAGTTTGAAGATGGAACTATCTGACAGAGATCCCTCTGAGGGAAGCAATGGCAACATTAATATAAAACCAAACAAAATTGTAAACATGTTGAATAGCTTTCCATCTTTTAGTGAGGAACTAAATGCATTCAGAGAAGAGAACATTCGCCTGAAAGAAGACATACAAGTGCTTAGGGATAAACTTTCTAAAATCCATGAAACAGATGTGAGGGTGCAATCTTTAGAGAGAGAAAGTTCGTTTATGGAGAATTCTTTCAAGGAGGTCGAGAGGAAACTGGCTGCAGCTCTGGAAGATGTTTCAAAGCTGTCATTTTTGAAACATGAGTGTCAGGTTCTCCGGGAGAAGGTGGAAAGTCTGCAACAACTACTTGCAAGAGCAACCAAACAAGCTGATCAAGCAATTCTGGTTGTACAAGAAAATCATGACTTGCGGAAGAAGGTTGACAGATTGGAAGAATCATTTGAAGAAGCAAATTCATTTAAACTTTCATCAGCACAAATACAACAACAGAATGAGCTTTTTCAACAGAAAATTAGATCTTTAGAAGAGAGGCTTCAAAGATCAGATGAAGAGACATATTCACATGTTCGGTTATATCAAGAATCAGTGATGGAGTTTCAAGAAATACTCAACAGTTTACAAGAAGAGACCAAGCGAAGGGCTAGGGAAGATGATCCAGTAGATGATCTGCCGTGGGACTTCTGGAGTCGTATATTGCTCACTCTGGACGGCTGGTTGCTTGAAAAGAAAATATCATCTACTGATGCAAATTTATTGAGAGACATGACATGGAAACGAGATAAGCGGATTAGAGATGCATATTTAGCTTGCAAGGACAAAAGTGAACGTGAGATGAGGTCTACACTGCTTAAGCTGATATCATCAGCGACAAGGTGCATTTCTGTTTAGTTTATGCCAGTTAACTGATTGAATTGAAGTATGCACCTACATGTATACTCTTGTGGAGTATGATCTTAAGGATCCTTCCATGGAGTGTATTCTAATCATGCATCTTCTGAAAACCCAAACATTCTTACTATGAAATGTTGTGGATCGTTGGTTTTGTATAGTCCCTCCTGAACTTCTAATACCTTTTGTACTCCATGAGGTCGTGAGGAGTAGGATTCATTCAAACTGGTCTTTTAACATGCAGATTATCTTTCCTGTGTGACTAGATAAACAGTTGCTCCTTCTGGACTATAGGATGCAGCTCTTTTTTTTATGTGACTCACTATTTTCTTTGTTGCTTTTTTTATCTATTATTTCTGCAGTCCTGGATTGCATATTGTTCATATTGCAGCTGAGATGGCTCCAGTTGCTAAGGTAAATATGACCTCCATTTGCATAAGTTGAGAAATATTCTGTTGAAAATAAATATTAATGCCAAATGCTCAATAGTTGATGCTACTTATGTACTCTGTTAGTTCCATGACTGGCAAATTTTTTACTCTAATGAGTAACAAGTCTGAAATTGTGCCAATTATAGAGTCCATCATGCCATGTGCTTGCTTTTCTGTTGGCACTGCTTTATTATGTAGACCTTAATTCCAAATATATTCCACATTATTTGAGAGATTCAGGAAGATTTCTTCTCTCTGATAAAAGGGTTTGCAGAACTGGCTTTTTGTGGTTCTCTGGGTGGCTAAAGTTATCTTTTAAGTATGCAAAAGAGGGAAGAATATACTGATTCCAGTCTCTTTAACAATAGTTATTAATCATCATCTGCTTGTTTCCTAGGTTGGTGGTCTGGGAGATGTAGTGTGTGGTCTCAGTAAAGCTCTTCAGAAGAAAGGACATCTAGTGGAAGTTGTTCTCCCAAAGTATGATTGCATGCAATATGACCGCATTGGTGATTTTAAGGTATGTGGAACTGTTTGTTTGAAAATCACAGGTGTGTAAGAGCACTCTTTGTTTTTTTTTTTTTTGAATTCAGCTATCATATATACCCTTACTTGTGTATGCTCTTCTGCCTCTATGTTGTACATTCATGAAATTTATCATCTGATTTCTTACAGGCCCTTGACGCAGTGATAGATTCATATTTTGATGGTCAATTATACAAGAACAAAATATGGGTTGGGACAGTTGAAGGTTGAGGAAGTTATTCTTCATGATCAATTAACCGTGGATATAAACTGCTTGATTGCTAAGGATCATCAGAATTATTGCAGGTATTCCCGTATATTTTATTGAACCACATCATCCATCAATGTTCTTTTGGAGAGGACAGTTTTATGGAGAGCATGATGACTTCAAGCGTTTCTCATTCTTTAGCCGTGCAGCACTTGAGTTGCTTCTTCAAGCTGGCAAGAAACCTGATATAATCCATTGTCATGACTGGCAGACAGCTTTTGTTGTAAGCCTGCTAAATCATATAAAATGATGTAAGCTAAAATGATCAATATAATCTATGATGAGATGCACGTTTCTTTACAGGCTCCTCTTTATTGGGACTTGTATGCACCTAGAGGTTTGAATTCAGCTAGAATTTGCTTTACATGTCACAACTTTGAGTATCAAGGGAAAGAGCCTGCGTCAGAGTTAAGGTCCTGTGGTCTCGACGTTCCACAGTTAAATAGACCTGATAGGATGCAGGACAACACAGAACATGACAAAGTGAACCCCATTAAGGTATGGAGCATTAATTCTTTAAATATTTCAGTAAATTAAAATAAACTACCTTTTATCTAACATCCTATTCTTTTAGGGTGCAATTGTGTTCTCTAACATTGTCACAACAGTTTCGCCAACTTATGCTCTAGAAGTGAGAACACCAGAGGTACCCATTGTGACCTTACACTTCAAACTTCTTGTGGACTTCTACCACTGGATTTTCATTTTCTTGGTCATTTTCTTCTATTCATTAGTAATTCTTCTTTGAAATGTGACGCTTGTTATGCTGCAAAAAAGCCTTCTCCATTCAATATCAAGCACACTGCACTGATTGTGTCATTTGACCTTTATAGTCCTGGAAAGTCTCAGTTCAAGTGGCCTGTTGGTTTTTGACAGTAATGGAAAATGAACATGAAAAAGAGCTGTTTGATATTCATTCCTATGCACTATATTTTCAAGATGGTTTTAAGATCCACTTTCTTTTATCATCATTGAAGCTCTTACAATTTCTGAATGCCTCAGGTTTCTTTACCAATAGCAATGGATGAAATGAGGGAGATCTCTCTGTTTGTTTTTGTATTTCTTTTTCAAAAATGGTTTTGAAATGTACTCCTGACTTCTTGGGTCTATTTCTTCCCATAGGGTGGACGGGGACTGCAGGGAACTTTGAATTACTACTCCAGGAAGTTTGTTGGTATTCTGAATGGAATTGATGCAGAAGCATGGAACCCTTCAACTGACACTTTTATCAAGTTTCAATACAATGCTGATGATCTTCGAGGGAAAGTGGAGAATAAAGAGGCACTCAGAAAACTTTTGAAGCTCTCTTGTAAAGATGCCACTCGGCCTCTGGTAATTATCTAACTTTTGAGTATACACTGGACAAAATTTGACATGGGTTTTTGGCTGAACTGTTTCATGTAAAAGCTATCGTTATAGTTTTAGTTTTTTTTTTTTTTTTCAGTGGCTTTAACCAGGTTCAGTTTCTGAAGGGTTGGATCTGGAGTTGAACTGCTTTTTTATGCATCTGAAACTGAATCTCCATGATCCTTGACATCCTAATAAGAGGGCTTGAGGTAACATGCTCAGTCATAGGAAACTCTAATGCTAAGCACAGAAACGCAATGCATCCAGGACTCTAAAAATTAAACTAGGAAATTGTAATTCCAAAGAACTACAGAAAAGCTGAATTCTCCTTGTATACTCTTCTTACGTGGGAAGATTTGTATCTCCTAAAATAGATCTGGAAACCAAGTCTATGCATCCTTTCAATCTCCTTAATTTACCCTTTTCATTTATAGATATAATTACAGGTCGGACCTTATCTACTTCCTTGCAGTCCTTGCTCCCCTCAACCTTCATTGTCCCATAGTCTTGTGCGTTTATAGATGTCATCTACCGAGCTAATCAACTAGCAGTTCTGTAAGCCAAAAGGAATCAGAAGGTAGCAATTTGATGAGCACGAAATCCAGTTGGGTCTGACTTTTTGGCAAAATGAATTTAGCAATACTTGTTGGTTGGCAGTTTGCTGTAGTTTTTGCCTTCATATTATTAATGAACCATTCAGGTTATGGCTCAAAGTGTCATACGTCATACGAGTTGGTGGGGGGATGAATTGGCACACAGGGAAAATTGGGGGGTCCTCATGAAGCTCTTACCCAAGGAAGACAACACAGTATAAACTTTACGAAAGTGCTACTTTGGGTGCTTAGTAAGAGCTTTAACATCCACTTGTAGTTGGTCAGTCTTGGAAAAAGCAAACTTCTTTGTCTCTTTTGATGGAAGGCAAAGAGTTATTCCACTTTATACACCCAATCTACCAAGTCTTTTTCAAGCTTGAATAGAGAGGGTTGAATTTGGTGGGGTGAGTAGGTTAGTGTGCGGTGTGGGAAGAGGACTCCCCTTGATGAGGAGGTGTAACTGTGGGTCAAAGAAAGGTGATGTGAGGTAGGGGTCTCATGTGGATCTTATCAAGGGAGGTCTTGAGTTCGAGTCTCCTAGGGGTCATTAGGTGGGGTAATGGGGTTCACTAGTTAAAAAAAAAAAAAAAAAAAAAAAAAGAAAGGTGATGTGAGGTAGGGGCTGTGATGGGATCTGGATTTCATCGGATAGTGCAAATCTTGAACAATTTTAAAAAAAATTTAAGATCTGAATCGAAAATTGAAAGATCTATCTGAATTTGGAAGTATGATTCCGATTGGATAGTATTCAGATTTAGATAGTATCTGATCCAAACTGACTGAAAAACGCTGCTCATTCTGCAAAAGCCCCTTTTATTCCTTCAAAATGCCTTACGCTTGTTTTTGTTGTCTTACTTGGTAGCTCAAATAAGCATCCCTCAATAGGGATTTGCGCTCGAATCAAAACAATGTGGAAGGGGAGAGAAGAAGAGAGGAGAGGAGTGAAGGGAAGAGGGGAAAGTTAGCGTTTATAATTTTTAAATTATGAAACTATCCTTTATTCCGATTGCGGATAAATATCTTACCCCTAGGGATCCTAAAGATCTGAATTTTCAGATAATATCCAAAAATTCAGATCTAGGTACATGCAGAATCTGTTGAATAATGTGAGGTATGGCTGAGAGGAGGCAAGGGTGAGGGCAGATATAGTGCAGGGGAGGTGAAATGAGGTATAAGAGTTGAGTGTTAGATTATGAATTTTTGGGTATGAGTGGTAGGTTAGTGTGATTTGTGGTAAGGAAGGAAGTGTACAGGGTGTAGGAAAAGGCTGAGAGATTGCATCTTGGTGGCCAGGTCAGATGATGAATAGTTTTAGTGAGAAGTTGGTGCTTGGAAAAGTTATCATTACCTTCTTTAGACAACATAGAGGTTAGGGGTGGACACGGGTCGGGTTTGGGTCAGGTTTTTGAAAACCCGAACTCCAACTGTCTTATATAACCCGAAACCCGAACCTGTGGAAACCCCGAACAGACCCATGCTTTCAAGTTAGCTGTAATCTCTTTGAATTGTGCAATAATGCTTTCTTAAACTTGTGTTTGCTGCACAAGGCCTATATCCAGCATGACCTTTATTTCCTCCGATGTTGATTTTTCTCTAAAGTTGACTTGAACATCCACTTTTTTTGCATTGAAATGGAATGACCAATATTTCTTTTAAAGTAAATTGCTTTATGAAAGTCTCTTTCGATATTGCTAAGTGATACTTGATTTAAGGCGCGTAAACTTTGCTTCTTCCTAATTTTGCTGCTTCAGATGTTAATTTCTCCATGGAAAAATTTAATTTGCTAAAATTTTGTTGTGTTGGAACTATGCTTACAGAGGTTTTCCAAGAGATGTTGTTTGCAATATAAATAAAGGAATGAAGGCGTCCAAGGAAAGACTATTGATAGAAATCTTAGTGGAAGAGTAGGGTTTGCATCAATTGAGAGGGAGAGAGCGAGACTGAGTGAAAGGAGAGTTCTGGCAGCTAATAAAATAATAAAGATAGAATATAAATAGGGGTTTTCTTTCAATAAGCATGAAGCATGATGCATTACAAATATCTAATATAAACAACAGCCAAAAGCTGACTTCTCATAAGCTTCCCATCAAATAGGAAGTTCCCCAATTCCTATAATTAGTTAAATCTAGAGACCAAGTTTTTGAAGAAGATCAGAGGATTTTTTATTTCAGATCCACTTTTACCATGTTCTCCTTACAAAAGCTTTTGTCCACCCCTAATGATTATGTATTCTTGACTAATAATTTAGATTTATTACTTTTCTATGCTTAAAACGTTCATAAATTGTTGCTAGTTTAAATTTGTTGAAGATTGGATCCTGGATTTGAAAATGTTCCAAAAGATGACATATTTTCAGGATGTATTTCTAGTTGAAGTTCCCTAATGGACTGTAAGGGTTATCAGGATTCTCTTTTCCAATTTCACTTATTTAAGTTGTACTCTGCAATTAAGACCTTAGTATTCCCTTTCCTTTTCCTCACTTTCAACATATTATTGGATTCTTGAAGAATTATGTGTGATTTTTTGGGGGAGTGCTTGGCTTTAACTTCACTCTTTTTATATTCACTTATGTATCTAATTATAGTTTACTTCTCTGAGATAGGTGGGTTGCATTACACGGTTAGTACCTCAGAAGGGCGTGCATCTGATTAGGCATGCAATATATCGAACTTTGGAGTTGGGAGGGCAATTTATACTTTTGGGTTCTAGTCCAGTGCCTCATATACAGGTAATATTACCTTCTTTCATATGCTTAGGACTCTCATTTTCCTTATATTTCTGGCAGTCTGTAACCAAATAGGATGTAGATAATTTGATGGAAGACTATTTTTACGCAAATGTCTCTAAAATTTTTTGTGCTCCTGTAGAAAGAGTTTGAAGGTATTGCTGTCAATTTTGAGAACCACCCTCATATCCGGCTGTTATTAAAGTATGATGAGGCTCTGTCACATGGTATCTACGCAGCATCTGACATGTTTATTGTTCCATCATTATTTGAACCCTGTGGCCTTACACAGGTATGGTCCTCTGACAAGCACGTCCAATATTTTTCCTGATTCGATTGTCATTTTTATTAAACACAGTACTATATCGAGTTCCTTTGCAGATGATTGCCATGAGATATGGATCTGTACCCATTGCCAGAAAAACAGGAGGGTTAAATGACAGGTGCAAAAATTGACTTCACTCTGTTTCTTAGTTATTATTTGATGGCATCTTGTCTGAATTTCACTGTCGTTTTTGCCAGTGTATTTGACATTGATGATGACACAGTTCCGCCTGACTTCCGCAATGGCTTCACGTTTTTAGTTCCAGATGAACAGGTGGTTGATTGAAACTTCACATTTATCTTTCTGTCACCTCTCTCTTGTCCCTATTTTTAGTCTTTTTATATATCTTATGTTCAAGAGGTATAATCAAATGAAAAAAACTCCATATTCTTTGTGACATACTCGCAGGGATTTAATAGTGCTTTAGAAAGGGCATTTGACTTCTACAATAACAAACCAGAAAGCTGGCAGCAACTCGTTCAAAAGGATATGAAGATAGATTTCAGCTGGGATTCCTCTGCTGCCCAGTATGAGGAGCTATACGAGAAATCTGTGTCCAGGGCAAGAGCTGGAACCGGTGGTCGTGCATAGCATCATCATGTTGTAATTTACATTATCTGAAGCTACAGCAGCGAAACAGAGCCATTTGGCCAATGGAATTATTATTGGCTCCCGTCCGTTGCCTTTGCGAGTGCTCTGAAGAGCAGTTTCCAATATTTCCCCTTCACAGGTCTGGCTTTAAAGGCAAGGTGGGCCTAATTCTTATCTGCCGAGGAATTATAATCATTCAGAAAGCAGAAGTCAGTCTAACATATACTGCCTCCAGCGGTAGCCACTTTGTAATTTTTCCCAATTCTTTTGTTCTTTAAATACCAAAGCAATTCTGCCACAGTTCTTGAAGCAAGACTGGATCGATGTAACCTCATTGTCTGCGACAATAAATATTTGACCTTGTTCCAATGCTCTCTCGTACTGCGTATTGGCTCAATAAGTACGAGAAACATCTAAATGTATTTTTTTGTGCATGGAATTTTATTCTTTTAATATCCCTGTTTCATCGAAAATCTGCCGCGAAGGGCGATCGAGAGAATATATCGATTAATTCAGAATATTTTGTGTTACAATTTGGGTGTGAGTGTTAGAAAATTGTGAGTACAATTTCTTAAGATTCCCTTTATTCGATCTCCGTTACGACTTGAGTTGCAGGAACGAGTGTGTACACTCTGGTGTGACTTTGGTCGGTCTGGTGTTGTTCCTGGTCGAACTGTTGAATGACGAATTACGAATGGCTTGACTTCGATGGTTTGAAAGTTTCTGTGCGTGGAGTTTTTTCTCGGTGAAGGAGTTTTTAGACCTCTGGGTGTGAAGTGATTTCTCTGTGAATGCTCCTTAACTTGAATTTTTTCAACCCACATAGACTTTCTGGCTTTCTTATAGCCTATCCTGTTGACTGGGGCGCCGATTGTGCTGATGACGCAGCAGCGCGAATGGACTCGGTGGGCTTTAGTAGAGATTTTCACACTTTAACGAAACCTATCCAAGATGATAGATTGTTGGATCGCTGTACGTATGGGCTCGGTCGAAATTGGGCTATTTTGGTGCATACAATCACATTCAATCACAGTGCATTTACTACCCAATATCCTATGGTATGTTAGGCATCTGGATAGGCGTTCGTCAACTGTGTAGTAAACAGTCCTCAAGAAAAACGGTCAAGCTCTCTTTCTAGGAATAGAGATACATACGGTTCTACTTTTATACATCGGCGATAACACAATACAACCTCTCTCATAAAACGATTTAATGTTACAACACAAGATTCAGATCAATCTGTTCATCTGATCAGAGACCCGAGAATTCACTTGCCGGGGACGAAGTTGGTGGCGTATGCCCAGGCGTTGTTGTTAACGGGGTCGGCCAAGTGGTCGGCAAGGTTCTCGAGAGGGCCCTTCCCGGTGACGATGGCCTGGACGAAGAAGCCGAACATGGAGAACATGGCGAGTCTCCCGTTCTTGATCTCCTTCACCTTCAACTCAGCGAACGCCTCCGGGTCGTCGGCGAGTCCCAGCGGGTCGAAGCTGCCACCCGGGTAGAGCGGGTCGATCACCTCACCGAGAGGGCCACCGGCAATTCTGTAACCCTCGACGGCGCCCATGAGGATCACCTGGGTGGCCCAGATGGCCAGGATGCTCTGAGCGTGGACCAAGTTGGGGTTACCCAAGTAGTCCAGACCCCCCTCGCTGAAGATCTGCGAACCGGCCTTGAACCAGACGGCCTCGCCGAACTTGACGCCGTTCCGTGCCAGGAGCTCAGGGAAGACGCACCCGAGAGCGCCGAGCATGGCCCACCTGCAGTGGATCACCTCCAGCTCACGGTTCTTTGCGAAGGTCTCGGGGTCGGCGGAGAGACCGGCGGTGTCCCAGCCGTAGTCGCCGGGGAACTCGCCGGTGAGGTAGGAAGGGGGCTCCCCGGAGAGTGGGCCTAAGTAGAGGACACGGTCGGGGCCGTACCACGGGCTTCCGGAGGCGGCCGTCTTGGGCTTGGCGCCAGTCTTTCTCATGGTGACGCGGCCTTCGCCGAGGATCTCGGAAGCGGCGGGGGCGAGCTTGACGGCCTGGCCGGCGAATGAAGGTGAAGAGAGAGCCATGGTTGCCATTGGAGGAGATCGGATCGAGAGTCGGAGGTGAGCGAACTCGGGTAAGAGAGAACGATGTATCTGATACGTTGAAAACCCAGTGATCCGTACCGTTTTTATAGTTGGGACGAATTGGCGGGAGATAGAAATCCTATCCCGCAATATCTACCTCTTCCCTCCTATTGGTTCTTGACCTTGATTTTTTTCCGCCAGGTGGCACTCTCCTCACCGCGGGATCAGATTCTTTGTCGCTAGTTCCCACCGATGGCCAACGTGGCAACCCCTGTTACCGTTATTTGCCATAATTTCACCATTTCAGGATTAATCTCCGTCTCACACTAAGAGTTCTTTGTCTGAAATCTTTGTTTTTATTTCTATGGAAGATTGCCAAAGTGGGATTCATGAACAGTTCACTGAGGGGAACATCACAATTCACAGAAATCCGAATACTGTTTAAAATTTAAATTACAGCATGAGATAATTTTACAACTACACTAACAAAAACAAAGAAAATGAAAATTATTGATCTGATCTAATGAGCCACGTATCATTTTATCTTAAAAATATAAAAATCCTAAATTATACAAAATTATATTTGGATGATTTTGAAATGATCTTTTCATTAGTTTTTAGTCTACAATGAATTTATCATTTCAAGTTTTCAACTATTTTTTTATGTTATTTAATAAGTTTAATTTATAAAATTCAAATAATATTATGGTAAATCAGTGTTTTAAAAACCGAACCAAATCGGCCGGTTCAACCCGGTTGAACCAGAATTTGGGACCAGCTTGTTCTTATTTCACTAACCAGTATTATTGTCTTTTTTGTTATAAAAATACTAACTATATATGAAATATGGTATATAATATTCAACTGTTTAACCCGGTTTAACCGGGTTCAACCAAAATGGGACATAGTGTCGGTTTGATTACCAGTTCGGTTTTGAAAACATTGTGGCAAATACACTATTAAATTATTATTATTATTTTTTATTTTTTTAAAAAAATTCTTTTTTCCTAAAGAAGATAATAAGTTGGGTTTCAATCCAACCTTGGCTGAATTTAAGCCGTTCTTCTTACAAGTTTCAACTCAAGCGGAAAGTATGAGGGGGAGGAATAAATTATACAGATGGATTCTAAGGACCAGAACTAGGTCTGTAGTCCTTATAAAAGATATAAATTAGCCAGATCTGATCACAACGGTCCGGATTCGAAAGCAGGAGTTCACGTCTGCTTGGACCCCACGTCTTTTTGCATCGACAAAGAACAGAAATCCGGTGGCGGGAAGAAGGCCACATGTAAGAGAAAAATCTAGTCATCCACCAATAGCGAGGAAGATAGAGATATCATTCGATAGGATTTTTATCTTCCTTCCCAATTATAAAAGTCCACATTCAGGATTACCGATTACTACACTCCCAGCTCAAGCTTCTAGCTCCTCTGATCAAAAGAGACTCAAGAGATACAGATCATGGCGACGATGGCTCTCTCTTCCCCTTCATTCGCCGGTCAGGCCGTCAAGCTCGCCCCCGCCGCCTCCGAGATCCTCGGCGAGGGTCGCGTCACCATGAGAAAGACTGGTGCCAAGCCCAAGCCGGCCGCCTCCGGAAGCCCGTGGTACGGTCCCGACCGTGTCCTCTACTTGGGCCCACTCTCCGGGGAGCCCCCCTCCTACCTCACCGGCGAGTTCCCCGGCGACTACGGTTGGGACACCGCCGGGCTCTCCGCCGACCCCGAGACCTTCGCCAAGAACCGGGAGCTGGAGGTGATCCACTGCAGGTGGGCCATGCTCGGCGCCCTCGGGTGCGTCTTCCCTGAGCTCCTGGCACGGAACGGCGTCAAGTTCGGCGAGGCCGTCTGGTTCAAGGCCGGTTCGCAGATCTTCAGCGAGGGGGGTCTGGACTACTTGGGTAACCCCAACTTGGTCCACGCTCAGAGCATCCTGGCCATCTGGGCCACCCAGGTGATCCTCATGGGCGCCGTCGAGGGTTACAGAATTGCCGGTGGCCCTCTCGGTGAGGTGACCGACCCGCTCTACCCGGGTGGCAGCTTCGACCCGCTGGGACTCGCAGACGACCCGGAGGCGTTCGCCGAGTTGAAGGTGAAGGAGATCAAGAACGGGAGACTCGCCATGTTCTCCATGTTCGGCTTCTTCGTCCAGGCCATCGTCACCGGAAAGGGCCCTCTCGAGAACCTTGCCGACCACTTGGCCGACCCTGTTAACAACAACGCCTGGGCCTACGCCACCAACTTCGTCCCCGGCAAATGAAACCTCAATTGATTGAAAAGGCTAGCTGAAAATGTACACCAAGCGTGAGAATTTATGTAATTGGGGAGCGAGGATTGAATGTAAATTACCGATTGATCGTGAATGAGCAATTTGTCTTAATTTATAAGCTCTGTCTTCTTTCATCTCTTCGCCGTCTTTAACTGACCCATGCACAAATAGAAGCAACTTCTACATCACATTTAACACATAATTTTCTCTGAATCTTTAGTGTAAATACAAGCATGTGGGTTGGCTATTTATGACCAAAACACTTTCCACGTGATGGGTTTCTGTTTTGTCTTATCGGAAAGTAAGTTGGTTGTCAACAGACTACAAGGATTGTCAGAATCCCTTGATTTTAGGTGATTGCCATAAGCGGCTTAGTTTTACGTGGAAGGTTGTGTTGAATCAGGAAACCAGAACGAAGCTGATATTTAAGTTGGAAGTTTGTGTTGGAATAGGAAACTAGAAAGAGGCTGGGTTCCTTGATTACGAAGCTGGGTTCCTTGATTACGAAGCTGGGTTCCTTGATTACGAAGTTGGGTTCCTTGATTAGAGGCTGAGATAATTAGAAGAAGGGTAAGAATGTAAAAGGGTGTTTAACCCTAAACCTATATAGTGTTATCTCTGAGGTGGATTAGGGTCACGCAGTGATAAAACAGAAATTACGAAGGACTGGTTGAGGGGGAGTTCTTTAGGCTTATGATCGTGAAGTAACCAGATTGAAGATCTACACTTGTGCTTTGAAAAGAAGAAACGTCGTGGCTTTCTTGAAGTTGTTGGCAAACAAGAGCGATCTATCTTCTTGAGTAGTCTGCGTGAAAGATATCTCTCGGTGAGAGATCACACTAAGGGGAGAGCCTTAGTGTGAGGGGTATCTAGGAGCTTACGTTGGAGCGTTGGAACGGGGAAGCTACAAGACTAGGAGAGTTATGTTCAATCCCGATGGAGGAGAACACAATCTTGTAAGTGTTTTGTACACCATTACTTGTTGTAAAACTCTCTAGTGGATTTACGGTACCACAGGCGAGTGCCCCGCAGAGTAGGAACAATTGGTTCCGAACTACGATAACATTCTCTGGTGTTCTGTGTGTTTTTATGTTTTAACGACAAGTGTAATTACGCCAGTCATCGGGTGTAAGTACACTCCTGCGTACACGTGAAGCTTAATACGTTTTCATTTAGGATGTAAAATACTTTCATGGGCTTTTTAGAGATCAACGATTTGGGTAGTATATATGATTATGACATCATCCGAGGAATAATAATAAGATTAATTGTTCTTATCCAGCGTTCTTGTTTGAATTTGTTATGGATTTCTGGGCGTCGTTCAGTTAATTTGTTTCAACACTTCTGCTTCTCTCTTCACCTAATCACCTTTCATTTACTAATCAATGTGCAAGACTGGGAGTATGCAGATGAGAAGTGACAACATATTACTTTGTTTGATGCATATTGTATAATGTAGAACACTTGACAAGTGTTGGTTTTCAGGGTGAATTAATGAAAAATATATATTTTTTAAAATAGTGAGAAAGTTGTATTTTATTAGGAGATAAAACACATCGAGCAAACTCAGAAGTCTCTCACAACTAGTGATTGTAATGAGACCCCTTCATTTGCTAATTCGTCAGTCAGCACATTAGGTAACCCAAGTACATGAGACCATCTTACATTATGTTCGTCTAAAATTGACCATATTTCCCTTAAGATCATATATAGTAAATCTCCATGATGCATGAACCTCTTTTTTGCCTCACTTGATGGTGTTAAGTGAATCCCCCTCCATAATAGCTGGTATGATATTATGACTTTGCATGATTATCACCCCTTGGAGCAGCGCTTGAACTTTCACTTCTAATGAATCAACATATCTTATAGGTCCTGTAAATTCGAGTAATCTTGACCCTTCGTGGCTACGGAAAACTTCACCTATTCCAGAGATACCTATATTGCCTTTTGATGCTCCATCGAAATTAAACTTAATCATGCCAGCTTCCGATGGGGACCAAGATTGAGAAGACTTCATTTGCTTAATCTTTGATGTCCTACCTATATTAGACCATGCTTCTGTGAGTTGGGTGACTGTGTATTCTAAAAAGACAAGAAGAAAAAAAACCCATTTTGCAATCCAGAGTTGGAGAAAATTGCTAAAAATTGAAGCTCCCTACTTTTGCCCCAGAAGATCCGGCTATTTCGTACCTCTGGTTCCACAGTATATACCGCGGCAGTGCAATAGAAACATCTCGTACAAAGCAGGAATAGGCATAGGGGATTGAAGTAAAGCAAGAAAATGAGACCAAACCTCCTATTAAAACTTGCAATGCACTTCAATGTGGTCAACTAATTTTGCGGCCTCAATGCAAAGTGGACACATAGGATCCGTAATTGCTATTACCAGTTGTGAATAAGAACTTTAGGCGGGCCTAGCTAAAAGCTTCCATGCGCTACCTGCGATATGCTTCACTTGGGTCCCCTGTAAGCTAGAGATCCAAATCTTAATTAACTGATAATCCAAGTGACAACGAAGGAAGGGGTTAAATATGTTTAATTTATATCTTTATTATATGTTTTAATTTCTTCATATTCCCTTATCATAAACTTCATTCGAAATTTTTCTTTATAATATTCTTTTCCTATAGTCTTCATTATATACCATTATACCTTTTTTTTCAAATTTGTTTGTTATATTCCGTGCTAAAGCTTTTTGTTGTACAGTAGCATTCGTTAGTGTTTTCACACTGCTACACATATTCCCTTGGTATGTAGCCTTCAGTCCACGTTTCCTTATATGCATTCATTAGTCTTTATTCTATGTTTTTGCTCATATTCTCTAATTCTGTTTTTTTTCTTCTTATGTTACGACCTTTATTTCATGTTATTCTCATAATTATTCCCTTAGTCTTTCAACCAATGTTTTTACTTTATGCTTTGTTTTGAATTTTTTCTTTATATTTCATCTCTACTATGCTTTCTTTTGATTTTTTCTTTATATCTCCATCACTAATAGCCTGCCTTTATTCCATTTTTCTTATATTTTTCTTACAATTATTTATTACATTTTTTAATAATATCTTACTATTCTCATTGTTGCTTTCAATTCCACTCCAAAATAATATCTTACATTTTTTTGGTAGGTTAACCCTAATCTTGTTCAATACTAGTTCACAAGCTCTAATTTGACGATTGATTTCATATATATCCTCACAAATACATTATTCATTTCTTAGATGCAGGGGATATTAGAGGTGATTGGAGAAAATGCAACCTGCTTCAAAGTTATCAACATTTAGCAATGAGACCTTAATTTCATCAGTCATCACCTTGTTTATATATCTCAGACCTTCCCTCTGAACTGATCCATGTTTCACTTAGCCTTGGAGTATTACATCTTTGGTTATATTTCCCCCATTATGAGGCTAATATCGGAACAAATTTCTCTTCAATTCCCATTCATCTGATTTTATGCAAGAATTAAACCAGTTGCAATAGTAGTGAACTTTCACTCTAATTAATTTCATGATTAATTAGCGAGAACAATGAAATGTGTGTTTGACACTATATGGAAATTAGGTTAATGACTTAAACGTAATTGTAATTATTTATAAGTATTTACTATTTAGAGCAGAAATTAATTATTATTATTATTATTATTATTTTAATTTTTTCCAATGGATGCTAGAAGAAGACAGTGAGATTGGAGAACCAAAAGAGAAGAAGCAGGGTTAAAGCAAAGCTCATTCACTAATTAAGTTGTAATTAATTTACAACAATCTTCTCATAATTCACATGCACTCTCATGATTGACATGGCTTCATCCATCTCAACTAACAATTCACTTGCCGGGGACGAAGTTGGTGGCGTATGCCCAGGCGTTGTTGTTAACGGGGTCGGCCAAGTGGTCGGCAAGGTTCTCGAGAGGGCCCTTTCCGGTGACGATGGCCTGGACGAAGAAGCCGAACATGGAGAACATGGCGAGTCTCCCGTTCTTGATCTCCTTCACCTTCAACTCGGCGAACGCCTCCGGGTCGTCTGCGAGTCCCAGCGGGTCGAAGCTGCCACCCGGGTAGAGCGGGTCGATCACCTCACCGAGAGGGCCACCGGCAATTCTGTAACCCTCGACGGCGCCCATGAGGATCACCTGGGTGGCCCAGATGGCCAGGATGCTCTGAGCGTGGACCAAGTTGGGGTTACCCAAGTAGTCCAGACCCCCCTCGCTGAAGATCTGCGAACCGGCCTTGAACCAGACGGCCTCGCCGAACTTGACGCCGTTCCGTGCCAGGAGCTCCGGGAAGACGCATCCGAGAGCACCGAGCATGGCCCACCTGCAGTGGATCACCTCCAGCTCACGGTTCTTTGCGAAGGTCTCGGGGTCGGCGGAGAGACCGGCGGTGTCCCAGCCGTAGTCGCCGGGGAACTCGCCGGTGAGGTAGGAAGGGGGCTCCCCGGAGAGTGGGCCTAAGTAGAGGACACGGTCGGGGCCGTACCACGGGCTTCCGGAGGCGGCCGTCTTGGGCTTGGCACCAGTCTTTCTCATGGTGACGCGGCCTTCGCCGAGGATCTCGGAAGCGGCGGGGGCGAGCTTGACGGCCTGGCCGGCGAATGAAGGTGAAGAGAGAGCCATGGTTGCCATTGCTAGCTTGCTAGAGGTATTCACGGAAGACGAGTTTCGACTGTGGAGAGGTGGTTCATTAATTTGCGGCCCACGACTCAGTTTTATAACTCCAAAGGCCTTATCGACCGAAATCTATATCTCTCTCGCCATTGGTCCGGGGATTGTGATCCACGGCGACTAATTTAGAAACCAACCATTTGGCAGGCCTCAGCACCATACAAAATCATTTGTCCTGAGACCACGGTCTCTGCAGATTTTTTTTTGTTTTTTTTTTAACTCTTCCCTTTGATCCTCAGTCGATCCGTTTATCTTGGCGAGTGGGAGATTCGAATCTTTTGCAACGAATGCGAGCAACCCACGTCTGATTCGGTGGGGGGATTACGTGATTACGCGATATCTGTATCGTCCAGAAAGAAACAGATAGCCTCCCTCCAACTGTGCCACGGCGGCACAGTGGTTGTTGTGGTGGAGATGTTGTGGTTGGCATCTTCACAGAACTAGGTACAGAGCAAGCTTTCTGTCAAACTCTGTGACAGCCACATATCCGGCGAAACCTGTTCGTGACCCCATCTGTCTGTGGCCAAAGCCTCTGCACGCCATTACTGACTTACTGTAGACTAAAAGTAAAAGAGATATACTATATTGGCAGTCATAATTAATCGTTATTAATTTACAACATTGTGAGCAATAACATTATACAATAACTTAATATGGCCGGGTTGATCATAAAATAGCACTAATTAGGGCATAATGTTGTTCTAACTTCTAACATATTCCCTGTCATAGCAATTTACAACATTGTGAGCAATAACATTATACATATTATATATAGTTCAAAAAATTATACTAATGTTAATTATAAGTTTTCTATATTTGATCCCGACCGTGTAATATCTATTATGTATGAACTCCAAATAGTTTTGATATTCATTAGGTAGGTAATTGGTAAGAATTAACATGAGAATGGAAGAAACTGTGCCCATATAGTAAAACAAAACTCAGTAATATGGTTCTTATCAATTAACATGCTTATGATATTCAGTGCCCACTCCAATATATAACCAAGATTCACGTAGATATATAAGTAATCCAGCAAATCCAAAGTATTCCAATCTCCTATATATGATGAAACCTCTGTCTTGATCTCCAAACAGAGATATATAATGGGTTTACGAACATCGTCTTCCAATATCCGTGGATATTATTTTCATCGAGTAAGTTATTGTTGTGAACCAATAATAATCGGCTCCAGATCCTCGGCGCTAGCGGGTGGTGCGAGAGTGGAAATATAGTTACACGTGGCAGGATACTACTTGATATAATTGATATTTCACTGAATTCGGCCCATCCTCTTATCCTACATGGCTGAACAGCCTGAACTATCTATACGTGAAAGCTTAAAAACTGCTTCTCCATATGGTTCCATGCATGATGTATATATATACGCGACCTCCTCCATGAGTTTCCACACTCAACGAAGGCTCACCGAAATCTGAAATCACTACTCGATCTCTTCTTTCGTCGAGCAGGGAATTAGGTAGTATCATGGCGACGATGGCTCTCTCTTCCCCTTCATTCGCCGGCCAGGCCGTCAAGCTCGCTCCCGCCGCCTCCGAGATTCTCGGCGAGGGCCGCGTCACCATGAGAAAGACTGGTGCCAAGCCCAAGCCGGCAGCCTCCGGCAGCCCGTGGTACGGTCCAGACCGTGTCCTCTACTTGGGCCCACTCTCCGGGGAGCCCCCCTCCTACCTCACCGGCGAGTTCCCCGGCGACTACGGCTGGGACACCGCCGGTCTCTCCGCCGACCCCGAGACCTTCGCAAAGAACCGTGAGCTGGAGGTGATCCACTGCAGGTGGGCCATGCTCGGCGCTCTCGGATGCGTCTTCCCGGAGCTCCTGGCACGGAACGGCGTCAAGTTCGGCGAGGCCGTCTGGTTCAAGGCCGGTTCGCAGATCTTCAGCGAGGGGGGTCTGGACTACTTGGGTAACCCCAACTTGGTCCACGCTCAGAGCATCCTGGCCATCTGGGCCACCCAGGTGATCCTCATGGGCGCCGTCGAGGGTTACAGAATTGCCGGTGGCCCTCTCGGTGAGGTGATCGACCCGCTCTACCCGGGTGGCAGCTTCGACCCGCTGGGACTCGCCGACGACCCGGAGGCGTTCGCTGAGTTGAAGGTGAAGGAGATCAAGAACGGGAGACTCGCCATGTTCTCCATGTTCGGCTTCTTCGTCCAGGCCATCGTCACCGGGAAGGGCCCTCTCGAGAACCTTGCCGACCACTTGGCCGACCCCGTTAACAACAACGCCTGGGCATACGCCACCAACTTCGTCCCCGGCAAATGAATCCTCGCTTGAGAAGGATATCAAACCCTGTCATTATGTCAAGGACTAGAAGAGTGTGTGAAGTGTGAACCAGGATAACATTGTCACTTGTCTGTAAAGTACAACTTAGTGATCAATGAGGGTTGGGTTATCTTCCATTTTGATTCATTCTCCGTTGCCAGTGCCACCATTCGATCTCTTAATTTTATCTTCCCTTTGTTTCTTATCTTTTGTCATTTAGAAGCAAGCCATAGCCCTTGCACGTAAGGGAACAGTAGCATATCTTGTTACGACGTTGCTCAAAAACTAAAGATCTCAAGACCCATCGAGATTGCCTGATTGCTCTACTTCTCTATCCACTATATTAGTTGCACTTGCGTGCTAGAGTACTTCCTTTAGTTAGAAAGTACTCACGTTTAGTGAGCAACATCATGTATTCTAACATAATACGAGGTTGATTGATAAAATAGCACTAATTAGGGCATAATATTGTTCTAACTTATTACATATTCCCTGTCATAGAAATTTACAACATTGCGTGCAATAACGTTATACATATTTGTAGACGTCAATAATGTTATACATATTTGTAGACGTCAAAATTCGACACGGCTCAAATTCAACATGTCCACACAACGACCCACCCAATAAACCATCCGAAATTTATTTCGTGTACGTCGTGGACTCGCCAATAGTCCATCCATCGATTTCATCAAAACAGCCCACCGCGGGTCTGAAGTCCAGAATAATCAATTTCTCAAATCAATCGACAGGTAACCAAAATCAAAGCCATGCCGACTCTCAAGTTATTCGCCAGCCGGCTCGAGAAATCAAGCCAAGCCAAGATCAACCAAGTCCAGTCAATCCCCCAGGGAAGGAAAAAAAGAAAGTGCCCTCCCCTCCTCTTATAGATCGAGGGAGGAAAATCAGGGAAATTTCCCCACCCTCCTCTCACTCTAACTGAAGAAGAAAAGCTCAAACAAGATCCTCTTTCTGAGGATTGAGCTTCAACCAATGAGCTCACGCAGTGGTTATAAAAGGCCAGAGGCAAAACAGCCAAAGGGTTGGAAAAAAGATCGAGGTTGAAAAGATCGTGTTTTGTTGAAAATCAAGTTCGAGGAAATCAAGTATCCAGAGACTTAGAGATTCTCTTGATCCTGAAGTTTTTAAATTCTCAAGTTTGTCGGAGTACACGTAGTTTACCGAATAAGCTCTACACGTTCACCGGTGACGTCAACACGCCGAATACACGGAACACAAACAATTTTGTTCGGCCGACTATACTCGTCGTCGTTCGTGCACACTAACTCAGAGAATCCAAGTTCGCCATTAAATTGCAGAAGATAGTAACTTTGTCGCCAACCACATCAGAAGTCGAATAATAGAAAAGCTAGGAGATCGCACCCACAAAATTTTCCAATTCGCAAACTCAATTGTAATTTCCCTGTTATTCAAGTCGAATTAATGAATCGGTCGCGCCTTTTTGCGGACCGGAGGTTTTTCGCCGAAACAGATTTGGCACACCCGGTGGGACATCAGATTTGGCACGCCCAGTAGGACATCAGATTTGGCACGCCCGATGGGACATCTCCTACCTCTCATCTCCTCTTCCGATAAAAAAAAAATCCCAAACTTCAACTCAATGGCCAGCCACAACAACAACGGAAACAACGGCACCAACAACAACAACATCGGCAAATCAATTGTCTGCTCGAGTTCCGCGCACCCACGCCTTGCCGCGGGCGCAAGCTCGACCACCACGACTGGAGGTCACGGATTGACGACCGGCTCCGCTACCAACGTTCGCGCTCCGACCTCTCCACCACCAGCCACACGCGCTAGGACAAGGGCATTGGCCAGGAGCTTGTCCGCAGGAGCCTGCTCCCTTCATGAAGAACGCACGCCGCCCGAGCGCAAGTCGCAACTGCTCCAGTCAGATTGATCCCGGCGGCAACTAAGTCGTCCTACCTAATTGTCGCAACCACTCCACCGACACGCAGCCCGGAGGCCAGTCCGACCCACTCGTCGTCGTTGCAGCGGGTGCCCTTTGTGCCTGCTCTAATCCAACGTTACGAGCAGCGCGCAACTCATTCTTCCTCCGTGAAGAGGGACCAAGCACCCGTTCTGACTTCACCCAACAACTGCAAGCCAGTCACCCATGGTGACTGTCTCAAAAGAACTATTGGTTGTACTCACTCACGCAGCCCAATCAGCTCGTCGGCCGCACGGTCACCGAGCAACTCCCGCCAGAGCACCCCGACGGCCACTCCATCGAGCTGGTCGCCCATCAAGGTGACAAGTCGCCAAAATATCCCGGTGGTCGATTCTCCAACTCGATCATCAACTGCGGCCTCGCCGCGCCTAAATACACCAACGTATCCCTCACCAACAGGGTCACTAGTGAAAATGTCACTACTCAGATTCGCGACGAGAGCATCTGCTTCCACTCCCACCATCAAAGTTGCCGCCATGGCAACCTCGGCCAAAACGGTCAAAAAGCAGCTTGCGGAAATGCAAGGTGCGCTAAAAGATCAAGACGAGAGGATCCGGGCAAAGGATGCTCAAATCATGGCTCGTGACATCTAGATCGCACAGATGGAGCGATTGGAAGCACTCACGATCAACCCCGACGACACATCTCAAGAACTCGATTGGAACAGGGCAACAACCAGCGCTTCGCCTGGGCCTTGCCGAGAGGAGTTTGCTCACAAAGAGCAGCCGGTGGTCCCGGTGACTATTCAAACGTCGCGGGGAAAGCTGTCGTAAAGGAGCCGAAGGAAAAAGCAAAAGGCTCCTACGCCACTGAAAGCTTCACGCCGATCAAGGTGGGGAGCAAACAGAAGTTGAACTACTCCACGCGGCCACCCGCCGGGCCCAACTTCCAAAGGCAAACGTTGAAGGAGAAACAGTCGAAGACGTATCCCTTCGCAGACGCCGACGTCCCAATCATGCTCGAGCAATTGCTCGGGGTAGACCTGCTCCGCTTACCTGAGGTGACAAGACCTAGCGACTTGACAAAATCCAAGGAATCAAACTTCTGTAAGTATCGTCACTTACTCGGTCATTCAACCGAGAAGTGTTTTGTCCTAAAGGACAAAATCATGGAGCTCGCGACGCAAGGTCGCATCATCATTGACTATATGGAGAACATCGCATCAGTAAACTCCATTTCTGTCCAGGTCGGATCTGACTCCAAACTCAGACCCAACAGGCCTCGAGGCATGCGACAGGAGTACCGTCCCAAGTCAAATCTCCACAACAGATCTCTGGCGAAAAAGACTCCAACGCTGGCACCCCAAGAAGCCGCTACAGCAGACGCGGAGGGGTGGATTTTGGTCACCCGACGGAAGAAGCCAATCCAAGAGGCCGAACCGTTGAAAAAGATCACTAGCAAGGCGAAGCGGTCGAAGAAAAGAGCCGCGAAGCGCCGCAATAAAACTCCAAAAATGAATGTCCAAGGAGTAAATAAGAGGAAAAGAAGACCTGTCACATTGGCGGAGTTCTACCCCAAAGATTTCCTCACGCCACCACCAGCAATGGTGGCCACCTGTTCGTCGGCACCGCCTACCCGACCGACTCCCAAACAAGACAAAGGCAAAGCACCTGTGGTCGAATGCGACGACCTGGAGACGTCGTTGCAACAAATTTCGCCCTTGAACGAGCTTGAGGACGACTTGGACCTGCCAATCCGATCTCGGCAGGCCCTGATCAAGGTCCTCGACAAACCCGAAGAGCTCCAAGCTGAGCTAGAGCAGCTCCTCATGCGGAAGAACGACCTGTCGAAGGTTGGTCTGACTCCACCGTTCAGGAAAGCAGAGGAATACTCCTCGTCTGGACAAATGTCGCATACCGAGGAATCCCTTGCAGTCTCCTGCCCTCCTTGCATCACCTTCTGAGAAGAGGATGCTCATCTGGGGGCAAATATCCATAATTGGCCGCTATACGTGTCAGGATACGTCAAGGATCACTTGATCAAGCGTATACTCATCGATTGCGGTTCTGCCGTCAATATCTTACCGATTCGGACGATGAAGGAAGTCGGCATTTCCGCCGGCGACCTATCTGCAAGCTTGCTATTAATCAAGGGATTCAACCTGGAAAGCCAACGGACACTCGGGATGATTCAGCTCGATCTCCAAATCGGAGAGATGGTAGCTAATACACCCCTTCAAGTCATCGACTCCATGACAACATACAACTTGCTCCTAGGTCGACCGTGGCTCCATGCAAACGGTGTCGTCCCATCAACACTACACCAGTGCTTTAATTATTGGAAAGACGACGAGCAGAAAATGGTGTATGCCAACAGGAGCCCATTCACCGAAGCAGAAGCTTCGTTCGCGAACGCCAAGTTTTACTTGACAACACGTCCGACTGTCAGGGCAACGTCTTGGCCAAACCAAGCTCAAAACATCAAAGCTGAGACACAGCCTAAACAAACTCCAAAGGAGCTGCTGAAAACCATGCAGCCTAAGCCGCCGATTCACGGCCGCCAAGCGACTACAACAAATGCACCGGCACTGCCGCCAATGAACAACACACCAATGTTAAGGTATGTGCCTCAGTCACAATGAAAGAAAGGGGAAGCCCCTCTCGTTGTTTGTCACGCAGCTGAACCGGCGAACCAGAAAAGTGGAGTTACTCTACCGTTGCCCAAGCTCGAAGAACGTAGCATCATCAAGAAATGTCCCAGCCCAGAACGACTGCCTATTACCTGAACGACCGAAGGCTTCGATCAAAATGCCTATCGGTTACTGGCGAAGGCAGGGGGCAATTTCACAAAGCAGCAACTACATGAGATGCCACTTGTAGCCGTCCCAGTCCTCACTCCGGCGCAAGAAAAGATAAGGAGCGAGGGAGACCGCCTTCCACCAAGATGGCACGGCCTAGGTTACCAAAAGGGGAAGCCTATCCGAATCACCGGGAGGTCAGCCGACGTCCATCAAGTGACCGTCGATCAAAGCTCGGCAAGAGAAAATAGAGCTCTGGTGGTCATATACACTAAAGTTGCCTTTGCTCAAGCTCGAACGCCAGCCGACAAACTAGTGGCTGTAAACCACATCTCAATCACCGGCGAGGACGAACAAGGCGACGACGAGTTCATCCTAAAGGATGCTCCAGCTGCGTTCGAAGAGGGTGGACAGTCTACGGTGGACGAGCTAAAGAAGATCAACTTGGGCTCGGAAGAAGATCCAAGGCCAACCATCCTCAGCGCTTCATTAGCCAAAGAAGAGGAAGTTGAATACATCTCGCAGCTCCAGGAGTACCGCGACGTGTTCGCCTGGAACTACACTGAGATGCCAGGCCTCGATTCCAAAGTGGCTGTACATAAACTCGCAGTCCATCCTGTTGTCCGACCGGTCAAGCAGACACAAAGGCGTTTTTTATCCGAGCTCGTCCCCGAGATTGAGAAGGAGGTCGACAAGCTCATCGCGGCCAATTTCATCCGGGAAGTCAAATATCCTTCCTGGATTGCCAACATCATGTCGGTCAAGAAGAAAAGCGGCCAAATTCGGGTCTGTGTCAGTTTTTGCGACCTGAATAAGGCCTGCCCAAAAGATGACTTCCCGTTGCCGATCACCGAATTGATGGTAGACGCGACAACTGGTCACGAAGCGCTCTCCTTCATGGACGGGTCTTCAGGATACAATCAAATCCGCATGGACCCGAAGGACGAGGAGTTAACGGCATTCCGAACGCCCAAAGTCATATTTTACTACAAAGGCATGTCTTTTGGTCTAAAAAACGCCGGCGCAACCTACCAGAGGGCGATGCAGCACATCTTCGACGACTTCCTTCACAAACGTGTTGAGTGTTACGTCGACGATCTGGTAGTCAAGACTAAGGATCGAGCTGACCATCTCCTCAACCTCAGAGTTGTGTTCATGTGACTCCGACGGTTCCAACAAGATGAATCCACTGAAATGCGCCTTTGGTGTCACCTCTGGCAAATTCCTCAGTTTTGTCATTCATCACCGAGGAATCGAGATTGATCAAACCAAAATTGAGGCGATTCAAAAGATGTCGGAACCAAGGAACATCTCGGAGCTTAAAAGCTTCCAAGGTCACTTGGCTTACATTGGTGCTCCATCTCCAACTTGGCTGGTCGATGTCAACCATTCAGCCGGCTACTGAAGAAAAACGTGCCTTTCGAATGGGACGAAGCCTGCCGAAAAGCTTTTAATAGCATTAAGGCGCACCTCACAAAACCTCCAGTGTTGGTCGCTCCGACCGTCGACAAGCCTTTATTGCTCTACATCTCCGCTCAAGAAAATTCAGCAGGAGCTCTGTTAGCTCAAAATGATGAGAACAACAATGAACGGTCATTGTACTATCTGAGTCGGACGTTGGTAGGCGCAAAACTTAATTACATGCCTATCGAGAAAACATGCCAAGCACTTATCTTCGCAGTGCAGAAATTGAGGCACTATCTTCTGGCACACTCGACAAACTTAATCTCTCGCGCCAACCCGCTCAAGTACATCATGTCACGGCCAATCCTCTCGGGCCAATTGGCAAAATGGGCACTTCTCCTCTGTGAGTTCGAAATAAATTTCGTACTGTAGAAGGCAATCAAAGGTCAAGCCTTGGCAAATTTTCTTGCCGATCACCCAGTGCCCTCGGAATGGGAGCTGACAGAGGAATTTCCCGACGAAGAAATTTTCCTTGTCGAAATTCTTCCTCCTTGGAAAATGTACTTCGAGGGGGCCGCTAGGAGAAACGGAGCCGGAGCAGGAGTTTTCTTCGTCTTGCCAAAAGACAACCTGTTACCATACTCATTCGTGCTCACACAGAACTGCTCAAACAACGTAGCAGAATATCAAGCACTTCTCCTAGGCCTCAACATGGCGGTCGAGATGGAGATACCCCAACTCAAATTATACAGCGATTCAGCACTCATTATCAAACAGATCATGGGAGAATTTGAGGTAGAGAAAGCCGAACTCGTGCCATTCCGGGATCACGCCGGCAACCACTTGGCCAAAATCCCACAAACTTTACTTCACTACATACCGCGCACTAAGAATGGACCGGCTGACGCTCTAGCTGGGATCGCAGCTAGCCTGGCACAACTTGACAGTCGGCCAAGCCAAGTACCCATCTACGAAAGATGGGTAGTCCCTCTGGTCCCTCTTCCAAGCGAAGAGGAAGCAGATGAAAAGATGGAACAAGAGGAAGAAGCCCTCCCCATCTCAACACACAAGAGTGAAGCAACAGATTGACGTGCGCCAATCTCAAATTTCCTCCGACACAGCGCGCTCCCAACAGATTTGAGGGAACGAGTCCACATCCGTCGGACGGCTCCAAGGTACGTCTTTGTTAACGATGTACTATATAGAAGATCGTACGAAGAGTTACTCCTCCGGTGCCTATCCAAAGAAGAGGGACGACAAGTGCTGAAAGAAACCCATGCGGGGATCATGCGGGGATCTGTGGCGCACACCAAGCTGGTCCAAAGCTACACTTGCAAGTCAAAAGACTTGGATATTACTGGCCGTCCATGCTCCGCGAAGCCATCGAGCTAGCACGAGCTTGCAAGGCTTGTCAGCTCCACGCTGACTATATCCATCAGCCACCAGAACCACTTCACCCGATGGTCGCATCTTGGTCATTTGAAGCCTGGGGAATGGACATAATTGGTCCTTCTCCCTAAAATCAAACTCCGATCGGCAATACATCCTTGCCGCAACGGACTACTTCTCCAAATGGGCTGAAGCTGCGGCATTTCGAGAGGTCAAGGCCGTCACCGTAGCCGACTTCATTCGGACACAAATAATCTACCGGTATGGTGTCACGCAGTATATTGTAACGGACAACAGAACTCCTTTCCAAAACCGAGTCATAGATCGGTTCTGTGAGAAGTTCCAAATACAGCAAAAGATGTCCACGACCTACAACCCAGCGGCTAACGGACTTGCAGAAGCGTTCAACACTCTGCGAAATCTTGAAGAAAACAATCGGCAGCAACAAACCCAACTGGGACGAGAAGCTTGGTGAAGCTCTATGGGCATACAGAACTACGTTTAGGACACCGATGCAATCAACTCCTTACTCGTTGGTGTACGGCGCCGAAGCGGTGTTGTCGCTCGAAATCCAGCTTCCCTCTCTCCGCGTTGCCGTAAGAGAAGGCCTTACGGAGGAAGAATGTGCCCAACTCCGGCTCGCCGAACTAGAGTTGCTCGACGAACAGAGACTCGAGGCTCAACAAAGACTTGAGTGTTACCAGTCGAGGATGACCCGATCTTTTAAGAAAAAAGTTAAGCTTCGGGCATTCCATAAAGGTGACTTGGCTTTAACAGTACGACGCCCCATGTTTTTCACAAGCAAAATCGGGGGCAAGTTCGCAGCCAAGTGGGAAGGTCCCTACGTTGTGCAAGAAGCGTACACCAACGGTGCCTACAAAATTGCAAAAGCGGATGGTACCGAGTTGCCGATTATCAACGGAAAGTTTCTTAAACGATTCTATGCCTAAGCGACGACGGCCAGCGGCACAAAGCGTCCATTCGATCAAAGATGGACAAACAAAAAAACACAAGAGGGGGGGAGGGACAAAAGCCTCTCAATAAATCAAACAGATCGAGTCAGAGTTCCAAAAAAAAAAAAAAAAAAAAGAGAAGCAAAACAAGCTAGACTGGTGGCATCATGAAATCTGCAACCTGGTTTCGAAGCACAAACAATTCGGCACGAGTCGCTAGCAGCCAAGAAGTCGGAGACAAACTCCGTCCACATCTCCCAAGCATGACGCCGCAGTCGCGCCCGGAGCTTCTCGGAAGGCTGAGGAATAGACCTCTGCGAAGCCGGAATTATCTGTGAGACAGAAAGTGAGAAGTACGTAAAAAAAAAGGGAGATGCATACCTGAATTTGCTGTGCCGAATCTGAGGGAACCGCCCTTGCACCAATAGGAGTCTGGAAGAGCTCCTCCGGATGATGACATACGCTCTGGCTCTCCGAGCCAGAAGTCAAACAAGGAACGGGCGAAGGAGGCGTAGGAACGACAGTCGGCCTCTCCAAACGCAGCGTTTTGTCGCGGACGTCTGAGTCGACTTGCTGAAAATTGACCTCCGATGAAAGTTGAACCAGAGGAGGAGGAAGGTCGCCAATGCCCAAGCGAGCAGGGCAGTCTTTCTCAGCATGAGCAGGCTGGACAGGATCCGCAATCGGCGAATCGTCGAGGACTTCTACAACTATGGTCGCCTCGGTGGGAGCGAGACCGGCAGCCTGAACATCTGAACCAGATCAAGCTGCCCCGGAAGGTCCAGGCTCGAAAGGTCGATGACCTCTTCTAACACTTCGCTCGACTGAAGGGGCAAGGATTCACTACGGGAAGCCTTTGCCTCACTCTGAGAAGCACTCGGCCGACAACTGCTCAGCAGTGAAGGAGGAGGAGGTAACGATAACGGCGCCCCACCAGCAGAGCCAATTTGAGTCGCCCCGAAAAAAAGGATGATCGCAGTACAAGCTGGTTTGGACGATGGACCACCTTGTGGCCGCTTCAAGACAGGCTGCGATGAAGAGTCACCCGCAGGATCAGCTGTCGACTTCTTCTGGGAGCTGATTTTCACTTCGTTGAAGGAGCTTTCGGCGCACCCTTCTTAGGAGGCGCCTTCTTGGGTTTCGCCGGAGCCTTGGCTGCTCCTAAGGATAGAACGGTGGTGGTGACCTCCTCACCCGAAGAAGGCCGCGATGAACTGGCAGCGCCCTTACCCTTCCCCTTCTCCTTTCCCTTGACCGACGGCTGACACCGCCACGCGCGCTAAAAAAAACAAATAAAATCAAGCCATTCACTCCCCTTATAAAAAAAGGGGGGGATTGCAATAAGTTTTGCTTACCTCGAAGAAGGGAGTAACTTTCTGAGTCCACGACTCAGAAAAAACTGCGGTCACTCCGGGATCAACCCCGGCACCGTACCACACAAGTACAGTGACGCTGCCGCAAGGAAGAGCGACACTATTCTTCCAAAATTCCATCAACTCTGATAAAGAGAGCGCCTCGTGGTGGTTCATCTCCAAAATCCCGGGTAGGTCTTGACAAAACCTGAACTGTCGGGCAAAGCGATGAGGGTTGTAGGGCTCCAACCCCAAGAAATGTTGGCACCGGTAGGTCAAGTGACAAGTACGAATACTAAGGAAGTATTTTTACTCCTGCGAGATGGTCTGATTGCCAATGTCGGAGAGTACGCCAGGCCGAAGGAAGTCAGTATAATACCAAACCTTCGGCTTCCACCGCAAGAACAAGGCCCAAACCTCCAGAGCGGAGAAAGTGCACGTTGGGTCGGGATTTCGGTACATGGCCATCAAAGGAATGCAGCCCCTGCTCGAGTCCAGGCCATGTGACCCGAAATAACGTGCCAACCAAGCCTAGATGAACAACCAAGGCAAGCAGCTGGTCGAAAGCGAACTCGGCTGGCTGAAAGCGGCTGGCCAATGCAAGACCAGCCAGACCCACTCGGACGCCGGACGCCTTAAAACTCGCGACCTTGAATACATCCGGCTGCACACAACCACCAGGAGCAGCGATCACCCACTGGCAAATCCACAGTACCAACAAAGCTGCTAAGTGGACGTCGTCCACTAAAGTCGCCGGGACGCCGAGCTCCTAAAAAACGCGGCTCTCAACCGCAGTCCTGATACGCGGCACAGTGTCTAAGCACTTGTTGCAGTTCACCCATGGCTCTGTCGTGGGCTGAACCTCACCCTCGGCTCGGTACCAGAATCTGAGCGAGTCGCTGAAATACACCTGAGGTACACCGACCCCACGCCAGTGATAAGTGTCCAAAAGACACTTATTTATGCATAATTTATTGATCATAAATTCCTAATTTGAGTTGATTATGAGCATGAAAGTGACAAATATAACTCAAATACATGTTTTGTGTCTCAGGTACCCGATAAAAGAAGAAAATCTGAATTCTGAGGGAAAATGAAGGAAAAAGGCGCAAAATCAAGCCAAAAAGAGAACGGCGCGGCCGCGCCGATTCTGGCGCGACCACGCCGATTAAATGAGCTAAAATTCAATTAAATCCGAGAAATTCCCAACGGCTAGCAAAGCCTCAAAGAGGACGACTCCAGAATGTGAAATGGCGACCGCGCCCCACGAGGGCGCTACCGCGCCAGAATGATGACGCTATCTGTGGCGCTGGTGCGCTAGACAGTTTCCATACAAGGAATCCAAAGCGCTATTTAGAGAAGTCGGCAACGAGCCTAAGGAGTGGCGCGACCGCGCCAAAACAAAGAACAAAGTGGCGCCACCGCGCCGTTGACTCAGCTTCGTAATTTGCGGAAATTTCGGGATTCTCACTACCAATCAAGCCCAGACTTGGAAGAAGAAGTCCTAATTGGCTAAGGAAGGTATCCACGAAGATTTTATGATATATTTCCAGAGTCTAGGTGCATTGAATGGTCAAGAAGAGAAGTCCAAGACAAAGAAGGAAACTGCTGCCATATAAGGAAAGTACAAGTCCGAGATTGAAGAGGCCATATCTGGAGATCCCGACTTCCAATTGGATTCAAATTTGGACCACAGATTTTTGAGAGGATTGCGAATCATGACACGAAAAATCAGGCCAATCCAAGTCGGGTCTGTGGAGTTTTATATTTTCAAAGTGGTGGACCCAGTGCTGGAATTGGCAGCAGAAGCAGTTCAACTTCTCAAGGAGATATCTCAAGTTTTCCAACTCAGAATGACTTCAAATTTCGTACACAAGTCAAAGACTATGTAAAAAAGGTTCGGATGTAATTTCAGAAAATTCTGAGGTCGGGAATTTAAAATTCATTCCCCTGGACAGAGGGTAAAATTACAAGTTCTGGGCAGAGCTTCAGCTATAAAAGGAGGTCCGAGGCAAAGCACAATTATCTAGTTTTTAAATCCAGTTTTTGTAGTGTAAATTCAGTTCTTAGTTTGTTTTTCTTATTTTTTAGTTAAGTTAGAGAGAAGAGAAAAGTCCAGAGGGAGTCTTACTCGACCTCTTGGCACTTTAGAGAGAGAAGGTGGAGATTTCAATCAAAGTGCAAGAGAAGCCAAAGGCAGTCCTTCAAGGGGGTTTCTGTACTTAGTTTATTTTATGTCTATAGCTGTAATTGAATTCTTATTACTGTGTGTTTATTCTATTATCATGGAGTAGTCTCTCTTTGTTGGAGAAGTCATGAACCCCTAATTGTTACATGATTAAGTTCTGATTTCTATAGCAATAAAGTACTCTGCTTTAGTTTTAAAATCTGTATTACGAATAAGAAGTTAAATTTCAGTAAAGATTTAGGTTAATTATATGATTCCTTGTTTTGTTCTAAATAAAAGAGAATAAATCTTCAACCTTTTATATTTATGCACTTAGGATTTGAATGTTCCGATTGAGAAGAAGTTCAAGGAATAAGTAAAACTTATGTCCTGTAAATGGGTAACTAGGTTTTCAAAAGCTAAGTCAAAGTAAAGGTGCTTGAGCTATAAAATCAGAATTTTTCATGTTAACAGCTAGGAGGGATTCACACTCTTTCCCAACATCTCATATCTACTATTTTCTTTTCAGTTTTTAAAACCAAAATCAGAAATTTCTTTTCCCTCAATAAATAAAAAAATCTTTACTTAAACTGAATTTTCATCAAGGTCTCTGTGGTATCGATATCTGGACCATCCTCTCTCGACAACGACCGAGTACGAGACTCACCCAGGAAGTAGAAAAGTGGGAGAGGGCAAAAACATGAGGCCGAAGATGACCGAATAAGGAATTCCTGGTCGTCGAACGGGTGGTTCATGAATAACTTCGGCACCGTGAAAGCGTCAGAAGAATGCTGCGGACCCAGTAAGATGTTGCCTCCTACAAAATCGGAAGGCGACGCTGGTCGACCGTCAAGAGAAGGAAGCCGACAAGGTTGATCATCAATCTCTACCGGTCGACTCCAAGACTTCGACGACTCCTGTGAAACCGGAACGACATCAGCTTGACCACCCAAGATCGACTCCGCGCTAGGACACCAAATTGCGAGACGCGGTGTGTTCGGATCCCAGATCCGGAGAAAACTTCTCATACCAGTACGAAAAGGACCCCATCAGAGCTAGTATGAAGAGGAGCAACAATGTCGGATGCCTCCAAGCCGAGGAAAGAGAAAACCGAATTATCCATCTATAACAAAGGGGCCACGTGGAACAAAAGGCGGAATCAGGTATGGAAAACCTTAAAAAAAAAAAAAAAAAATGCTACGAAAAACAGAACAGTCCAAAAAAAAAAAAACGACGAAAAACAGAACAGTCGCCAAAAAAAACTAAACGACGAAAAAATAGAACAGTCGCAAAAAAAAAAAAAACAAAACAACGAAAAACAGAACAGTCGCCAAAAAAAAAAAAAAAAAAAGACGAAGCAACGAAAAATAGAACGGTCGCGAAAAAATTATCAAACCAAAGCGACGAAAAAAAATAGAACAATCGCACAAAAGAAGAATCGCGGCGTCAAAACTGCACAAACATATGGAGAGAAGGACAGAAATCCGGTGACCAAGCCGAAGAAATGAAGACCCAATGACCAAAATCGCACGAGTTCGGCCAAATTCCGAACTCAACCAAGAGCCGGGAGAGCTTTCAAGTCCGACTTTGAGACTCCACCAGAGGTTCGTCGTAGCCTGGCAACCAAGCCAAGCTCACCGAAGGTGAAACTCCACCAGAGGTTTGTCGTAGCCTGGCAACCAAGCCAAGCTCACCGAAGGTGAAACTCCGCCAGAGGTTCGTCGTAGCCTGGCGACCAAGCCAAGCTCACCGAAGGTGAAACTCCACGAGAGGTTCATCGTAGCCTGGCAGCGAAGCCAAGCTAATGGAAGGAACACTTTCGTCGCACACCTCAACTACAGAAGCCGAAACGCGAGCATGGAGGTACGTATTTCCAACAACAACAAAAAAAAAAAAAAAAAAAGTAGCAACTCGAAAAAAACAAATCAACAAAAGTCAAAAAAAAAAAAATCCAAGGAGTTTGATTAAACAATGCCAGGCAATGCCAACACTTCGCGCCGGCGGCGCAGTGAACCAAGCCGCCACCAACAATGTCGGACGCTTGGAAGTTGCGCTGAGGCAGAACGCACGACAGAGGTTGCGCCGCACCTAAGTCGGGACGGAGAAGGAATTCGCACAACAGAATGCGCGAGGAGGTCGCGTTGCACCTTCGCCGAAGCAGAAGGACGTGCGGCAGAGTGCGTGACGGAGGTTATGTTACATCTAGGTCGCGACGTCAGAGGTTGCACTACACAGTCGCCGGAGAGAGAACTCGGTGCAGCGGAACGCGCGAGGAGATCACGCTACACCGTCGCCGGGAAAGATGGTTGCACAAAAAAAAAAAAAAAAAAAAAAGGGGGGGGGGCAAGAAACAGATAAACAAGAAAAATAGAAAAAAAAGGTTCTTGTTTTTTTTTTAAAAAAAAAGAGGAAACTTTCCTGTGTTAGGTTGATTACCAATGCAAAAGAGAAGAGGAGTGCGCCGCCGTGAACCGACGACCATTACAGAACCCTCTTTACGAGGATTGAAGTGCACCCTCAATGCAATCGAGATCACAACGAAGAAGACAAGCACGCTAGGGCTCGCGAGTGGAAAATCAGAATGCACGTAAGTACAATCGAGGCCGAAGCCGACACCAGAAGTTGCGAACGCCTCACCAGAAGGAGCAAGTTGTCGCGCGACGAAGGTCGCGCTGAACGCCGAAGTCCCGAAGGAAGCACCAGAAGTTACAACAAAGGTCGTGATGGAAAGTCGCAACTCGTTCGACTGACGATGATGCACAGGGCTGCCCGCGGATTCGCCGTCCACGCTAGAAATAAATAAAGAAGAGAAACGAAGAAGAAGGAAAGAGGTGGAGGAACTTACCCGCGCAAACCGCCTTGACATCCCCACTGCGGACAGAAACTCACCGAAGAGTCGTGGCTGGCTGTACTGTCGCCAGAGAAGAACACGAGCGAAGGTCACGCTCACCGAAAGACGAGAGTTGACGTGAAGAGACTAGAGGTCGAAACAAAGTGGAGTCATTAAACAAGGGTTTCATCGAAACCCTAAAAGCCTCCTTACTTTTAACGGAAAGCCGTCAGCCATCTGAAACACCTATCTAGCTCCTACGTAGAGTCCCACTCAATCTGGGATTTTGTACGGAATCTAAAAGAGATCTTACGTGCGAGAAAAGTAACCTGATTATCCCTAATTATGGCGGGACCCACCAGATTTTCCTTTATAAACCCCTCATCTTTCAAATGCCCTAAGTTACATCATGCGCGTATCGAAGACCAGCCGGGCGGGGCCCATAGTTTCCAAGTCACGAAGCCGTTTTGGATGTATGAGTTAAGGAAATTTAAGTGGGACCCGCTAGCTCCCACTTAAACTCAATTAAACTCCAGTTACGACAACTTGTCGCATAAGTCGAAGTCATCATCAACCTTTTGCTGTTGCGGATGCCTCAACTCAACAATAGTGGCGGCTCGAGCAAAAATAAATAAATAAATAAATAAAATAAATTAAAATTTTTGAGCCCTAAAACAGCATGGCCAAAGAAAAGAAAAGAATAAAAAGAAAAAAGAAACAAAAAGTTTATAGTGTACAAAAAATATACACTATTCTAAAAAAAAAAGTAAGAGGTAAGAAAAAACGTAAAAAAAAAATGACTCTAAATGAGTAAGAGGGTCCAAAGAATGTGTGTCGCGTGTGTATGAAATTCATGTTCTAAATTCACTCGTTCTCCTAATGAGTAAATTTAGAAAGGGGTAATCTGTAGAAGTCAAAATTCGACATGGCCCAAATTCAACAGGTCCACACAACGACCCACCCAATAAACCATCCAAAATTTATTTCGTGTACGTCGTGGACTCTCTAACAGTCCATCCATCGATTTCATCAAGACAGCCCACCACGGGTCTAAAGTCCAGAAGAATCAATTTCTCAAATCAATCAACAGGTAACCAAAATCAAAGCCACGTCGACTCTCAAGTCATTCGGCAGCCGGCTCGAGAAATCAAGCCAAGCCAAGATAGACCAAGTCCGGTCGATCCCCCAGGGAAAGGAAAAAGGAAAGTTCCCTCCCCGCCTCTTATGGATCGAGGGAGGGAAATCAGGGAAATTTCCCCACCCTCCTCTCACTCTAACTGAAGAAGAAAAGCTCAAACGAGATCCTCTTTATGAGGATCGAGCTTCAACCAACGACGTCACGCAGTGGTCATAAAACAACCAAAGGGTTGGAAAAAAGATCGGGGTTGAAAAAATTGTGTTTTGGAGAAAATCAAGTTCGAGGAAATCAAGTATCTAGAGACTTAGAGATTCTCCTGAGCCCGAAGTTCGTAAATTCTCAAATTCGTCGGAGTACACGCAGTCTACCAAAGAAGCTCTACACGTTCACCGGTGACGTCAACACGCCGAATACACGGAACACAAACAATTCCGTCCGGCCGACTATACCCGTCGTCATTCGTGCACACTAACTCGGAGACTCCAAGTTCGCCGTAGAATCACAGAATATAGTAACTTCGTCGCCAACCACATCAAAAGTCGAATAAGAAGAAAGCCAAGAGATCGCACCCGCAAAATTTCCCAATTCGCAAACTCAATTGTAATTTCTCTGATATTCAAGTCGAATTAATCAATCGGTTGCGCCTTTCCGCGGACTGGAGGTTTTTCACCGAAACAATATGATATATAGTCCAAAAAATTATACTAATGTTGATTATAAGCTTTCTATATTTGATCGTAACATTGTAATTAATAGTTAAGTTCATAACAATATTTGCACTGTTTGAGCCCAAAATGCTTCTGATATTCATTAGGTAGGTAATTGATAAGAATTCAAATGAGATTGGAAGAGATTGTGCCCATATAGTAAAACGAAAATTAGTACATATATATTGGCATGAGTCAGTTCTGGGTTGGGTTTTTCAAAACCTAATCTAACATTTACTACGTGAAACCTGAACTAATGAAAAAATCCAAACCCAAACTCCACCCTATCTTTTATATTGTACAATCGAAAACTGACCCGACCTAATAAAAATGCAACATGTTTTCCTATAAATAAAAATAGATATTGTAAACGCCAAAAATTGAACGACCCAATTACAACAAGCCCATCCACCGATCTACCATCCACCCGCCACAGGCCTGCCATCGGCCTATCCACCATCCTTCCATTATCGGCCCATCCGCGGGTTCGACCGTCAAGTCACTGCCCATCATCACCGTATTCACTGTCGGCCCTACATCAGTTCGTCGCCGGGCCCACATTGCCGCATCATCATCAGCACCATATCACCCCCACCATCACAGTGATTGCCTCGTCATCATCACAACTTGCCTGCCACTAGGATCGACCAAGTCCTGGCCAAGGCTCAACTAAAGAGAGCCAGAAATAGAAACTCACCCCATCAATCTACCTTCTCAGGATCGATGGAGAAAGTCAAGTCACAACTCCCCTTCTTGAGGAGCAAGAGAGAAAAAGGAGGCCGGTTCTCTTTATGAGGATCAACAGAGAGTTGTGGCTACTAATAGCCAGAAAACATACGCACCAAGGGTTCAGAAAATCTTGGTTCAAGAAAATTCTCACGCCAAGGAATCTTTCTAGAGCCAGCAGTTTGCTCAAGCAACCTGAAGGGTCGTCGGAGGTCATCCATTTCGTCGAGAAGCTTTGCACAGCCGTGGAAACGTCAACAAGCTGATTACACCGAGCACTAAAACTTCCGTCACTCAATCTGTCGATAGTTCATGTACACTCTCTCGGGGTTTCTTGATTCACCGTTGAATTGGTAGGAAGCTGCGAATTAACAACATATGGAAATCGAATCAGTGGAAGTCTATGAGAAAAAACCCGTAAAAATTTCCTAATTTACAAACTTGCAACAATTTTTCTGTAATTTTCATCAAATCAATCAATTGGTCGAGTTCGGGTTTTTTTTGGGTAAACTCCAACCTAGGCCCACCCGCACTTGGGTTTACATTCCCAAACCCAACCAGAATAACGAACTGAATGCAAGATTCACGTAGAAATGTAAGTGATTCAGCAAATCCAAAGTGATTCAGCAGTCCAAAGTATTCCAATCTCCTATATATCAGCCTTTGGTCCTGATCTCAAAACAGAGATAAATAATGGGTTTACGAACATCGTCTTCCAATATTCGTGGATATTATTTTCATCGAGTAAGGCATTGTTGTGTGCCAATAATAATCAGCTCCAGATCCTCGGAGCTAGTGGATGGTTCGAGAGAACAAATATAGCTACACGTGGCAGGATACTACTTGATATAATTGATATTTTATTGAATTCGGCCCATCCTCTTATCCAACATGGCTGAACAGCCTCAACTGCTTCTCCATATAGTTCCATGCATGATGTATATATATACGCGACCTCCATGAGTTTCCACACTCAACGAAGGCTCACCGAAATCTGAAATCGCTAATCGATCTCTTCTTTCGTCGAGCAGGGAATTAGGTAGTATCATGGCGACGATGGCTCTCTCTTCCCCTTCATTCGCCGGCCAGGCCGTCAAGCTCGCTCCCGCCGCCTCCGAGATTCTCGGCGAGGGCCGCGTCACCATGAGAAAGACTGGTGCCAAGCCCAAGCCGGCAGCCTCCGGCAGCCCGTGGTACGGTCCAGACCGTGTCCTCTACTTGGGCCCACTCTCCGGGGAGCCCCCCTCCTACCTCACCGGCGAGTTCCCCGGCGACTACGGCTGGGACACCGCCGGTCTCTCCGCCGACCCCGAGACCTTCGCCAAGAACCGTGAGCTGGAGGTGATCCACTGCAGGTGGGCCATGCTCGGCGCTCTCGGATGCGTCTTCCCGGAGCTCCTGGCACGGAACGGCGTCAAGTTCGGCGAGGCCGTCTGGTTCAAGGCCGGTTCGCAGATCTTCAGCGAGGGGGGTCTGGACTACTTGGGTAACCCCAACTTGGTCCACGCTCAGAGCATCCTGGCCATCTGGGCCACCCAGGTGATCCTCATGGGCGCCGTCGAGGGTTACAGAATTGCCGGTGGCCCTCTCGGTGAGGTGATCGACCCGCTCTACCCGGGTGGCAGCTTCGACCCGCTGGGACTCGCAGACGACCCGGAGGCGTTCGCTGAGTTGAAGGTGAAGGAGATCAAGAACGGGAGACTCGCCATGTTCTCCATGTTCGGCTTCTTCGTCCAGGCCATCGTCACCGGAAAGGGCCCTCTCGAGAACCTTGCCGACCACTTGGCCGACCCCGTTAACAACAACGCCTGGGCCTACGCCACCAACTTCGTCCCCGGCAAATGAAACCTCAATTGAGAAGGATATATCAAACCCTGTCATTATGTCAAGGACTAGAAGAGTGTGTGAAGTGTGAACCAGGATAACATTGTCACTTGTCTGTAAAGTACAACTTAGTGATCAATGAGGGTTGCGTTATCTTCCATTTTGTTTCATTCTCCGATGCCAGTGCCACCATTAGTTCTCTTAATTTTATCTTCCCTTTGTTTCTTATCTTTGTCATTTAGAAGCAAGCCATAGCCCTTGCACGTAAGGGAAAAGTAGCATATCTTGTTACGACGCTGCTCAGAAACTAAAGATCTCAAGACCCATCGTGATTGCCTGATTGCTCTCCTTCTCTATCCGTTTGTTGAGCAGGTTAGCGCCTTAGCGGCATATCTCTGATCTCAAAAACAAAGGGTACAGATTACTGCTGCTAGGTTGTTCACTTGGGTTAAAATTGGACAGATCATATTCCAGCTTCGGCTGCAAAAAAACTGGTTTATGGCTCTGCTATATGGAAGAATTTGAGGCTCCTTCTTTCAGATATGACCCCATATTCTCTAGCGGTGAAGCTTCTTAAGATCTTTTCTCTCCAAACTAATCTGGAGCCCGCTCTGATACCACATGAAAACGTATTAAGCTTCACGTGTACGCAAGAGTGTACTTACACCCGATGATTGGCGTAGGTACACTTATCATTAAAACTTAAAAACACACAGAACATCAAAGAATGTTATCGCAGTTCGGAACCAATTGTTCCTACTCTGCGAGGCACTCTGCCCAAGGTACTAGAAATCCACTAGAAAGTATTACAACAATAACAGTGTATGAAACACTTACAGCAATATGTTCTCCTCCTTCAGGATTCGAACAGAACTCTCCTAGTCTTGTAGCTTCCTGTTTCCACGTACAACAGAAGCTCCTGGATACCCCTCGCACTAAGGCTCTCCCCCTTAATGTGATCCCTCCCTCGAGGGTTGTCTTCACGCCTTGAGACTTCGTGTAGTATGAAAGACTGCTCGGTTTGCCCACGGCTGCATCAAAGCCACAGCGTCTTCTTTTCAGCACAAGTGTGGATCTTCAATCTGGTTACTTCACGATCATAAGCTTGAAGAAACTTCCCCTCAACCATTCCTTCGTTTATTCAGTTTAACCACTGCGTAACCCTAATCCACCTCAGAGATAACACTTTATAGGTTTAGGGTTAAACACCCTTTAACATTCTTGCCCTTCTAATTATCTCAGCCTTTAATCAAGGAACCCATCTTCGTTCTGGTTTCCTATTTTAACACAAACTTCCAAAGTAAAGATTAGCTTCATTCTGGTTTCCTAATTCAACACAAACTTCCACATACAACTCAGCCACTTATGGCAATCACCTAAAATTAAGGGATTCTGACAATCTTTGTATTCTGTTGACAGCCAACTTCTTTTTCGGTAAGTCAATCAGAAACCCATCTCGTGGAAAGTGTTTTGGTCATAAATAGCCAATCCACATACTTGTATTTACATTCTCCCCCTTTGGCTCTTTTTGACAAAAACATCTTTCACTACTTCATGATATAGCATTTTTCTATACTGTAAACATTCACACCATGATGATCATTCAACATCAGCATTAGATATGATATGAGAACCACAAACACAACCACACTTCCCATGTCAGAATATTAAGTCACATGGCTTTACCGTACTACTCATACCAACTGAAACTCATAACTACGGCCATTTCCCAACCTTATCATGTCACAAGATAGTCATTCACAGTCATGTCTAAAGTAACAAATTTTCATCTTATCACATAACCGATTCACATATGTTTTCTCCCCCTTTTTGTCAGAAAGAGACAAAAATCATCAAAAGATGCAGTTTACTGATACTTACTGTTGCAGCAAAGACAGTTCACGCTACAGAGCCTTATGGCAGGTTACCAATTTCTCCATATCGGTCTTCACAAATCTCATACGACGAACAAGATAATCAGAACTTTGTTGATCAGAAGAAATACCTGGAAGCCAGGGTCTAGGATGAATCAGATAACCTTGAGGCTTGTGACCAGTAGATACCCGAATTATGTGTAAAGAAACGTGTACACGCACACAATAGAGTGTACGTACAATAGAGTGTACTTACACTAGTAAGTACACTGTCCGCCCTTCTCTCACATACAGCACAATCCTAGAGCTCCACGAAGGAACTCAAATTTTTTAGCATCCAGACTCTTCGTAAAAATGTCTGCCAACTGATTCTCAGTAGATACATGCTCAAGAATTACTTGTCCTTCTTCCACCAGCTCTCTGATGAAATGATGATGGATGTCAATATGTTTTGTCCTTGAGTGCTGAACTGGATTCTTGGATATGTTTATTGCACTTGTATTGTCACAGTAGACAGTCATAACCTTGCTGTTCACCCCATAATATGATAGCATTTGTTTCATCCAAATCAGTTGTGCACAACAGCTTCCTGCTGCTATGTATTCTGCCTCAGCAGTAGAAAGTGATATAGAATTCTATTTTTTACTGTACCAAGATACCAGATTTGTACCCAGATAAAAACATCCTCCTGATGTGCTTTTTCTATCATCAACATCCCCTGCCCAGTTGGCGTCACTGTACCCTGCTAACACATTACTAGTGTTAGTCGAGAACCATATTCCCAAATTAACTGTACTTTTCACATACCGAATAATCCTCTTGACTGATTTCACATGAGACTCCTTGGGGCACGCTTGAAATCTAGCACACAGGCCCACACTATAGCATATGTCTGGGCGACTTGCTGTCAAGTACAGCAGGCTACCAATCATACTCCTGTACACCATGGGATCTGCAGGTACCCCATCAGTATCCTTCCCTATACAATCTGTAGTGCTCATTGGTGTTCACATCTCTTTAGCATCCTCAAGTTTGAACTTCTTTACCAGGTTCCTTGCATACTTTTCTTGTGAAATAAAGATACCATCTTTTCTCTGCTTAATTTGAAAACCCAAAAAATATGAAAACTCCCCCACCAAGCTCATCTCAAACTCTTTTTGCATATGTCTCACGAACTGTTTCTGAGCTGAATCAACAGTAGACCCAAAAACAATATCATCAACATACACTTGAGTCATGGTCAGTACAGTACCTTCTGTCTTGATGAACAATGTCTTATCCACACCTCCACATACAAATCCTTTAGAGCAAAGGAACTTAGTCAACCTATCATACCATGTTCTAGGTGCTTGCTTTAACCCATATAGAGCTTTAGTCAAATGAAACACATGATCTGGGTGATCTGGAGCAACAAAACCTTTAGGTTGTTCAACGTACACTTCTTCAGCCAAGTATCCATTCAGGAATGCACTCTTCACATCCATTTGATGTAGTTTGATTTTTAAGGAACTTGCTAGAGCAAGTAGCTGTTTGATAGACTCTAGTCGAGCAACTGGTGCAAATATTTCGTCAAAATCAACACCTTCGACTTGTGTGTAACCTTGTGCAACCAGTCTAGCCTTATTTCTCACAACATTCCCTTCTTCATCTGTTTTATTTTTAAACACCCATTTCGTGCCTATCACATTTATGTTTGCAGGTCGAGGAACAAGTGTCCACACTTTGTTTCTGTCGAATTGTTCAAGTTCCTCTTGCATAGCTCTAATCCAGAACTCATATCTTAAGGCATCTTCTACTTTTCTTGGTTCAATTGTTGAAGTATAACATACAAACCGTACCATTTCAGAGTAGTTCTGCTTTCTTCCCCTTGTTTTCATGCCTTCATTAATGTTCCCAATAACAGCATCTAGAGGATGATTCTTCTGAACTCTCATTGATGGGGCTTTCTCTGTTTCAACTATGCTTTCATCGTTTTCTTCCACTTCATCATCACTAACCACCAAACCTTCTCCAAGTGCGTGAGATTCAGCCTGCTCAGAAGGCTGTACATTCAAGTCAGTGCTGTTCATTTCCGTAGGATCCTTTGTCATACTACTTTCTTCGTCATCCAGCACTGGTAAATTTTCATTCTGGTCAACAATTTCAACATTTACTGTTTCTATGACAAGATCTTGTTGTTTCTGTACACTTTCGATGCACGCATGACTGTTCCTCGAGTATCCTACGAAAATACCTTCTGTGCTTCTAGAGTCGAATTTTCCCAACTGTTCCCGATCTCTAAGAACATAGCAAGTGCTTCCAAACTCTCGAAAATAATGCACTATAGGTTTCCTTCCTTTCCACAGTTCGTAAGGAGTTTTGTGTGTCATGTACCTGAGATGCACTCTGTTACTTATGTAGCATGCTGTGTTTACCGCTTCTGCCAACAGCTTATGAGGAAAATTCTTAGCATTTATCATGGCACGAGCCATCTCCTGAAGTGTTCTATTTTTCCTTTCAACAACTCCATTCTGTTGAGGAGTTTTTGGAGCAGAGAATTCTTGTGAAATTCCTCTCTTTCCACAGAATTGAGCAAACTGGTTATTCTCAAACTCTCTACCATGGTAACTTCTTATACGAATTATCTTTCCTATCACAATATTCTTATCATTCATGAGTCTTTTACATAGACTCGCAAACACTTTGTATGTGTCTGATTTCTCTCTAATGAATTCAACCCATGTAAATCTAGAAAAATCATCAACACAAACCAGTACATACCTTTTCCCAGCAATACTTTCAGTTTGAACTGGCCCCATACGATCAATGTGAAGCAGCTCCAAAGGTCTTTGCGTTGTGATCATTTTTACAGCTGAATGCGGTGTTCGATATTGCTTTTCTGCCATACATCCTTTGCACACAGTCTCAGTCTTACTGCTAATGGCTGGTAATCATCGTACAACTCCATACTTGAGCAGCTTCAATATTCCTCTTGAATGTAAATGACCAAGACGTTTGTGCCACAGTTGAGCTGTAGTTACACTAGTGTACTTACACTGTTGTGACTCATTCAGTTTATAGCAATTGTCACCAGTTCTGATTCCTTCGAGTACTGACTGTCTTTTATCATCTTCCACAAGACATCCTTCTTTAGTAAACCTGACATGCAGATTCTGATCACATAGCTGACTAATGCTGAGTAAGTTAGCTTTTAACCCATGTACTAGTAGAACATTCTCCAGCTTAGGCAGACCATCGACGGTTAATCTTCCTCTTCCAATTACTGCTCCTTTTGCACCATCTCCAAAGGTCACTTGACCACCATCTTCTGTGTGTATGTCAGTCAGATTTCCTGCATTGCCTATCATGTGCCTAGAGCAGCCACTATCAAAGTACCATGTTTCTTCTGATCTAGATTCTCGAGCAGTGTGTGCTGTGTAGACACATAAGTTTTTCTTCACCCACACACAGTTTGAAGAAGGTTTTGATGACGTCTGACTTGCACTCCATTTCCAGTCTCTAAACAACTTGTAACAAAATGGTCTGATATGACCATATGCACCACAATAATGACACACCTGAACTTGAGACGATCTCTGTCTAGGCCATACCTGAACTTGAGACGACCTCTGTCTAGGCCGAGTCTAGTTGTTCAAGTTTTTCGAGTAGCCAAGCCCCTGTCTGTTACAACTTCTTCTTCCTTTGATCAAGATGTCATCCAATTTATCCTTTCCCTTGTCAAACTTTTTAAACACATCCTTTGAATTTTTCAGCTCTTCCTCCAGATTCAAAATCATCTTTTCTTTCTCAGTAATCTCCTGTTTCAGTTTAAGATTCTTGATCTCAAGTGACGAGATCAGATCTCTCAAGATTCTTTCTTCATCTACAGATTTTTTCCTTTCATTTTCCACCTCTCCAATCTGTTTCTTATTTCCTTCAGTATACTTTGACGTTCCTTAAGAATCCTAGTACACTCGAGCACATTGTCCCATTGCTGAATAATATTTTTCACTGTAATTTCCTCGTCCTCATCCTCTGTGTCTTCCTCTCTACTAGTTGCAGCTGTGTGTTTTCCAAATTTAGTAGATAAACATACGCACCAAGGGTTCAGAAAACCAAGGGATCAACAGAAAGCTCTGGCTACAAATTGCCAGAAAACATACGCACCAAGGGTTCAAAAATTCTAGGTTCAAGAAAATTCTCATGCCAAGGAATCTTTCTAGAGCCAGCAATATGCTCAAGCAACCTGAACGGACGCCGGAGTTCATCCAATTTGTCGAGAAGCTCTGCCCAACCGTGAAAATGTCAACAAGCTGATTACACAGAGCACTAAAACTTTCGTCCAGCCAACTCAATCTGTCGATAGTTCGTGTACACTCTCTCGGGGTTCTTGATTCACTGTTGAATCACTAGGAAGCCACGAATTACCAATATATGGAAATAGATTTAGATGAAGTCCAGGAGAAAGAACCCACAAAAATTTCCTAATTTGCAAACTTGTAACAATTTCTCTGTAATTTTCATCAATTCAATCAATCGATCATGAATGGTGCGGACTGGAGGTTTTTGGTGAAAACAGATATACCAAGGGTCAGGTTTGGATTTTTTAGGGTAAACTCCAACCTAACCCCACCCGCGCTTGGGTTTACATTCCCAAACCCAACCAAAATAACGGACTGAAAGCAAGATTCACGTAGAAATGTAACGGGGGTTTAGTCGTCAGAGAAAGTGAAGTTAGAGAATATAAATTCCTTGAAAACAGTGTTAGTCACAGTACATTCCCGATAACTTTCAATTCTCCTAAAAAATAGGAGAGAAATCAAAGTTTCAAGGACTGTGTAAATTTAGAGGTGTTCTAACGGGGGTTTAGTCGTCAGAGAAAGTGAAGTTAGTGAATATAAATTCCTGGAAAACAGAACTTTCTCAGGTTAGTCACAGTAAATTCCCGATAACTTTCAATTCTCCTAAAAAATAAGAGAGAAATCAGGACAGTGTAAATTTAGAGGTGTTCTGAGAATTCCATTTCTCACCTCAAGACATGGAATTTTCAACTCCACCCAATTCTCTGCCTTGACAACCTACCAAACTTAGGGGAGTACACACAAAAATAAAAAAAATCTTCATGTATATTTAAAATTAATTTCTAGTCTTTTAATTCTTTTTAAAAGATCAGTGACTACTTATTCTCAAACTTGTCAAACATTTATTTATTTATATTTTTATTTCTTCAAATAAATATTTTAAATAGTTTTAAATGTTTATCATGATTACCACTTTTTATGTTTTGAATTCCCTTTCAATAAAATCATAATTAAAAAATTATTTTATTTTAAAATATATATAAAAACTTATATAATCTTTGCATGAGAAAAAATAAAATAAAAATTATAGATCCTTTCTTTATGACCTTTTTTTTATTACCATTTAAAATATAAAATAATTATAATAATAAATTATAATAATAAATTATAATAAAAATAATTTAAATATTTTAGGATATTTTAATTAAAGTGATATATACTAAATTAAATCGTTCAAAAGAAAAAAAAAAAATGTTTATAGGTAATAAATGGCTAAATATTTAATAAATTTGGTTAATGAGTAAATTAATCAAATAGTAGGATCATTGTATAAAAACATAAAAATATGTTTACTAAATAAATATTTATCATCTAATGCATTATATAAAAATTATTCATATAGGGAAAAGATAAATTCTTTGTATTTATATAAAAATTAATATTTTTAAAATTTTTCTCTCTCTCTAGAACAATTCAACAATAACTTGAAATAAAATAATTATTTATCAATCAATAGAATCCATTAATTACTTTGTCCATATAGAAAGTTTCCCAAATTCTCAATGTTTTAAACTAGACTTGAAACTCTCAGTGTCAACCACTAACAAGAGAAAGTTTTGCCTAGAAGTTCGGGAAATCATTGTCTATGACTTCAAATTCTCCATAAACATCTAATTCTCTATGCACTTAACCCCGTAAGAAGTCTATTTCTCACCTCAAGACATGGAATTTTCAACTCCCTCCAATTCTCTGGCTGGACAACCTTCTAAAATTAGGGGAGCAGACACAAAAATCAAAAAAACAATTCTTGTAAATTTAAAATAAATTTCTTGTCTTTTAATTTTTTTTAAAAAATCAGTGACTACTTATTGTCAAACTTGTCAAAAGCTTATTTATTAATATTTTTATTTATTAAAATAAAAATTTTAAATAGTTTTAAATGTTTATATGATTACCTATTTTTATGTTTTAAATTCCCTTTCAATAAAATCATAATAAAAAATTATTTTATTTTAAAATATATAAAAACTTATATAATCTTTGCATGAGAAAAATAATATAAAAATTATAGATCCTTTCTTTAGGACCTATAATATTTTAATTAAAGTGATATATACTAAATTAAATCAATCAAAAGAAAAAAAAAAATATGTTTTTAGGTAATAAATGGCTAAATATTTAATAAATTTGGTTAATGAGTAAATTAATTAAATAGTAGGATATTGTATAAAAACATAAAAATATGTTTACTAAATAAATATTTGTCATTTAATGTATTATATAAAAATTATTCATATATAGAAAAGATAAATTCTTTGTATTTATATAAAAAATCATAATTTTTAAATTTTTCTCTATCTGGAACAATTCGACAATAACTTAAAATAAAATAACTATTTATCGATTAGTAGAATTCATTAATTACTTTATCCTTATAGCAAAGTCTCCCAAATTTTCAATGTTTTAAACTAATGGTACAAGAGAAAGTTTTCCCTAGAACTTTCATCCAATTCTCTATGCACTAAACCCCCGTAAGTGATTCAGCAAATCCAAAGTGATCCAGCAAATTTGTTAGACATCCTGTATCACACAATGATAGAGGTCGAGTTACAGCAAGAGTTACACGTTAGGTATCAGAAGGTGGTACAATCGATGCTGACACACCTTCCTTATCAGAATCCTAATCTGTTCCGATTTTGTAATCTTATCCAGCTGTAATCCTGTAATCCCAATCTCCTTTGATTTGATTCTGTAAACTTTCCTACTCCAACTAGGAAACAAACACTCACTAAGTGTATATATGTACCATTGTACATCTGAATGAAATACGATTGAAATTAAACATTTCCATGGTATCAGGCCAGACCCCAGCTCCACATAAAAACCCTACTTTGTGTGGAACCCTAGCAACTCTCTTCTACTTCCTCTTCTGGTTCTTGCTTCCTTGTTCCAATGGTCAATGAAAGTTCCCCTCAATCGTCCACCACCCCTACATCTTCCCTATCTGCTCCCCCTCAAACTCGCAGTCGGGGTGTTCTCTTCGACCTTGGCCAGACGTTAGGCCAGATTTGCATGACAGTGAACAATATCACGCATCATGTTTCGATCAAACTTGATCGCGACAATTATTTACTGTGGCGTCAGTAGTTTCTTCCGGTGTTCAATAGTCAATCCCTCATGGGATTCGTTGATGGCTCCATTCAACCACCTCCTCAGTACTCTGCTGCAGACTCCTCTACAGTCACGCCCGAATACCTTCAGTGGTGTGCCCTCGACCAAACAATCCAGAGTTGGATCGTGGCAACCTTGTCCAAGGCTGCGATTGGACAAACAATCGGCATCACTTGTGCCTCGGTCATGTGCCTTAAACTCCAACAGGTCTATGCCTCAACCTCTCAAGCTCGGTTGAACCATCTTCGGTTTACTCTACAGACCTTGCGGAAAGGGTCTCTATCCATGGGCACCTATCTAGATCGCGTCAAAACCATCGTGGATGATCTTGCTGCTGCCGGACAACCACTCGACGATCATACTGTGACTCACTATGTGGTTAATGGACTCGGTCCTGACTTTGAATCGTTTGCTCAAACGGTTACCGGACAAGTTGATCCGGTGAGCTTTGACACTCTCACAAATCTGCTACTGACTCAAGAGAATCGCCTTCAGTTACAGGTCCATTTACAGCACATGGACTCCTCTCGACCATCTCTCAATGTTGCTGCACGAGGCCACCGCGGTGGTGGTCGTGCTGGTCGTGGCTGACATTCCAGGGGTCGTGGCCAGAACGGTGGTCGTGGTTTCGGATGAAACCAGCAAGATCGAAATGATTCCTCAAATCGTCCTCTCTGCCAAATTTGTAATAAAAGAGGTCATACTGCCATTCAATGTCACAATAGGTTCAATCTAAGCTATCAGCCACCTGCTCCTCTAGAAGCTCATTCGACGCAGCTGGACAATTCCTTTGATTCGGCACGGTACATTGATTCTGGGTCCACACCACATATCCTCAGATGCTTCACTGCTGACTGACAGTGGTCCATACAATGGACAGGACCAAGTTATGCTTGGTAACGGATCCGGTTTACCTATTTCAGCCATAGGTACACTCCGTCTTACACCATCTTTACCACTTCAAAGAGTTCTTTCCGTTCCCTCTTCCCTTAAGAATCTATTATCAGTTTCAAAACTTACCTCTGATCACAATTGTCAGGTTATTTTTTATTCTAATGGTTTTCGTGTACAGGAAGCAATTACGGGCAAACTTCTGCTCCAGGGACGGAGTAGGAACGGTCTGTATGTCGTCAACCGCAATGCTTCGCCTAGTTGTTTACTATCTTTTGTGTCTGATTTCTCTTTCTATCATCGTAGGTTAGGGCACCCCGGTGCTTCTGTCATGCGTCATGTGTTTCGTAATCTTAATATTGTAGTTTAAGACTCTCCAAATAATACATGTCATGCTTGTCGTATTATCAAGTCCTCTACTCTTCCTTTCTCCTCCTCTCAAACGCACGCCCCGTCTAAGTTGCACACGATTTTGGCAGATATTTGGGAACCTTGCCCCATCACTTCCATCAACGGCTATCGTTATTATATCTCCTTTGTCGATCACTATTCACGTTTCACTTGGCTATTTTTGTTATCCTCTAAAACTGAAGTTCCATCTGTTTTTGCCAAATTTTAGATCCTAGTTGAAAATCAGTTTTCATCTAAGATTAAAGTCTTTCAGTCAGATGGCGGCACTGAGTTCATGAGTAAGAAATTTCAGGACCTCCTGTCCTCCTCGGGTATCCACCACATTGTCTCTTGCCCCTACACACCACAACAAAATGGCTTAGTTGAAAGGAAACACCGTCACATCGTGGAGATGGGCTTGACCCTACTTGCACAAGCTTCAATGCCCAAATCCCATTGGGACTCTGCGTTTGCTACATCAGTCTACATTATCAATCGTCTCCCCACTCCCATTCTTCATTCTAAAAGTCCGTTTGATGTCCTTGTTGGTAAACCACCAGATTATTCCTCACTTCGTGTGTTTGGGTGTCTATGTTACCCACATCTTCGATCTTACTCAGCTCACAAACTTGTGGATAGGTCAACAGCATATATTTTCTTGGGTTACCATCCCAATTACAAAGGATTTAGATGTCTAGATGTCGCCAAAAATAAAGTATATGTCAGTCGCAATGTGGTCTTCGACGAGACTATTTTCCCCTACTCCCAACCTGCCCTACTTCCTACACCGAAGCCCTCCTCTTCATCCACTGCACCTTCATTTCCACTTCTTCCTCTACCTCTCATTGTACCTTCCCCCGTACCTTCTACTGTACCTACGGTTGCTACTCCCATCACTTCCCCCAGGTACCTTCTCATCAGACCTACAGTTGTCACTCCTAGTGATATTCACACCGTAGTACACCCACTAGTCCCATACCCGACAACTTCTCCTCGGTTCCAGAAATACGAACCCGAAAGCACGGCCGGGTGCTCCTCTTGCTACACATCCCATGACTACTGGGTCCATGACCAACTCCCTCCCACCCCGTACCTTTCTCACCTCTAAGCACCCCTTGCCAAACCCCACACCCCCATCTGTTCCCCACTTGTTACGGTCAAGCGGTGAAGTCACCAGAATGGCCTGCGGCGGCGATGAATGATGAATTTAATGCTCGATAACAAACCGCACATGGTCTCTTGTTTCCTTACCGCGGGTCGGAAGGGCGATTGGTTGTAAATGGGTCTTCCGAGTGAAGACCAAACCTGATGGCAGCATTGACGGGTACAAAGCTCGTCTCGGTAGCAAAGGGGTTCAACCAGCGTGAAGGACAGGATTACTTTGAAACATTCAGCCCAGTTGTCAAACCAGTTACCATTCGCACGGTATTGACTCTTGTCGTAGGTCGCAATTGGTCCATTCATCAATTGGATGTCAACAATGTTTTCCTCAATGGCAATCTGGATGAGGAAGTTTATATGGTCCAACCTTCTAGATTCCAGGACAAGACCCATCCTGACGCAGTTTGTCGGCTTCACAAATCTCTTTACGGCCTGAAGCAAAGTCCTAGAGCGTGGTACCAACGACTTACATCTTATCTCCTTGATCTTGGTTTTACTTTATCCAAAGCGGACTCCTCTCTCCTCGTCAGGTACACCTCCACTGCCACTATCTTTGTTTTGATTTACGTCGACGATATCCTTATTACCGGCAGCTCTACAAAGGATATTACTTGTCTTCTCGCCAATCTGCAACGAGAGTTCTCAATCAAGGACTTAGGCTCTCTCCACTACTTTCTTGGGATTGAGGTTACCAACCTACAGAGTGGTCTTCACCTTGCTCAGACGAAATACACTACTGATATTTTGTCTTGGTTGGGTCTCTCTGAAGTTAAACCATTGTCCACTCCAATTGTTACCAGCTCCAAACCGTCGAAATATGATGTCACTCCCTTACCCGATCCTTACGTCTATAGAAACACGATTCGGCACCTTGCGGTACCTTACCCGACACGCGGCCGGACATTCAATATGCAATCAATCAAGTTTGCCGGTTTCAACAAAATCCCACGGACACACACTGGTCTACGGTTAAACGCATTCTGCGCTATCTTAAAGGTACTCTCAGCTATGGCCTCGTCATTCATCCTTCCTCTGATCTAGGGGTGGATGTCTACTCTGACGCCGACTGGGGCGGTTGTCCCGATGATCCGTGCTCAGTAACCGGCTTCTGCGTTTTTCTTGGTGGATCACTCATTTCCTGGTCCTCCAAGAAACAATCGACGATTGCACGTTCAAGTGCGTATGCGAGAATACACGCTCTTGCTATTGCAAAATTGCCGGTTACTTGGGTTCTTCAAATGTTCAAAGAACTTAAGGTGTTCAGATCCAGCCCTCCAAAGATTTGGTGTGACAATCTATCAGCCACATACATTGCAGCAAATCATGTGTTTCACGGCAGAGTTAAGCATGTTGAACTTGACTACCATTTCATTCGTGGAACGAAGTTACCTCCTCAGTGCATTTGTAAGTTAAATACATCTCCACACACGATCAAGTTGCTGATGTCTTCACCAAAGGTCTTCCCAAATCTCAATTTATGAAGTTTTTTCCAAGCTTCGTGTCTTCTCTAAGCCCCTCGAACTTGGGGGAATGTTAGACATCCTGTCACACGCGATGATACAGTCGAAGTTACAACAAAGAGTTACACGTCAAGTATCAAAAGGTGGTACGATCGATCTTTGACACACCTTCCTTATCGTAATCCTAATGCGTTCGATTACGTGTATATATGTGTTTCACCGAAAATCCGTCGGTCCGCGAAGAGGCGAGACCGAGAGAAATTTTCAATTACTTTAGAATAAATTTGTTACAGGGTGTGTTGTAAATATCAAGGAATGCGAGTTCACTCTCCTAAGCTTCCTCTGATTCGATCTCCGTGTGAATTTGGTGAAGTTTTGGCTCCTACGAGGTCGTCGTCGAGACTTCGAAGTTCTGTAAAACGAACGCATTACCGATCCGGTGTGGCTTTTGTCGATTGGACGAAAGTATTTGTGTTCCGTGTGTTTTTCGACTTGTGACGATGTCGGCGACGGTGTAGAATTGCTTCTGGTCGAGCTGTAGAGCGACGAACTGCAGGTGGCTGAACTTCTTTGCGATTTGAAAGAACCTCTGTGCGTGAGGAATTTTTCTCGGTGAAGGGAGTTTTGGACCTTCGATTTGAGAACGAGAGAATTTCTGCACTTGTGCTAAGAGAGTCTTTCGAGTATGATTTCTCCAACCCCAGGAACAGGGAACTTTTGGCCTTTTGTAGCCATTCTGTGTGGTTGTTGAGGGATTTTGCCTGGGAAAGGGGATCACGATCCCCTTTCTGCTGATGTAGTTGAGATGAGGAGGACCAGGAGCTCCTCTGTTGAGATCCTTTGAATGAGGATCGTGGCCCTTTTTCTGGGTTTTTATCTCCACGTTTGAGGTAGGTGGCTGTATGCTGACTCATGCTGATGTGGCAATGACTCACCGAGTCGTTGCTGACTAGACGATGATTCACTGAGTCATTGATGGCTGTAAGATGACTCACTGTGTTGATAATGCGACGAGACGGGACCCTGGCGATGGGCTACATCGAATTACTTCGAGAATTGTCGAGGCCTGTCCACGAACTTTGTTTGCTGGGTCGATGGACTCCTGGACCTGTTGAATTTGGGCCATGCACATTTTGGTGCATACAATATGTTCTATTGTACATCTGAATGAAATACGATTGAAATTAAACATTTACAAAATCCAAGGTGATCCAGCAAATCCAAAGTGATCCAGCAAATCCAAAGTGATCCAGCAAATCCAAAGTATTCCAATCTCCTATATATGAACCTTTTGTCCTGATCTCCAAACAGAGATATATAATGGGTTTACGAACATCGTCTTCCAATATCCGTGGATATTATTTTCATCGAGTAAGTTATTGTTGTGAACCAATAATAATCGGCTCAAGATCCTCGGAGCTAGCGGGTAGTGCGAGAGTGGAAATATAGTTACACGTGGCAGGATACTACTTGATATAATTGATATTTCACTGAATTCGGCCCATCCTCTTATCCAACATGGCTGAACAGCCTTAACTATCTATACGTGAAAGCTTAAAAACTGCTTCTCCATATGGTTCCATGCATGATGTATATATATACGCGACCTCCTCCATGAGTTTCCACACTCAACGAAGGCTCACCGAAATCTGAAATCACTACTCGATCTCTTCTTTCGTCGAGCAGGGAATTAGGTAGTATCATGGCGACGATGGCTCTCTCTTCCCCTTCATTCGCCGGCCAGGCCGTCAAGTTCGCTCCCGCCGCCTCCGAGATTCTCGGCGAGGGCCGCGTCACCATGAGAAAGACTGGTGCCAAGCCCAAGCCGGCAGCCTCCGGCAGCCCGTGGTACGGTCCAGACCGTGTCCTCTACTTGGGCCCACTCTCTGGGGAGCCCCCCTCCTACCTCACCGGCGAGTTCCCCGGCGACTACGGCTGGGACACCGCCGGTCTCTCCGCCGACCCCGAGACCTTCGCAAAGAACCGTGAGCTGGAGGTGATCCACTGCAGGTGGGCCATGCTCGGCGCTCTCGGATGCGTCTTCCCGGAGCTCCTGGCACGGAACGGCGTCAAGTTCGGCGAGGCCGTCTGGTTCAAGGCCGGTTCGCAGATCTTCAGCGAGGGGGGTCTGGACTACTTGGGTAACCCCAACTTGGTCCACGCTCAGAGCATCCTGGCCATCTGGGCCACCCAGGTGATCCTCATGGGCGCCGTCGAGGGTTACAGAATTGCCGGTGGCCCTCTCGGTGAGGTGACCGACCCGCTCTACCCGGGTGGCAGCTTTGACCCGCTGGGACTCGCAGACGACCCGGAGGCGTTCGCTGAGTTGAAGGTGAAGGAGATCAAGAACGGGAGACTCGCCATGTTCTCCATGTTCGGCTTCTTCGTCCAGGCCATCGTCACCGGAAAGGGCCCTCTCGAGAACCTTGACGACCACTTGGCCGACCCCGTTAACAACAACGCCTGGGCCTACGCCACCAACTTCGTCCCCGGCAAATGAATCCTCGCTTGAGAAGGATATCAAACCCTGTCATTATGTCAAGGACTAGGAGAGTGTGAAGATAAGATTGTCACTTGTCTGTAAAGTACAATTTAGGGAATGAGCATCGCTTTATCTTCCCCTTTTCATTCTCCGATGCCAGAGCCACTGTTTGCTCATAAACTTTAGATCTTAAGACTCATCGTGATTGCTCTCCTTCTCTATTCGTTTGTTGTGCAGGTTAACTAGCGGCATATCCCAATTCTCAAAAACAAAGGGTACAGTATATTACTGCTGCTCGGTCGTTCACTTGGGGTTAAATTGGGCAGAACGGATTCCAGCATCGGTTGCCAAAAAACTGGTTTATGGGTCTGCTATATGGAAGAATCTGACGGTATCTGATCCCAAATTCCCAAAGTATCGTTCCAGGGACATTGATATTCAATTACACCGGCAGGAGCAGGCCTATCATACTCTATAAATAAGGGGATAGAAAACATTTAAATATACATCTATCGAGTTAATTTTCCCAGTATTGAGATTTTACATTAATATGACATGAGGAAAAATAAAATTTCAACTCAAGAAGTAATATTACATTGAAAGAGCAAAATGAGTAGCTGTATCACACGGAACAGTACAAGACTGGTTTTTGACTTTTCAAATTCTTCTACTATGGTTTCAGTCTTAGAGAAGCACTGCAGAATTGGCCATGGTAGGGACATGATGTTAATATCAATCTCCATTTTGTCAGAAAGTAGAAAAGAATCAGAAATTTTATGTAATAAGAGAGATTTCACCTGTTGATGCAATAACGCTTCCCAGTTGGGGGTGGACCATCATCAAAGACATGACCAAGATGAGCATTACAGACTGCACAAAGAACTTCATCTCGAGGCATGAAAATGATAGATAGATCTCGTTTGGATTTCACATTGGTGCCAATGGGTTCATAATAAGATGGCCAACCGGTTCCACTGTCAAACTTTGTGCTTGATCTGTAAATTCCAATTGAAAACACAAAAAAAAAAGAAACTATAACAATTACTACCATTCCATTGGAGGTCCAGAGATCAAAATTTTGTAATTTTATCTGACCTCCCATGTCAGCAAAACAAATCCTTATCTACAGGTAAATAAGGAATAAGAGAATAGGAAGTTTCTATGTTTTTCTTCAAAGGTTATAAGTTACAGGTCACATGAGAGTATAAAGAGGGTATAAAGAGGGTATAAAGAGGTACTTACTCAAATAAAGGTGTGTCACAACATACACAATGGTAAGTTCCTGATGTTTTAGTGTTCCAGTATTCCCTAGGAAGAGGATGAAAAGTAGAGGCTATTTAGACAGAAGGAATAGAAAAATATCTCCATAGACAAGAAAATAAAAGTGCACATGCAACTGCATTTATATCCTTTTCTTCTTCTACGAATGGCCCACTGATTTTCTGGGAACTTGATAACCTCAGATGACATGAGAGCAAACTATATCATACCCAGTGAAGGCCCTCTCAGTTCCCTTCTGTCTACATATGTAGTACTGCTCTTTCGTAAGTCGCTTTTTCCACTCATCATCACTGATAGAAGAATAATCCACACTACCAGCAGCTGGGTACCAAAATGGAGGAAAATTTAGATACAGCTCCATCTATACAATATGATTTAAAAGCTATCGCAGATAAACTGGCTAATTGCCTGTAAATGATCCTACTGCTGAAAAAGTAAGATGAATGCAAAAACAGGTAGAGCTTTTGGATATTAAGCATGTTGACCATGTGTTTTCAGTCTATGATGACATCAACAGAGATTTTTATTTAATTTGAAGTGGACAAAACAGAGAACTTCACTGATTTGAAAAGTGAACTAACAATGTGCTTTTGAATTCAGAAGTTGATTTGTTGGAATCATGACCACTTCAGTAAGACTAAACTAAGGAATATTTTTCGCACCAGCTCACCTAAGCATACAATTCTCAGGGCAAAAGCCCTCAAAAGTTACTCTCAAATACTTGTATTTTTCCCTCATCTCTCTTTTACTCACCTGTTTTCCTTTTAATCATTTTTTTCCACTTCTCCAGGTCACCTAAATTGTTGTTTCTTTATTATTTGTAAGAGGTCACTTATGAAGAATCAATATATATATATATAACTAAGTCACCTATGCAGAATTGATCATTGAGTCACCTACTGTCTCACAGGGTGTTACTTGCAATGGACTATATGTAGTTAGGTGATTCATCTGTAGGGAGCTTTCCATCTTTTTCTTTTCATAAGCATAAATTATTGACTGTACTCAGTATATTCTTGATGCCTAAATAGCAGGAGCCATAACTAAGAATAACCCTTGAGGATAATATTTGGAACGTCCACAAGATCTCTCTGTTTGTTCAAGTACGGTGAAAAGCCATTTCTTCGACAAGATTATAGCTGCAGTTCTCTCTTTTCATTTTATTTTATTTTTGTGAGAAAAATAGTTCTGAAGATGGATGTTGTATCCAGTTCTCCTTGAGCTGCCAGACTCAAGATAGAGTTCTCTCTTTTTTCCTTTTGAGAAACTGAAAAGAAGCACTCGTTCAGAGCCAAAGAAATGGTACAAGAGGAGGGCCAGAGCGCAAAAGTACAGGCAAAGAGAGGCCAAAGGAGGTCTCTTTTTCTACATAGGACGTTCTTCTTTTGTTTCATTTTCATTCATTTATTTATCTTTACAGTGAAAGCTTTTATTGACAACAATACACTAGTAATGTTACAGTAGTGTCACATTTTTCATTTATTTTAGACCATAACTCACAGAGACTCTTTCATGAATCACAAGAGATAGCTTCACCTTGAGTTATCAATTATTGCAGAGGTCTTCATTACTAGATATTAGATTGTTGGCACCACCATTGTCAAACACGACAATTTTTCGTTTTAGCAAATGCTTTATATGTCATCAATGTAGGAATTTCTACTCCACAGTTTCCCTCAGTAATCATACTTTTTTTGCTAAGTACTAATTACAGACGCTTATTTAAATTCATAGCTCAAACACCTAAAATTTTTCACGATTTTAACATTCTTCTTATCTTTCTCTAGAGTCATCCATCAGTTTTTGACTGTTTGATTCCATGTCGATCAACACAATCATCTAATGACACATGACATGTTGATCGCCAAAAGTACAAGATTTTCTTATAAAAATTTATACTATAAACAATTCTCTTTTATCTCTTAAGGTTATTAACGTTCTCTTCTTACAAGGAATCCTCCACATATAAGGTGCTTCCGTTATTTTTATTTTCTCCCTCACCCTCCCCGTCTTATCATTCATCTTGTTCTCTATCTATTCTTTCTCATATCTACAACCTAATACGAGTGTAATTGAATTAACCTACCGCCCAACTCCTTAATATGCAACTGCTCAATCCTTAGATTACCAAACTGTCGGACGGATGAAACCAATAAGCAAACACGAAACAGAGGACGCAACCCGATAAGCAGAATGCATAAAAGTAGCCTTAAAGGAGAAGTGGATAACTGGGCAGTTCATCGGATAAACGAGCTCAAGAAAAACGAACCTGGAACGCTATCTGATTTCTGGGAAGAAGATGAAGCGGAACCCATCACACAGAGCTTCGAGTACCTCTTCCTCGGTTTGAGAGATCGAGCAGAGAAGAGAAACGTAGCCTTGTCGTGGAGATGGCTTGTGGAAGAAATGCAAGTCGAAAAGCCTGAGTTGACACCACAGTAATTCAAAGCCATTTCTACACTATTGCCTTGTTCGGCGATTCGCGGCAAAGAATATGCCAGATATTATATTTTATATTTATCGGACAGCATTTTGTGATGTATAAAACCGGACTCTGGTCGTGGCTAATGGCTTCACTTTCGCCACGTCAGGTCGGAAACTAAGAATTGGGAAGCCGCTCCCATAGGCCCATTGGGCTTATTTAAATTAGGCCTGGGCCTTAAAAAGAGGCTGCTTACATTATCTCTTACCGACCTAATTTATGATAAAATGATAAACCTTATATATCAGAACAAGATACAGATAATTCATAATTGAGTTAAAAATATTTTTTAATAAATTATTCAATTTATTTAAATATATATATATACTTTATATTTTTAAAATTAGGGGTAGAAATGAGCCGAGCGGATCCGAATCTATGCTAGCTCGAGCTCGGCTCAATCATTTACACTTCAGCTCGAGCTCAGGCTCGAGATCGGACCTGTCATTTACACTTCAGCTCGACGTCGGACTTGAGCCCATGGCTGGGCTCAAGTTCGAGCTCGAGCACAATTCGAGCAGGCTCGAGCTCATTTCGAGCTCGAGCTTGAGCCTGATCTTGAGCCCCTAATTGAGCCCAGAGCTTCTCCTTCTTCTCGTTCACTCGGCTTTTAACTCTGTTTCTTTATTCTTTGCCCTCCTCTAACGAAATGCAAGCATGGGATTCTTCAATTTATTTCCGAGTCGCACCGTTTGGATTAAGAACTTCCCGTTAAACTGAAGCTTCAGGTTGGTAGTTGCAGGCCCCAATTTGGCAAACGAATCCGCAAGGAGAGACGGAAAAGGAAAAGAGTTTCTCTAGTTTCATAACCAATGTAAGTCTTTCCTTCTTCTCGATTTCTAATCTCGATATCTGTCATTCATTGCAATCTCCAGTTTGATTGATTTGAGGAAAAAAACTGAACAAAAGACGATTGCCCCAACCCAAGAGTCACATTTATGTATTAATTACGATTGTTCTACTAATCGAACAAAAAGAAGGGGAGGAGCACTCTGCTGATTGCGCGCCCTATTTGAAAATCAATCCCAAGGACTTTGCTGCAGGATGACTTCAAGTCCCAAATTCGATCCGAGTCACCCAAAACTCAAGTTCGGCTCGATTATATAAACGAGCTACACTACATAACGGAGTTCGGTCCACATTCGATTATTTTCGAGCCGAACCAAGCCAAACCCGAGCCGAGCCCGAGCTACGCGAGCCGGCTCAGTTAAGTGCCACCCCTATTTAAAATATGACAAAATTAAAAATTCTTAAGAAAAGATACTCGAGAAGAAGATGATTTGATAATTTCTTTACTTAGTAGGTTTTATTTCTTAATTATTTGATATTGTAAATTTCTCCTCGTGTTGTGCTACTGAATTTCTCCCCATCTTGTAATAAGAATTATATTTTGTGGAATAAATAAGAAATAATTTTAATATTTTATAGAACTATGTTGACTGTTGACTGTTGACTGTTGAGTGAGTGATCACCAATTAAGATGGTCCGTGGATTACTAAACCGGCCGCCACTTTACTGAATTTTATATTTCGCGTAACCGTCATTAACATATCCACTAAATCAAATGGAAGATGATCAAGAGCCGACGCCGTTACGAAGACAGTGAAGTATGACTTTGTCGTTAAAGTTACCGGTTTTTCGAGCCTATTTCGTTTCTCGCCTGCAAAGCGGCTTCTTCACCAACCTACGTTTCTCTTCCAAGGTAAGCGTCAATTATGAGGAAATGGTTCTTCATTTCGTAACATTAATTATATGTTTGAACTTTGGAACTTTTTTCATTTTTTGGTTATCTGATTGGAATTAGGAAGTGGAGCTCTTCGGTTAAATTCGTTTTCTTTATGGATCATATCAAGTTCGTATTCATTGGAATCAGTCGATGGTATGTGGGTCCGTATTTCTGTGCGGATTAGGGAACAAATTGTGTAGATTGGAAGAAAATGATTTGCACTTGAAGATTTGATGTCCTATTTCTGCTTAACGATTGAGTTATTACTAGGTTCTTATTGAATTACTTTGAAGAAGTTGATGTCATGTGGGTCTCTTTGATTTTTGCTCGGATTGGGAGAAGAAATTGTGAGAAACGGAAGAAAATGATCTACGCATGAGGAGATGTTTTTCTCTTCTTTTTTTTTCTTTTTTTTTTTGTGATTGATTATTTGTGGTAACTGTTCTTATTGAAATATTGGTCTCCCCCTTTTTCTTTTGATACACAATCTAAAGAACAGGATACTTGAGATTTCTTTTTTTAAATGTATTCTGTTTATTTCTCCTTGTGCCGGTTGGGGCTGGGCGAGGCCTGCCATGATTTACCATTCGTTTTGACGTTTTTTCATTGATCTGCTGAAATAGTTGCTTGATGAAAGTAAGAATACAAACTAGCTTATCTTTATCTGTCATGGATGTACTTTCAAGTGGAAAGCCCATATTGGCGATCTTGGAAAGGCAAGGTTAAACTATTGTAGCTGATTTCTTTATACTGCTATGATCTAAGAACCAGCACAGTCCTGTTTAGTACCAGATAGATCCCTCGTTCTTTTGGTTCTCCTGGATATATCTTTTCATGGTTATTTGCATTTATGTAGTTAATCGTTCAGATGCTTGCTAGACTTTGCTTTTCTCTGATTTTTAGTGCTCAATAGAGAAATATATATATTTAACTGGTTTATGCTTTATAGGGTTTTCCGAGAATTGCAAATCTCTAAATAAATAAGTTATTGTCAGCATACTCCTCAAATGGCACGATCAGCTTTAGATGAGATGTCCGAAACTGGAGCATTTACCCGTACTCCATCAACCTTCCGTAATTTCATATCAAAAGACCATGCATCTCAATTTCCTGCTGAATCTGGAAGATATCATCTGTATATATCCTATGCATGCCCTTGGGCTTCCAGATGCTATGCATTTTTGAAGCTGAAGGGGCTGGAGAAAGCAATCAGTATCACGGTAAAATATATTTGCTATTTGGAAGTCCTTCACTGGTGATTTTGTATGTGAGAAACGAGACATATACTTTAGGACTCCACCTTTTGAAAAACCTTCATTAGGAGATTCTGGATTACTTTGCATGCCATGTAGACACCTGATACCTCATAATAAATTTTCAGTTAGGAGTTAACAATCTTTATGCTTCTAGTTTCTACTGCAAGCAGCTTTTTCATCATAGCTTAATTGGAACATACTTTGCAGGCTGTTAAACCCAAATGGGAAAGGACTAAGGAGACTGATGAACATATGGGGTGGGTCTTTCCTACTTCTGCTGTGGAAGAACCAGCAGCTGAACCTGATCCACTGAATGGAGCTAAAACTGTACGGGAACTTTATGAGATTGCTAGTGCAAACTATGCCGGAAAGTATACTGTCCCTGTGAGTTTGTAGTATACTCTTTCCTATTTTCATTTCATTTTCAATTGTTTTCCTCATAGTTTAATTATGGTTGTGTTATTGAATATACTAAATAGTTTATCCTTTAACCATATGACCTTGTGAAAATTCTATGGAGCAGGTTTTATGGGATAAGAAACTCAAGACAATTGTGAGCAATGAAAGTGCTGAGATAGTACGAATGTTGAATAGTGAATTTAATGATGTAGCAGAGAATGCCGATCTGGATCTTTACCCTCTTCATCTGCTTGCCCAAATCGATGAGGTGAATGAATGGGTGTATGACAGCATAAATAACGGAGTCTACAGATGTGGATTTGCTAAAAAGCAGCAACCTTATGAAGAGGTTAGTATGCGCCTGTGTATGACTACTTAACAGTAGATTTGGTTTGTCTAACTGAACTAGCTTCATTCACTTGCGACTTTCATTTGGGTCAGGCAATGGTGAAGCTATACGAGGCACTGGATAGGTGTGAAATGATCCTTCAGAAGCAGAGGTATATCTGTGGGAATACCTTGACAGAAGCTGATATACGGTTGTTTGTCACTCTTATACGTTTCGATGAGGTATCTTTTGTAGCTAAGGTCACATATTTGAACTATTTTGGCCTAGCCTTAGTCACGATGAACTATTTAACCCAGCTGAATAATTGTGATTTGCTGTTTTATTTTTACAGGTATATGCCGTTCATTTCAAGTGCAACAAGAAACTGCTTCGTGAATATCCAAACTTATTCAACTACACGAAGGATATTTACCAAATCCCAGGCATGAGTGATACAGTTAACATGGATCACATCAAGAAGCACTATTATGGAAGCCATCCATCTATCAACCCATATGGGATCATTCCTGTTGGACCAAACCTTGATTTTTCTTCTCCTCATGGCAGAGAAAGATTTGGCTCATAAGAGTATTTGCCCTAGGTGCTGGTCGTTCTCCTTTCAACAGTCCAAGAAAAATCTGTAGTGTTCAAGTTTTATATATATATATCAGGAGTATGTCTGTTTTTCTTAGAAGTTCGTAAGGCATGGAGTTGGATTTCGGAAGGTGTTCCCTTGTAAAGCTTTGAGGACTTAAATTCGGAAGTATGTCTGTCTTCATCGAAATTTGTAATGGTTGGAGTTGGATTTCGAAAGGTGCTTCCTGTAAAGCTTTGAGGACCTAAATTCGGAATGTTACCAGTTCAGTGACTAACAGATGAGAAAATAGTGAGCTACAAATGAAATAATACTCAATAGTGAGTTGTTTTTATCTACCCTTGAGCACAGGTGATTCAGTTGCCTCAGAACTGTTTTCCCAAACTTCATGGGAGAAGCTCAGTAGTTGCCGCAGTTGCCGTCTTTTTTCCTTTTCTCTTCGTTCCGTGGCTCCAGCCGCAGCAGCAGCAGCAGCAAATTGTAATGAAAACAGCATAGACCTCAAACTTCAAATACAGTCATTGCTCTCAATAACTCTCACAGTAACATAGCTTGCCGTGGAAATGTGTATTACTCGTTGCAAAATTTGACGAAGTGCGAAATATGATGCATCTGGTTCTTGGTTCCAGCTCAAGAGCAACGAACAATTGTCGTCTCCATCTTTCCGTTATATATATTATATTCCGGTGTAAGGTACATTGATTGTCAAATTCTGAAGATAACATTGTCTTCCCCGATTAGTCCTCTTCTCGTCGTCTTCTACAATCTTTCCACTGCCGTATCTGCTCTCCATATTTTCTCTCCTTGAATCATGAGGAGACGTGCGGTTTAGCATGTGGGTTAACCTTCTTTCTGCCGATGGATTTTACTGAATGATTAGTTGGCTCCAGCTAAACAAACCCACTACAGAGGTTTTGGCGACCCAAACAAAAGATAGCAATTAATCAAGATAGCTAGCTTAGTCTTTACTGTATCGTCCAAGCCGTGAAGACAACGCAGCCGCCCTGTGGAGACGAGAGAAAAATCATTTTGGATCATTTTGCAAGTTCTTCAAGTTATAATTATTGCTCAGAGAAAGCTGTGTTTTTATTTTCTAACCACTGGGCCCTTTAATAATTTCGAGAGCCAGTGCCATAGTGCCGATGAATGTAAATGATCGAGCAAGGTTGAGCAAAAAACACCCAGCAGAAGATTTATTTCATCATCTAAATCTGTCGCCTGAAGGGACCATAGCCTGTCAATTCAGCTGTGACAGCGTTTGGCAAAGCAAGCAGTTTGGGCAAATTCAATTATTCAACCACCGGTTCTGTATACTGTTTCTGAAGAACTAGATCTCCATTGGGTTGCCTTTGACGGAACAGGAAAAAAATTTTCCTTGATTTTCAAATCCGAGATTTACTTTTTAACTCAACCTTTCCCCTGCATGTGGAAAAAAACAACTGAAGTACAGCAAAGCCAAGAAGAAAACTGCGAGGATTGAGACATACCCACGAACTAACCTTGTTTAAATATCAGAAAGTGGAGCCCAGGTGGGGAGATTCTTTCTCTTTACTTCTCTTTCTTCCCTGGTGAATGGTGAAACTCAAAAGAAGAGTTAAAGCCGGCCATGGAAAGAGTTGCAGAAGTTCAACTAACTGTTTCAAACGGGCAAAAGGTTAGTGGGTTTTTTATTTCCATACACACCCAGAACGGAAAACTAGTAAATTACTGGCATGTGATGTCCCAACTCCTAAGCCTATTTTATTTGTCCATTCCGTGACCAGATTCCTCCGCTGAAGACCCCTCCACTGCAAAACGTCGAGGCTGTTGGCGACAAAGACCCATGAAATATAACCGTTACTGCTTCTTTAAATTATCCATCTGCTACTCTCCATCCGCATCCATCTCTTGTGCCGCTTAGTTCCGTTGCCTAGTCATGGCTGTGATAGTCCGATCTCTGTCCAAGTTCTCTCTTTTTATGCTGCTCCTCTTGTTCAGCTCAGGTGTTTATACTTGGTTTTTGCTGCTGCTTAATTGCATTATCTGATTAAACATTATTCGTGGAATGTTTGCTTTGGTTGATTTTGGGTATGCATGGGTCATGTTATTTCACTGGGATGTGTTTTCTCAGTTAGATATGTGGAACTGGTATAGGGCAGTTCTGATCTAAGCTTGCGATCTAGTTAAATAGGTAAATGTTGCAGTGATATGGCCTCGGCCTCTATTCCTTCTGAGGTCGGATCCCCATTCTGATTCATGTGCTAAATAATCACTTTGCTTGAAGTGAATTTCAAAATGTAACCAATTATTTTGCTTCTTGTTTAAATTGTATCTTTTGCATCTGAAATATGTCTTCTGCAGCTCTGCTCATTGGATCCAAAATGAGCATCTGTTTCTTAGATATTTTTCCAGACTTCAGCTCAGCTTTTAGTGACTGTGAAAATTATAAAATTTATCTCAACTAATCTTCAAGATGACTGGATGTAAATGTTCTAAAACAGTTATGTAGCTATCTTTCAGATGTCATTTAACTGATTGATCGTTTAGTTGTTCATCATATCTCAAATGGTCTTCAAGCTTGATGCTTTTTTTCGTCTAATTCACTGAAGATTTTCCTTCTGAGAAACTGGTCCTTACGCTCATAGCATCTCCTCCTACTGACATAGTGCGTGACAGACCTGTTGCAAACTTGAGCTATCCTTAAAAGATATTTTCTCTGAAATATGTAGTGGCACAAGGCAGTTAATTTGAAATTGATTATAGCATTAAAAATTTTCAAATCCTTCAGTTTGGTGATCATTTTCTTATTCTTTTGCAGGATGGACATCCAAATTTGTGCAGGCTACGGTAATCCCTGTTCTTTTTGCTACATTTTAGCGAAACATGGCGTTTATTGTAGAATTTCTCCAATATTTAGGACATAAGAAAAAGAAAAGCTTCATCAAGTAGACCGAGTCTTGATAGAGCTATAGAAGTACCAATCTACAGCTAGCAAATGAAACAGCAGGATTACATAAGATGATGTTAACTGATGCAGATGTTACAGAAAACGTGGTGCGTGGCAAAGCCTTCATCAGATGATTCAGTTCTCCTCGGCAACATAAACTGGGCCTGCTCACAGGTGGATTGTACCGTGATACAAAAGGGATGCAACTGTTTCTACCCAAACAGTTTAATTAACCATGCGTCAGTGGTCATGAATCTGTACTACCAAACCAGGGGGAGGAACCCTTGGAACTGTGACTTCAAAAGCTCTGCCCTTGTCGTTGTCACTGATCCAAGTAAGCCCCTGAATCCAAACTCTGCTATCTCAGTTGATAAAGCTCTCTTCAAGACCTAAGAATTGAGTGTTTGCGTCTTTTGCAGGTTATGGCAACTGCATCTACCCATATCTCTAACACCTTTGATGTCTTCGTGCCCTTGGTAAAAAGGTGGTTCCTCTTTGATTTTGCATCTTGAGTCTCATTGTTTCCATCAATTGCAAAAGCGGAATCTGCTATAGATTGATCCACTGATGATAATCTAACGTACCAATAAACGGAATTGGGTCAATTGTGCCTCTTTTTTTTTTTTTTTTTTTTTTTTTCTATAAGTGTCAGCATGAAATTCACTATATCAACCAAGTGCACCTCTCCCGCTGCAGCAACAGTGATGTAAGCTGATGTTCATAAATATATTTTGAGTAATAATAAAGGTTCAGATTGAACTCTATACTTAACAATGTAAAGCAGGTCCAACAATTGCTGCATCCCAAATGTTGAACAAAGAGGATTCCAGGTGGGGTTTTTTTGTAACCACAGATTACTGCAACAGCATCAACAGACCAGCGGAGAACTAGAGCCCTCCATAAACTGATGTCTGAACACGGCCGAAGTTCCTTGATTTATACATTATCTTGATATGTTAGAACTGGGAATTGAAAAAAAAAAGAAAAAGATAAAATAGAAAAAACTGAAAATGAAAGGCAGCAATATGCTGAGCTGTGATTCCCCCAGGAAGTTTCAAGCCATTTCTTCTACAATGCAAGGTACCATTGCTTAAACCATAGTCTTTTAACCTAAAATAATCCGATCGACAACAGAATAAAATTTCTTTCATCCAACATCCCACATAACTTCCATGATTCTCGCAAAGCTGTTTCTGTTCACCTCTATAAATGCTCTCCTGTTTGCTACATAGATTGATGAAACTACAAAATTGGCAACTGCTTTAACCTGATGGCTGATACGAGAAACCATTGACAAGATTTGGAGTTCTCCGAAAGCAGTCAAAAGAATCTGAATACTGGAACCTAAACAAGGAGATTTCGTCTGTCAAACTCGAGAGTAACAGAGACAGAACAAAGTTGGATGTACCTGTGGCATAATGTTGTTTTCAGTTCATTGTCGGGTCCTTCCACAAATCAAACCACCAATAGGGAATCCATTTCTACTATAACACTGCAGTAGCTGTAATAAACCTTTTCTATCATTGCATGCCAATTCGTTCGCAATGTTTCCAATAATTGCTTCAGCTGACTGACTAGAAAAATCAAAGGAACAAAGCACTCTAGTTCATTTGAGAGAGTTTGAGTAAATTTACACTATTAAAAGAAAAAGAATATGAAGAAAGAACAACTAATTCTACACCTTGGAATAACAGAAACATATTGTCTTGATAACTTTTAGGCATTCTTTTCAGTTGTTGCTACATTTTCAGAAAGTAGAAATGCACTTGTATCCCAACTCTCTTTTATAACTTTCCATCAAAACACACTAACACAAAGAAATTTATCTAAAGACAACATTGAAATAAACTTTTCTATTCTCTTTTTCATAGGTTATTTACACCCAGTACAAAGAGTGACTAAGACAGGAACAAGACATAGTAACACAGCTTGAACAGGTAATACCTATCTATTTTATTCCGGCACAAATATGCTGAACATACACTTGTATTTTTATATATTATTTACAGTTCAGGAAATTTCTAATTCCATTTACTAGGGAAAGAGGATTGAAACACTTGAGTAAGCAACACCTGATCTTTCCTACTTAACTTATATGCTCCATAGCTCCTTGCAACACCACGCGTTAATGCTTCTCTTCCTTCTTCTGCAGCTCTTTTTCTTACGGATGACAACAAAACTGTACCATCACTACACGATCCAGAACCAGTTTCAGCATTGCTTTTATCTTCTGTGACTACAGCTACATCATTTACTGATCCATCAAACTGCTCTTCCTTCTGCTGTTCCTTCATTTCTTTGGCCAGAACCTCTTCCTTCGATGTCTTTTGAGTTCTGTCACTTTCTACTTTGTTTGTTTCTTCAGCCAGAGTTTCTTCCTCTGAAGCCTTTTTGGTCTCACTAGGACTCCACCATCTGTTAGAGACTTGCGATAAGCCGTTGGATGGAAATCCATGCATGAATTCATCCAAGTATGTAGGGATGTTTTTTGTGGTGCTAGGGTTTATTGTCTGGGGCTTGACATTTTGAACAGGCTTAGCTTCTTGCTGCTTCAGAAGAGGGCTTGCCATTGTACCCCCTTGCTGCAACTTTGGAACGTCTTTTGCTGGATTTACAGATTTGATTTGATGTTGAATGCCACTGGATTCATAAAAGAATCGCACTTTAGTCTGTGAAGAGGAGAAAGTAACCAACTTATATGATGAAAACAACAGAATCAAACAAATAATACAGCAATACCATGCTGAGTTTAGAAACCAAAAGAATGAACCGAATCAATGAACCAAAACAAAGTCAGTAAGGGTAATAAGGAACAAAGGCAATCATAGCTGCCACGCAACAGGAGTGAAAAGCATCTCCAAATGAATACATGCATGAATGGGGTACAAGTATATTTCCACCCCAACACAGAGGTAAGACTCACAGAGTTGATGGGACACAAGGTGGAGAGATTGTTTTGGAACCCTCCATCAGTGCTTTTCTCCTTGCCCTTGCCAATTCTGCAAGCTCTCGGTTTTTTTCTCTAGCAGCATCCCTTTTAATGTCTTCAACAGTCTTCCCAGCTATAAACTATAGTATATGACTAGTATAAGCAGATTGTAAACATGAATAAATAATGAGCACTTTGTCTAAATAATTTTGAAAAAGAAATCATTTGGTGGCTTATGTGCAAGTGAAGAGAATTTAATTTTCATAACTAAAACATGTCACCAAGAAAACTTCTTCTACACCATGGGGTGACTGAACTGCACGAAGGGGTGGCTTTCTGAATGTTTCCTCATATTTCTTTCCCCTTTCAAAAGCCTTTTTCCTCAAAAATTAATTTGACACTAAGATTAAATTATAATAATTGTAAGAGAATAAAGAATATTTGCATTATTAAAGAATTCTATTTTGATGATCTAATAAACCACAATTCACATTGTTTCGGGCCTTAATAACATCTTACAGAACAGGTACTTAGTTCAACTTTCTTGCAACAAGGACTGAAGATTCTCAAGATAATGTTGTAGCCACAATCTTTCAGTAGTGGATAGCCCTTGGATGGACACTCTGCCACCATTCATCTTGGCACACTGTTATCTATTTTCCATACTAAAACCCAAACATTTCTCATAAAAATGCCATGTAAACGATATTAAGAAGTGTGACCAACACAGTACACTGCATAAGATTATTGAGCAGATGGATGAGATGAGGTTTCACATTGTCAGTATTTTTTCTTGAAAATGCATTGTCAGTATTAAATGAGGACAAAACAACATAGACACTAACTCTTTCATCTAACAACCCCACCCCTTTCTGCTGACAACCCCAGATAGGACTTTAATTATGCATGGAATTGTATAACATAAGCTAAAAAGTTTAACAAAATACTATAGTAAGATGTCACTAATTATGAGTTTACAATTAAGGGGATCTGAAAGTAATTACGTGTGTGTTACGCAGAGCAATTGAGTGGCTCAGCAAGTCAAACAGCTTTCACGATACAAGAGGAGACAGCCTTAGACTTAATTGGAGTTTGGTTGCGATGCAGTCAATCAAAGGCAAGATGTAGAAAGTTGCACACTGGCTCCCACCTCCCCAAGGCACGATCAAGCTAAATACAAATGGTTCCTCACTTGGGAACCCAGGGGCGGCGGGAATTGGGGGGCTATTCAGAGATAGCACAGGTTCTACGCTTCTATCTTCTCTGGTCCTGTGAGTTTTGCTGATTCTACGGAGGCAGAACTACATGCAATCCTACAGGGGCTTAAACTCTACAGATCCAATTTTCTAATCCGTTAGAAGTGGAATCTTACTCAAGAAATGTAGTCGCCTGGGCCCAGCAACGTAAAAATCCACCATGGCGTTTCCTCAGCCAAATGCATGAAGTGTGTCATTATCTACTAATGTTGTATTATGGAAGCATGTTTTGAGGTTGGCTAATCATGCAGCTGATGCTCTTGCCAAAGAGGGAGGCACACTAACAAATCTATCGGTGCGACTCCCAAGCTAATTATATTGCATGAAGTGTTGTACTTTGAAGTGTTTATTAATGAAATGAAATTTCAATCTCCTAAAAAAAAAAAACAAATAATTACTTCAAAAGTTCCAGACAAAATAACTACTTCATAAGCCTACCTTGCGGTATGGCCACCTTATAACTCCATTATCACGGCATATCTTCTTTAAGACGTCGCTACAGACACCTGCAAAGACCAAACTAATATAGGACCATAAATTCTTTGGTCACAATACACCTCTTACATAGGAAAAAATGGCATGATACTGATTATAAAGTTAGTGCATTTTAACAGGAGATCGTTTCCAACTTTCAACAGCTCATCCACACATAATATTGAAATTTTGAATCACATGTTTATGCATACTGGTACAAAAGTTATCAAGAAATAACTTAAATGGCTTTTATCTTTTTAAATAGACTCATTCAAACACAACAGGTTCGAGCTGTCTTTATTTTTTATGTGAAATTTTAAATTGAAGAGGCAGAATAAATACAAAAAACAATCTTGATTACTAAAAACCCAAGTTTATTCAAGTATCATACAACCGGTGCAATCAATTCAGACCTCCTATTAACGTTCGGTTGCCCTCCTAATCTTAACTTAATTTGACAAAATGGCAAGTCACCAAATGAAAACTCTTTTCCTTTCTGGCCACCATGCGTCCAAAAACTCGAGGAAATTTATACTCCAATCGGACACTTATTGATGAAATAAGAGACTTCATACAAGAAGAAAGCACCTTAGTGCAACATAGTGGTAACCAGAAGAAGTTCAGTTGACAATAATTTTCTCTCAGAACGTTCGATTAAACCATATGAGCATATTAAACCAGATAACGCAAGAAACGAGGAACACACCTGGTGTTATGTGATTCACAAACAAAAACTGAAAGTTAGTGATTAAACAAGACTGAAAAAAGCCTCACTTGTGTTCGCATTATACCGTGCAACTGAAACTACCCGATGCAAATACGCATTACACACATTACAGAAGCTCCTAAAAAAAACTTCACACTTGACGTAAAAAGCGTTATAGAAAAAAATTTGCTCCCACGCGTATCCAAATGCTGAACAAGTAAAGATGTAGAAAACACGTCAATCGCAATGCTGTATAAAGATGGGCGATGAAGTCCCAGAACATGAAGCTCTACCATTCTAAGCTGCACATGATGTCCTAGAAACTGAAGAGTGCAACCGCAAATATCAGCCCATCGACGGCTTTCATGCGAAAAAAGATAAAGAACCCCCCTCCCCAAAATCATCACACAGAGGGAAAAACGAAAACCCAGAAGAGAATTAGGAGATGACAACAAACCAGAGTAGAGTCCAGAATCAGGACGACAAAGAAAAGGGCAGAGGCAGAAATCTTACCCAGTATATTAGCCGCCTCGGCTATAGGCAGCGAGAACAACTTAGCGACCTCATTAAAAGAGAGGGACTGGTTGATTGGCACGTTTTCACTCTCCTGTGAACACTTTCCCGACTCAGACATCCAGATTAAATTCAGCGCTGCAAACAGGGTTTAGTTAAAGATTAAAAAAATAAATGAAGAGTAACACCTCGGATAAGCCTTGCCTCTCAGGCTCGCTCATGCCTCAGGCTATAAGCCCCAAATTACTCCGTCTCTGATGAAACCCAAATAGTAGCTTATATAGCATAGAACAAACTACGGTTTATGACATTATGTTCCTTTTTTGTTATCCTTTTTGCTCTCACTTATTTTGCTACTTTTGAAATTTCGAAGATTCTGGGATTAAATTAATAAATTCATTATACTCGGACAAGCGAATTTCCAAAGGAGGCTTTCATGTGTAGAGGAAGCAAAATAAGAGCTTTTAAAAAATAAAATAAGCCAGATAAGAAAAATTAAAATATGAAAATCTATAAGCATGTATTTCTTTCTTATTAAAATGAACATATGAGAAAGTGGGAGGGAGGGGGGAATAGTTAAATCCTTGTTTCATATTTATTATTAATATGACAAATATTTTACCTTTGATTTTCTAAATATTTATTTAATAAATAAATGTATATATTTATTTTATCCTATCAGGTTTTCCTATTGTAGTATAAGTACTAGACTTCTAATAATATTCATATCTAATTTATTTTTATATTATTTGATAGGAACTAGTCTGTCTAAGAAAACCCGGAAAATGTTTTTTCTTTTTTTCTTTTTTAGTTTTTTTATTTTATCATAAACCATTAAACATTTAAACCCTCGAAAATATAACAGGAAATGGGCCTTGGGCCAATTGGGCCGAGATCCAATTATCCAAGTGATTTGGCATGCGACCGGCCTTCTTGAATCGGGTGGACTTATAAATCGCAGGGAGAAGCATTGTTTCGGCGACGTCTCAGATTTCTTCAAGGCTACTCCAAGCAGACCAACGTTTGCCGGGACGGTGCGGCGAGTTGTCGAGTGGAATTCGCAGACATGGAGCGACTGCAGAGGATATTTTCCGGCGCCGGGGGAATGGGGCATCCTCCTCCGGATTCTCCACTTCTCGATTCCTCAGAACAGGTTTATATCTCTTCGCTTGCGCTCCTCAAGATGCTCAAGCACGGTACTTTCCCTCTCTCTTCACGTGAACTTAGGGCATGTAGTTTATCGTTTAGTTTGATAAGTTGGTTTTACACTGAATTGGTTTGTCTTCCTGGATCCATTCGAATCATGCTTTGTTCTCTGTTATCTGACTGGTAACGAAGGGTTATGATGAAACAGGGAGGGCTGGGGTTCCTATGGAGGTTATGGGTCTGATGCTCGGGGAGTTTGTGGACGAGTATACCGTTCGCGTCGTTGATGTTTTCGCGATGCCGCAGAGTGGGACGGGCGTTAGCGTTGAAGCCGTCGATCATGTATTTCAGACTAACATGCTTGATATGCTCAAGCAGACTGGCAGGTACTCTTTTGTAACCTTCTTCACTGATTTAGAAATTAGGATAATTTAGCGATGGGTATTACGTATTATTATAATGTTTGGGCAAGCGTTGAATCTTTGCCTTGGTTCCGATCTTAGTTTTTTGGTTTTGGTCTTGTATGAAACTCTATTTCTGAGGCTAGTGGGCAGTAGTTCATGATGTTAGATGAGAATACAGTTGTCATTATACGATAATGCACAACATGGAAAATGAATGACTTCCTTCGTGTATAGACTTTTATTTTTCTCTCCAAATTATCATAGTATTACTATTTACAGTCATAGGTGGGTGCCTCGCCAAGACATTTCATTTCATTGGGGCAAGACGATACCCCTAATAAGAAATAATTCCGTATTTCACATCAACAGTTCTATTAATAGTTAGTAATGAGAATAGCTGTAGAATTAATTTGTACATGAATTGCAAGCTATTTATCAGCAGTAGAATGTGTTTAGTCCATGGAAAAATAAGAAAAGATGATTTCTACTTTTCATAAGTGCAACTACGAGCAGCTGAGTATTACTTTTCATTACTCTTTAAGTATATAAGACATATAAAAAGAGTTAAAGCATACTTTCAGTAAAACACAATTTTTGGGTTGGTGAGTATCCCCATTACCTTTCATATTACAAGTTTTCTGTGTAAGGGACGTATGAGAGAAAATGTGAAAAAAGTTACTTTGTTACTTTATGTCACTCTTTTTTTTTTAAATTACTTTATGTCACTCTTACCAAAAAGAAGAAAAAGAATTTGTGCTCAACTCTTTTGCTTGAGGTAGGAGGCTAGGGAAGACTGGGTTTTTTGCTTGAGATAGGAGGTTAGGGAGGGAGGGAGGGAGGAGAGATAGGGGAGGGATAAGCAAAAGAAGAAAGAGGGAATAAGCAAAAGAAGAAAAGAATGAAGAGGTGTAGCCTTCTGAAGATTTCTGAAATGGTGATGTTTTTGCTGATCTAGGATATGAATTGATGTAAAAAACTTATAGGAATGATAAAGGGGAAGGATTAGTAAACAGAAACATAAGGTGGGACACTCCGTGACTATGAGAGTCTCTGTTATTTGTGCTTTTCTTTTTTCTAAATTCTTGCATTTTCTTGCCTTACACTGGAATATGTACATCAGTTGATGAGTCTAATCATGGTTGTTATCTGGCTGATTGTTGAGTTGCAGACCAGAAATGGTGGTAGGATGGTACCATTCCCATCCTGGTTTTGGCTGTTGGCTCTCTGGTGTGGACATTAATACTCAGCAGGTAATTTTGTCTCTCAGTTGTTTAGTTCCCTCCCGCCTCCCTCTCTTTTCTTTGCATTACCTTTTGCCTGTGTTTTTGTTGTGTAGAAAACTAAATGGTTCTTCATGGTGATATACTTGATTCTTCTTGTAAACTTGACATGACTTGGATGTTCAGTATTATGTATTTCTTCACTGGCCATTTAGTTGTAGTGAAGGTGTGATTTTCATGTTATTAGATTTCTTTATTTAGTTCTTGTTGTTAACTTAGCCTGTTTTAAAAGAGTTTGATGAATCTTTGTAGAGCTTTGAGGCTCTGAATCAAAGAGCTGTTGCAGTGGTGGTGGACCCAATTCAAAGTGTTAAAGGGAAAGTAGTGATTGATGCCTTCCGCTTGATCAACCCACAAACCATGATGCTTGGCCAAGAACCGCGGCAGACCACTTCCAACCTTGGTCATCTCAATAAACCTTCCATCCAGGTGAGAAAGCACTGGCAAGATTGTCTTTGAAATTGTGTGACATATCTTGAACGTGTGTATTATTTTCATTGCAGGCATTGATCCATGGCTTGAACCGTCATTACTACTCCATTGCCATTAACTACCGGAAGAATGAATTGGAGGAAAAAATGTTGCTAAACCTACATAAGAAAAAATGGACTGATGGCTTGACTTTACAACGGTTCGATACCCACTCCAAAACAAATGAACAGACTGTCCAGGTGAGTGATTTTCAGGTTTTCAAATTTGTGGACCTTCATAATGAGTCTTGAATAGGGAGTCCCTTGTGAGATTTTTGGTGATTTTTATCTCGTTCTAAGCATTTTCTTAGTTTCATCGGTACAGTCCATGGGCTAACCAAAGAGGGTGTCTGGTATTTTGTCTAAGAAACACGTTTTAGAAGCATCATCCTTTTCTTCCTGGGCATTTGAGGAAAGGCGTCTCTCCATCTAGGCCCCACTCATGGTGCAATCGTACAACGAATAATACATCACTGAATTGCTCCAATACGTGTGCAGGAGATGCTGAATTTGGCCATTAAGTACAACAAGGCGGTTCAGGAGGAGGACGAATTACCTCCAGAAAAGCTAGCTATTGCTAACGTGGGGAGGCAAGACGCAAAGAAGCACCTGGAGGAGCATGTCTCCAATTTGATGTCATCCAACATCATTCAGACTCTGGGAACCATGTTGGATACTGTTGTATTCTAGTTGAAGCTGAAGAAACTAATGCAGGTGCGCCGGATTAGCGATCCTCCCATTTCAACACGTATGCGTATCTATTGATGGGAATCGATGATGTACTTATCTCGACTGAAATAGCTCAGCTGTTTGAACTTTTTCTCGGTTTGATTTTGTTGTTTAATCCTCACATAGCCGAAGACGGAAGGTTGAATCGGTAGGAACCTGAAAATATTACAATGGATTTGTGTTGAAAGTGTTCCATAATTTATTGCTACAGCAGTTATTCAATGGTCACACGGTTGGCTTCCTTCAAGCCTGGGCTTGCCAGAGAGTTCCTGAAAAACAGGTTGCGCAGCCGAAGCTTTCATTAAGGAGTAAAAATGAGGCGTTTAGTTGAAATGCGCTCCCATGCGTTTAAATCAAGGCTTTTTATAGTCTATCTTTACTAGATCCACAATGAATGAGCCTAATTCAATCACATACTTCAGCTACAGAAACTGAAAGCCCAGTTACAGAAACCGAAAGCCCAGCTACAGAAACCGAAAGCCCAGTTACATGCCAGAAGCCCAGCTATGGCACCAGAAGCCCAGCTACAGGCACCAAAAGCCCAACTACCGGCTTCGGAAGCTCATCTACAGGCACCAGAAGCCCAGCTACAGGCATTGAAAACCCAACTTCAAGAGCTTAAAGCCCAACTTCAAGCTTTAAAAGCCCAGTTACAAGTGCAAAGGCCCAATTATAAGCACTAAAGGCCCAACTAAAGCGCTGAATGCCCAGCTACAAGCGCTTAATGCCCAGCTACATGCGCTGAAAGCCCAACTACAAGCGCTGAATACCCAGCTACAAGCGCTGAATACCCAGCTACAAGCGCTAAAGGCCCAGCTACAAGCGCTGAAGGTCCAGCAACAAGCACTGAAAGCCGTCTGAAGCACGAAAAGCCCATCTACAAGCACAAAAAGCTCATCAACTAGCACTAAAAGCCCAGCTACAAGCACGGAAAGCCCACCTACAGTACTAAAAGCCCTTCTACCAGTACTAAAAGCCCAACAATAAGCACCAAAAGCCCAGCAATCAGCACTAAAAGTCCAGTAACAAGCACTAAAAGCCCATCTACAAGCACTAAAAGTTTATATACAACTAAAAGCCCAGCTACAAGTGCAAAAAGCCCAGCTACAAAGTACTAAAAGCCCAGCTATAAAGTACTAAAAGCCCAGCTACAAGCTCTAAAAGCCCAGCTACAAGCACTAAAAGCCCAGCTACAAGCACTAAAAGCCCAGCTACAAGCACTAAAAGCCCAGCTACAAGCACTAAAAGCAAGACCATACTTGCCTACTTGGTCATCCGTTGGTTCCGAGCTCTTCATTAGGGTAACGAGTCCTTCATTAGGTTAATCAAGTCCTTCATTAGGGTAACGAGTCCTTCATTAGGGTAACGAGTCCTTCATTAGGTGAAACGAGTCCTTCATTAGGGTAACGAGTCCTTCATTAGGATAACGAGTCCTTCATTAGGGTAACGAGTGCTTCATTAGGGTAACGAGTCCTTCATTAGGGCGTTGAGTCATTTGATAGGTGTCCTGTATTACATGGATGGAGGAGCCGGATTGGGCTCAGCCCTTGGCGACGCCCTGCTCTCACAAGGGGCCTACATATGCCCCTTGTGGACCCACCCTGACCCTCTGTGAAAGCAGGGCGTCGTCAAGGGCTGCGCTTTGCAAATTTAAGCCCTAGAAACCACATGGTTTTACGAGTCTCTACAGCCACAGACTCGGAATTTACCCAGACAAGCCGGCCCAAGTCTGCGTCACGACAGGCCGATTCCCAGACCGTTACAGCCGGAAGAGATGACAGAGGAAGCAGGAGGGGTGACCGACCAGTACGACATCTCAGAGCACAGCATAGATGCCCCAAGATAATGGAAAAATGAGGGCACCCGTTCCCTCTTCTCCTCTCCCCACTTCGGTTCTCTGTAAACTGTACAACGGTGAGCAGAGAGAGGGCAGATGGGTGGACCAATCTCGACGTCCTCTCTTTTGTCCATTCCTATTCTTTCAAACTCTCAAATGGAGAACATGGGAACGGATAAGAGACTTCAGCAGTCACCACCCAGAACGCAGATTCCATAGCTCACGCCCCCGCTGCAAGATTCCAAACACCACAACTACGGCATGGGCAGAAACAAACACAGAATGGTTAATCTCAAAAGCTTGGATACGGCCATTTAAGCTGTACAGCAGTGTACACATCCCCCTTCAATGGCCGAGCACAGACACTAACGGACGGTAATTTTCCTTGGGCAACCGGTGTTCCGCAGTACTTCCCAGCAGCGCAGGCATCCCCCACTTCCTCCGTACTAGAAAACAGAATAGAGCAGAGTCTGTCGATTGTGTCCAACAGCTAAAAGATGGAACATAATAATATCTAACACAGGTAAAGAAAAGGTGAAAAAGAAACGAGGCAGGAGACACCCATGGAATAAGCATCATTGGTACCACATGAAAAGGCAACGCAATGCAGCAAAAAGAGTTAAAAGAGGGGAGGGGTGATTCAGTGATTCATCATCAAGCTTTTCAATAGAAACAGAACCGTGCTGGTGAAAAAAAAAAAAATGACGTCGCGTCCGGGGCCAGGCAAAGTCCAAACTTGTGTAACATAACAGTAAGAGCAGCAGACATGTAAACCGAAGACAAAATAGAATCATGTATAGAAGGAAAAAGGATGCCCAACTTAGAAGGCTGGCCCTGAAACAACAATTCTGTACAAGAAAACCCAAAAGAAAAAAACAAAAAAAAAAGGTGAATTTCGGTGTTGAATGAAATTCCTAAGAGGGCATCCAAGGTCCACCAATTCAATGGTGGAGCATAAATAGCCTCCGGAAGATAAACTCCAATAACCCACAGAGGAAAACCTTCATTTTAACAAGTATCAATCCTGTGTTGATTTCCTCTACCGAACTGAGTCCGGAGTTTATCTTCCGAAGGGTTACTTGTAAAAGCTTTTTAACCTTTACTGAGAATAAGCTTATCCATTCCCCCACTGCCAGGCTCATCAATCACCTTTAACTTTCTGATTTCTCAACTTTGTGGTCCATGTCAATAGAACTCTGAGATTCGATCTCCATACTCCCTGTATGACTCCTCCGGTTCCTCCGGTCCTGCAGGACAAATAATATTAGTCTTCCTAATGACCTTAACTAAGAGGATCTAATCTTGTGTCAAAAATCATACATGAGCTTTATCTTTTTAACTCATCGCTTAAGATACCCACCTCGCGAAATGGGAATTCATCAGCTTCAAGCATCCGAACTACTTGACCCATTTTGGGTCTTTTTTCTGAATCAGGATCAACACATCTTAACGCAATTAAAAGAGCACGTTTTAAAGCTCTTGTACTCGGTTTAACTTCTAAGTTTGGATCCACTACTTCCTCTGCACGCCTGGAGCCAACCATCACTTTAAGCCACTCAACAAGATTCACCTGCCATAGTGAACGACCTATATCGCTTAAATACTATTGAATGCAGTGTTAGAACATCTTGAGCACCAAGAGTAGCAAATTATCAAACAAAGAATGCAACTCCCACATTTTGATCAGTTACAGTTTAAAAAAGTTATGTAAATTGTTCAAGTACATTAATACACCAACCTCATTAGTTGGACGTCCATAGTCAACAGGATCTCTACCAGTAACTGCCTCAAGTAAAAGAACACCAAAACTGTAAATGTCGCTCTTTTCATTTAGCAATCCTGTGTTTGCATATTCTGGCGCTACATACCTGAAATAACACAGGACAATCAGACCTTAATGCAAAAGCTAATATCATGAAATCATAAAAGTCATTATAAACAGCTGATGGCCAGCAAACAATATGGTGACAATCCTCTATCGTCCAGGAGCATACCAAGAAAGAAGAAAAGAGAAAATATTCCTGATTAAGATATGATACAGCATTACCCGAATGTTCCCATTACTCTGGTTGTGATATGGCTTTTTCCTGAACCCAATAGTTTGGCCAGACCAAAATCAGAAACCTTGGCATTGAATTCATGATCGATTAAAATATTGCTTGACTTAATGTCCCGGTGAACAACTTTTGGTTCTATTGCTTCATGCAAATAAGCAAGCCTGAAAATCACACATGGGAGACATGTTACTTATCCTTTCATACTCCACATTCCGTCCAGAAGCTCATTAGATGAATGACAATATAAAGACAGCAAAATTAAGTTCAAAATTTGGTACGAGTCTTACGCCTTTGCAGTGCCCAGCATAACTTTCATACGTGAGTCCCAACTAAGAACCCCGTGTTGACGCATAGCTCCATGAAGCCACTGTTCTAAGTTTCCATTGTTCACATACTCATACACCAGCATCCTTAGACATCAAATCAATCATGAAGGTCATCATCCACATCATCCTAAAAATAGCAACAGCAGCATCAACAGCACATAAGACACTTACCTGTGAGTTCCTTCAACACAATATCCTAAAAGTCGAACCAGGTTTTTGTGTCTCACATGGCCTATAGCTTCAACTTCCACTCTAAACTCCTTCTCTGCCTGCCCTCTATGGATTAGTTCCATATGAAAGGAAATAGAACATACGTCAATGTCAACCGCCGATATTTTGAGAAGTGCCAGAGAAACTGAAAACAGCATTGGATGTCACCTAAAGAAAAATGCAGTTCTGAAATACTTACAGATTGTTGAGCAGCTTCTTCACAGCTACCTCAGTTCCGTTAATCAACCTTCCTTTGTAAACTACCCCATATCCACCTTCTCCAAGCACATTATCTTTTGAGAAACGATTTGTAACATATTCAAGGTCCCTAAGAGTGAACCAGTGGCCCCAACCAAGATGTGAAAACTCTGGCAGACCAATTAAAGGTGAGGCAGATGTAAGCCCATATGAAGACGATTTATTACGGAAATTAACAGTCCCTGAGCTTCCTTCTTCTCCAGAATGTGAGCTAGCAGCCTTATCATGCATGTAAGCTGAACTGCATTGGCTAATATTATCAGCATCACTTGACTTGCTCATACCCAAATGGACCATCATTTTCTCAGAGCCTTTCTCAAAGGATTTATCATGTGCAGGAAGAACACCTTCACGGTCAAGCATATTATGAGACAGAAACTGCCCTCCAACTCTGTCAACACGAATCTCCTTTGAGACACTTGGTATTTGGGATAATGGGAACTTGTCAAGTGTCCTTCTTGATCTCTTCCGAAACATTGTCCATATAGATAGGAGACCAAGAATCAAAACAATAAATACACCAACTGAGATGCCAATCAAAACCCATAGTTTCAGGCCAAAAGGCGATACCCTCTTTGAAAGTTCAGCATTCAAAGAACCACCAGAAGACATCTCTGAACCATGACAAACATGGGTTAGGGCTGAAACTGTTAACCAGATACTCAAAACTGCTCCTAATTACATAAAACATGACTCATAAACAAGCCCCAACAGTACTCGTCCAGAGAAAAAGGAAAGTACGAGTAGAACATTAGAGTGAAGAGCATAATAAAAAAAAATCACTGATCTGTAAGAAAAGTAGTTCATACAAACTAATATAGCTTTCACTGTTCCTGCTCGTGACTTCATACCAAACCACACTCATGTCCACATAAGGTGGAATTTTGCAAATAGGACCAAATTAGAAAAGAAGGAATTCGAGTTCCAAACAAGCAAAAAAATAAAGCATTTGAATAAAAACAGCTATTCTTATGAACTGCATTAGACGAGGAAAAACATCTCCGTGACCTCAATATCATTCTCCCTTAGTTTAGGCCACCCTGAGCTTCGGATCCATAACCAGCTTGGACCTTGACGTGCTGATAGTCATTTTGAAAATACCAGAGGAGTAAATCTTCCACTTTCTATTTTAACACATCTGAGGAATCGAAAGTCATTCTACGGCCGCACATTGCACAATGCTAAGCTAGTGTTAAAATAGGAAATAAAATCCGTATTTGCTGCACGAATGGAAGGTCTTACACCACTAAGACGCCGCAAAAATGACATACAAGGGAGAAACTGTTACCTTTCTGAAGAAGAGGCTAGACTTTCCTGATCTCTTCTCCACCTTCGAGGAAATAATTAAAATTCAAATGAATAAGGAACGGAAAGCCAGGATGGAAACAAATGCAGAGAAGCAAATGGGCTCCTTGGAATACTGATTCTTAAGCATGATCTTTTCTCGACTCAAATAAACCACTCCACCAAAACCCAAAACCCTAAGGACAGCATTGCAGAGCGAGAGGTTTGGAGACAGAGATTTTGCAGAAGCCGCACAGAAAAATTTAAAAAGAAATCGGCCCAAAGGCAGAGACTAACAAAACCGGAGATTAAGCCCAGTTCTCGAAATTTTGGATGGCCGAAAAGGCCAAGGTTGGTGAAATGGTTGGCAGGTTTTTGTCGCGGACGAGAGATGGACCATGAAAGCTGCACAGGAAGCTTGGTTTGTAATGGAGGAAAACCAGAGAGAGAGGAACAGGGAAACAGTAAAGGTAAAGCGAATGAGAAGCGAGACAAGCTTGCATTTATAGCTTGAGCCAAATAAAGTGAAAAATTACGAAAATTGTAGAAAAGACGGGAAAAGAAATGGGAATCAAAGGTGTGAATGTGCGGGAAGGATTGAGGTCAACCCAGACGACAATCTCCAAATCTAACTTCATGGTTGGCAAAATACGCTGTACCCAAAACATCCTCCCCTTTAACTCAAATTTTCCCAAGCCGCCCTTTTCACTTCCCTCTATCTTAAGATTCTTTCTTCAAGTCTTAACCCCTTTCAATAATTTCCACCATTAACTCTGTAAATCCAAAATTCATACCTTAATCAGAAAAAATGTTCTATTCTAATTGCATCTGCCCAGTTTTTTGCCCCAGAAACGAAACTCGATTCATCTTCCAAAAATGCTGCACCTTTCAAGTTCATTGTACCAATTCTGAGAGAAGTGAGAAGAAAGCTTCAGTCTTTTTCTTCCAACGGCTCTCAGGGGTTATTCAGTCATTCCAATTAGATGGTCAGTCATAGATCACGCTGATAATCCATTAAATCTAGCACTCATCTTTCTTACCCTAAACCACTGCCCGGTTCGGTTCCAAAAAAACAAAAACAAAAAAACCGGATTGGGTGGGACGAGATCAGGATGGCCTGTCAATGTCATCTTCTCGTTGAGCTGTGGTCTGTGAGACGAATGACCTCCATGGGAGAGGGATGAAGACTTTGATTAGAAGCATAACTTTTCACTAAAATAATCCTCAAACGAACCCTTTCTCTCCGCCTTTTCCATTAGAGAAATCGACACTGCTTTCCTTCTCCCATCCTCTCATTCCATTCGTTACACCAGAAAATTTTTATACCAACCAGCAGAATTCCGAGCTTTAACCCAAAAGCAGGAAAGTCCTTAAAAAAAAAAAAAATCAAAAATCAAAAATCAAAACTGGTTTTCCTAATAGTTTATGCTTTACACTTTGTACAAATGAGGCGAGGCAAATGGGTCCGGCGATAAGTTCGTCTTCTTGGAAGGGAAAGGCAGATTAAAAAAGGGCTCTGTTGACTGCTCTCAAGCAAAGGAGAAAAAATGGGATTCTTTGGAATTACATGGAAGAAACGGAGCAGTGTTCTTTAGATGAATTGAATAGTGAGAATACTAATTCCATTTGATTTGTTGAGAGTCGAGATTGCCTAGGGGAATATCTTTTTCTGTGAATCCGCAGAGTTTTTTTGTTTTCTTCTGTGTGTCCCTGAAGCCATTCTCAGATGCCTTTCACTTCAATGAGACAATGCAGAGAAGGGAAAGACCCTTCTTAGTTCATCCTCAGACCCAAACCTCCTCCACTCCATCATCTATCTCAGTTGCATTAGTTTAATTGATGGGTTAAAAGACCCAGCCAGAAGTGAATCTTTGATGATGAACTTCCATTCCCTTCTTTTTTTGTTTTTTTTTTGTTTTTTTTCTTTCTGCTCCGGAACTTCTTTTATCAAAGGCTACAAAGCGACAGAAATCAACCCCCTCCTGAACCTCAAGGCTGGAAATCCTGAAACAGATCTGAAAACTCGGAATCTCTTTACTCCATTGAATGATAAAAAGAGGGGTCTGCCCAGGATGTGATCCAGCGTAAAGGGTATTTCATTTATGAAAAAACAAAGCGAGGTCGTTTTCATCAGAGGGCAAAGGAGAGAGGCGGAGGCGAGCCTTCCGTGACTCACCTCTTTTCAGCTCTACCCTCCATTTCTGTTCCTTAATCCTTATCCCCGTCCCAGTAGTCTGTCTGTAGACTTGTAATGGCAACAGCAACCCGTCCCGGTCAGGTATTCCCGTAGTTCTCTTCTCAGTCGGTCCTCCCATCCGCATTTCTGGATATCGGAAGTCCCAACTGAAACTGGGTACGTCACTCATTACTGTGCAGTACGATTACTGCCATTTACAGGTTAAAAACTACAATAAAACAGAACGGGGGTACAGAGATACAGAGAGGGAGGGACCATCCCCGCCCCAGTGGTGCCATTGATTCGATAATCAAAACGTTTCGAATTTTTAAACTGACCCGCCATTGAGCCCCGTCCGCTAACCCAGTTCAATAATTTCATCTCCCACCACGAAACAACGAAGAAGTAAGGGACAAGACAATACGATTGCACAAAGGAGAGACGACAATCTTCGACTTCACACTTACATATCGAGTAATGGAGACGACCCAGGTGATTTATTTTATCCGAACGGTGGTTTCCGAATTCGGGAACGGCATTAATGGGGGGATCTGGAACCCGGGCGGTGTTTGACAGCACCAGGGTTCGTGGCAGCCGGGGATTTGCTTCCATGGCTCTCCGAATTGTGATCTCTTCACTTTGAAGGAGATGGCTTATCTGAAATCATGAAACCCAAATTCCTCCTTGGTTGCGATCGAGTGAAAGAGACGATGATGCTGTGAGGCTTAAGGCTCGGAGCTGGATAGGTGCATTTGGCACATCCCCGTTGAGTCCGGACCCAGCCATGATTTGATGAGGCTTCATTACGAGGACATGATCATGAACAAAGAAATAGTTTTCCAGTTTTTTTTTTTTTTTTTGTGTGTGTTCTTGTTCAGAATTTTGAGGCTTTACAGCATATTGCGGCGGGTTACTGATCACTAGGGTGGGCCAACTTGCCTTTGGTGGTCCATCTTTCTTAAAATAATGTTTGGGCACATTCGAAGGTGGAACTGTTGTTTTTAATGTGATTGGGTGACTGCTTCCCCTGTTTCGCTAACAAATTAGTGTTGAGAATAATGCTATCTTAGGTGAGGGCCACAATAATGTTATCAAATTCCATCTTATCACCTTAATTGGAAATGTGACCACTGACCTGTTCAAGTTGGAACCCACCCTAGTAAATGAAGTTTGACCAACATATATATACAATGGTCCTCTATGACATCATTATTATGTATTTTTGTTCATGTATGATGTATCGTTCTCTCCCCTGCAACCCACTTAATAATCTAGCAAAAGGCCTGGCTTGTAAAGAACAGGAACCTCACGTGGATTAATACAAACTTAGCTGGATTAACAAGTTGCAAATTTTAATAATCTGAGCAGCGCATTGTCTTGAGGATGTTCCCCACTCCGAACTACAAGAATTGGGAGAGGAGAGGAGAGGGATTATTCTCGGACGAGGAATCCTAAGAAGAGATCCACCAAGTATGAAGTATCCCCTCCTTAAAAATGAAAACAATCGGCAGAGGGAGTTCCTTATAACGTGCGCTTCAGAAAAGAAAACTGCGAAATGGGACAAAGAATACAGAGGCACTGAGTTCGTTATTAGCTTGCCTCTGCGGCGTAGGCAAAAGTGGGAAGACGTTAAGGCTGGGGACTCCGGATCAGAGAGGCTATAATCTATCTATTTGGGGTCTGCACTACGCACTAAACATTCTTTCCTTGGAATAAAATACGGAGCAATCTCACGTGGACGCCACATATTTGTCAAAATGTGTGTGCGAAGTCACAGGATGATAAGCAGAAAAAAAGGGGGGCAGCCGAGGACTTTGGAGGGGAGAGAAAAAAGGGGAAGAAGAGTTAAATCGTTTCTTTTTCTGCAGTTTTGTAATGGGAGAGACGAAGCCAGCCCTGTGTGGTCACCATATTATTTTATGGGTGTGTTGTGTTGTGGAGTTGGGTGGTGGAAGTACTGCGGGAATGCAAACAGAGTTTGCCAGCGAAGGTTGATCCTGATGAGCTGAGAGTCTGAAACAAGGCCTCTCAAGTCACTACACCGTGCTGGCATGGCAGTGATGGATCAACGTAATCTGTGGTGAGATGAGATGAGATGAGATGGTTTATCAGCTTCTCAGAGGCCTGAGGAGGACGACAGGGTAGTGATAATATGGAAGAACTGTGTTGTCAGTTTTTCTTTTTTACCCTTTTCCTCGTAAGCAAGCAAGCATTTTGTCTTCAAACTAGGAACTGGATTGAACTACATAGGTGAGTGAAAACAAAACTATATCAAAGGAGGAATAAGAAGGGATTCAGATGAATGGGAGGTTGAGTAGCAGACTGGGTCTTGTCTTGAACTTAATCTTTCTTCCGAAGATAATGGGTAATGCTTAGGAGAAATGCAGGATGAGAGTACCTTTGGTCGGGACCCAAAGTGGAGTGAAATGAGGACTTGCCGCCTTGTCAGAGGTCTATCAAGAGGTTGTTTATGTTCAAATATGAGACGATGGTCAGAGGCCCATATGGGCCCAATGTGTGGGCCTTTATATAAATACCAATTGCTATCGTTGTGTTTCAATGAGGGGGAAACGAACAACTTTCAAGTGCAATACTCCCAATGATCACGATCGTTAATTCATGCCCTTTGTGTTTATAAAGTGCAATTAATTGGGCTTATATTCTTTCTCGCGTTCTATAGATCAGAGTTGGATATGTTAATTGCAATTTCGACTCCACTAAATTTATTGTCTTTAATGTTATTTTTAAAATGTTTTAAGAGCCGGACCATTATGTCCAGTTTTGGATGAACCCGGTTAGACCCGGTTGGACAAATGGTTTAACTACTGAATATTTTATATGTAATATTTTTAAAAAAAATGAGGGGTATTTTTATAAATATGAATTTACACATGTCCAAGTAATGATATTTTCCCTAAATTAGGTTATATTAGTAACTTATTAAAGTCGAATAAAATTTTTAATTAAAACATTTTTAATTGAGGTTAGATAATGCTGATGCTGCGGTTACGGCCGGTTACGACAGTATAGCGGATCGTTAACCTGACTGACGTGGATCCAAATCAGGAGGTGGGTCCCGATTCCGAAGTGAATAACCAAACCCCATCTGATGATCAAAGGTTACTTCAAATTAAACGAGGACAGAGGGAATGGAAGAAAAGGAGGGGGGGGGAGGCGGCGATGGGAGGATTTAAAATTGCAGAAATGCGATCGCCGGAGAGAGATGGAGGAGGGTCTTTTCTTCCCACCACCGCGCTTTGATTTCGACCCATGGAAACAGTGGGGAAAAGGGGACGCAGATGGCGAAAAAAATAATACCATCATCATGATTATATCGAGCAATACCATACTCAAAATTCCAGGGCATTGCGCTTTTCCCCCTTTATTTTTTTGCCCCCTTCTCTTCGCCCTTTCTCTTTTTTCACCTGCTCTTGCGTGCATCTTCCAACTCCTAAACTCCTCTCTCAAGTTTTCCCATATTCCCTCTCTCTCTCTCCGACACAAGAAAGCCGCGATTCTTCGGCTCGGACAGAAAAAAGGGAAGGCCTATCTTTCTTTTTAGACATCCTATAATGCTTCTCCCGTTTGAAAAAACACTCCTTGGTATTCTGAATAAAGACGGGAAGGGGGAGAAAAGCTAGTGATTGATTGGGACAAGTAGGGGGTCGGAGAGATGGGTGCTAGAGTTCTTCTCGGTCTTATCTTCCTCCTCTGTGTTTTATTCGCTTCAGGTGATTAGCCAGCTCGTTCTGTTTTCAGTTTTATTGTCCTTGCAAGTTCGAGAATTACTTCTCTTTCTCAAAATTTTGGAGCTTCAGCAATCCGGATATAAGTATGCGGCAGACCGATGTTCTGTACTTTTGGTTTCTAAATTGCCATTGAAATGATTTCTACTTGTGGAGTTCCGTCTGTTTTGGTTCTGTTTTGGCTACTACATGGGTCGGTGTCCTAGTATATGTACACCGGTCGCTCATAATTTATTTTCTTGCTTTGTCGTGTTCCTTTCCCGCCTAGGTCTATCAAAATCTTTCCCGAAATGATTTAAATTACATTTCATGAAGTGGGATTTCAATCTTGATTTTTCATCAGTAGTATACTGTGTGCCTTTATGAATCAGAGAGGGTGAAGTTTTTGCTGTGCCGTGATTTGCCTGATAGCCTGACCCATGTTCATTCGACTTGCAGGGACACTGGTAGAAGAACAGCTATTCCCGCATTCTCGCAAGCAGCTTTGGGGTCACGAAGCAGGATCAACGGTAGTCACATCGCAGTTTGATGTTATCAATCCGATGACCACAGTCCCTGTCATAAACCCCACTACACCAGGAACATCAACTCCTGTTGTGAACCCAATTCCGACGCCTGCAACACCGGAGACAACTCCGACAACTACACCGACGACAATTCCGACAACTACACCGACGACAACTCCGACGATAACTCCTACGGCGCCGACTACAACAACCCCTGTGTCGTCTGGTGGGCAGAGCTGGTGCATAGCGAGCCAAAGCGCCTCACAAACAGCTTTGCAGGTAGCCTTGGATTATGCCTGCGGGTACGGTGGAGCAGACTGTTCTGCAATTCAAGACGGTGGAAGCTGTTACAACCCCAATACGGTTCGCGATCATGCATCCTATGCTTTCAATGACTATTACCAGAAGAACCCAGTTCCGACAAGTTGCAATTTTGGAGGAGCTGCTGTTATCACAAATATCGACCCAAGTAAGCACTGTTCACTCTCGCCATTTTTCCAAAGTTTGTTGGATCCTTTCCTCTCTGTTCAAGGTCCGATAAGTGGCACTCGATTCTGAAATTTATGCACAGAATGGACCTTCCGTATTCAATTCTGGGTCTTGATAGAGATGCCAAAAGTGGGACTCTTCCTTTTTTAAACCTTTACTCCTTGAAAAACAGGGGACCTTTTTCTACTGCTGTCTTCTACTTCATTTCAGCTTCATTCAACTGGCTATCAGATTACAGTATGAAGTAAAATCTAAAGCTTGTTCACAAAGCCGTCCACAATAATTTAACATTTTTAGTGTTGCAATTCGCAGGTAACGGAGCATGTCAATATGCGTCGACGAGGTAAATCCTTTCACCATTCCATCTTATTTGTTTCAGTTCTCCCCTGTTTTCCTAAATGTTCTTCTGCTGTAGAAGCAACCCTGTGTTAACAAAGCAAATTCACTGTGCTTGTCTTTGTGTTTGCAGCACGAGTTCATCTGTCCTGAACACAACCAACCCTACAGGAGCAACTGTTTTCGGATCAGAACCTGAACCAACAGGGGGCACCAGCAAGGCAGCCGTGTTGTCTCTGAACGGGTCTCTCCTCTTCGCCCTGACGTGCCTCGCAATGTTCCCCTTCGCCGTGAAGCACCTCTAAACAAGAAACTTACGCGCCTGCGCCCCGCTCCGCCTGGGGAGGCAAACCAGCTCAATTGCCTGCAGGCGGATGGGTTTGACGCTCTTAAGGAGGAGGACTCCAACCGATGGTGGTGCAGGATACAAGAGGAGTCTTTCTTCGCAGCGTCGAATCACTCGGATAGACCGTAGAGGCATCCGGAGATCGGTGCCATACGAAAGCATAATATGAATTCAGTAGGCATTCAAATCTACCAATCTTCTTTGTAGCGTTGAAAATAATATATATGGCCGCCCCTAAGGCTTTAGAAGACAGGAACACTTTTTTGCTGTGCCTAGGCCTTAAATAATATGATAATGATATAGAATTCCTACAGAAGTTTCCACTGTAGTCAGGTGATACGATAAAGTTTGTTTATACGCCCGGAAGAAACACAAAAGATGTTTTTATGGAAAGCTCTTAATAAGGTATACATGTTCCTGCATACATTTACATCACCGCCTTGATACTTTTAGTCAAGTTCATACATGTAATACCATTTCTGTTGCCGACCCGTAGGAGGGAGAACCCCAGAGGCTACCATCTGGGTTCCAATTTATTGCTAGTTTGTGCATTTGGTTGAAGGGAGAGAATGGTACTGATCAGAACAGCAGCAAGCATGGGGCAACGGTGATGCAAATAATGGCTAGTGTGGCCATGATGGATCCTTGATCAAATGCTTTCTTCAAACTTCCCGCCCTGGAAAAGTGTTGTAAGGCCAAAAAGGCAGCTATCGCCAGGGAAATTATTCCACCTGCTTGAGTTCCCCTGCCCAGGATAACATGCATGTCAGGATTTGGGGAAATAAAAACTTACTAGAGGAAGCTTACTGAAATAGAGAGTGGGACGAAGAAAGAGATCTCAGAATACTCCTACAGCATCCACTTGCCTTAGGGTCATAGCTTGAAAGGGAGCAACAATAACAAACAGCAATGTCCAGAATGGGAGATCCAATTCACCTAGAAAGAGACGATTCTGTTATTTGATCCTTACATCACTTTTTTAACATGCAAAAGCAAGCTCTAAGACAACTAAAAGGAGTCGTAATGGATAAAATTGCTAAGATGCACACGTGGAAGTGCATTTGACCAGCATAAACCCTGCATTACTCACCAGGAATGAAGTAGAAGAGACGAACAAGGAGCCCCAAAAATGCAGCCCAACCCCCATATTCACCCCTGAGATTATGAAAGATGAAATAAACTGTTTGCAACAAAGCAAATTCCAACTAACGAAGATTGTGGAGTATCTCCTACACAAATGGACCATAGAGGTAGAAGAGCTTACTGGATCCAGGAGATGACACTACTAGGTGCTTGGAGAGCGAAGAGTGGTACAAGAAAAGATTTATGGATGGCTGTGCCCTTTACTAGCATCAACATCCTGAAGAAATAAAGTCCAAAACATATTAAAGTCTCTAATAAGCGCTCGTACTATTGTTATTAAAACTAATAACATGGAGAAACATCGAGAATCAAGAGGAGAAATATAGATCTTGGCCAGCTCACAAGACTAAGAGAAAAAAGTCTAGAACAAGCAATAGTCATATTGTAAAGATGCTTTATGAAAAAAGTATAAAGAAGGAGAACACCAGATCACCTTTATATGCAATGATTATGGTAAAGACACTGTGACATTTCAAAATTAACTGCAAACACATATTCATGGATAACTTTTGAATCTTTCTTCTTGATTGATTGAGATTTTGATAAACTGTATGTTGTCAAATGAACGTATAGATCAAATGATTTAAAAAAATTTTAAGCGGTAAAACAAAGTAGAAACTTCAACGGTAAAGGTTATAAAACCTTCGAGCTAAAACAGGAACAGATACTTTCAGCCAATATGCATGCATTTTCATTGCCAAATAATATCCATGAACTCTATCCTTCACAAAGGACTGACGGTGAAGGACTTTGATGTATGTCAGGTACAAGTAGCTTCCATGAAAGCTTCAATCTCCTAATGCATCTACTTCAGGCATGTCTTCTTTCCTTCCAAGCGGTAATCACCCTTTGTATTTTTCTCATAACAGAGCATAACAAGGACGTATTAGGAGCTAATTATCTCTTAGCTCTATTTCATATAGTAACATTAAAAGAGATTTTGCAAGCCCTACTTGACACGATTCATACAAAACCTAATAAACTAAGGGGGATCACCACACATTAGAGCAGAGATACTTAAACCAAAAAATGCCAGTAACAGGTGTCGTAAGCGAATGGTATGGAATCATTGCTATAAGTCAATTTAGTGTGACAATAAAAATCAGCCATCGGCGGATCGGGGCTCATTCAAGAGTATACAGGAACATAGACACCCTCGAGCACCACAAAATTCTGTTATTGTGAAGAGACTTCATCATAGATTTCTTATATACGTGTCCTGATGATTGACCATGATTTTTCTAATTCCAAAGAGCAAAAGCACATTCTAATCGTCAATTCCTCTCTGTGACAGCAAATAGGAAAAAGTATTTCATGAAATATGGTTGCATAGCTATCAAACAACATCTAGAAGAAATCGTACCCAGATGCAACTGTGCATACCCATTGAAGGGTTTCCGGCCTGATGCCAGCAGAATAACAAACAACACCTCCGCATCGCCGAACCTTCTTCCGGGAATAATGGGTAGGGCAGACCCTGAAAGAGTTTCACTTCGACAGCATAAAACGACCAATTCCAACAGATCATCCAACTTAATCAGCTAATCAGTATATATACCAGAGTGCGCATACCTCACGGAAAGGGCAGGTAGGGCGCTCAAATTGATACCATTTTGGCCGAAGAAACCAGCAGGTCTCGAACTCGATAAAGGACCGGAAGGAAGAGCAGGACGACAGAAAACTGACCGCTGTAAGGGCAACAGAAGAGACATTTTTCTCCAGCTAGTTCAGCTCCAGCTACTGAAGAGTGAGAGGGGGAGAGTAATGAATGAATCACTTTCCGACCTTGCCGTCTTCCTCGTTCGACGAAATCGCGCCACGTGTTGTAAACACTTTACTTTCCACGTGCTTGACACGTGTTCGTTCTCTTTCTTTTCGTGGGTAACTTAGGCACGATAAAAAAAATTTACGGAATATTATTAAACTTTTAAACTTCTAAATGGATAAGTTATTTTTAGTTATTCGATGCATTGAAATTGGTAATGGATAATTGAATGTCTTAGTGGCGAGCCAGGACAGCCACGTGAGAATTTTATTATATAATTTTATAAAATTATAAAAAATAAAATAAAGATAACTAGAGCAGGATTTTTGTATATAACTAATAAAATATTTAATTTTTAATCATTTACCATAAAAATTAAAATATATTGTAGACTTAATAGAGCAGTGTTTTAGACCCAAAAGTCTCTAATAATTAGAAAAGCAATGGACCTAAAAATTAGTTAATTGTAATTATCGAATCATTATGGTAGTTTGTTATTATATCATTATCCGTTTCCATTCGTTCTTAATTATATGCGATTGACGTACTGGACTTTTATCTAATCTCTCAATACAAAAATAGGCTGATTTGCTTGTCATTAAAAAAAAAAACAAGAGAGAGAGAACGTGGTTAGTGGCCGTTGAATCCGTAGTAAAGTGGTAATGACACTGTTAAGCATCATTACACTCTTAAACACAATCTCCTGACAACGTAAATCGCTCGACCGAGATCATTTGACCGGCCAAATCATATCTTATCGGAAATCCGGCTTTTCCACGTCCTCCGGTCAACAAATCCCAACTCGATTAAAGAAACCCTAGAACGTGAAGAGCTGGCGCGATCGAATTCGATTGCAGCTCTGCGCCCTCCCCCAGAAACAGACTGCGGTGTTTGCAGGAATAAATCGAACATGATCCAACTCACGACGTGGCGGAGACTTCTTCAATTATGTGATCGGAACAAAAACCTGATTTAATTCGCGTACCAAAATTCCGGGTGGTATTCCCCCGTCTGTCACTGAAGCTGGATTCGCCATTACGATCAGTTCACTCCGAAACATCACCAGTGGCGGACGAGGGAATAGCTTCGTTTGTTCTGGGACTGTGAGGTTCCACTGATATAAACGCCACTTTGGGAACCAAAAGCAGCCCTGCTTTTTCATGGGGGAGAGTAGATTGGATGGTACCACTTTGCATTGAGGTGGTTGGTTATGCGGTGAACGAGAGGTGGAAATGAAATGGGTTTGTTTAATTTTATGATTTTATTAACTGTTAAATAATGAAGACACTTACTTAGTCACTGACCCTGAACTCTTGTAGCCTGTCGGTAGCTAAAAACAAGGGTAAAAACAATTATTTTGTTATGTTTGACAATGTCAAATAAGGGTAATAACATAAGCTAAAAAGAGGATACATAATAATTAATATAAAGTTTAGTTTGGAATTTCCATCATTAAATAGATAAAGACTATGATTAATGTAAACTACAAACATCCTAATCTTCAAGTATGTCCCAATAATTATACAAGACGTTTAACTAAGTATGTAAGACCAGGATTAAGAGATAGGACAACACTTTAAAACCATCATTAGTAAACAAATCCATGCGAGCTAGCGATTAATATTTAAGTACATAATAAAATAAATATCTTATCTTAGGATACGAAACCTAAACATTTAAGTCGCAAATGCTTACTTAAATCTATCTTAAAACTTATATGATTATCTCGCTAGGGAGTCGGTAACTCTTGTCGTTGCATCATTTGTTGGTGTTACTTAACAGGTAACACATTATCTAATTTTAAGTTAATTACACAATACCTTAAACCCTTTCAAAACTATATTTTCAATAATTCCAGCAATTGTGTTCCCCCACGATGCCACACTAAGACTGATGCCCCGTTTGCCATAGCTCTTTAGTAAAGAACTCTTTGGGATATCTCTTTGAAATAGTCCTTTTCGGAAAAAAATTCATTTTGGAACTCTTCGAATAAAAACTCAAACACAATTTATTTTCTGACAAGAGCCATGCTAAATGGGGCCGAAATTACCTTGAGATTATTTTTATGTTACATACTTATAGGAGTGATTGAAGAGTTAGAAATGTGGACAGTTTGAGGAGGTCATAGGTCATATTTATCATAACCTTGTGAAAAGGGAAAAAGATTACAAGGAAACCCTAATAATAGGACATTTGAAGTTTGAAGGTACGTCCATGGCTCCATTGATTAGGTGTCAGCCAGGGAGTCTAAGTTAAGTTTTGGGTAGTTGAATTGATAATCCTGCCCCACATGGCTTCTCTCTCTCTCTCTCTCATTTGCTCTCTCTCTCTCTCATTTGCTCTCTCTCTCTCTCTCTCTCTCTCTCTCTCTCTCTCTCTCTCTCTCTCTCTCTCTCTCTACCTCCATTAACACTTAAAAACCCCACGAAGCTCACGTCTTAAACAAAACCAGCCACAGACCAAATCCCTTTGTTTATTCGTGTCGTCCCTCAACAAGCCAAAGCCACGGCGTCCCCTCGCGTCTGCATTATTCCTGACGCGGTTTTAAATAATCCGAAGATGCCCGACGGTTTGCGCAAGCGAATTGGATTGGATTGCCTCCGTTGTCAAGGCAGAACAACAGAAGGGAGGGAAGAAGGAGGAAGAGCACGCAGGGCCGACTCCGGGCTGCCACATGTGAGGTGCGTGCGTCAGTTGGGTGTGTCAATGCTGTGAAAGAAATCAAGAAACTCAAACCTGCCTCCGCCTTTGCGCAGAGAGAGACGTGAAGGAAAGTAAGGTTCTTTTCCTCCAAAAGTTAGCAAGGGCTTCGCGTCACGTTTTCATATTTCTCCGACGGCGACGCCTTTGTTATATCCCCCCATTAAATTCCGTCCTCGACTCCTCCTCTACATACTGTATATAGTTATATACCATACACTACATCTCTCTCTCCCTCTCTCTCTATATATATATATTTATTGAGTCTGCGTGGCTTTCTTACCGACTCGGCGACTTGGATAAGGCACTCGGTTAAAAGAGGGCATTCATGGTTCTCATCCGTACCGAGTCGGCGGGTGGAGCGAACGAGTGGCTAAAAGAGGGCGAATGAACGTTTGTTTTGGTCTTGTTTATAATCATTTAAGGATGGCCGGGATGGGGATGTACCCTATCTTCCATTGTTGCCGGTGGATATTGGAATCTCTGCTCTAGCAACCGTTTTCATCTACAGAAACTTACAAAAAGGAAATATCAAGCCGGGGCCGGGGTTAAAAAGAATTATTATTCCTTTGTGGGGGCTCTCGGCTTTCATTATGGTAGGTCGTGAAACGGACCGAATATGGAACTACGAGAATTCATTCCATGATGTTATCCGTTCGCTGATGACTGTTGTCTCCAAAGTCCAAAGTTAATTATCTAAACTAAACTCCTAATCCAGATTACGATAATTGATAAGGACCAAAATAATCTGGATACTCTTACGTGTCTATTTTTAATTTCAAATATTACTAAATGTAATTGATCATAAAGAATAAATAAAGGAGGGTCCTTTCGAGTTTCCTAAATATATTATTTTTGTAATTAGATTATAATAATTATTTGCTTATAATTTATTATCGAATTACTATAAAGTGGGGAAGTCGGAAAGGAATTTATGGTCATTTAATAAAGAGCGAGCGAGCCCATTCCTCGTTACCTTTACTCGTATCATCGCCTAATAAAAACAATCACACGTCACGGAGCCACATTTAGTAGGCGGACCCACAAGGCCCACCTGACCGCATGATATTCACCCCTCTCGAGTCTCGCCCCTCCTATCTGATGACGCAAGCAATACCGTCACCATACGATCTACGCGTACGGGTTACGCCGTATTAATATACGGCGGCATCGTCGAGGGTCGTCTCCTGACTCCTGAGTCGCGAGTCCTGACCGCCCCGGGCCCATTTCAGAGAGAGGCAACTCTTATTGGCTGCTGGCATATGTAAGGAAATTTTAATTAAATTAATTCGGAGAAATGTACGGTAGAGAGAGAGAGAAAGAGAGGGAAAGGCAGAGGAGGGAAAGGAGTACAGTCAATCATTCGGGCAAAGGCAATAATTCTACTCGTCTCTGATAAAGATAAAAAAATATCCCTCACCACCAATGGTTGCAATATTTGTGTCTCTTTTTACGAGATTGCCCTGGGTGGAGATTGCTAATCACAGGTATGACATTTTGGGCTTTTTTTTTTTTTTCCAAGGGAGAATATTCTGTTATTAAGAAGGTTAATCAAGGAATATGCGCAAGCTTTTTGCTGATAAGCATTGCTTTGAAAAGTATTTGGTTCTTGTGTCATATATCAAATAGTGATATCTTTTGTAGAGTAAGAGTGGAGAGTTCATGTTGTGAAAAGAAAGGAATATGCTTTGTTACTATTTTAATTATTCTATTATAATTAGTTATAATATTTTAAAAATTTATTAAAATAAAAAAGTTTATATAAAAAAATTTAATTGCCTTTGTACATATAATAAGTTACTTTGGAGTTCAGAAAGGGCAAACATAATAATTTCCGAATATTTAGGAAAAGTGACATTTACCTCTTAGATTTATGTGTGGATGGTCACATTTGTGTCTAACTTTGTCGCGATCAGATATACAAGTAAATAATAAAACTATTTGAGTCTTAATTATAAGTTATTACCGTTTGTTACTTCAATTATTTTCTAAGATATTGTAGCTTACAAAATAATAGAAAGTCGGAGTAAGGTGCAATAGATATTAACTTAAGAGATAATAGGATTATGCCCTAGATTTACGCCCAATCGGAATTTTCATTATATCCAGTTTTAACCAAAGGAAATTTTAACAAAATAGAAGAATAGTGTTATTTTACTAGTTTAAGACACTTTTATGCTACACATTTAGTTATCCTAACTTTATAGTCCATAAATGCTAAGGAGATCTAAGAAAAATAGGAAGAAAGAGAGATGAATTACGTCTACATATGCCTTCAACACTACTTTTCTTTTCGAGTGAATGAAGGTGGAGAAAGCAGCCAAAATCTTTGATATTAAGCAGTGGCAAAATCGAAACTTTTAGGTAAAACGAGGGGCCTCTTTATGCTTTTAAAATTATCGGCGAGATACATATATATATATATATATAGCAGGTTCTGTCAACGGACGCCAAAGGGGTTTTAAATACAGCGGAATCCGAGTTCATCAAAGAGAGTTTCGTTTTTCGTCTCTCAATTTCGCTCCTTTTCCCTTGCTTCCTCCAATCCTCAGTGCTTCTTGTTTTCGGCGTTAGAGGGAGGATGGGAGAAGAAAGTACGTTCTACTGGTAATCGCGTTTGTTACAAATTATTTTTGTTGATCACTCTTGGCGGTCAATATCATCTGAATTCCGACGATCCCTTTGTACTGAAGTTGAACGATCAAGATTTATGTCTCTTGCTTTCGAGGTTCTTGTTTAGTTCGTTGAGAAAGTAAGCGCTGCTTCAGAGCTCTTTAGTTTTTTTTTTTTTTTTTTTTTTTTTATATTTATTCTTCTTTAAGCTATCTTTGTTCTGTCATTTCTTTTATTTTCTTCTCGTTCCATTTTTCTTTGACGGCTAATGATTTAGTCGAAGGTTCCGTGCTTTGATTGGCAAATGCGAAACTTGGGGGTTAGACGAGGATGTTGGGGTTTTATGCGGCGTTCTTCTGGTGGTCTTCAAGTTTAGATGATGTTTTGCATTTCTTTTTATTTCTTTAAGACTTTCTAATCTTTATTACTTTTTTTCTTTTTTCTTTTTTTCCTTAGCACAATGAGCATTCTTTTTGAAGAGAAAAGGAGAGACATTACATATTTTTAATTTATCGCACCATCACTAAGAAAGTCTTTTGAACTGGAAGATTGTCGAGAATACTTGGATCATATAATATATTTCTCGAATTAATCGCCATCAATGTTTTCTGTTTTCTTTCTTGTCTAAATTCTCATGAATACTCTCGTGTTGGGACTTGGTGTCTCTGCCAACTTTTGGTCGATCTTTTCTACGAATGGAGAACAACTTCCATACCGGAGTTGAACGCTTCGACGTCTTTATCTGGTCATGCATTATGTACGCAAAGTCTGAATCTTGGAGCTTTTCGTCGGCTCAATTTTCAATGTTTCGAAGATTCGTTTGATGTTTGTACTTTGATTTTTGGTTTCTTGAAAGGATGTAACGTTTGATTGTGTTTTTGGGTTTCAGTGTAGCCCTAGCTCGTATTAAGATTCAAACATAGCGGGTGTTCTTCTGCCTGTTAGTTTATTTAACTTTTTGGTTTTCTGAAACGACTCTAGGAACGATTTGGGGTAGATTTGTCCTCGTGGACACTTATATCAAGTAGAATAACGTGATCGGCTGCCCTCGTTGTTAGTCGCTTTGTGTCTTCCGACTGGTTGAAAATTTAGCTTGAATCCTGTCTTGTTTATTTCAAAGAGTTCTTTATGTGCACTTCGTTTTATATCTGCTCTTTACTGTGGGGGAACTGCTTGAGTTTAGTATTTCACTTACCTTTTTTTTCTTCTTTTGCCTACTTGCAGATTGTGACATTATGGATGAATCTTTGGGTAACTCATTCTCAGGTAGATCTGATATTTCAATCTCTGTAGAAGGGGAATGCTTATTAATTGTAAATGAGATTTACTAATTTTGCTAATTCTCGCGAGCAGGTCCAGGTCCTTCTAGTATCTCTGTGTTAAATGTTCCTCGGAAAGTGGGGCCCGCTGCTTGGGGATTTCCTTCCGGGCCAAATGCATTTCATGGATCAAGTGACGTCAGCCTTTTCTCCAGCTCTTTACCTGTTTTGCGACATGATAAATGTACGTCGCTAATATTTTCTTTTATAGAAGCTTCATTTTGTTTAAATGTTTCTCTTAATTATTTAATTCTTTCCAACAGTGAACTTCACTGATGCGGAAACTGTGGTTCAATCAGCTGATGACACCTCATTAAAGTTAAACCAACTGCATCAAGATGTTGTTGGTAAGGACTCTCTTGAGGATCCTGCCATTGGTAGCTTGTTGCCTGATGATGAGGATGAGCTCTTGGCTGGGATAATGGATGATTTTGATTTGAGTGGTTTGCCAAGTCAAGTTGAGGACTTGGAAGAGTATGATCTTTTTGGAAGTGGTGGTGGTATGGAATTGGACTACGATACCGCTGATAGTCTTACAGTGAGCATGGCAAAAACAAGTTTGCATGATGGTTTTCCTGGGAATGGAACCCCTCAATATGGTATTCCAAATGGGGTAGGAGCGGTAGCAGGGGAACATCCTTATGGAGAGCACCCATCAAGGACATTGTTTGTGCGTAACATAAACAGTAATGTTGAGGATTCTGAACTACGGAGCCTTTTTGAGGTGAAGTCATGCTTAGATGTTTTAGACAGATTTTGAATTCTTCCTTTATGTGCCTTTTTTTTTTCCTTGACTGGTGTGCATGTAGGAATTTTAACATGTTGATATGCTCTCATCTTACGATCAATCTTTTTTTTTTTTTTTTTCCTTGTCTTGCTGCCTTTATGTCCTACAGTAAAATGTCCTCATGCATTTCTGTTACTCTTTTAACTGGGGTTTAGACCTATATAGGTGCATCCATACATATATTTTCCTTTAAAGTATTTACAATATTAAAATATTTTTGCTTTCTCTTGTATAAACTTTTTTTTTTTATTATTATCATTGTTTATTAAGTTGTTTTCCTCTTGTAGCAATATGGTGCTATCAGGACTCTGTACACTGCATGCAAACACCGAGGTTTTGTGATGATCTCCTATTATGATATTCGAGCTGCTCGGACTGCAATGCGTGCATTGCAAAACAAACCGTTGCGGCGGAGAAAGCTCGACATTCATTTCTCTATTCCAAAGGTGTGGTCTAATATTGCAGTCATGTCTCCTTTTGCACTTTTTGTAATTAACACTTCAGTTCTTATGTTTAGCATTTGTCCCTTGCATATATCAGGATAATCCATCAGACAAGGATATAAATCAAGGAACTCTTGTAGTGTTCAACCTGGATCCATCAGTTTCAAATGATGATCTTCATCAAATATTTGGAGCTTATGGAGAGGTGAAAGAGGTAAAGGCTATTGGTTACTTTGAATTTCCTTACCTTTCTTGCTTGCATTTTGTATTACTGTTGTGTCCTGAGTTGTTCTATTGTCATTAGCATTGATGATGGTCTCATTTTTACCAAGCAGATACGGGAAACACCGCATAAAAGGCATCATAAATTTATTGAATTTTATGATGTTCGAGCTGCGGAAGCAGCACTCAGATCATTGAATAGGAGTGACATTGCTGGAAAACGAATCAAGCTTGAGCCCAGCCGTCCAGGGGGAGCACGGAGAAAGTATAAACAAGTTTTTTGATCTCTTTTGTCATTTTCCTTTTGGACTAGCATCTAGTTATTTATGTTGTTCTTGCTGATGAATTTCTTCTTTAATTAACAGTTATGCCTAAAACTACGCAGTTTTGCCTTGATAAAGAAATTTGGGTTTAAGACAGCTACTATATGGTTCAATTGGAAATGATGCTTTCAGAAACATCTCTTGGTTTTTCCTATCCCTATTGTTATTATAGTCAAGGTTCTGCATATGTAATTTGAGACTGAAGACCTGATCCTCTAGTCTCATTAAAGGGTAATTACAATGTCACTTGTTGGTTGTGTCTATTCAATTACATCTGCAATCTGTCGAGTTTTATCCAGTCTTACCTTCTGGGTGGCACCAAATGAAGTTAACAATGATTTTTGGTCATGTGCTTCTCAAGGATGTTCATGCATATGTTATATAAGTATCTCGTTTTTTTATAAATTTGACATTACTTTGTTATAAGAGTTTGTTCTGTCTTTCTTTTTCATCCTTAGACTTGGGTGCATATGGCATCTCCCTCAAATGTTGTTTATATTGTATAGCATTGGTGACTAATACTTTTGATTTGCTCCAGCCTGATGCAGCAATTGAGTCAAGAACTTGAACAAGACGATTCCCGGGGTTATCGTCCTCAAGTGGGTTCTCCTATAACCAATTCTCCTCCAGGTAATATTTTTGAATAAACATGTTCCTTAAGTTTTGCTGTTTTCCTTTTGTTCATCCAAATTTTATTGATGAGTTTGGTTTGCTTTCTTGATAGGGGCTTGGGCTCAGTTCAGCAATTCTAATGAAAATAACTCATTGCAAGGTCTGAGCCACTCTCCAACCTTGGGAGGAATTAGTCCTATGGCTACTAACCATTTACCCGGATTGGCATCGATTCTGCCACCTATGGGATCTGGTTCTGTTAAGATTGCACCTATCGGAAAGGATCATACCAGAGGTAGCCTTGCTGACCAGACACTCCAGTCTCATTCATATCCGGAGCACAGTTCGACAATGATGGGCCAAAGTCCTGGAACGGTATCTTCATTTGGTCTCTCAACATCAACCACTTCTGGGATTGGAACCTTAACAGGACCACAATTTCTCTGGGGTAGTCCTACTCCTTACTCTGATCGTACACATACATCTCCCTGGCCAACGTCTTCAGTGGGACATCCCTATGCATCTAATGGGCAGGGTCAAAGCTTTGCTTACTCCAGTCGTCCTGGCTCTTTCATGGGTGCGTCACACCATCATCAGCATCATCATGTTGGATCTGCACCATCAGTTGTGCCTTTTGAGAGACAGTATGGATTTTTTCCAGAGTCTCCTGAAACATCTTTTATGAATCCTGTTCCCTTTGGAGGGATGGGCTTAAACAGAAATGAGGGCAACTTCATAATGAATATGGGTGGTCGGTCTGCTATAAATTCTGGTGTTCCTCTCTCTGGAAACATATCTGAGAATGGTTCACCTAGCTTCAGAGTGATGTCATCACAGAGAATGAGCCCCATTTTCCTTGGTGGGCCATATCCAGGGTCTGTTGCCAGTAGCATTGATGGATTGATTGATCGTGGTCGTAATAGACGAGTTGAGAACACTGCAAACCAGATAGACAGCAAGAAGCAATACCAACTTGATTTGGACAAAATTGTGAGTGGGGAGGATACGAGGACCACTCTAATGATAAAAAACATTCCAAACAAGTAATGCAGCTTTTTTATATGCTATTGCACATTGAGTTAATGCTATACATTTTCAAATATGGAATGATTTTTCGAGCAATGATTGGATTGTCATTGCAGGTACACCTCGAAGATGTTGTTGGCTGCAATAGATGAAAATCATCGGGGTACTTATGATTTTCTCTATCTCCCAATTGATTTTAAGGTAAATCCTTTGGATTTTTACATTTTTCTGTACTTTCGGCTACAATTTGTGGTTTCTGAGTAGTAATGTGTGTGTGCAGAACAAATGCAATGTGGGCTATGCATTCATAAACATGATCTCTCCATCACACATCGTTCCGTTCTATCAGGTTATTATGTGTTTTTCTTTTTATTTTGTTTGCTTGTTACAAATTGTGGCTTACTAAATTGTAATGCTGATTGTGCTAACAAAGAATGATTGGTCCACTTTATCCTTCTAAATACTTATGATCTGATTGCCTACTACTTTTGCAGGCATTCAATGGGAAGAAGTGGGAAAAGTTTAATAGTGAGAAAGTTGCATCACTGGCATATGCCAGAATTCAAGGGAAAACAGCACTTGTTACCCATTTTCAAAATTCCAGCTTGATGAATGAGGACAAGCGGTGTCGTCCTATCTTATTTCATTCGGAGGGCACTGAGGCTGGTGAACAGGTAATAGCGGAAAACTATGAGACTAAGCCTGAATTGGGCATTTCATTAGTATACCTGTAGCTTTTGACGATCAGCATGTTATTAGTGTCAATTGAAAGATTTTTGTAATCATTGTCAACCAAAGGTGTGGTTGGAAGTTTCTTTCTCCGTTTGTGTGTGGTGGTTAAGCTGCAACTGACTTGGTGTTTGTTTTGATTTCTTAAGATTATTCAGGAGCCGTTTCCCTCGAACAGTCTGAATGCTCGGGTCCTGAAGCAAGAAGGTGCTCCTAACTCAGAGGATTCACTAGAAAGTCCGACAAAGGATAATTTTTCTGAGAAGTCCGAATTGGGTAACAACAGGATTGGAAACAGCTTTGGAGATGAACTGTCTTAGCGAAGAATGGTTGCTTTCACTAACTGTTGCTGTAGGTATCGTTAAGTGTAAAAAGTTGTGAGAAGGGAAACTGAAAGGAAAAAGTAATAGCAGGCATATTTAATATTCTGGCGGCATCCACTTTTGAAGCAAAGGATGCATCCGAAGCCTTTTGTGGAAGAAAACTGTGAATGAGGACTAGCAGTGGCATTTTTCTGTGTAGAGGTGATTTCAAGACGTCAAAGTGGAATACAAATAAGGTTAAATTATGTACAGGTGGAGTCTGGTGTCTGCTGGTTTGTGTATAGCTCATCAGCTTGTGTATGTGTTATTTATTTTCTTCATTGGGGAGGGGGGGGGGATGATTGTTTTGTGGATGGAATGCCCCCGGCAGTCATTTATGTTTTGTGGGGTCATTGGGAAAGAGGGCAAGACATCCGTGTTGTATAGAGAGGGTCGGCTGCTTTTAATGCTGTGTTGTGGTTTACTTAAAGAAGTACATCACAATTAAGAACTATTTGTACAGTTGTTGTTGGATATATTTTTGTTTCGGTTCTAATGTCAGCCAGTTATGAAAGATCTGTCTTGTAGTATGCCTATGGTCTTATGTCTTTCCTTTAATATTTTAGTCTTTGCAATTTTTTCGCTTATGAGTTTGTTTTTACATCAAGTATTTGGGTATTTACACAAAAATGTTATTGTTTAAGGTTTTCCGGCATTGAGCGGTTGCGTACAAGTTCATGAGATTACTCGAGCTCTTATCTAGCTATTTCCACTGATTAGTAAATATTTTGAACCACATTGATTTCATTTACTCGTCTACGAACAGGCAAACCCAACTCAAGATTCTCAAATGGAAAATTTTGTGAGAATCTTCCTAGGCGTCCCTCTCGAAGAAATCTTATCCTGCCTGTACCACCGAAGAGCATAGCCACGGCTTAGACTCCGCTTTGAGAGCCTCGCTTATATCTTCTGGTTAAAGTCTAAATCTTACATGAATCTTGCCGGCGTTTAGTATTAGTTGTTGTTAGAGTTAGCTGTCAGTTGATTCATTACTAGTTTGTCACCAGAGCCGGAGGCGTCGGTTGTTACGCAAATCGGGCTTCTTGGACGAATTATCTAAGCAAGACGGCAGCGTCGGATGAAAGGTAAATGTCAAATCTCCAGATAGATACATTCTGCATTGCAGGTTTCATGGTAAAATGACCGGACAGTTTTCTTGCTGCTGCCAATTACTTGCATTAATATCTTTGCTTATGTATCTATTTATATGTTTTCCTTCGAAGTGGTTATACATTCAAATGGTCATTAACCAGACATTATGTTCTGTTAATCTGTACGACAGCATTATTTCTGTGTTTGTTTCATTCTCGCTTTTGTTTGCTGAAATTGTCAATGAGTTTCCTTTGCATCGGGTTTTCAGTTCATGAAAATTGCTTTCCTTATTGTCATTTTCTTAAACTTTTGCAGTAATGTCTTCTGGCATGCTTCATGCGTTGACCTTCAAGGAAACACCACTAATAGCATCAAAATTTCGAAGGATTTTATGATGTTTGTTCTGCAGAAGAGGCTTTTAGATCACGGACTCCAAATGTTTCTGGAAAAGGATGAAGCTCGAGACTAGCCATCCTGGGGAACCCCGATCAAAGTATGTTAGACCATTTCTTTTCCATCGCCATTACTCATTCCCTTTATAGGGCAGAACCTTGTTTTCGTGTGGTTCATTGATGTTGAAGAGTTTTATTTCTTTATCAAGTGACTTATGGTTAAACTCTCTGCAGAATCACTTAGAGATTTGGTTTTCGATATCTTCGTTCTTACTAAATTGGAAAATAAGTTGATATCTTTCTGAAACCTCTCTTGGTTCATGTTTTACAGTCTAGATGGACTGATGTAATCCGATATCAAAGATTTCGCAAGCTGGACCTAAGGCTGAGAACTTTATTCTCATTAGTTGCAAATATAAAACTGCTGGATGGATGTCTGTTTGATCACATCTTCAATATCAGTGTTGGCTAGCCATACATACAGGGTGCATGTGAGAAATTTTTTAGCAGGATGTTAATAATATCTCTTCCATTTTTTATTCTTTATGTTGATGTGGAAAAATTTAGGTCTGTCTAATTCGACAGTGAAAATCTTTGAGGTTTTCACTGCTATCTGTCCATTATGTCGAATGTTGATGTGGTATCAGTTTGTTTCTTGATCCACTTCCACTGCAGGATTCTATGGTGAATGTTGAATGATATACGGTCCTATCAGTCGAGTCCTCCAAAAGACAGTATAAATTCTTCATGAGCCAACCAAAACATGGGTATGGGTACAAGCATGGGTATTAGTTCCACACTGGAAATTTGCTAAGAGATTAATTGGCATATGAATTAAGCCTTTATGTAGCTTGTTTAGGATGAATCAAGAAAGCTTGAAATGACAGCCTGGTTGTCACACTTTAAAACCACTGGATCATCTGCGATCATCAAATTTATTTGACTTTTGACTTTATCAACATGAACCCACGAATGGTGTGTTTCATAGCACGATACTCTGCCATAGCACTAGAGGAAGTTGTTGTATTATGTTTCTTTATCTTCTATTTCACAAGGCTATTTCCAATAAAAACACAATGACATGAGACGCGATTGGCTTGAATGTGTCTTTCTTGGTGCAGTGAGGGTTTTAAATACTGGTCTGTGAGACTTATCTTGGTAGTTGATGAAATTCAGTAAAGGGCTCCCTAGAAAATGGAGTTGTTCAAAAAATTTCTTCTTACTTTAATAACCTAATGACATTGCAATAATGCAGGGACTCGACCCAACCTAAGTTCACAAAAAATGGACTAAGTGGTCCTCAAGGTACAATAACAGCTTTCTCCTAGGAAATAAATGGAGCAGGATGAGCAATTATGGGCTCATAATGATCACTCTAGCAAAAGATGATTGCTCGATGGGGAACCTCACTCATGGAGTTCAACACAGAAATTTATGTTGTTCAAGCCCCTAGATCAGATGCAGTAGAAGATGAAGATAGCTGCATATTTTTCTCACACGTTTTCTCAGAAGTTAAATATGTGAACCTATCATTGACCTGGTTAGTGTGGTGCTGGACCTGCTGGTGTGGATCTCTATATGCTCTTAATTCCTAGTCTGGTTTCATTTACTTTCCCAGAAGAAATCTGTTGTGTACCACGAGAACATTTTAGTCATATTTTATGTGCTGAGATTAGACAGAGTCCTTGCATTGGTGGAGGGAACTGTTGTTTATTCTTTTCTCAGAAATGAGGACAAAGATTTTGCATACCTCCTTTTTCTTGGAGATTATCCTTTCTGGAATTGGATCAACTATTATTGGTTTTGAGTTTTTACCTATTTCCAGTGTTTTCATTTTTTAATTTCTTCTGTTGCTTAATGGAATTTTAAGAAAATCACTGTGGCAAAACAGGTCATCAGTTGTGATGGTCTAGTATTAGTTTTTCATCATTAGATTTTGGTGCATGTGTCATTTTCCTTGATTGTTATTTCCTTCATTTGTTAGATCCAGCTTGGTGCAGCAATTTTTCTAGAACTTGAACAAGACAAATCCTGTGGTTATCACCGTCATGTGGGTTCTTCTACAAACAGTCCTGCCCATATTTTTTTATTTTTGGATGAGCCCCTTTATATGATACTCTAAATGGTGTTGGAGAAGTGACAGGGAACATCCACATGGAGAGCACTCATCATGTTCAGTAGTTGTGTGTGATATTAACAGTATTATTAAGGATTCTGAACTCCAAAGTCTTTTGTAATCCAAAGTCTTGGTCGCGATTTTGATATTTCTGGTTCATGTACTTGTATCCCTTAACTGGTCTCTATGTAGGAATTCCAATATGTTTATGTGATCTGTACCTTATAATCGATCTTGTTTTGCTTTCTGCAAGCCTCACTGCTCTATATCCTACATTGAAATGATTGCTCTTTTGAATAGGCTCAAGACCTATGTATCTGCATCTGTATTTATCTTTTTTCACTACGCAAAGGTTCTAGTGTTTTTTGTTCAGTGTTTGAAGATCGATTTCCATCGTGCTAAGAAAGTAAAGGCTCTTACCATATATCTTGGATTAGTATTTTGCTTCAGTAAATTCGTAACTACCATGAACTTTTCATTTTCTTTAATGAATTTTGTGTTTGATTAGCTGATTAGCTAAATCAGGAAATTTAGCGGTTTTTATTACTTTAACAACATGAATAGAGATCTGCATACCCTTTTGTTACACTTAAGGGAGGGAGGAACTCTTTATAGTTATTCGTCTGTCCAGCTTTCTCCAGTCTTACTACAAGCTAGCATAAGTGAAGTTAGCAACTGCTTTTGGTGTATATATTCTACAAGGATGTTTATGCGTATAGTTTGGTACTGTTGGTCCAGAGTAGTTTGCATCTGCATTGTGTAACTCTCAGATTCGCGACCAAGCCAAACCAAGGCCTTCACCGGACACCCTTAGCCACCATTTCCGTGGCTCCTACCTCATTTCTAGTGCATCTGTGTTACACAAAAACAGGAGTTGAAGCACGCAAACGAGTTCCGTATGAAGTGAGCATCACTAAGAAATCCGGAGCTCACCTGCTTTACTGCTTTCATTTGTTGAAGGGAATTGAATTATTCATTAATCAAGTTTTCGTCATGACAGTGAACATTACCTGTAATAGAACAAAACAATAAATATCGAAATTATTGAAATTACATCTAGTATCAACCATTGGGTCATATAACAATATAAGCATGGTTTTGAATCGGGCACGTTGACCCTTTGGGATTTTGAAGGATACGGGTTCCGCCGAATTGAAGTCTGTCAGTATCGTACTCGCAAGTAGCAGAAGAGCGCGCCTTCGTTTCTCGGTGAAGAACGTAGAAGCGTGTACTACAGTCTACGGCCAGAGCGTCGCTGTTTCCATTTAATCACTCTGCTCTCCTTGTCGTGGAATGTCTCTGAAAGCGAACACCAAAAGAGCTGGTTCTGCTTCTACTAGTTTTAACTTCTTCTTGTAATTACTTTGTATCGTTAGGATAAGACGAAGCAGGGCAACAACATCTCACCGCAAATAAAAAAAATAAATAAATAAATAAAAACTAAAAATAAAAATAAAAATAAAAACTATGAAGTTGTTACTTGGGATTTTTATTTATTTTCATTTTTATTGTTATTTATTTTTATTTTTATTTTTATTTTTTTGTCAGGATCTCATGGTTTGGTAGCGAAAAGAGAAACCGGAAAACTAACCCTGGCAGCACCATGGCTTGGACAGTCTCCCAACAGATGCGGCTGCGGCCCCATGTCACGTGGGTCCCGTAAAGATGGCCAAAAGCCAAACGGCTTTCAGGTAGGGTCCTACCCAATTCAATTTCAATATTGCTTCTGTGGCGTCAGTGAATCTGCTCATTTCCTTCATTTCTATCCGAGCTCTTTCTATCCTTCCTTGCAGCTCTTAATGGCGAGCGAGCCGAAGCAGACCCTCCTCCGGGCGCCCTCCGCCACCACCGCCGCCATAGCAGCCCGTCTCCTTGCCTTGCTTCTCATCGGCGCCATCTCCATATGGGCCCACTACGAGGCTTCCCGAGGATTCGAAATCGCCGTCTTCAACGACGTCCCCGGCACCGCTTCCGGTCGCCGCTTCCATCTCCTCTTCGTCTCCGACGACAAGGCCACCCGGATCATCCTCAACACCAGTAATTTCGTCGAACGCGTCCTGTACCCAAACGGAGAAAGAGGCGAACGGAGATCACTCCCCGGGAAGCGCGTTGACCGGGTGGTTCTCCGCCTCGTCCAGATGAAGTACTACTCGAGTGGTGGCGTTGACGCGGTACTCGTCTCGCCCGGCGAGAAAGCGGGCGAGTTCGTGATCGGCGTCGACTCGGCGATAATGGAGGAGAAGAACCCGGTGGCGGCGATGGTGGCCGCGGTTCAACGCGGTATGGCTCGGGTTTGGCTCTGGAACGGACGCGATCGGGGCGTGCCCGGGTCGCTTCTGGAGGGGATGGTCGAGTACATAAGTTCCTTGGCCGGGTCATCGCCGGAAACCGGCCGGCTTCGGGGCGGGGTGAACGATTCCGGCTGGTGCTGGACGGAGGACGACCCGGCGTCGGTGGCGCGGTTCTTGCGCTTCTGCGAGGCCAAGCGGCGCGGCTTCGTCGCTCGCCTGAACCGCGCCATGCAGGAAGGCGATTCTTGGGAGCCGCGCATGGTCGACGCGGCGCTCGGAGTCCCCGCCCGGCGGCTCTGCTCCGCGTATCGTTCCGTCGTGACCTCTACTGTAAGTGCAAACACGACTTCGGAAGAGATTTCGAACCAGGAGTCATGACCACATATTATAGTAGCTAGCGCGTCTTCCCGTCGCCGGTGAACTTAGCCACCGCAGACTTCCCTGAGATGCAGATATCGGTTCCGATCGACGATGATATATTGAAACTCGCCGGAACTCGGAACATCGAATCATTTGTTAGAGATTTCCGTCAGTCCTTGCGATTCAGATCGATTCTTCTTCTCCTCCGATCGGATCGCTGTTACCTTAAGTGCTTAATTGTTGGTAAAAGAAAAAAAAGAATTTACTCTGTTTTACTATGCCAATATATCATACGTTTTGTTGGGCTATTACTCTTTGAATAGTGAGACTGTAAATTGTACAGTGGATTATTCAACATATATCTTGTTTTGTGTACCTTATTGTTCTGATCTTTTTCATTTATAATAATCTGCTTCCATTCTCCTTACATTATCCTGAGTTCCAAACCTCATTCATCATGAAATTGATAAGTATTTATTATTATTATTTATTTTTATTTTTAACTCATAAATACATGAACACTAGTTAATTAATAATTATAATTAGCTAAAAAGATATATTGAATATTGATGTTATGGTTGCTTATGATCCACCCAAAAAAAAAAAGTATAAATTAGTAGCTTCTAAGAAGCCAAGTACGTATTGATTAGGAAAAGACGTTGGGGGAGGCCATGCCACGGAACGTAATAGACTTGCAGATGGGTGTTGGCCTTTAAAATTAGAAGTTTCGGCAATTGCAGGTTCCAGAAATTGACCCGATGGATGATGTTGTCTGCCCTTTTCTCTTATCTATTCGTGTTGTTATATTGACGTTTTGAAGATTTTGCTAACTTGTGGCGACTGGGGGTAACACATGGCAGACTCTTTTCTGAGTTTCTCCCTGGAATCTTTTTGTGGACGAGGAGGAGACAAATCAGACAAACCCCCCTGTGTAGTGAATAATAGCTCATCTTAATTAGGTTAGTCTATCATCATATTAATTTAATTAGTAAGTAATTTGTCTTGGTTCTTATGTGATTAATTAATACAGACTTCAAACTCGGCTGAAAAGCCCTTCAGCTATTCCGTTAAAAAGCCCATCAATGGATCGCTTAAAAGTCCATCTGTTGATAACGTAAAAAAGCCCATAGAAGGATTGGTTTTAAAGACCATCAATGGAAGGCATGAAAAAATCCATCTTCTGATCGCTTAAGAAAGCCCATCAGTGGATCGCATAAAAAGCCTATAATTAGTGGAGTTGGTGTCGGTCGGACTCGGGGTAGGGAGACTACTGGGCTAGTGGGCTGAAGCCGCTGGACAGAGACTCTAAGGGTTGGACTTGGAGGACAAGAGGCATTGCTGGGCCATTAGGGATGCGACGTCTGAGGCTAAAGCCATCGTGGTCCGTTCCGTCGGGGGGTTGACTGGTGGCGACTGGCGAACCCGTACGTGCTCTGCCGGTACCTGTTCCTCCTTAGGAGTTTCAAAGGTTTGCGGCAAGAGAACAGCAAAGGTACGAGCTTTTGGAGAATCTCATCTCTGTATGGAAAAGGCGGTGCATTGATTATCATAGCGTGCATCTGTATGTAACGAAGGAAAGCAGGAGATAGGAGTGCCTCAATTCTTGTTCCAAGTAAGAGAAATTTTGGTGACAACTTTCTGGTTAACTCCTTTATTTTCTCTCTCTCTCTCTTGCTTGCGAGAGAACTGCAGAGTTCTGAATTGAGTGGTTGAGATGAGAAAAGGTTGCTCAGTGAACAAAGAGCAATAGGATAGTTATGCCGTATGCGTATGCTAATGAGGCTACATATCTTATTTGTGCTTTCAGGGTCTTCATTGTCATTGGGGAACTGCAACTGAATGAAGCAGAGCTGCTTGAAGCGGTAAAGCAATGTCTTTTAGTAGAACCAAAACGAGCAGTTTCTCTCGCACGGTATCTTCTGAGGGGTCAGCTCGTATCCCTGGTGTTAAACATGTAGCCAATGGCGTAAACCTCGTCTCCTCCGGCATTGCAGACCTTGATAGTATCCTCACCTTAGGATATTTCAATAAATTATTAACTGCGAAAGCTACAGGAGAACATGGAGGACTTCACGATATGATATTCGGCTCTCATGTTTTTCTTAAATGGTTCTTATGTTATTGTTCAAGTTATCTTTTAATCGATTACAATACTCGAGCATGTTCATTTCTTTTACTAGTAAGTTAAATGATCTTGATACTATGAAAAGCTCGGGAAAAACGCATGAAGGATGTTCTGAGCTTTTAAGGTTGAATTATGTTTTCACCTGTTTGCCTTCTTTAACCCACGGGTTTTAGAAATTTTGGGAGGTGGGCTATCTCTGGGAACAGTTGTGATGATCATGGAGGATCCTGAAGCTCCTCATCATCTACTCCTGCTGAGGAATTTTATGTCACAAGGCATTGTGCACAACCAACCACTTCTCTTTGCCAGCCCTGTGAAAGACCCTAGAGCTTTTCTTGGCACTCTGCCAAGTCCGGTTTCCCCAAAAGATCACAAACGTGAATCTATCCCAAATCGAGATCCTGACCAGGTAACGCTTTGCCCATTCCAAAGTCCTCACTCATTTTCTCTAACTTTCTATACTGTCTTAAATCCCTGTTAATTATGTTGGAGTCCAGGAGAATGGATTGAGGATTGCTTGGCAATACAAGAAATATTTTGGGGAGCAGCAAATTGTTGAACATCAAAGAGGTATACTATCAAGATAGTTTCCTTTTTTTTCTGCCACCCCAGATAATTTTCTATTTGCACAAAAGTTGTACTAGAGCCTTTTCTAAATTTTTACTATACGTTCTTGAGGATGGTTGGACAATCAGCTAGTTATTTATCTGATTTCATGAACTTTATGGCTGAGAAATATGGATGATTCTTGAGGAGGATTGTAAATTAGCTGTTTAATAACAAATAATCTACAGTTTTTTTCATTATCTACCAATCTGGTTATACATGACAGTGGGATTTTTTAATATGAAAAAATACATTTTAAACCAGCTAGATGATGTCGTGATAATGAATTTCAGAAGGATGACAGTATACAACTTTTGCAGATGGTAGTGCAGAGTATTGCAATGATTTTGATTTGAGAAAACCCTTTGGAAGGCAAATAGTTGCAATGCAGACCATTGACTGCATCAGCATCCAGGACTCTTCAAGTCTTGCACTTCTTCAGGATCGTTGTTCCAGATTTTTGGCTCAATATTCAAGGTTTGAAGATAATGTCACTGCTCTGATATCTGAAAGTCTGCAAGAACTTGTTCTTTCATTCTTGCACGGACTATTGTATCATGGATGTCTTACATCTCTCTGACAATCATGCACGATCAATTTTTTATCTCTTCAGCTGTCTTCAAGAGGGTGAACAGAGTTTTATTGTTATCATTTGCAATCATTTTTTATTAATTGAGCGTATTTTCTTTTCAGAAATGACAGTGGTGGAATAGGGTCTCCCGCCCGTATAGCTATCCAGTCCCTTTGCGCACCACAATGTGGGTTCGCCAGCAGGGTATGTTCTGGGTTTCATGATGTGTTGTTGTCCCATTTGCACCTCTATTGAAAAGGCTAATGCAGTGGATGCTCTTTAATACAAACTGGAATATGTATAATGGATGAAAAGGATTTCCATGTATCGATTTTATTCTGTTTCCTCAGATAAAATTGCTTGGTTTCAGAGAAAAATAGGTCAACTTGATTGTTAACTCAGTGATCACATAGGGAGCTTTATAGTGGGAGGTCGGGTGAGGAGCCTTCATGTAAGCACCCTATTTCAAGAAAAAAGAAAGCTGGAAAAGAAAATATTAGGATTCCACATTTTTGCTCTTGGAACATGGAGGCTTATACTCTGTTAATAAGAATCATACCCTTGTGGCCTATTTCTGTTGATCCGACTCTTTTATCATAATGAGAAGAGTTCATTAAATAAGATTCTATGGGAGAGGAGTTACAATTGACTTAAAACCAGTATTAGAGGAAAAGTGACAGATTATAGGGTCTTCACGCCTCATTTTTAACATGACTTTCAAGTTCTACTTTCATAATGTGGCTTTTTGATCTATCATAAGACTTGCCTTATTGACCCACGCAATGATAGACTTGGTCCATGTTTAAGCAGACGGTCCTTGTCAGGTTAGCAGGCCAACAAGAACAAGTTGTGGGTCCATAAGCCCACATTACAAACCGAAATTTGAAATAAACAAAAAAAATTTGAGGAGGTTCTGGTGTGTTTGTGTATTGTCATCTATGAGTAGGTGTTTTCTACATCAAGGGATTGTGATGCTATTTAACTCCAGGATATTTTGGTGTTGTGCTGTATAGACCTCTAATACACTTCAGAGGGTTTTAAGAGTTGGTCTATTCGTGTCTTTAACATTGTAGGACTGGGATATACTTTCCTTTATCAGATCATTAAGAAGCATGATACGATCTTCCAATGCAGTTGCTGTGATTTCTTTCCCTCCTTCCGTCCTACTGCCTTGCATGTCCAAGAGACTGCAGCATTTATCAGATACTTTACTTTCTGTCAAGGCAATTCCAGGTATATGTTCAAAATTTTTGCTTAATTGGGATTCATTTTGCATGGAATTGGTATGAGATCCTAATTTTGAACTCGATGTTAATAGTTTTGAACCCACTATATGATAGCTAGTGTTTGTTATTAACCTATGAAGCTTTTTCAGTATCATCCATTTAAGTTCCAGAATAAATTCATGTGAGGAAACTGCTTTTCTTTGTCATAATTTGGAAGAAATCATTGTTATTTTCATTTTGCGTAGAACTGGTGGAAACTTAATGGTGTAAAACTTGGCGAGTTATCAGATGTGTTTCAGTTGACAATTCTCCTTGGTCCTCTTCACCTTTTGTGAATATGAACAATACCCCTTTGCCCTTATTTCAGTATACTAGTGCTTTACTTTCTTTATTTTCATGGCTTATCTATGAAGGAGGCTCTTGTTCCTTTTTTGTTGCATTTCCCCTTTGATAAGTGAATCGACCAATTTAAACTTCAATAAAAGGTTAGCTAAAACCACCTATTGAAGCAAAAGAAAATGTCCATTTATGTAAGCTGGAACTGCTAGATAGTGAAATTTCTGGAGTCCAGAACTCCTTTTCATATTAAACTTGCACCTAAATTATTGTTGGAAATGCTTACATCCAACTCCTCTAGCTCTTTTCACATTGATGTCTACACCAAGCTTCGTCTTGAAAAATATATGAAAGAGTTAAAGTCAAATATGATCCACTTATGTGTTTGCTGGAACTGTTAGATTGGGTTTGCCAAGTCAGGTAACTCATCTCAGAACTGAATACATATCTGAAATCCTTGTTAGACGTGACATCATCCGATCCCTTTCAGTCCTTCTGCTTACTTTAATTTTCTTCTTGAATCATTTGAAACCAGATGAGGACAAAGATTTAGCAGAACTCCTAACCGATTATCAGGACATGGTTGGACTTCTCCGTGTTCATAAAGTTGGTCGAATTAATACCCAGGTAATCATTGGTTTATTTAAAAAAGTTTTTTTTTTTTTTGTATTTTTGCTTGTCTAATGTTTACCTGATGCGGAGTACCTTGATCATGTAATTCATATCCAAATAATGAAATTCATATCCATGAATGTCAGTCAACCATTTTTTTGACAGGTTCCTTTTGTTCTGGACACAACTACTTTCTCTATTAAGCTTCAAAAGCGGCGGTCTTTGGTCCTAGAACGCTTAAATCAAGCTCCAGTGGATGGTTCTAGTGGGAGTTCATATGCATCTTCTGGAAGTTGTTCCGTGTCCAAAACCTCATCTTTGGACTTTTGATGTGAAGCAGGTGCTCTCTGTTTTAATGGGGGGACAAGAAAAAATTTCAGTGACCCACAAGTATCCTCAAGTTGTTTCCATAGTTGCATTTAACTGTATTTATCGTCTATTTCTGTTGTGTTTTTGTAGAAAAAAAATTTGTTTGATGACTCAATTGTTGTTACTGACACTGCTTATACTATTTTTGCAATAGCACAGTGGTATTTCATACATTCAACTGTTATCTCAAATATCTTCCGCTGCCTTCTGTTATATATCTTCTGTTGCCTCCAACTGAGCCTTGCCAAATATCTTCCGCTGCCTTCTGCCTACTTAGAAATTATCTTCTGCGGCCTCCAGAGTCCAGCCAAATTTTAAAATCTGCCTCCGACCGATGTACCAAGTTACCTGCAGTTGCCTCTGAAGTAGCTTTTCAACCATCTGTTGGGCTTTTGTTGAATACTGTTAAAGACTCGGTTTTACTAATTGACATACATAATTTTTTGAAATGGTACGGTGCTTATACATCTTTTGCATGAAAAAGCTTATTAAGAACACCATGAAACTTTCATGCCTGGGTTTTGCGTCACCCAGGTCAGGATCCCGCTGGGCAGAATATAAATGAACTTTGGCAGTAGATTTCAGGGTTTTCATTAATGAGTTAGCCCCCTTCGGGTTCAACGGAATGACTACAGTGACTGCACATTGAATTTATCTTTTCCGGTGTATCTACACTCTCCAAACTTATAAAATGGTGAGATGATTTTAGGTGGAGGGACCAAATTCCCAGCACAGGCGACAAAAGGGTTCTAACTTACAAATATAGGCCATAATTTCTGCAGTATAACCATCACCTATTTCCCATATTTCAGGGGGAAGCAGAATAGACTGGAGCAGGAGCAGGGGAAAATCCACAGGAATGAAACACACACTTAAGCCAATGTTTGCATAAATTAGTTCTGCAGCACGGACTTAAACATGGATCGACTCACTTCATGAAGACAACTATATGCTTAAATCCAGTACAATCGTACAAAATTTCAGATTTAAGTTGGGTTTTTACATTCACCTGGTTCCAGGGGATTTCTATACATCTCACATTTACTGTCAGCAGCTTCGCGTCACAGGCAACTATTTTCATACTCCCAACGTTCTCCTGAGTTTTCTCATTTTTGAAAATAGCATCTTGTAAAATGAATGGCCATACATTGTCACAAAACCTGTACGTGTGAAGATGTGCCTGGAGAAGAAATTTTTCAGAATAAAGCAACATCTTAAACATTGGAAGTCTAAATGTTGAAGAACTAAGGAAGGATATGGAATCACTGGTTAACAAATTTGAGCCAACCATTTTGTGCTTCTTTGTCATTAACACACAGGTTGGATGTCTCATTTTTACAAGGCGAAACAATTGATAAAGCATAGTTAACAAAGACTCAACATGAGCAGTTAAGTGCCTCAATCCTCCAGAATATGAAATAGGGAAATATATTATGAGCACCAGTCTACAACGTGCCAAAGTCAATAAGCTGATCCCAAGGTTTTGCCGTGGTTAAAGACTCACATAATGCAGTATATCTGTGACAACTACAACTAGGCACAAGCTTTTCTTAAACGTCCATGAAAATAACAACAAAATAATCCCTTAATCTTGGTATTAACTTCATTATCTGGTTCATTCCACAAGAGACACTTTATCTTCCTCTCATCCCATGGCTCCTGTACAGGGAACACTGGTAAAGAAATAGGTCCACCCTCCCTCCTGCTTTCTCTCTCTTTTTTTCTCTTTTTTTTTTTTTTTTTTTTTGTTTTTTATTTGGGCCTTACAGCCAGTTGTATTTCCCCCTTCTTAAACTCTTAATGAATCCCACTTCTCATTTTCTCAAAAGGAAAAAAAGAAAGAAAAATAACAAAAGAAAAATCATCCTGCTGGTTGGATGAATCCAGTTGCCACCTTTAAGGCATCAGGGCAAAAAGAAGAAATCAAACAGATTAAAGATTTCTGACATTAATATCATAGCAATGAGATAGCAATGAGAAATGATTTTTTTACCGATAACAGCATAAATCGTACTTATCTCAGCTATCAGTAGATCAAGGTTTATATGATCTTTTAAAGAAGAATAAGAAAAAAGTTTATTATAATATGTGGCTTGGTCACTTACTAATAAATAAATAAATAAATAAATGCTGGAACTTCTAAGGTAATTTTACTCTGTATGTCGTCTAGTAAAGCATCTTAAATCACAAGGCTGTCTTGCATGATAAGTTCCTAAAAGCAAGTCTCATTTTATACTACTCTATTTTAAGCCATGTATAGCTGAGGCACCTATCTACAAGAGTAATAACTGAAGCTGGTAATTATTTCACGTGCTATTTGTACAGGTCAAAGGTGAAAGAAAGAGAAGAATAAAAGGAAAAAGATAGGACAATAAAAAGTAACTGATAATGAGCCTTGTTATATACTTTGTTTTGAGAATATTATATCACACATGCTCTAAATTAAGCAGCTTATAATGCCCAGTTGAGTATTGACTTGGAGCTGTTAGAAATTCCAATATCATTCACTTGATATCTTCTTAAGGGCATAGTCTGCAAAATTCAAGTTCTGATTTGTTGGAATAGGTAATGATGAGTATAAGCGTCCATTGCCTGATCTAATTGGTCTTCTAACTTATTTTTTCATAAGATTAGCAGATGTAACATTTAAAATTCAAGTAGTAAGAACTGCCACTCATGGATTGTCATGTCAGTCGGCCAATTAGATGTCCAGAGCCATATGAAGCCAATCATATGAGAACAATTTTATTCTCTACCTAATTAACTACTTGCTGTTAGAAAGGAAATAATAAAATTTATATCTATTCGACCGAGAGGACGTACTAACGTTCTGTTAGGAATGTCAGATATACATACATGAAGAACCCAGAGTTAAAGAATACCTGAGGATGTTAGGTATTCAGGATGGAGACTTATTCAACAGCAGAGAATGTTTACCGTATATATCTTCATCTATAAATATTCTAATAAGGATAAGCCACTGTACTTTCATTTCAATGATTAACCTCTTTTTTCTTTTTAAATGGCTTTGGGACTTAAGTATTAGGACTAAATATTATTCCTTGACAAAATTAACTCCAAATGCAGAAAAATGAAAAAGAACTACAGAAATTTTTGTGAGGAAAATTACAAACAATGAACATGTTACACAAATACACAGCAGCAAAATCATAAATAATTATTTTACTAAAAATAGCTTAAGCAGACAACAGCTAATTAAACAATACAACAGGTATCAAAGGCCTCAGATACCAATAACACTGGATGCTGCGAGAAGATAATCTAAAATGTAATGATTTCTCCTGTATCTTCAGTTGAAAGTGTTAAATAAGTCGCAAGAGTAAACTTTATGTACCCAAACGCGATGAAAAGAATAATTAAATTAATAAATTAAAATCAAAGAAAAGAGAGCAGATATCGAAATATACACACATGAAGAACCCGGAGTTAAAGAACGAGATAATGCTGAAAAAAGAAAAAAGAAAACATTGACAACATAAAAAATCGAAAGACGAACAAATGCACCTTGATTGAGACTTTGCTCTTCACTTGCGTTTCCAGCTCATCGACTGCAAGTGCAACGAATACAAATGAAGTCGTCTTGCGACTCAAGACTGGAATGGGAGACTAGGTTAGTTCGTCGTCGAGGTAAAACCGTAAAAGTAAATCTCAAAGCCTCCAAAATTAGGAAACCCCGAAGAGGTAAAGACTTGCCTTTTAGAAGCCTGTTGAGAAAATGCCCAAAAAAAGAGAGGTCCACTTCGCTTCTTCCACCTCGAGAATTAGAAAACGAGAAATCTCTTTCGTCCATATGGAAACTTAAATTTCGGGACCTAGAGTCCAACACTTTCCTTATTCCAGGATTCCCACCCTTTAAAAAATTGAAAATCGGTCATCGCCAGTACTCGACCCCGTACGTTCTCGTTTCCTTCCTGCTCTCAATTTCCTCTTCCAATGGAGTCAGTAGTACCGCCCGCCAATCCGAAGCGCTGCGCCGACGTCCGTGCCTCCATGCCCTTGAAGAAAAAGACGGTGATAAATCGGATGGCGAACTTGAAGAAGAAGCTCAAGGAACTAACCATACTCTGCGATACCCAGGGCTTTCTCGTCTGCTCTTGCCCTTCTCTGGGCACCCAGGTCTGGCCGGAAGACCCCGAGGCTCTCCTCTCCAGAATCCAACAGTTCAAAGAGACTAAGAAAAAGAAGAGTACCGCGCCGGGAGCCAACGGGGGGGCTCTGATGATCCTTCCCGCAACCGCGCAGGCGTACCAGTGGATGATAGAGAGGCTGTTGATCGCGAGCAGGCAATCGGACGAGGAGACCCGTCTGCAGAATCTCCTTCAGTGTATTACCGGGCGCCGGAAGATCGACGGTTTCGAACTCCCCGAGCTGCGACAGATTTTGCGATACGTAGAGACCGTGAGAGCTGTGGCCCACCAAGGATTGACGGAGACGAAAAACAAATTAATGGAGATTGATTTGAGTTTAAAGCTGTGATTTTTTTGTGCTCCCTAATCCCTATTATTTATTCAAACGAATCGTTAAATTATTATTTCCTAGTTTGCTTTCTCGTTTGATCGTTTATCTGATCGCGAATTCCTGTTTTTGCATTAATTAATCGTCGTTTTAGAATAAACAACGAGATCTTCGTACAAGAGAAAATACCACTACTACCTGGTCACCTACTGTAGCCTGTAGGGTGGAACTGAACCCAACTCATTCAAGTCGAACCCGAGCGAACCATGGACTTGTAACTTTGGGTTTAAGGTTTTTTCATTATCTACCAATCTGGTTATACATGGCAGTGGGATTTTTTAATATGAAAAAATACATTTTAAACCAGCTAGATGATGTCGTGATAATGAATTTCAGAAGGATGACAGTATACAACTTTTGCAGATGGTAGTGCAGAGTATTGCAATGATTTTGATTTGAGAAAACCCTTCGGGAGGCAAATAGTTGCAATGCAGACCATTGACTGCATCAGCATCCAGGACTCTTCAAGTCTTGCACTTCTTCAGGATCGTTGTTCCAAATTTTTGGCTCAATATTCAAGGTTTGAAGATAATGTTACTGCTCTGATATCTGAAAGTCTGCAAGAACTTGTTCTTTCATTCTTACACGGACAATTGTATCATGGATGTCTTACATCTCTCTGACAATCATGCACGATCAATTCTTTATCTCTTCAGCTGTCTTTAAGAGGGTGAACAGAGTTTTATTGTTATCATTTGCAATCATTGTTTATTAATTCATTGTATTTTCTTTTCAGAAATGACAGTGGTGGAATAGGGTCTCCCGCCCGTATAGCTATCCAGTCCCTTTGTGCACCACAATGTGGGTTCGCCAGCAGGGTATGTTCTGGGTTTCATGATGTGTTGTTGTCCCACTTGCACCTCTATTGAAAAGGCTAATCCAGTGGATGCTCTTTAATACAAACTGGAATATGTATAATGGATGAAAAGGATTTCCATGTTATCGATTTTATTCTGTTTCCTCCTTGGATAAAATTGCTTGGTTTCAGAGAAAAATAGGTCAACTTGATTGTTAACTCAGTCATCACATAGGGAGCTTTATAGTGGGAGGTCTTGGATTCAAGTCTCCCAAGGGCATGGGTGAGGAGCCTTCATGTAAGCACCCTATTTCAAGAAAAAAGAAAGATGGAAAAGAAAATATTAGGATTCCACATTTTTGCTCTTGGAACATGGAGGCTTATACTCTGTTAATAAGAATCATACCTTGTGGCCTATTTCTGTTGATCCGACTCTTTTATCGTAATGAGAAGAGTTCATTAAATAAGATTCTATGGGAGAGGAGTTACAATTGACTTAAAACCAGTATTAGAGGAAAAGTGACAGATTAAAGGGTCTTCATGCCTCATTTTTAACATGACTTTCAAATTCTACTTTCTTAATGTGGCTTTTTGATCTATCATAAGACTTGCCTTATTGACCCACACAATGATAGACTTGGTCCATGTTTAAGCAGACGGTCCTTGTCAGGTTAGCAGGCCAACAAGAACAAGTTGTGGGTCCATAAGCCCACATTACAAACCGAAATTTGAAATAAACAAACAAAATTGGAGGAGGTTCTGGTGTGTCTGTGTATTGTCATCTATGTGTAGGTGTTTTCTACATCATGGGATTGTGATGCTATTTAACTCCAGGTATTTTGGTGTTGTGCTGTATAGACCTGTAATACACTTCAGAAGGTTTTAAGAGTTGGTCTGTTCGTGTCTTTAACATTGTAGGACTGGGATATACTTTCCTTTATCAGATCATTAAGAAGCATCATACGATCTTCCAATGCAGTTGCTGTGATTTCTTTCCCTCCTTCCGTCCTACTGCCTTGCATGTCCAAGAGACTGCAGCATTTATCAGATACTTTACTCTCTGTCAAGGCAATTCCAGGTATATGTTTAAAACTTTTGCTTAATTGGGATTCATTTTGCATGGAATTGGTCTGAGATCCTAATTTTGAACTCGATGTTAATAGTTTTGAACCCACTATATGATAGCTAGTGTTTGTTATTAACCTATGAAGCTTTTTCAATATCATCCATTTAAGTTCCAGAATAAATTCATGTGAGGAACCCTAAAGAAATCGTTGTTATTTTCATTTTGCGTAGAACAGGTGAAACTTAATGGTGTAAAACTTGGCGAGTTACCAGATGTGTTTCAGTTGACAATTCTCCTTGGTCCTCTTCACCTTTTGTGCCCTTTGCCCTTACTTCAGTATACTAGTGCTTTACTTTTTTTATTTTCATGGCTTATCTATAAAGGAGGCTCTTGTTCCTTTTTTGTTGCATTTTCCCCTTTAATAAGCTAATCGACCAATTTAAACTTCAATAAAAGGTTAGCTAAAACCACCTATTGAAGCAAAAGAAAATGTCCATTTATGTAAGCTGGAACTGCTAGATAATGGAATTTCTGGAGTCCAGAACTCCTTTTCATATTAAACTTGCACCTAAATTATTGTTGGAAATGCCCACATCCAACTCCTTTAGCTAGATGTCTACACCAAGCTTCGTCTTGAAAAATATATGAAAGAGTTAAAGTCAAATATGATCTACTTATGTGTTTGCTGGAACTGTTAGATTGGGTTTGCCAAGTCAGGTAACTCATCTCAGAACTGAATACATATCTGAAATCCTTGTTAGACGTGACATCATCCGATCCCTTTCAGTCCTTGCCCTGTTGCTGCTTACTTTAATTTTCTTCTTGAATCATTTGAAACCAGATGAGGACAAAGATTTAGCAGAACTCCTAACCGATTATCAGGACATGGTTGGACTTCTCCGTGTTCATAAAGTTGGTCGAATTAATACCCAGGTAATCATTGGTTTATTTAAAAAAGTTTTTTTTTTTTTTTGTATTTTTGCTTGTCTAATGTTTACCTGATGCGGAGTACCTTGATCATGTAATTCATATCCAAATAATGAAATTCATATCCATGAATGTCAGTCAACCATTTTTTTGACAGGTTCCTTTTGTTCTGGACACAACTACTTTCTCTATTAAGCTTCAAAAGCGGCGGTCTTTGGTCCTAGAACGCTTAAATCAAGCTCCAGTGGATGGTTCTAGTGGGAGTTCATATGCATCTTCTGGAAGTTGTTCCGTGTCCAAAACCTCATCTTTGGACTTTTGATGTGAAGCAGGTGCTCTCTGTTTTAATGGGGGGACAAGAAAAAATTTCAGTGACCCGCAAGTATCCTCAAGCTGTTTCCATAGTTGCATTTAACTGTATTTATCGTCTATTTCTGTTGTGTTTTTGTAGAAAAAAAAATTGTTTGATGACTCAATTGTTGTAACTGACACTGCTTATACTATTTCATACATTCAAATGTTATCTCAAAAATATCTTTTGAGATTGCTGAACTCTGTATATATCTTCTGCTGCCTCCAACTGAGCCTTGCCAAATATCTTCCGCTGCCTCCAACTGAGCCTTGCCAAATATCTTCCGCTGCCTTCTGCCTTCTTAGAAATAATCTTCTGCGGCCTCCAGAGTCCAGCCAAATTTTAAAATCTGCCTCCGATGTACCAAGTTACCTGCAGTTGCCTCCGAAGTAGCTTTTCAACCATCTGTTGGGCTTTTGTTGAATACTGTTAATGACTTGGTTTTAGTAATTGACATACATAATCTTTTGAATGAAAAAGCTTATGAAGAACAACATGAAACTTTCATGCCTGGGTTTTGCGTCACCCAGGTCAGGATCCCGCTGGGCAGAATATAAATGAACTTTGGCAGTAGATTTCAGGGTTTTCATTAATGAGTTAGCCCCCTTCGGGTTCAACGGAATGACTACAGTGACTGCACATTGAATTTAACTTTTCAGGTGTATCTACACTCTCCAAACTTATAAAATGGTGAGATGATTTTAGGTGGAGGGACCAAATTCCCAGCACAGGCGACAAAAGGCTTCTAACTTACAAATATAGGCCATAATTTCTGCAGTATAACCATCACCTATTTCCCATATTTCAGGGGGAAGCAGAATACTGGAGCAGGAGCAGGGGAAAATCCACTGGAATGAAACACACACTTAAGCCAATGTTAGCATAAATTAGTTCTGCAGCACGGACTTAAACATGGATCGACTCACTTCATGAAGACAACTATATGCTTAAATCCAGTACAATCGCACAAAATTTCAGATTTAAGTTGGGTTTTTACATTCACCTGGTTCCAGGGGATTTCTATACATCTCACATTTACTGTGTCAGCAGCTTCGCGTCACAGGCAACTATTTTCATACTCCCAACGTTCTCCTGAGTTTCCTCATTTTTGAAAATAGCATCTTGTAAAATGAATGTCCATACATTGTCACAAAACCTGTACGTGTGAAGATGTGCCTGGAGAAGAAATTTTTCAGAAGAAATCAACATCTTAAACATTGGAAGTCTAAATGTTGAAGAACTAAGGAAGGATATGGAATCACTGGTTAACAAATTTGAGCCAACCATATTGTGCTTCTTTGTCATTAACACACAGGTTGGATGTCTCATTTTTACAAGGCGTAACAATTGATAAAGCATAGTTAACAAAGACTCAACATGAGCAGTTAAGTGCCTCAATCCTCGAGAATATGAAATAGGGAAATATATTATGAGCACCAGTCTACAACGTGTCAAAGTCAACAAGCTGATCCCAAGGTTTTGCCACGGTTAAAGACTCACATAATGCAGTATATCTGTGACAACTACAACTAGGCACAAGCTTTTCTTAAACGTCCATGAAAATAACAACAAAATAATCCCCTAATCTTGGTATTAACTTCATTATCTGGTTCATTCCACAAGAGACACTTTATCTTCCTCTCATCCCATGGCTCCTGTACAGGGAACACTGGTAAAGAAATAGTTTGTAGTGCGTCCACCCTCCCTCCTGCTTTCTCTCTCTCTTTTTTTCTCTTTTTTTATTTTTTTAGTTTTTTATTTGGGCCTTACAGCCAGTTGTACTTCCCCCTTTTTAAACTCTTAATGAATCCCACTTCTCATTTTCTCAAAAGGAAAAAAAGAAAGAAAAATAACAAAAGAAAAATCATCCTGCTGGTTGGATGAATCCAGTTGCTACCTTTAAGGCATCGGGGCAAAAAGAAGAAATCAAACAGATTAAGGATTTCTGACATTAATATCATAGCAATGATATAGCAATGAGAAATGATTTTTTTACCGATAACAGCATAAATCGTACTTATCTCAGCTATCAGTAGATCAAGGTTGATATGATCTTTTAAAGAAGAATAAGAAAAAATTTATTATAATATGTGGCTTGGTCACTTACTAATAAGTAAATAAATAAATAAATGCTGGAACTTCTAAGGTAATTTTACTCTGTATGTCGTCTAGTAAAGCATCTTAAATCACAAGGCTGTCTTGCATGATAAGTTCCTAAAAGCAAGTCTCATTTTATACTACTCTATTTTAAGCCATGTATAGCTGAGGCACCTATCTACAAGAGTAATAACTGAAGCTGGTAATTATTTCATGTGCTATTTGTACAGGTCAAAGGTGAAAGAAAGAGAAGAATAAAAGGAAAAAGATAGGACAATAAAAAGTAACTGATAATGAGCCTTGTTATATACTTTGTTTTGAGAATATTATATCACACATGCTCTGAATTAAGCAGCTTATAATGCCCAGTTGAGTATTGACTTGGAGCTGTTAGAAATTCCAATATCATTCACTTGATATCTTCTTAAGGGCATAGTCTGCAAAATTCAAGTTCTGATTTGTTGGAATAGGTAATGATGAGTATAAGTGTCCATTGCCTGATCTAATTGGTCGTCTAACTTATTTTTTCATAAGATTAGCAGATGTATCATTTAGAATTTAAGTAGTAGGAACTGCCACTCATGGATTGTCATGTCAGTCGGCCAATTAGATGTCCAGAGCCATATGAAGCCAATCATATGAGAACAATTTTATTCTCTTCCTAATTAATTACTTGCTGTTAGAAAGGAAATAATAAAATTTATATCTATTGGACCGAGAGGACGTACTAACGTTCTGTTAGGTACGTCAGATATACATACATGAAGAACCCGGAGTTAAAGAATACCTGAGGATGTTAGGTATTCAGGATGGAGACTTACTCATTCAACAGCAGAGAATGTTTACCGTATATTTTCATCTATAAATATTCTAATAGGGATAAGCCACTGAACTTTCATTTCGATGATTAACCTCATTTTTCTTTTTAAATGGTTTTGGAACTTAAGTTTTAGAGACTAAATATTTGTACTTGACAAAATTAACTCAAAATGCAGAAAAATGACAGAAAACTACTAGAATTTGTGCGGAAAATTACAAACAATGAACATGGAACACAAATCGACAGCAGAAAAATAATAAATAATTATTTTAGTAAAAATAGCCTAAGCAGACAACAGCTAATTAAACAATACAGCAGGTATCAAAGGCCTCAGATACCAATAACACTGGATGCTGCGGGAAGATAATCTAAAATGTAATGATTTCTCCTTTCTGTTGAAAGTGTTAAATAAGTCGCAAGAGTAAACTTTATGTACCGAAACGCGATGAAAGAGTAATTAAATTAACAAATAAAAATCAAATAAAAGAGAGCAGAGATCGAAATATACATACATGAAGAACCCGGAGTTAAAGAACGAGATAATGTTGAAAAAAGAAAAAAGAAGACATTGAAAACATAAAAAAATCAAAAGATGAACAAAAGCACCTTGATTGAGACTTTGCTCTTTACTTGCGTTTCCAGTGCTTCTGTCATCGACTGCAAGTGCAACGAATACAAATGAAAAAAAATAAAGAACATTACAAAAAAAAAAAAAAAAAAAAATAAAAAAAAAAATGCCAGCTGATTAAGTAGAAACCGAATGATATTGCAAGCTTCCAATCCGAAGACCGAAGGGCGACCACGATTCAGGAATTCCGGACTAACCTTATCAAACTGCACGAGAACTTGAATCGCGACTTCAGGACTGAGGGTCCCATTCGAGACCATCTCGTCCAAGGTCTCCGTCAGGCACATGCCGATGGTCGATCTGCGGTATAGCTCAAACGTAGCCATCTAACAACTTTCGCACTCAAACAGAAGCCTCGACGTTAATTTTCAGATCGTTTGAAGCTTAGGGTTTAAAAGGAAAGAGACCCAGTGAAAGCAGACCAATCGACGAAGGCAAAAATTCCTCGTTTCCAGACGACGGGAAGAATAACGATTCCTACTCCCCTTCGTCGTAGTTCGTAGTTCGCTCCTCTCCCGGTTCCGGATTTCAATTTGAAGCACTTATATAGGGTTGTGTGAGAGATCGTTAAAAGAGTCGTACGGCTTGGCCGCCACCCGCCAGGCTGTAGAGGATGACATACGCTCGAGAACGAGATCTCCGCGAATGAAAACTGAAAAGGGGTGGGTACTGCGTAGCGGGCCGAGTTTCATTAGTATTCGACCCGATCTGAACCGATTAGACCCAAAATACGAGAACGGGACGAAGTTTTGTTTTACGGGTCGAGGATAGGCGGAGTTAAAAATGCGACTCTATTATCTTTACACCCCTAGCTGTAATGTATTTTAATTTGGCTGAGATATATAAGAAAAATAATTTTTGTCACAAAAAAAATCTATAAGGTTAATATCAATTTAAAATAATTATTAATAATAATATTTATTAAAACTATTTTCTCTTTGTTTTATTTAAACTTATTTATAAATTATTTACAAGCACATATGATATTTTGAAAATGTCAAATTAAAATCACAAAAAAAAAAAGTTACATTATTATAAAAAAAATAAATTAATTAAATATTTTAAAATATCTCAATATAGGACTAGAAATATGATTTTTAAAATTTTAAATATTTAAAATAACAACTTCAAAATCATATGACTTTTAGAATTTTTCCAGTGTTTAGTAGAATTTTATTTTGAAAATGCAACATACACATGAGATTATAAAAGTGACAAATATAAACATGTGTTATTTTGATCATGTAGACATATACATATATATATATTAAAATATTTTAAAAGGATAATATAGCTTTTATTATATATTTTTTTTATAAAATTATAATTTTAAACTATTCCAATTGCAAAGAAAGGTGAAAAATTCACTATATGGAACTTTGAACATTCCTTTAAATACAACATCTAACATTTTAAGTTACAAGTCCATGGTTCGCTCGGGTTCGACTTGAATGAGTTGGGTTCAGTTCCACCCTACAGGCTACAGTAGGTGACCAGGTAGTAGTGGTATTTTCGCTTGTACGAAGATCTCGTTGTTTATTCTAAAACGACGATTAATTAATGCAAAAACAGGAATTCGCGATCAGATAAACGATCAAACGAGAAAGCAAACTAGGAAATAATAATTTAACGATTCGTTTGAATAAATAATAGGGATTAGGGAGCACAAAAAAATCACAGCTTTAAACTCAAATCAATCTCCATTAATTTGTTTTTCGTCTCCGTCAATCCTTGGTGGGCCACAGCTCTCACGGTCTCTACGTATCGCAAAATCTGTCGCAGCTCGGGGAGTTCGAAACCGTCGATCTTCCGGCGCCCGGTAATACACTGAAGGAGATTCTGCAGACGGGTCTCCTCGTCCGATTGCCTGCTCGCGATCAACAGCCTCTCTATCATCCACTGGTACGCCTGCGCGGTTGCGGGAAGGATCATCAGAGCCCCCCCGTTGGCTCCCGGCGCGGTACTCTTCTTTTTCTAGTCTCTTTGAACTGTTGGATTCTGGAGAGGAGAGCCTCGGGGTCTTCCGGCCAGACCTGGGTGCCCAGAGAAGGGCAAGAGCAGACGAGAAAGCCCTGGGTATCGCAGAGTATGGTTAGTTCCTTGAGCTTCTTCTTCAAGTTCGCCATCCGATTTATCACCGTCTTTTTCTTCAAGGGCATGGAGGCACGGACGTCGGCGCAGCGCTTCGGATTGGCGGGCGGTACTACTGACTCCATTGGAAGAGGAAATTGAGAGCAGGAAGGAAACGAGAACGTACGGGGTCGAGTACTGGCGATGACCGATTTTCAATTTTTTAAAGGGTGGGAATCCTGGAATAAGGAAAGTGTTGGACTCTAAAAGGCAAGGCTTTACCTCTTCGGGGTTTCCTAATTTTGGAGGCTTTTAGATTTACTTTTACGGTTTTACCTCGCCGACGAAGTAACCTAATCTCCCATTCTAGTCTTGAGTCGCAAGACGACTGGGCATGATGTGACAAGTTGATTAAATAAGTCTATTGTAAAATATAAAACTTTTGCTTTTTTTTTTTAATTTCAACGCTTCTGTCATCGACTGCAAGTGCAACGGATACAAATGAAAATATATATATAAAAAAAGAGCAAAAGTTTTTTAATTTGTCATTCAAATTATTTGATAAATAAAGCAAGTTTTTGTGATATGTTTTATTGTACAAAAACTACAATTAATAGTTTCATATGTTAAAACTAATGTATTACAAAAGATAGTGTTAAAAATGTAAACAAGTGGATTCAGTTTTTCGGTCATTTTCTTTTCAAATTCTGCATTTAAAAATAATATACTTAAAATCAGTCATTTTGTAGAATAATAAAACATAGACAAAATATCAAATAAAATTATATTCTACCTCGTATTTCACGTATCTTTTCTTAGACTGAATAATTTCTTTTGAGTTCTTTGTTAGAGTATAACTTGTATAATAAGTTTCAGAACTCTGTGTCTGAGATGGTTCAGTCTAATTTATCAAAAAATATTTTATTAGATAAGAATAAAATTTGGTTAAAGTATTATATAATGGATATAAAATACTTATTAAAAAGTCAGTCGTTTCTGTGGCAATTGTTTCTTCCTCTATTAGGTATACTGCAGTGACAACAAAAGATGATTTTTTTTGCAACTATTGTTCTGACTTTTTAAATTTGATGGCCATCATGAACTCTTTCCATTGAAGTTTTTGAAATATAGATCGAATCTCCAAATTTTCGTTTATCTGTAAAAGTATGAGTTATTATTTAGACATTGATAATATTATTATACAGTAAATGTGTAAACATGAGTAGAAAGAATACCTTTTTTTTAGATCAAATAATTGCTCTGTTGATATTTGCAACATTTTTTCCACTTGTTTGTCAAATACAATCAAATTTATTGGTCCATTAGGGTCTTCCGCTGTGAAGCGTAGCATGAGTCTGCTAAATAATTTTATTTAATTAATATTAGTATATAAATATAAAAAATATAATGATAATATTTACAATTACCTGTGGACTGGTTCATGAACAGATTTGCAACATTTATTGTACTAGTATGTAGAATCGATAATGGTCAACTTTTTTATATGTGTATTACATGCATTGTAAAACCATTTTTCATTTTCGCATTCAACATTAACCATTGATGCTCTTATCGAGAAAGCACCGTACTGTTAATAGTAAAAAATTTTAGAATATGTTTGTAAAGTCTATTATAGTATTTGATTTTCTACATAATGATAATACATACCCGTAAAGATTTTGTAAAAAAATTAGATATCACTTTCACTTCTTCAACGGGTTCGATCATTCTTATTTGTTCTGGTGTAGTACCAAAAAAAAATAATAATAATAATTTTATAATAAAATGTACAAAAATTTGATTGTTAGATAGTAACGTTACCATTGCTGCAACTTAGTTACTTCAAATATCTAAATTGAAAAAACAATTGTTGCATAACTTGTTGTCAGATGAAGATTTCCTGATTCATGTCAACAAATATTAGTTTGTCAATAATTTTATTTATATATAATTATTTTAAATAAATATAATATAATTTACCTTGGAATTTTTTTACAATTGCAGAAATTATGATGCAGTGACAGGTGGGGTGTATTTTTTTTCTATATCATCAGGAAAGTCTTCTGCTAATTTGCCCCACAATCTAACAACCCATTTTTATCCCTGTAAGATATATTAAAAAATTATCATTAAGTTATATGGAATATATGCTACTATATAATGTATGACAACCACATAGCTTTCATTAGTAATAATAATATCTTTTTTTGCTGCGGGACCTTGCCTGGTGGATATAAATTATGTTGATTTGATACTTTCAATGATACCTATCACATCTGCAATAGGAAATGTATCAATGTTAGTGCATATATTTTTTTATTTATAAGAAAAACAACAAATAGATAAATATTACTATTACTTGACACATAAGTAACATTTCGTAATTTCTTTTCTAAATCTTTAGTCTACGAACTCAAATTTGTGCATGGGTATTTCATTGCAAGCAGTATCCATGTGTTGCATTTTTGTATTAGTTCTAAATTGAAGCTGAAAACGATGACTGACAGGTTTATATGTAGTGGTTAAAATTTTGATAGTGAACATCTTTAGTTTATATATTTGTCCTTCAGCCATCGAACAAAGCTGCATACGAATTTGATTTGGTACGATAGGATGAATTTGTTCACCCTGCTTGTAAAACATTTAATTGTTAGTTATTGCAAATTTTATAAATAATATGTAAATCATAAATATATAACTAAAATACTAAAATATTCTTACATTGTTATCAAATAATAACATATCCATGTTGATGATATTTTTTCTTGTAGAATTGTAAATATCCCATTTTTTGGTCAACCTGACTTTTAATGGTAAATTATCAGCTCCAAATTTTATATCCCAAATTGTTGTCATGTTGTAGATTATGTGTTATTGTTGCAAAATAGAACAATTTGTTAGAATGTATTAGTTTAATTGAATTAAAATTAAGTAATTATTTTTTTATCAATTAAAAAAGTACCTACATTGATATCAATAAATATTTTCTTGTACACCATATTTTGTGTATATCCGACAGGAACATTTTTACTTCTTTTGACAAAAAATTTTATGCCATTTCTTGATGATGTTCTAGAAAGAGCAACATATAACTGACCATGACTAAATACAGGTCTAGGCAAATACGAACCAACGTGATCAAAAGTTTGCCCTTGACTTTTGTTTATTGTCATCGTAAAACACAATTTTAGTGGGAATTATTTTTTATGCAATATGAACGGTCATTTATACTCATCAGATGACATGACAATCCTAGGAATTAATGTCATTTGTCCATTTTCCAATTTTGCTTCAATAACTATATATCCAAGTTGTGAAATAATCATCCTCGAAATATTACATAATCCTGATGTTATATCTAAATTTCTCAACAAAATGACAGGAGCACCAATTTTCAACTTCAAACAGTGGTTGGGTAAACCGGATAGTACCAAACTATTCAAAAATTTTATGGAGTACATAATATGTTGCTCTTCTACTGCATTTGAACTTGGAATAACAGAATCAACACTAAAGTAATTTAACCATTGACCAGGTAATAGATCTAATGTGTAAGAATTAATATCTTCAACATCTTTATTTGTAGGTGCTAAAATTGGTTGTCGCAAAAAATAATGCAAAATACTATAATTCTGGTGAAGATCATTAGAGTTAGTTGACACAATAGCACTTATAGGATCTTGTACTGCACAGATTAGCAGATCTTCAGGAATTTTAATCCATGATGCTTCTTCATTTTCTTGTAATGCTATCTCCGGTACATTACCATCTCCTACTTCTAATATCCATTTGCTAAAATCAACCTATTGTTGTAAAACTTCTTCTGCTACATGTGGTTATTTTAGTCTTATATTGGTCGTTAATAGAAGCACTCTGTAATATGGCCAAATAACAGATTTGACTATAGATGATGCTATAATATTTTATCTTAATCCTCTATAAGCCACGGGTAGAATCTGCCTGAAATCACCATCGAAAACAATAATTTTTCCACCAAAATTTTTTTAGTCTGCTCCGTTATAAATTTCATTAGATCTCGTAATGTTCGATCCATAACTTCAAATCCATGTTTATGAGCCATTGGCGCTTCATCCCATATAATTAAATCTGTCAGCCGAATAAGTTTTGCTAATTGTGACTGGTATGGAATTGAACAGCAAAATGATTCATTCAGTTTAATTGGAATTTGAAATCTTGAATGTGTAGTTCGACCTTTTGGAAGCAATAAAGCAGCAATGCCAGAAGATGCGACAGTCAGTACAATTTTTCCTTAAGATCGTAAAGAAGAAGTAATTGATTTCTATAAAAAAGTCTTTCCAATACCACCACTATCATACATAAATATTACTTCTCCATGTTTATTGTATATCGATTTCAACACCTCATGGAAAACTACTCGTTGTTCATCGTTTAATGCTGCAAATGTACTCCTTGATAGTTCTTTTATATATTCTTCATCATAGTCTAATTTTTCTCTTAGAAGTCTATTCTGCAATTTATACTCGTCTGATAAATCTGGAATCTGCATACTAGTGTAATTTTTTAATGATTTACTCCTTTGATTCAATTATACTTCCAACTCATATAAAGTGTAAATTTTTAATTCAGCCACCATAAGTTAGAGTGTGGTGTCACCTCTTTTTCGTTGCTGAAGAAATTGAATATCATCTGAGAACGATTCTCAATGGTTATTCCAGAGTAACAACAGATCTGATATTTCACAAATTTCACAAAATAATAGCATCGTAACAAATAACTCTTGCAATTGTTTTTCAGACGCCCACATATTTGCTTCCATTAGAGCTTCATGAAATTCATTGTCATTTTTTAACAATCCTAAAGCATCACAGACTGCTTTAAACGATAAATGGACCACTCAATTGAATGTGCAAATATTTTCAAAACTTGTAGGTCCACGAATAACATTTAATAGCAACCTTAAATAGTACCTTTTACCACTTGTTGGGTGTGTGTAAAATATTCTTCCAATAGATTTGCCTCTTTATCTTCTATGCCAATATTTATACTTGTTACTCCATACCCATTTTGGTGGAAATTTTAAATATGTAAGTTCTCTTGCATCTTCATATTTTTTATTTGTTCTCATCCATTCAAAAAATTGTGTTTGCTCTATATCATGTTGGAAAAGAACGTTTGCTAAATCATGACTGTCTTCAAATAACACAATTTATTTATTTGGTAAATGAAAAGAAAGTCTCTTGACTAGGGAATATCTATAATAGCTGTCAAAATTTAAAATCTTTCAACATGCTTCTGATGCAGATATATATCGACAATCCAAATAATGTTTAATTTCATCTACTTCAACTATTATACACTTACATGTTTGAAATTAGTCTTTATATTCTCGTCAATCACTACTGTTGCACGATTTTGTCCTTTACTTACATATTTGTACAGACATTTGATTGATTTGGACTGAACACATTTTTCAACATTTATATGTGCTTGGATCTTTACAAATAAATCAATATTATGCGGCACAACCCACTGGTTATCAAGTACAATTTCATCTATCACTACTTGTCTTTGATTATTTCTTCTCCTATAAATGACAAATCCAACATCATCAACAATTGTCTGATCAGAAAACTTCTTAGGGAAATGTGTGCATTTTCCTTTCTTCATACATGGTGCATCATGCTTAAACAACCCACATGGTTCATGCATCATGAATTTACTAACAACATTATAACCTATTGAGCCAACTTTTTTGTCAGGTATTTCTACTGAAATGTAATAATTGATATCACTTGGCTGAATCAATTTGTTCTCCTTGGTTAAAGTTAACAAAATATGAGCATGTGGAATTCCTCTCTTTTGATACTCGATGACCTGTATAACTAAAAAGCAAGTAAATCATCAATAAATTAAAATTAATTACCACATGTAATTTCAAAAAACTATGACAAATACTAATTAACTAAAACTAACATTTATAACAAATTTTGAAGTTTACCTGCAACACTCTCTCCAAAGTAGTGAGACTTTTATAAATCATTCATAAATTCATGTAATTTTATATTGAAAACACTTGATACAATATTTGGACGGTCATCCACATGCTGTTCATCAATTCTTTTTAGATATTTACTTATCTCTCACCAATTTTTGTTCGATGTAAATGTTATGAATAGGTCAAGCATTTCAAACGACCTACAGATTGCAATTGCACATTGGTAATTCAGCATCATATACCTTGGACTTCCAATAAACGACGAACGCCGAATACAACATTTTTCTACAAAACCAGGTATAGTGTCTCCAACATTTACAACATTCTAAATGCCTTTATATAATTCAACTCTAATCTTTTTCTGATTATTTCTTATCCACGTGAGTCGATATTCTTCATTGCATGCATAGGCATTGACTATGTACTGATGAAACTTTTCACCTCTTAATAAGGTTTGTCCTTCTTGCAAACGTTGTTGCAATCTATAAGCATAATATTCTCGCTTATAAACATTGTTTCTCTTAGCTAGTTTCTGCCCAAAATGATTTTTATAATCTATATTCAATGTATATCCATCATCTCCATATGAAATTAACATAGGATAATGCATAGCCATAAAACTCGGATGAGTTTCTTATTTCTTTGGAGTCCACTTCCAATTTTATCAATAACTATATCTCTTTCATCTTTATCTTCATATCCATCACCGACAAGTACAGCTGTTATTTCAGATGATGTGGAAACTTCGTATCTTTTATCCACTGAATCTCGTATTCCAACAACTTTAATTTTAATGGAATAGTTTCATTTTCTTGAAAACAATCTCTAGCCATTCTAAAAACTTTACTCAATTGGTTACACCGATCCAACATATGTAACAAATTTACTACAGTTCGTTGATTTACATCTACATTATTTACTTAAAAAATTCATCCTATTGAACAATTCATGTTTTGTGTCATATATATTTAACTAAACAAATTGCAGCTTTTGTCCCGCATGAGGTACTAACGAACCAATTTGATGGTAATTTTAGCCATGGATCTTAAAAACATAAGCACCTCTTACATCATTTATCTCAGTTCATATTTTTGCTCCCATAGATGTAAATGAGAACACAAAATTATACTTATATGTTCTCTAAATCTTCTTGCTTAAGGTCCTCCTCAATAATCCAATAACTGTTTCAAAGGTAGTGGAGCATCTTTTAACAATGGAAGATATATTTTTTCAACAAAATAACAAATTAAAAAATTTGGATTGCGGACCACTTTACTTTTACGATTTTTTTCTTCATGTCAAACAACAACACCACAATAAATACACTCCGTATTTGGGTATCCAAAATCCCACATCTAAAAAATTGATCCTACAAAATATTCACTTATTATCATTATCTCAATAATATGTTAAACAATATTACATTTACAGGTTAAACAATGTTATACTTATGTTTATGATGAACCGGATCATAAACTCGACTCTGGTTTTCAACAACCGAAGTAAGAGATTTTGCATCTATATTTTTCGATGCTATATCATCTGACATTTGTCGGTTATGCACAACCGATATTTCGTGAGGTGGTAAATTTTTATGTACCAACCTTCTATTATGTCTTTGTTGCATAATAATTTTTTTAAGTTGCATTGCAATTCTTGTACGTTTTTTCCTATTCGCATCCATATAATCTATACATATAACAAAAATATAAATAGTAAACAAATATAAAAACATCAACTTGAACAAATATGTAATAAATATAATATTAATGATATGACAAAAGAAATATATAATTGAAATATAAAAATCATTAATGTTAAAACTGAAGCTGATATGGTCATTGGACTTAATTGAATAATACTACAATCATAACCAGTATGTATTTTTAAATAAAACGCAGAGAAAAATAGTAAAAAAGAAAACTTAACTATAATAGTAAATAAAAAATAATAAAAAATACAATACAAAAGTAGACAAATAACAACACAATTGATATAATACACTCTTTGTCCTTGCTTACTAGTGTATCTTCACTTATATATTTCTTGACAACTCGAGGTTTGTCAGTTATTTACAATTTATACAGGATCACGGGAAGTTGCACTGTGCAAATGGGATTTAAGCTCTTCCTGTAATGCATATGCATGTTGCACCTGAATAAGTTTGTTGTCTCAATAATATCGATCACACAACAACTTTAATTATAAATGAATGGTTTTTGAACCTAACAGTTTTACTAGATTCTTTTTTTTTTGAATGAGTTGAGGTTGTGTTGTTGTTGTTGTTTTTTTTTTTTTTTTTTTTGCCATCTGTTTCTGGGATTATTTGTCTCAATTTTGCGACAAGATTGAGAAATTCCATTAGCGGTAAGAACATGTTTTGTATATTAACCCTTCTCAATTTATAATCTCATATATTATCTCAATGTTATGAAGAACTTGAGGCTCACTGTATACAATTTAGATTTGTTTCCTTCAACCACTAATTTCATTACTTTTAGGCACACAGGATGATGCTATCTGGCCATCAATTCTTTTTAGATATTTACTAATCTCACACCAATTTTTGTTCGATGTAAATGTTATAAATAGGTCAGGAATTTCAAGCGACCTACAGATTGCAATTGCACCTTGGTAATTCTGCATCATATACCTTGGACTACCAGTAAACGACGAAGGCAGAATACAACATTTTCCTACAAAACTAGATGTAGTGTCTCCAGCATCTACAACATTCTAAATGCCTTTGTATAATTCAACTCTAATCTTTTTCTGATTATTTCTTATCCTCATTAGTCGATATTCTTCAATACATGCATAGGCATCGACTACATACTGATGAAACTTTCCACCTCTTAATAAGGTTTGTCCATCTTGCAAACGTTGTTGCAATCTATAAGCATAATATTCTCGCATAGAAACATTGTTTCTCTTTGCTGGTTTCTGCCCAAAACGATTTTCGTAATCTATATTCAATGTATATCCTTCTTCTCCATATGGAAAGAACAAAGGATAATGCATAGCCATAAAACTCGGATGAGTTTCTTTAATTCTTTGGAGTCCACTTCCAATTTTATCAATAACTATATCTCTTCCATCTTTATCTTCATATCCATCGCCGACAAGTAAAGCTGCTATTTCAGATGATATGGAAACTTCATATCTTTTATCCACTGAATCTCGTATTCCAACCAACTTTAATTTCAATGAAATAGTTTCATTTTCTTGAAAATAATCTCTAGCAATTCTAAAAACTTTAGTCAATTGGTTACACCGATCCAACATATGTAACGAATCTACTACAGTTCGTCGATTCACATCTACATTATTTGCTAAAAAGATTCATCCTATTGAACAATTAATGTTTTGTGTCATATATATATACCTAAACAAATTGCGGCTTTTGTCCCACATGAGGTACTAACGAACCAATTTGATGGTAATTTTGGCCATGAATTTTAAAAACATAAGCACCATTTTCATCTTTTATCTCTGTACATATTTTTGCTCCCATAGATGTAAATGAGAATACAAAATTATACTTATATGTTCTCCAAATCTTCTTGCTTAAGGTCCTCCTCAATAATCCAGTAACCTTTTTAAAGGTAGTGGAACATCTTTTACAATGGAAGTTCCATTTTTTCAACTAAATAACAAATTAAAAAATTTAGATTGCGGACCACTCTACTTTTACGATTTTTTTCTTCATACCAAACAACAACACCACAATAAATACACTCCGTATTTGTGTATCTAAAATCCTACATCTAAAAAATTGATCCTGCAAAATATTCACTTATTATCATTATCTCATTAATATGTTAAACAATATTACATCTATAGGTTAAACGATGTTATACTTACGTTTATGATAAACCAGATCATAAACTCGACTCTGATTTTCGACAACTGAAGTAAGTGATTTTGTATCTATATTTTTTGATGCTATATCATCTGACATTTGTCGGTTATGCACAACCAATATTTCGTGAGGTGGTAAATTTTGTGTTCCAACCTTCTATTATGTCTTTGTTGCATAATAAATTTTTTAAGTTGCCTTGCAATTCTTGAACGTTTCTTCCTATTTGCATCCATATAATCTATACATATAACAAAAATATAAATAGTAAACAAATATAAAAATATCAACTTGAACAGATATGTAATAAATACAATATTAATGACATGACAAAAGAAATATATAATTGAAATGTAAAAATCATTAATGTTAAAACTGAAGCTGATATGGTCATTGGACTTAATTGAATAATACTCCAATCATAACCAGTATGTATTTTTAATCATAAATAAAACGTAGAGAAAAATAGTGAAAAATAGAACTTAACTATAATAGTAAATAAAAAATAATAAAAAATACAATACAAAAGAAGACAGATAACAACACAATTGATATACTACACTCTTTGTCCCTGCTTACTGGTGTATCTTCACTTATATATTTCTTGACAACTCGAGGTTTGTCAGTTATTTGTAATTTATTCAGGATCACAGGAAGCTGCACTGTGCAAATGGGATTTAAGCTCTTCCAGTAATCCATATGCATGTGCACCTGAATAAGTTTGTTGTCTCAATAATATCGATCACACGACAACTTTAATTATAAATGAATGGTTTTTCAACCTAACAGTTTTACTAGATTCTTTTTTTTTGAATGAGTTGAGGTTGTGTTGTTGTTGTTTTTTTTTTTTTTTTTTTTTGCCATCTGTTTCTGGGATTATTTGTCTCAATTTTGCGACAAGATTGAGAAATTCCATTAGCGGTAAGAACATGTTTTGTATATTAACCCTTCTCAATTTATAATCTCGTATATTATCTCAATGTTATGAAGAACTTGAGGCTCACTGTATACAATTTAGATTTGTTTCCTTCAACCACTAATTTTATTACCAGGATGATGCTATCTGCCCATCAATTCTTTTTAGATATTTACTTATCTCACACCAATTTTTGTTCGATGTAAATGTTATGAATAGGTTAGGCATTCCAAGCGACCTACAGATTGCAATTGCACCTTGGTAATTCTACATCATATACCTTGGACTACTAGTAAATGACGAAGGCAAAATAAAACATTTTCCTACAGAACCAGGTGTAGTGTCTCCAACATCTACTACATTCTAAATGCCTTTATATAATTCAACTCTAATCTTTTTCTGATTATTTCTTATCCACGTGAGTCGATATTCTTCAATACATGCATAGGCATCGACTACATACTGATGAAACTTTCCACCTCTTAATAAGGTTTGTCCTTCTTGCAAACGTTGTTGCAATCTATAAGCATAATATTCTTGCATAGAAACATTGTTTCTCTAAGCTGGTTTCTGCTCAAAACGATTTTTATAATCTATATTCAATGTCTATCCATCTTCTCCATATGAAAACAACAAAGGATAATGCATAGCCATAAAACTCGGATGAGTTTCTTTAATTCTTTGGAGTCCACTTCCAATTTTATCAATAACTATATCTCTTCCATCTTTATCTTCATATCCATCACCGACAAGTAAAGCTGCTATTTCAGATGATATGGAAACTTCATATCTTTTATCCACTGAATCTCGTATTCCAACCAACTTTAATTTCAATAGAATAATTTCATTTTCTTGAAAACAACCTCTGGTCATTCTAAAAATTTTAGTCAATTGGTTACACCGATCCAACATATGTAACGAATCTACTACAGTTCGTTGATTCACATCTACATTATTTGCTAAAAAGATTCATCCTATTGAACAATTAATGTTTTGTGTCATATATATTTAACTAAACAAATTGCAGCTTTTGTCCCGCATGAGGTACTAACGAACCAATTTGATGGTAATTTTAGCCATGGATCTTAAAAACATAAGCACTTCTTACATCATTTATCTCAGTTCATATTTTTGCTCCCATAGATGTAAATGAGAACTCAAATACTTATATGTTCTCTAAATCTTCTTGCTTAAGGTCCTCCTCAATAATCCAGTAACCTTTTCAAAGGTAGTGGAGCATCTTTTAACAATGGAAGTTCTATTTTTTCAACTAAATAACAAATTAAAAAATTTAGATTGCGGACCACTCTACTTTTACGGGTTTTTTTTCATACCAAACAACAAAACCACAATAAATACACTTCGTATTTGGGTATCCAAAATCCCACATCTAAAAAATTGATCCTACAAAATATTCACTTATTATCATTATCTCATTAATATGTTAAACAATATTACATCTATAGGTTAAACGATGTTATACTTACGTTTATGATGAACCAGATCATAAACTCGACTCTGGTTTTTGACAACTGAAGTAACTGATTTTGCATCTATATTTTTCGATGTTATATCATCTGACATTTGTCGGTTATGCACAACCGATATTTCATGAGGTGGTAAATTTTTGTGTATCAACCTTCTATTATGTCTTTATTGCATAATAAATTTTTTAAGTTGCCTTGCAATTCATTTACGTTTTTTCCTATTCGCATCCATATAATCTATACATATAGAAAAAATATAAATAGTAAACAAATATAAAAACATCAACTTGAACAGATATGTAATAAATATAATATTAATGACATGACAAAAGAAATATATAATTGAAATGTAAAAATCATTAATGTTAAAACTGAAGCTGATATGGTCATTGGACTGAATTGAATAATACTACAATCATAACCAGTATGTATTTTTAATCATAAATAAAATATAGAGAAAAATAGTAAAAAATAGAACTTAACTATAATAGTAAATAAAAAATAACAAAAAATACAATACAAAAGTAGATAGATAACAACACAATTGATATACTACACTCTTTGTCCTTGATCACTGGTGTATCTTCACTTATATATTTCTTGACAACTCGAGGTTTGTCAGTTATTTGCAATTTATACAGGATCATGGGAAGTTGCACTGTGCAAATGGGATTTAAGCTCTTCCTATAATGCATATGCATGTGCACCTGAATAAGTTTGTTGTCTCAATAACATCGATCACACGACAAATTTAATTATACCTGAATGGTTTTTAAACCTAACAATTTTACTTGATTCTTTTTTTTTTTTGAATGAGTTGAGGTAGTGTTGTTGTTGTTTTTTTTTTTTTTTTTTGTTGGCATCTGTTTCAGGGATTATTTATCTCAGTTTTGCAGGAAGATTTAGAAGTTCCATTAGCGGTAAGAATATGTTTTGTATATTAACCCTTCTCAATTTATAATCTCATATATTATCTCAATGTTATGAAGAACTTGAGGCTCACTGTATACAACTTAGATTTGTTTCCTTCAACCACTAATTTCATTACTTTTAGGCACACAGGATGATGCTATCTGGACTGTTGTCTCGCCCTTGGTGCCTCTTGGAGGTGTGCTTCAAATAGGACATCAGTTGATACGGTAGCTAGCCCACAAATGGAAATTAACCACAAAAATTGGGGTATGCATCATAGTAATTTAGTTGTAATTTTTTAGCTATTTTTATTATTTTTATTTTCTTTATCGCGTGTTTATACTTAAATTTCTTAATATTGCAGGGCATGGAAGCTCGTTTTAACTGTTGTATAGCTATCAAAAAAGGTTTTCAATCTTCCACATCCCCGAGTGGTGCAGCCTTTCGCATGCAAGAGTGCGGATCATTTGTGCACCTGGTTGAGGAGGAAGACTTTTCGTCGCTAAACTATCAAAACAATCGATACATGATCAGAGTCGATGTGTCTAGCGAAGACATACGTGTAAGAGTCAATATGAATGATATTGGCATAGTGATAATGTTGAGAAAGTACAAGATGGAGCGAATAATAGTAAGTGGTGACGTTTGATGTTGGCGTGTTATGCATCGTCACACATTAGCTAAACCACATGGGTAAGGTAGCTGTGGGGACCAGCAACTACACAACACAAATATTTTTATTTCAACAACAAAGAGATAAAAGCGAAAAAAATACAACAACAAAAAGCAGTAAAAATTACTAAAAAAATAGAATTTATTTCATACTATTGTATATAGTATAACACAATCATATAAAATAGGTAAAATATATTACATTGCAATTTACATTTTTTCAAATAACACAACTAACGCATACAATAAAGACAAGTGTTTGTCCTTAACAACAAAATACATTTCCAGTGGGGTTCTACACGTGGGACAGTACAATCCATGACTACATATATGTCGATCGATACAGGAATAATGAAAAAAATGGTTACAGTATGTTTGGCCAATTTCATCACCATTAAGAAAACCACTTGAACAAATTGGGCATGTTTTGTTGCGAGCATTCTTCATTCTTTCCAAATTTTGAACTTATATGTATCTTCGAAAATACCTCTTTATAACTTCTGCATAAACTTCTAACGTTGTATATTGTTCTTCTTCAAAACTAATATAGGCAATGACACTACATGTATTTACTTTGTAATTATTTCTATAAAACTATAATAGAGTAAGCACAACGTCAATTATGCGATTATATAATATTTCTGATGCTTGTTGTGATTGAAAACCTAAATCAGAAAGAGTAGCAGTAACGCGGGTTTGAACGTAGGATTCAGTCGAAGCGCCTTCATCTAATGAAAAATTAATGTTTGCGCAATGACTTTCATACATGTGATTATAGGGGTGTCCTGCATCAATACCCATTAGAATGGTTCCAATAGTGCCAAAAGGTGTCATATATGAAAAGTATACGATAGAATGGACAATAATAGAAGCATATAAGATCTTCGAGCAGGTTGTTGTTACGTCCCAGCTCCAATTCCAACTACGTATGTTGTTTCTCGCCATAATTAGATTGAAAATTATGCAGTTCTGTGTCATATCATTAAAATTATTAATCAAATATTAAATAAACAAACATTTTAAACTCAATAAACAAACAAATGAATTACAAAATGAAAATATAATAGCAAGCTACATACAATTAATCCCGTAAAAAGATGACTTACTCAATAACTATGTCATACAAATAATAAACATGACAAGAAATTTTAATTTCATCAAAACAACAACTAAAAAGACTATAAGAAGATATAAACCGAATGAAAATGACAACACACGGTAATTCTATTTAAAAAACCACAAAAAATAATAATAAAAGGAAATAAACTAAATATAAAATTGATATAAACATATCGGATATGCAGAAGACACTGAGGACGAAGAAGACAAAAGAAGAGGAGAATGAGATTACTAAAAACAAAGAATAAACAACCGGTTATAAAACTTCACACCATAGAAATTACATAAATTCTCAAACAAAACTTTACTAAATACTACAGTCAACAATAATATTCAGCTATTATTTGTTTAACTGGACAAAATCGGCTGTTGTTTGATTAACCGGACCAAACCGACTATTTGTTGGCTAACTAGACCAAACCGGCTATTTGTTGGCTAACTAGACTAAACCGGCTGTTAGTTAGATCAGCAGACCGCACCGATTGTTGTTTGGGTCAAACCGGTGGTGGTTTAGGTCATTGGAGTATAAGCAGCTGTTATTGGACTCATCGGACCAAATCGATTGAAAAAGGTTTTTAATAATTATTTAATTTAATTTAATATTATTTTGAAAGTAACTAACAATTTAATTTAAAATTATGTTGGACTAACCAGATCAAATCAGAATAATAAAGGGGTGGAAATGAGTCAGAGCCGAGCCGAGCCTTGATAAGTTCAGCTCAATAGATTTTCTTCGAGTTTTACCTTAATTCTTTATACAACTTCGACCTTGGGCTAAAAAAAAAAAAAAATTAAGTATTTGAGTTTAAATAGATTAAAATATTTTTTTTTTATTATTTTTTATAATTTAAATTAAAATAAATTTATTTGATTAATAATAGTGAATTAATAGTTAATATTTTCTAAAAATATATAATTCTAAAATACAAACGAAAGCGGCTTGTCAAGCTTCAAGTCGAACTACCTAAAGCTTGAACTTGACTCGTTTCACTAAAAGAGCTTTACTTAAAGCTCAAATTTGATTTGAGCTTGAAATAATTTGAGCCGAATTGAGCTTTTTATCGAGTCGAGCTCAAATTGTTCACGAGCCGACTTAGTACAATGCTACCCAATATTTTAAAAATCGAACCAAATTAGCTGGTTCGACCCAGTTGAACCAGAATCAGAGGCTAGTCCGGCTTTGATTGACTCGGCCCAATTCATTATAATCAATATTTACCTTTTTTATAAAAATATTAAATATATGTAAAGTATGGTGTATAATATTCAATGGTCCAACCCGGTATAACTAAGTTCAGCCAAAACCGGACATAGTACCAGTTGGATGGCCGATTCGGTTTTTAAAACATTGGTGTCACCTCTATTTATATTTTGTAATAGATGTTGGACCAGCTCGGACCCTTCAAACCGTTTTAGTGTGGCTGTTGTGTTGTTGGACTCAGAGAACTCAAAAAAAAGAAAAAATTGTCCAACTAGTCCTGGCAGATGTTAATCCAAATGACTCGGTGGGAAAGGAGACTTGGTGGGTTGGAAAGGAGACTTGGTGGGTTGGAAAGGAGACTCAGTGGGTTGGAAAAGAGACTCGGTGGGTTGGAAAAGAGACTCGGCGGGTTGGAAAAGAGACTCAGTTGGTTGAAAATGATGGGAGAAGGGAGAGGGAGGGGAGGGAGACAGAGAGAGCTAGGAGGAAGAGACTATTCTGGTGTTTGAGATAGATGGTCAATTAATGAGGTGTTCCACCACTATATATGATTTTGCCATGAAAAAATAGCAAATTAAATACAGTTAAAGTGCAAATGGTAAATTAAATGATAAAAAATATGTTAAGGAAGAGAGAGGATAGAGAGCTAAGGAAGAGAGGGTGAAGAGACAAGGTATAGAGGATGAAGAGACGAGGTAGAGAGGATGAAGAGACAAGGTAGAGAAGATGAAGAAACGAGGTAGAGAAGATGAAGAGAAGAGGGAGAGAGATGAAAATAATGGGGGAAGGTTGTGACCATAGGAGGCTATGGAGGGTTGAAAAAGTTTTTAACAAGTTTTCTCTTCAATTAGTAAATTTTACTGCAGAAGTAATAATAAGTTTTAGTCTTAGTGTCACGCCGCCGGATCGAGCAAAGCACGAAAGCAAGTCCGAAGAAGGAATACGAAATTGAGGAGGAAACAACCCTATTGCTGGTGAAAGGTGAAGTGTTTACAAGCTATGTGCATAGACCTTTATATAGGCCTTGGAAAACCTCCTTTTTAGTTTTACATGTGGTGGGGAATAGTCCACTTCCCCCCTATTCTCATGCATGGCCAATTCAAACTCTTTGAATTACCATTATTTGAATTCAAATAACAACTAACCAAGCTAAGTCAAGTTGTCACATAATGCTCTCCATGTAAGCGCCATGTGTGTGCCACCTTGTGAGAGTTGCCATGTCAAGTGCCCCATCGCTTACTCCGTCATCGCTGGAGTTATCTTAGCCATGCATAGCCTAGCTCGCACCAAAGTGCACTCGTGCGTGTAGTGTGTGAGCCGCCTGTGGCTAGGCCCCTTTGGTTCTAAGTTGGGGTTAGAATAATGCAACCCCATGTTGGGTCTGGATTGTCCTTGCGCATGCGCCCGTGTCGCCAGCGCTTCACGCATACGTATCCGCAACCCCAAGTGTCACGCGCTTATTGTTACCTATAGCGCGCATGTCCATGCTCGTGGGCTGGCTGTAAATTTGCACCCCCACGTGTGCCGATCAGGTATGGCTTGGAAGTGTCCGAGCACCCCTTCGGAGTTGCGTCCAGCCCCCTCGTATCATGCTCCCACCGCAATAATGCAGTCGTCCTTGGTTGTGTGCCACTCTGATAGGCTTGTACCTCCTTCTCGAATTGCCAGAGTTCGGAGGCCTCTTGCCATGTTGTCTCACTCTTAGGTAAGTCATGCCACTTCACTAAGTACTCCGTGCATCTTGGCTTGCCCTGTTGCCTCAGTTTGCGATCAGCAATGATATATTCTACTTTTGCATCAAAGGTAGTAAAAATATCTAAAGGTGCCCTCGCAGGGGTAATACGAGAAGGGTCCGGGTCGATATAGAAATGTTTGAGGTTGCTTACATGAAATACATTGTGGATTTTCATTCTCTTAGGCAATTGCACCTTGTAAGCTAACTTCCCTATCCGTGTCAGAATTGGAAATGGTCCCTCATACCTTTTTATCAGCCCCTTGTTCTTGGTCCTTATGTGACGAAATTGCTTCGGTCGTATTTTTACGAGTACAAGGTCTCCCACCTTGAACTCTACGTCTCGCCGCTTCATGTCGCCATATTTTTTCATCCTCTTGCAGCTTTGTGCAAGTACCCCTTGGCCAACTCTGTTTGCTCTTTCCATTGCTTGATAAAGTGATGGGCAGCAGCACTTTTCCCACTTCGATCTGGAATAATGAGGGGCATGGGTGGTTAACGCCCAATAGCAAGCTCGAATGGACTATGTCCAGTTGCTTCACTCTTCTGCAAGTTAAATGAAAATTGCGCCACATCCAAAAGTTTTGGCTAATTCTTTTGAATTACACCAAAATGCCGCAAGTACTCTTCGAGAAGAGCATTTATGCGCTCCGTTTGCCCATCAGTTTGAGGATGAAAGCTTGTAGAAAAGTTGAGAGTGGTACCAAGTAATTTAAACAACTCAGTCCAAAACTTACCAGTGAATCTCAGATCACGATCATTGATAATGGTGCAAGGCACTCCCCAATGCTTCACAATGTTAGACATGAATGCTTTTGCAGCTTCCTCGGCTGTGCAATCGGCGGATACAACAACAAAAGTCCCATATTTGGAAAAACGGTCCACCACAACCATGATGGCACTCACTCCTTCCGTTCGTCGGAGGTTCGAGATGAAGTCCATTGAAACAGACTCCCAAGGTCTTGATGGAATTGGCAAGGGATCAAGGAGACCCCCTGGCCTGCGTCTCTCCACCTTGTCTTGTTGGCACACAAGACATGTACGAACGTACTCCTCCACATCTTCTTCAAGGCCTGACCAATAGAAATGATGAGTCACCAGAGCTATAATGCGTCTTTGTCCCGAATGTCCTGCCCACAAGGTATCATGACATTCCCTAAGAATGTCCTGCCCACAAGGTATCATGACATTCCCTAAGAATGTCCTTCCGCATACCGTCATGCTTTGGCACATACAAGCGACCTCCTTTGATCTTCAAGAGACCATCGTCTAACCAGAATTTTCTTGTCCCTCCAATCATTACTGACTGTAAGAGGCTGCCCACTTGTGTATCAACACGTAATCCACTGTGAATCCTCTCAATGAGAGAAGGACTCACATGTGAAGTGGCAGCCACAACCTCCTTTCGCATTGCAGCAAGATCAGCCTTCCGACTCAACGCATCAACCAGTGAATTTGTCTTGCTGGTTTTGTATTCGAGCTCCATGTCGAACTCGGCTAGAAAATCTTGCCACCTGGCTTGTTTGGGACTCAATTTTTTTTGGGTTAGAAAATAACTAGAAGGTACATTGTCGGTTTTAACAACAAACCTGGATCCGAGAAGGTAGTGTCGCCAAGTGCGCAAGCAATGCACTATGGCGGTCATCTCCCGTTCTTGAACAATGTACCTTTGCTCTGTCTCATTCAATTTTCTTCTTTCGAATGCGATGGGATGTCCTTCTTGCTCTAAGACTCCTCCAATTGCAAAGTTTGAGGCATCGGTGTGTACCTTGAACGGTTTGGTTAAGTCCGGCAGTCGCAAGACAGGTTCCTTCACAATTTCTTGCTTCAAGGCTTCAAAGGCAGATTGGCACTTGTTCGTCCAGTCCCACTTTTGTTTCTTCTTCAAAAGATCCGTCAAGGGAGCTGCCATAGCTGAAAAACCCTTGATGAATCTTCGATAGTAGTTCACCAGCCCAAGGAAACTACGAAGTTCCCTCTCCTTGGTCGGCACGGTCCACTTGGAAATGGCTTGCACATTGGCTTTGTCCATCAAAATCGGTCCGCCTCTGATCCAATGTCCAAGAAAGGACACTTCTTCAAACCCGAAAGAGCATTTCTCCTTCTTCACAAAGAGGGAGTTACCCCGCAGTGCTTCGAACACTTTTCGAAGATGTTGCAAGTGTTCCTGCATAGCGTTACTATATACCACAATGCCGTCCAAGTAGATGACTACAAATTTGTCTAAGAATGGACTAAAAACATTGTTCATAAGAGTACAAAATATGGCTGGGCATTTGTTAAGCCAAAAGGCATGACTAAAAACTCAAAAGACCCATACCTTGTCACACAAGTGATCTTGCCCTCGTCTCCTTCGGTAATTCGGACTTGATAGTAACCCGACCTCAAATCCAGCTTGGTGAAGACTCGAGCAACTTTGAGTTGGTCGAACAAATCCGCAATCAGAGGAATAGGGTATTTGTTATTGATGTTACCTTGTTAAGAGCTCGATAATCTACACAATCGCATAGAGTTGTCTTTCTTCTTTTGGAATAGCACCGGTCCGCCATATGGTGCTTTAGATGGCTGAATGAAGCCCGTATCAAGCATCTCTCCCAGCTGCCTCCTTAGTTCCTCTAACTCCTTTGGAGCCATCCAGTAAGGTGCTTTTGCTAGTGGTCTCGTACCCGGCTCAAGTTCGATCTTGTGGTCGACTTCTCTTCGAGGTGGAAGATGATGTGGTAGCTCTTTCGGCATTACATACTTGTACTCCTCCAGCACTCTTGTAATTTCCTTGGGCACAACAAGCCCCTCTGGCTTCTCCTCGAGTAAGGTTGCAAGATAAGTAAAGTCTCCTTGGTTAAGACCACGCTTAAGCTGGAGGGCTGTTATCATCATATTTTTTTTCCTTTATATCACGATTACAATCTTCCGTTATTGTACAAGGCCCCCCTTCATCTAAGATTCCAACCATCCCCAAATATGGTATAGCAAATGCCTTACATGTATTCAAGGAGTCCATCCCAAGAATAACATTAAAATCATCCATTGGAACTATGGTAAAGTCTAAGACACCTACCCATTTGCCAAGAGTTATACAAACACTTTTAGCTATGCCACACGCCTCCTTTGCGGTGGAATTTACAGCTTTCATCCGGCTGCCATCTTTCTCCCAACTCAGCCCAAGACGTCTGGGTTCTTCTTTAGAAATGAACTTATGGGTATCCCCCGTGTCCACCAATGCCTTTACCTTAATTCCATTGAGAAGAAGATCAAGAAACAACAAGTGTTGTTTAGGTCTTACCGGTTGAGAAGTGATTTTTCGTCCCGAAGTTTGAACAACATTGAGCAATGCCATTGAGCTCATGCGTTGTTCTTCATCGCCATAGCTGGTCTCTCCTTCCCCCTTGAGGGAATTCAAGAGCTTCTTTTTGGGACAATCTCTAGCATAATGTTCTTCACCACAAATGAAACATCTTAGCTTCTTTGACTTACCATTTTCTTGACCATTTTTCTTTTTCTCTCCGTTCTTAGGGTCCTTCTCCTCCCTTGTAGATGTTTTACCCTTCTCGAACTTCTTCTTCTCATAGGGTTTCTGGTTCTTGGCTCCAGATTTGTTAGTTTTGAGGGCAACATCTCTGTTCTTCCTCTCGAATTTTGTCAGCTTTTCGGCGGTAGAGATCGCTGTAGTCAATGTTTTGACCTCCCTCCTTCGTAACTCATTATGTGCCCAAGGACGCAATCCATCTAGGAAAGCAAATAACTTGTCCTCGTCTGCCATTTTAGGAATAGAGAGCATAAGGGAAGAAAAAAACCGAACATACTCACGAAATGTTCCCATTTGCTTCAAGGCTCGAAGTTCCTTTCTAGCTTGGAAGTCCACATCCTCCGGAAATAACTGATTTTTGAGTTCCTTCTTAAAATCCTCCCATGTCTCGACCTTCCTTGTACTGGCTTCCAGGTCATCAGCCCTCCTTCTCCACCATAAGTTTGCATCATCATCAAGATACGTAGAAACTATTTTTAATTTTTGCTTCTCCGTTTCCACACCCGATGCATCCAAGAAGTTCTCTCTACTTGCCATAGAAAATTATCTATGACCTTTGGATCTTGAACACCTGTAAACGGCTTTGGCTCTCGTGCCTTCACCTTCTTTGATTCTGTTCCTGCACTTGACCCTCCGTTCGCCAAAGCGCAATTAAGTACACGAATGTGTGCCCGCATTTCCTCCATTCCTTCCACCATTCCATTTAGCTTTTCGTCCATCTCCGATCGAAATATCTCAAAAGTGCTAAAAATGTCATCTCTCATATTTTTAGCAAAATTGGGATCAAAATCCCTTACCTCAGAATCCTCAAGACTGTTCTCGGACAAAGCCGATTCCAATTTGTCCGGCCTCTCCTCTAGGGATTGAAAGCGCTGCTCACTCTTCGTCAACTTTTCTTTTCCCTCTGGCTGCTTTTGTTGGACTTCAATTTTGGCCTCGAAAGTTGTCATTGCTCTGATACCAATTGTCACGCCGCTGGATCGAGCAAAGCATGAAAGCAAGTCCAAATGACGTGCGACTTAGCTTCCAACTCCCCTTGGTTGCTAGTAAGCCTTTCCGATGAGGTTTAAGCTCAAGAGAGCTTGATTTGGAGATGTTAAGTGCTCTTTAAAGCTAGGGGGAAGAAGGAATAAAAAATTGAGGAGGAAACAACTTTATTGCTTGTGAAAGGTGAAGTGTTTACAAACTATGTACATAGACCTTTATATAGGCCTTGGAAAACCTCCTTTTTAGTTTTACATGTGGTGGGGAATAGTCCACTTCCCCCCTATTCTCATGCATGGCCAATTCAAACTTTTTGAATGACCATTATTTGAATTCAAAGAACAACTACCAAGCCAAGTCAAGTTGTCACATAATGCTCTCCATGTAAGTGCCATGTGTGTGCCACCTTGTGAGAGTTGTCATGTCAAGTGCCCCATCGCTTGCTCCGTCATCGCTGGAGTTATCTTAGCCATGCATGGCCTGGCTCGCACCAAAGTGCACTCGTGCACGTAGTGTGTGAGCCGCCTGTGGCTAGGCCCCTTTGGTTCTAAGTTGGGGTTAGAATAATGCAACCCCATGTTGGGTCAGGATTCTCCTTGCACATGCGCCCGTGTGATGCGGAACCCCAGACTAAAACGCCAACACACAACTTGATTCAACTCACAATCAATCCAAACTCTCACCCTACTGAACCCCCAAGAAACTTGTTCCTAGAAACGCAGATAATAAGGCAAATGAGACCAAGAACTGAAATCGCCACAAAGTAAGACTTACCTTGATAAGATGTCAATTCCTGATGCAACTATGAGAAAAGAAGCTAACTCACAGAAGCTGTAGAAGAAGAACACGTTCTTCCTTGGTAATTTGTAAAAATATGCCAAAAGATCCCTAATTCTGGATTACAAAGCCTTAAATAGGCATAAGAAAAAAACCCTAAAGCTACTGGGCTTTTCCCACATGGTTACTTACAATAATGACCCATCAAATAGTCACTTTAACATTACCCGGCTAACTCAAAAATTATAAATTAAGCCTAAAATTAATCCCATACGAATTTGGGCTTTTATTAGGATCATATTCCCTTCAAATAAGCCCAATTAACTTCTTCAATGATCAACCATAAGGCCCAGGTGACTTCAACACAAAGAGATCTTCATGAAACTTCTAAATGTCTTTGTTTCTTGTGCTTAATTATGACTTGCTAACCAAACATAGTGAAATTGGACTAATTTCTTCAGTTTTAGAATTGTGCTTCTCTTGTTTAGCCAAATTTTCATACAAGTCCTTTAAAAATGACTTGGCTAAAGTCGCAAATCCATCTCGTAGATTCTTTGATCTTGCCTTTGTAATTGGTCCAACTGGCATAATGCAGGCTTCCTCTCGTGCCTTATTGATAAAATCACCATGTTGCCCTCCGTTGCTCGTATCATTCCCTCCTTCTTCAGAAAGATTCGTCCTCGAATCTGTACCAATGGCAAAAGGAGAAAGATCAAAAACATTAAAAGTGGCAGAAACATTATACTCACCTGGCAAGTCAATTTTTTATGCATTGTTGTTGATGCGCTCCAACACTGGAATGGGCCATCTCCCCTTGCATCAAGCTTTTACTTTCGTTGTTGTGGAAACCTTTTCTTTCGCATGTGTACCCAAACCCAATCACCTGGGTGAAATATCTCTTGTTTTCTTCCTTTATTGGCCTTTTGTGCATACATGCGATTCTTTTTCTCAATTTGCTGACGTGCTTTCTCATGTATTGTTATAACCATTTCAGCCTTCTTCTTTCCATCTAAGCAAGTTATTTCACTCAAAGGCAAAGGCATCAAATCTAACACAGTTAATGGATTAAAACCATACACATTTTCAAACAAAGAAAAACCTATGGAAGAGTGTATAACACGATTATATGCAAACTCAATAAATGGTAAACAATCCTCCCAAGTTTTCAAATTCTTACCAACAATAGCACGCAACATGGTTCCTAATGTCCTATTTACTACTTCAGTTTATCCATCTGTTTGTGGATGACATGTAGTAAAAAACAAAAGTTTAGTACCTAACTTTCTCCACAACACTCTCCAAAAATGACTTAGGAATTTAGCATCTCTATCTGAAACTATGGTTCTTAGAACACCATGAAGCCTAACCACTTTCCTAAAGAAAAGATTAGCAATTTGTGTGGCATCATCGATTTTGTGGCAAGTAATGAAATGAGCCATTTTACTAAATCTATCCACTACCACAAATATGCTATCTCTACCCCTTCTGGTCCTTGGGAATCCCAAAATAAAATTCATTGATATATCAATCCAAGGTTCAGTGGGGACGGGTATGGGTGTATACAAACCATGAGGCTTAGACTTAGACTTAGCTTGTTTGCATGCAATACACTGAGCACAAACCCTTTCAACATTTTTTCTCATGTTTGGCCAGTAAAAATATTCACTAAGCATATCTAAGGTCTTTTGCACACCAAAATGCCCCATCAACCCTCCACTATGTGATTCCCTCACAAGCAATTCTCTAATGGAACAAATGGGAATGCATAATTGTTTGTTCCTAAATAAAAATCCTTCATGCTTATAGAACTTATTAAATGCAGAACGTGCACAAGCATGATATATTTCACCAAAATCAGAATCTGTGACATATAATTCTTTCAAATGCTCAAATCCAAGTAATTTAGAACTAAGCATAGAAATCAAAGCATACCTTCTAGATAGTGCATCAGCCACAATATTGTCTTTCCCTTGCTTGTATTTGATCACATATAGAAATGTCTCAAGATACTCCACCCATTTCGCATGCCTCTTGCTCAGTTTTCCTTGCCCCTTCAAGTACTTGAGTGATTAGTGATCACTATGTATGACAAACTCCTTAGGCAGCAAATAATGCTCCCACACCTCAAGAGCCCTCACCAATGCATAGAACTCCTTATCATAAGTGGAGTAATTCAGAATGGGTCCATTTAACTTTTCACTAAAATATGATATGGGTCGGTATCCCTGCATCAAAACAACCCCTATACCAATCCCAGAAGCGTCACATTCAATTTCAAAAGTTTAGGAAAAATCAGGTAAACCCAAAACAGGTGCACTACATAACTTTTGTTTTAAGTTATTAAATGCATCATCTTGTTCTTTACCCCATTTGAAAGCAACAGTCTTTTTCACAACCTCATTTAGTGGAGCAGCAATAGTAGAGAAATTTTTAACAAATTGCCTATAGAAACTTGCCAAACCATGGAAGCTTCGGACCTCACTAGCAGACTTAGGTGTTGGCCATTCTTGGATAGCCTTCACCTTTTCCGAGACAACCTCAACTCCTTTAGAACTCACAACAAAACCTAAGAATACAACTTTATCATTGCAAAAAGAACACTTCTTAAGATTTGCATATAACCTCTCCTTCCTCAATGCCTCTAAAACAACCCTAACATGCAAGATATGATTATCTAAGCACTTGCTATAAATCAAAATGTCATCAAAGTACACAACCACAAATTTTCCAAGAAACTCCCGCAAGACATGATTCATTAAGCGCATGAAAGTACTAGGTGCATTAGACAGCCCAAAAGGCATCACTAACCACTCATACAGTCCACATTTGGTCTTAAATGCAGTTTTCCACTCATCTCCTTCTTTCATCCAAATTTGATGATAGCCACTTTTTAAATCAATTTTTGTGAACACACATGCATCATGCAATTCATCTAGCATGTCATCTAATCTAGAAATAGGATGGCGATACTTTACAGTGATTTTGTTGACTGCTCTACAATCCATACACATTCTCCAAGTCCCATCATTCTTTGGTACCAAAAGAATCGGTACAGCACACAGACTCAACTTCTCTCTTACATACCCTTTTGCTAATAACTCATCGACTTGCCTTTGCAACTCCTTGGTCTCCTCTGGATTGCTTCGGTAAGCTGGTCTGTGAGGTATTTGTGCACCTGGGACAAAGTCAATTTGATGTTCAATCCCTCTGAATGGTGGTAACCCATGGGGTACCTCTTCTGGAAAGACATCATTGTACTCCTGTAATAAAGTCACAAACACACTAGACAAATTTGGGTCAAAGTTAGTATCAGAAAACAAATCTCCTTCAACCTAATCAAAATCAATGCCCTCTTCCCTAAGTAAGCACTTTTCAAGTCCCTTTCTTTTGCATATAAGCAGTGTTGTTTCTCAACTTTTTTACTCCCCTCATTCTCTTTCCCTACACCTTTCTCATTTTGTTCACTCTTTTTCTTGTTTTCACTCACTAACATTTTTTCTCCTGCACATCTCTCATTTTTTTAATCTATTGTGCAGTCACTCACCATTGGGCCTTTATCATTTTTCTTTTCTCTCTTGGCCTCTTTTCTCTCTTCTTTTTTAATCACCTCACTTCCCGAATTCTTACTTGATGTCTTTTGAAGCTTCACTTGATCAAAATACACCTCTTTTGGAGATAAAGGTGCAAGTGTAAACTTCTGTCCATGTAACTCAAAGGAATATCTATTCTTGTACCCATCATGCAGTACACGCCTATCAAATTGCCATGGCCTTCCCAACAATAAATGACCAGCTTGCATGGGCACAACATCACATACAACCTCGTCAGCATATCTTCCAATAGAAAATGCAACCACTACTTGCTTAGTCACTCTCACTTCACCACTATCATTCAACTATTGCAACCTGTATGGAGTAGGGTGTTTAGCACATTTCAGCCCCAACTTCTCCACCAATGTAGTACTGGAGACATTAGCACAACTACCTCGAGATTCACCTTTTATATGATATTCGACATTTTCTTCATCACTGGAGGCATCTACTAATGGTGGCATACTATCATCACTTCTATTACCTTCACAATCATTTTCATTTTCAGATCCAGAAATAATCTCATCACCCTTAATATACATGACCTTTTTATTAGGGCAATCAGAAGCATAATGACCACGTCCTTGACACTTAAAACATTTAACATCTCTATGTTTAAAAGCTTTAGAAAAAGATTCAGAAGTACCTTTCTCCTTGCTTTTGTGAGCATCCAGCCCTTTTTCATATGAATCTATAGATTTCTCTTTCTTCTTCTCTTCAAATCGATTCCAATTAGAACCCCATTTGTTGCTGGAATTTGTAAATGACCTGGCCAATCCCTTTTGTTTCTGATGTCTCTCCACCTTCACGGCCATGTTAACTAAGTCCTCCAACTCGACATAAGGATGCAGTTCAACTTCATCAGCTATCTCTTTGTTCAAACCACCTAAGAACCTAGCCATTGTCACATCCCTATCTTCCTCTATATTAGCTTTAATCAGCAGCATCTCCATCTCTTTATGGTAATCCTCCATTGATTTAGACCCTTGGTTAAGCCTATGCAACTTCTGGTGCAACTCCCTATAGTAATAAGAAGGCACAAACCTCTTCCTCATCACTTTTTTCATCTTATCCCAATCTTCTATAGGATTTACTCTATTTCTCCTTCTCGACTTCATAACTCATCCCACCAAACTAAGGCATAGTCTGAAAATTCTACTGCAGCTAGTTTGACTTTCTTTTCTTCTTCATAATTATGGCATGCAAATATCAATTCTATCTCTCTCCCATTCTTAATAAGCTTCAGCATCATTCCGACCCCTAAATGAAGGTATCTTCATCTTGATAGCATTCAGATTGTTATCTTTTTTTTTCATTTCCTTCCCTTCTTTTGCCCCTACTTGTACTTTCTTCAGCCTCTTCCTCTTCATTGAACCTCTCATAAGAAGCCCATCTTCACCTTTCGTTTCTCCTTCCAGCACCTCTAGAATTACTCCTAGACTGCTCAGCAATTTGCTCTCTCATATCAGCCATTTCCGTTCTCATTCTTTGAAACTCACTCATAATTGCCTTATAAAACATTTTCTGATCAACAGGTTGATCACTTTCTAGTTCAACCCCATCACTTTTGGCCTCCCTACTAGCCATGTTGTTAAATGCAGCAAAAAAATATTAGAAATAAAGAAAAAAATAAAATAAAACCTCACTAATCACTCCCTCACGTGTTTCGCTCTTTGAACAACCCTCAGTCACTCGTGTTTGCACTCTTTTATTGGCTTTTACCCTCACATACTCCAGCCTTTTACCACGCAAGCTTCTTTCATGAAGTTGCACTTCAGAATTGAACAACTCAAAAAAAATAAGTCTCAAGTATAGCAATTTTCAAGAAGCAAAGAAGAGACTCAACAAGACTGAAACATAATTTTAGGGGAATGAATCTCGCAGCCAGCAGAGAATTGAACGAAAGGTGGAATAAATAAAACAGAAGCACTGAATTTCCAAGAACACTTAATCACCGATAGATAAAGAAAAAAAAATCTCCACTTTTGAATAAATCACAACTCAATATTTTTGCAAACTATTACTTTGAAGTTTCTAGATTGAACAAGGATCAATTGAATAAAAATGACAGCAACCACAAAAACCTCAACCACTTCTCAAATGAGTGTTGTTCCTTTTTTTTGTACAATATTTTTATCACACAAAATTTTTTGTTTTTTTTTGTTGATAAATCACTAAATTAAGTAGAAGACTTTCCAATGAATCCAATGAAACAAACATAACTCAAATTGGGTAAGCAGAAGTTATATGACAATTTAAAGGAAGAATGAAGACAGAAACCCTAAAAATCGAAATTTTTTTTGAAGCAGAAAAATAAGAAACCCTAAAGATCGAATTTTTTTCTTTTGAAACTAATAAAAGATAAATAAGAATCTATCTTGATCGTGCTTTGATACCAATTGATGCGGAACCCCATACTAAAGAGACTGAAACGCCAACACACAGCTTGATTCAACTCACAATCAATCCAAACTCTCGCCGTACTGAACCCCCAAGAAACTTGTTCCTAGAAACGCATATAATAAGGCAAATGAGACAAATAACTGAGATCGCCACAAAGTAAGACTTACTTTGATAAGATGTCAATTCCTGGTGCAACTATGAGAAAAGAAGCTAACTCACATAAGTTGTAGAGGAAGAACAAGTTCTTCCTTGATAATTTATAAAAATATGCCAAAATATCCCTAATTCTGGATTACAAAGCCTTAAATAGGCATAAGAAAAAAACCCTAAAGCTACTGGGTTTTACCCATATGGTTACTTACATTAATGACCCATCAAATAATCACTTTAACATTACCCGGCTAACTCAAAAATTATAAATTAAGCCTAAAATTAATCCCATACGAATTTGGGCTTTTATTATGATCTTATTCCCCTCAAGTAAGCCCAATTAACTTCTTAAATGTTCAACCATAAGGCCCAGGTGACTTCAACACAAAGAGATCTTTGCTTCTTGTACTTAATTATGACTTGCTGATCAAACATAGTAAAATTTGACTAATTTCTTCAATTTTGGAATTGTGCTTCTCTTTTTTGGCCAAATCTTCATACAAGTCCTTTACAAATGACTTGGCTAAAACCGCAAATTTATCTTGTAGATTCTTTGATCTTGCCCTTGTAATTGGTCCAACTGGCATAATGCAGGCTTCCTCTCGCACCTTATTGTTGAAATCACCATGTTGCCCTCGATTGCTCATATCACCATGCCGCTAGCGCTTCGTGCATATGTATCTGCAACCCCAAGTGCCACGCGCTTATTGCCGCCTATAGAGCGAGCCTGTCCATGCTCATGGGCTGGCTGTAAATTTACACCCGCGCGTGTGCCGATCAGGTTTGGCTTGTAAGTGTATGAGCACCCCTTTGGAGTTGCGTCCAACACCCTCGTATCACTTAGGCTACTAAGGACTCTTTGAGATCTCTTTAAAATAGTTAGTTTTGGAAAATCTTTGTTTTGGAGTTTTTAAAAAAAAGCTAAAAACTCTTATTTCAAGTAGAGATTAATCTATAAACAAGTTTACCCCAACACAATTTTTTTTGAAAAAACACTTTTCACCACGAAAAAGGGGCTTTTGACCTCTAAAGACCCGTGCCAAGAGGGGCCTTAAATGTTTTTAATATTTAGACATAATGCTTCAATTAGCATTTTAATCCAGTTGAATCTAGGGGTGTAAGTGGTTCAATTATTGGACGAAAGAAACCAAAAAAGCTGTTGATAGATAAAAAAGTTTATTTTTGTATCCGTTTTACCTGTTTACTGAATAAGTAAAAATCATTTTCGTGTCAAATTTATTTATTCACCATATGATGAAATATGATTCAAATTTTTTATAATAATGATTCAACTTTTTAAAATCATGTAGTATATATGCTTTTCAATAATTTTGTTATAAAGATGTTTTAAAACGTCTCTCTCTCCACATATATTAAAATAAGTTATATACTATTTTTTTTTCTTTTTAAGTTTTTACAAAGTCATTTTTAACGATTTTTCTTATTACCTGGTTGCCGTTCTGAATAAAGGAATAACCACAAATCAAACTTATTAATAATTGCTTCATACAGTGTTTAAAAAAATTAACCGAACCGGTTGGTCCGACCCGGTTGTACCAGAATTGGAGGGCAATTTGGTTCTAATTGACTATGCCCCAATCACTGTAGCTAACATTTATTTGCATTTTTCTTATAAAAATATTAAATATTTGTAACTTATGGTGTATTATATTCAACAGTTCAACCCTGTCTAACCAGGTTCAACTAAAACCGGATATATCACCGGTTGGTTGGCCGGTTCGGTTTTTAAAGCATTGGTTTCATATGTATACTTTTATTCTGCATATTAACATTATAATAACAAAATAACTTATTCCGCTTTCTTATACCATTTACAACCCTTGAACCGATTAAATGATCCGAGCATCTTCCGAGTTCCGACGAGTATCTGGGCGTTACCGCCTTAGGCGGTACTACGGTAGACTGTAGTGCGTTGCGGTATGCGTATGTATATGCCCGAGTCGCCGGCTCGCTAAGTCGGTATTCACAAACAACCGGCTATCCTGCATGTATATCGATTATCAATAATCGGCATCCAGAAACCGACTCAAGCGCCTTTATAAAATGATCTTCGGCCCGCGCTTCTTTCTCTCACTTCCCTCTCCCCTAACCCTTCCACGGGCTACTGGGAGTGAGAAGAAAACCCCATCCAAACCCTAACAACGTCGGCCAACCTCTAACAGAAGGCTCGGACCAGCTCCAGACCAGTTTGATTCACTTCAGTTGTGTAGATAGGCAGTTTATATTTCATCGTTTCTTCGGAGGAACTAGTTGTTTCTAGCTTAGTGGCGTTTAAGCAGGAGTATCGGTAGCAGTAGGAAGTCCGAGGATGTGGAATAACAACGGCGGGGCAGAGATGTGGAATAACAACGGTGGGGCAGAGATGTGGAACAGCGGTGGTGCTGGAGTCGGTCCCTCTTCTTCTTCTCAAATGGCACCTCCAGGTACGGGCGGACCTTCTGTTCCACCGCCTCCGGCGATGCAGCCATCTTACAGTATCCCTCTTTCACCGGCCGAGGCGGAGGCGCGACTGGATGAGAGGGCACGGAAATGGATGCAACTTAATTCTAAGCGTTATGGTGACAAACGCAAGTTTGGATTCGTTGAGACGCAGAAGGAGGACATGCCCCCCGAACATGTCAGAAAGATCATTAGGTGAGTCTCTTAACTCCATTCACCGGCAGCACATTTCTTCCTTCGCCTTTCATGGAAATAGATGGATTGATGGTTTGGGAGATAATCCGAAAAATTGTTCATTAATGGATCGGGGGAGTCCCCTACACGGGGATCCCATAAGGGTGTGGCCTCAATTAAGTACCTTCTTCTACTGGGTGCGGTATACGAGTGTCAGTTTACTCTGCATACACCGTCATTTTGAAGTTAGGATTGGACAAAGTGGATGATTTTTAAGATTTGGCTTAATTTTTAGCTTATTTATTCATTTTTAATGTTTACTTTTTCCCACTCATTTTGATAGGGACCATGGAGACATGTCATCTAAAAAATATAGGCACGACAAACGTGTTTATCTTGGAGCACTTAAGTTCGTCCCACATGCTGTGTACAAACTTCTCGAAAACATGCCTATGCCCTGGGAGCAGGTGGAGAACATTTATCTTTTCTCATGTCAAGTAATCGTTTCCATTTTCTTGCCTGCGCAGTTTCTGTTTCTTACGTTGAAGGTTTTATGCACTTCTGCTTTTAGGTCCGTGATGTGAAAATTCTCTATCATATTACTGGAGCAATTACATTTGTCAATGAAATACCGTGGGTTGTTGAACCCATATACTTAGCTCAGGTGAGGTTTTATTTTATTTTTTCATCTCCTAAACAAAAGCAGTTAGCCATATATTGCGATATTACTTATCACACGTGTTTTATTACTATTATTTATTGACATGCTTTAATGACATGTACCAGTGGGGAACCATGTGGATAATGATGAGAAGGGAGAAAAGGGACCGTCGCCATTTTAAACGAATGAGGTTTCCGCCTTTTGACGATGAGGAACCTCCCCTTGACTATGCTGATAATTTACTGGATGTGGATCCATTGGAACCGATACATTTAGAGCTAGATGAAGAAGAAGATTCTGCTGTTTATAATTGGTTCTATGACCACAAGCCTCTTGTGAAGACAAAACTTATCAATGGCCCTAGTTACAGGAAATGGCACCTCTCACTTCCTATAATGGCAACTCTTCATCGGCTTGCGGGGCAGTTGTTGTCTGATTTGATTGACCGTAACTATTTTTACTTGTTTGACATGGAGTCATTTTTCACTGCAAAAGCATTGAACATGTGCATCCCAGGTCTGTTTACCCCCCAGTTTAGAGAATTTTCTTTTTTCAATTTTTCTTTAAAATGACTCTTTGGGTTTTTAGTTGGCACAGGGGCAAATATGTTGTCCTAACAATATCTGAAGCACATCTATTTGTAGCTCACTTCCGTTCACTTTGCAGGTGGGCCTAAGTTTGAGCCTTTATACCGTGACATGGAGAAGGGTGATGAAGACTGGAATGAGTTCAATGATATCAATAAGCTTATCATCCGCTCTCCTCTCCGGACAGAGTATCGAATTGCATTTCCTCATCTTTACAATAACAGGCCTAGAAAAGTAAAACTTGGAGTATACCATACTCCAATGGTCATGTATGTAAAAACTGAGGATCCTGATTTGCCTGCATTTTACTATGATCCTATAATACACCCAATACCATCTGCTGGCAAGAAGAAAGTGTACGAAGATGAGGATGAGGATGATTTTGTACTGCCTGATGGGGTGGATCCATTGCTGCAAAGCACACAACTTTATACTGACACTACAGCTGCTGGTATCTCACTTCTATTCGCTCCACGACCTTTCAATATGAGGTCAGGTCGAATGCGACGAGCCGAAGATATCCCTCTGGTTTCAGAATGGTACAAGGAGCACTGGTATGACCACTTGCAAATTCTTTACAAAATTTTTAGTTTTTTGTTTTTGTATAAACTACTCTAGAGGTCATACAGCAACCAGAAAATGCTAAGTGCTACAGAGGTGAATTGCTTGGTCTAATGCTCTGTCTGGCCTCCCTGGGTAGAAGTTTTTTAGATCTCATGGATGTAAACAATCTGCTCTTCTACTTGTTTTCACTTGTTAACTCCATGAAAATTACCTATACATTCTTGCTTAATTGTCTTGGAGTTTTCTTGCCAGGATCATATGGGATTCATACCCATATGCAATGTTATGTTTACTATTTGAACCTGCTCTGTTAGCATTGAAGTTGGCTTGTGCCTAGTGTTAGTGATGATTATATCTGCTCATTTTATGTCTCTATCCTGTTCACTTGCAGTCCGCCATCATATCCAGTAAAAGTCCGTGTTAGCTACCAGAAACTGTTAAAGTGTTTTGTTCTTAATGAACTTCACCACCGACCTCCAAAGGCACAAAAGAAGAAGCACTTGTTCCGGTCGCTCCAGGCTACTAAGTTCTTTCAGAGTACCGAACTTGACTGGGCTGAAGCAGGACTTCAAGTTTGTAAGCAGGGGTACAACATGCTAAATTTGTTGATTCACCGAAAAAATTTGAACTATCTTCACCTTGACTATAATTTCAACTTGAAGCCTGTAAAAACCCTTACCACAAAGGAACGCAAGAAGTCACGTTTTGGTAATGCTTTTCATCTGTGTCGTGAAATACTGCGGTTAACCAAGCTTGTTGTGGATGCCAATATTCAATTCCGTTTGGGAAATGTTGATGCCTTCCAGTTGGCAGATGGGCTCCAATATACATTCTCCCATGTTGGTCAGTTGACTGGCATGTATAGATACAAGTATAGATTAATGAGGCAGATCAGAATGTGTAAAGATTTGAAGCATTTGATCTATTATCGCTTCAATACTGGGCCTGTCGGAAAGGGACCTGGCTGTGGCTTTTGGGCTCCCATGTGGAGGGTGTGGTTGTTTTTCCTCCGTGGGATTGTGCCGTTGCTGGAAAGATGGTTGGGGAATCTACTTGCTCGCCAATTTGAAGGACGCCACTCTAAAGGAGTTGCTAAGACGGTAACTAAGCAGCGTGTTGAAAGTCATTTTGACTTGGAGCTTCGAGCTGCTGTGATGCATGATGTTCTTGACGCAATGCCAGGTGTGTAGATTGACTTTAAATATCTGTTATAGTTATATTGGAATACAGAGAATTCAACCTTTTTTTCTGGAATTGTAATAGTGTTTATAAAAGCTCACTGCATAATGTAACTTCTTTTCTTTACAGAGGGAATAAAACAGAACAAAGCAAGAACCATTTTGCAGCATCTTAGTGAAGCATGGCGCTGTTGGAAAGCAAACATCCCTTGGAAGGTATTTTGAAATGAAAATGTTGTGTTGAAATTTTCAATGTATACCTTCCTTTTATTTTATTTTAACTAATGACAAGAGGTTATGGTCTCCTCGTAAGTTCATCTTATAGAATGTTACTCTTGCTTGACAATTTTCTCATATGACCTACATCCACAGGTTCCTGGTTTACCAGTCCCGATTGAAAACATGATTCTTCGATATGTGAAGTCAAAGGCAGATTGGTGGACAAATGTTGCTCATTACAATCGTGAACGTATTAGAAGAGGTGCTACAGTTGATAAAACAGTTTGTCGAAAGAATCTTGGAAGATTGACACGACTATGGCTGAAGGCTGAGCAAGTATGCACCTTTTATTTGTTATTCTTTTGCCCTTGCAATTGTTGTCAATAAATAATGTATTTTGCTGCTCTTTAATTTTCCATATTTAATTCACATTAGCATTTTTGTTTTAGGAACGGCAACACAATTATTTGAAGGATGGTCCATATGTCACCCCAGAGGAAGCGGTGGCCATTTATACAACTACTGTGCATTGGCTGGAGTCTAGAAAGTTCTCGCCTATCCCGTTTCCGCCTTTGTCGTACAAGCATGATACTAAACTTCTTATCCTTGCACTTGAGAGGCTGAAAGAATCTTACAGTGTGGCGGTACGATTAAACCAACTACAGAGAGAAGAATTGGGGCTTATTGAACAGGCGTATGATAATCCTCATGAGGCGTTGTCACGGATAAAACGTCATTTGCTCACACAGCGTGCTTTTAAGGAGGTAAGCTCATTGATTGTTAATAAGTTAGGTGTAACTTTTTAGTTTTATATTGACATTTTAAATATTTTACTTTTGTTTTGCAGGTTGGTATTGAGTTTATGGATCTGTATAGTTATCTGATCCCTGTGTATGAAATCGAGCCACTTGAGAAAATTACAGATGCATACCTTGATCAGTATCTTTGGTATGAAGGTGACAAGCGTCATCTCTTTCCCAATTGGATTAAACCAGCTGATTCAGAGCCACCACCTCTGTTGGTTTATAAATGGTGTCAAGGTATCAACAATTTACAGGGCATCTGGGATACCAGCGAAGGCCAGTGTGTTGTAATGCTTCAAACCAAGTTTGAGAAGTTCTTTGAAAAGATAGATTTGACGATGCTCAACAGGTAACTTGCTTTCATATCTCGATCCAAAGGTTTTCATGAAATCATTGCAGGTGTAACTCTTCTAATTTGCTTTGTTGCTTTTATAGGTTGCTTCGCCTAGTCCTTGATCACAACATTGCTGACTATGTGACCGCAAAAAACAATGTGGTGCTGTCCTACAAGGATATGAGCCACACAAACTCATATGGTCTAATTCGTGGTCTCCAATTTGCTTCCTTTGTGGTGCAATATTATGGGTTGGTGTTGGATCTCTTGCTTCTAGGTTTGACTCGTGCGAGTGAGATTGCTGGCCCACCACAGATGCCTAATGAGTTCATTACTTACTGGGACACTAAAGTTGAGACGAGACATCCGATTCGGCTGTATTCTCGTTATATTGACAAAGTGCACATTCTGTTCCGGTTCACTCATGAGGAGGCTCGAGATCTGATTCAACGCTATCTAACAGAACATCCTGATCCAAACAATGAAAATATGGTTGGGTACAATAATAAGAAGTGTTGGCCTCGAGATGCACGGATGAGGCTTATGAAACATGATGGTATTTCTTACTGCTTTCCGGCTTGTTTTATTTAGCTAGACTCTCCTCATTGCTCTGTATGTGGCTGACATATGTGCGACTTCTTTGTAGTCAACCTTGGGCGAAGTGTTTTCTGGGACATGAAAAACAGGCTTCCACGAAGTATCACAACTTTGGAGTGGGAAAATAGTTTTGTTTCTGTATACAGCAAAGACAACCCCAACTTACTTTTTAGCATGTATGTAGAACATTCTTTATACTCATCAGTTTGATTGGCTTGTAAGCTGTATTTGAGTAAATGTTAGATATGAAATCTGGGATTAGGATTACTGATGCATTATCTTTATTTTATTTGATGTCATGTAGGTGCGGATTTGAAGTACGGATACTACCAAAGATAAGAATGACGCAAGAAGCATTTAGCAACACAAAGGATGGTGTCTGGAATCTGCAGAATGAACAGACTAAAGAGCGTACAGCCATTGCCTTCTTACGTGTTGATGATGAACATATGAAGGTGTTTGAAAATCGTGTGAGGCAAATTCTTATGTCATCAGGGTCGACCACTTTTACAAAGATTGTCAACAAATGGAATACAGCCCTTATAGGTATACATAAAACTCTGGTGTAAACTAAAATATTTTGATGAATATAGAATCTTAGGAGGCTAGATGCTTGTTTGTTTTGACAGGTCTTATGACGTATTTCCGTGAAGCAACTGTTCATACCCAAGAGCTGTTAGATTTGCTTGTAAAGTGTGAAAACAAAATTCAAACTCGTATAAAGATTGGTTTGAACTCAAAGATGCCTAGCAGGTGAATATTTTTTGTGTTTTGTGAATCATCTATGGTTATTTGCACGGTCTTGTTGATGGTTCTTATAATGATTTGCTTCTCAGGTTCCCCCCTGTCATCTTTTACACTCCTAAGGAAATAGGAGGCCTTGGCATGCTATCCATGGGTCACATTCTGATTCCACAAAGTGATCTGCGCTATAGTCAACAAACAGATGTAGGTGTCACACATTTCAGGAGTGGAATGAGTCATGAAGAGGATCAACTAATACCAAATCTTTATCGCTACATTCAGGTAATATTGGGATTCATTAACTGGACTAATTGTTAGTGTTCCCGAGTAAAGGTGGTATTAACTGCTGACACTTTGTATTTGACAGCCATGGGAGAGTGAGTTCATAGACTCACAGCGTGTTTGGGCTGAATATGCATTGAAGAGGCAGGAAGCTCAGTCTCAAAATAGAAGGTTAACCCTTGAGGATCTAGAGGTGTGTCTACTTTTTATCTCAAGCTTGCTCTATGAAGATAAACTCACATCGTTGGGTCTAATTGCTGTCATCTTAAATGCATTTTATGTGATTGATCAAAATGTCTAAAAAGCAAGCCTTGGTAGTTTTTCTCTATTGTTTTCTTGGGAATGAAATCTGGCTGGGGTTTAATAGTTTTTGGTGTATTTTCCAGGATTCTTGGGATAGAGGAATACCAAGAATCAACACACTTTTCCAGAAAGACCGGCATACTTTGGCATATGATAAAGGGTGGCGAGTACGCACTGATTTCAAGCAGTATCAAGTTCTGAAGCAGAATCCATTTTGGTGGACACATCAACGGCATGATGGCAAGCTTTGGAACTTGAACAATTACCGGACTGATGTCATCCAAGCACTTGGAGGGGTTGAAGGCATTCTTGAACACACACTATTTAAAGGAACATAGTAAGTGTATTACTACAACTAGTAGTTCTATTCTGGGTGGTGGTGATGTTGATATCTCGCTGTATTCCTTTTCAGCTTTCCAACTTGGGAGGGTCTTTTCTGGGAAAAAGCATCAGGATTTGAGGAGTCAATGAAGTACAAGAAGCTGACCAATGCACAGAGATCTGGTCTCAATCAGATTCCAAACCGTAGGTTCACTCTTTGGTGGTCACCTACAATCAATCGTGCAAATGTCTATGTCGGTTTCCAAGTCCAATTGGATCTGACAGGGATATTTATGCATGGAAAGATCCCAACATTGAAGATATCTTTGATTCAGATTTTTAGAGCCCATCTTTGGCAGAAAGTCCATGAGAGTGTTGTCATGGATCTCTGTCAGGTTTTAGATCAGGAATTGGATGCTTTAGAAATTGAAACTGTGCAGAAAGAAACAATACATCCAAGAAAAAGTTACAAGATGAATAGCTCTTGTGCCGATATTCTTCTCTTTGCTGCACATAGATGGCCGATGTCTAAGCCCAGTTTAGTGGCTGAGTCCAAGGATGATGTGTTTGATCAAAAAGCCAGCAACAAGTATTGGATAGATGTGCAGCTTCGTTGGGGTGATTATGATTCTCATGATATAGAACGGTACACAAGGGCCAAATTTATGGATTACACCACTGATAACATGTCTATCTATCCATCTCCAACTGGTATGTTGCATGTGTCATTCTATTCTTTTCCGTGTACTTGATATGCATCTGACCAGTTTATTTTTAAGATTGAAGGATGTTTTTTTAATTTAAATAATTGATCTGCAGGGGTTATGATCGGAATAGATCTGGCATACAACTTGCATTCTGCCTTTGGTAACTGGTTTCCTGGGTCAAAACCTCTGCTGGCTAAAGCTATGAATAAGATCATGAAAGTATGATTCTTTTGCTTCCTTTCTCTTCCATGGCTTTCTTCTGTTGTGACATGATTGGGTGACCTCTATTATTAAATTGTCTTTAAAAAACCTGCTTTTTGGAAACTTTTTGTGTCTATTTCGATATGAGCCTGAGTTTTTTTGTGAGGTAGTAACTAATCTCTTTTGACCGTATCTGCAGTCAAATCCTGCTCTTTATGTTCTGAGGGAGCGTATCAGAAAAGGTCTTCAGTTGTATTCATCTGAGCCTACTGAGCCATACCTTTCATCTCAGAACTATGGGGAGATCTTCAGTAACCAAATCATTTGGTTTGTTGATGATACAAATGTGTATCGTGTCACAATTCACAAAACATTTGAAGGAAATCTCACAACAAAGCCTATCAATGGTGCCATTTTTATATTTAATCCACGTACTGGACAGCTATTTTTGAAGGTTTGTTTATGTAGTTTTTACCTAGTCTTTTATTGTTGAAGCTTGGTAACTCCTACAGCGTCAGAGTTTTAACTTCATTTTGTTGTTTCTGCTTGTTACCTCCTTATATAATATGCTAGAGTTTGGTTGACGTGTATGATTGCTCTCTCTTTAGGTTATCCATACAAGTGTGTGGGCCGGACAAAAGCGTCTTGGCCAGCTTGCCAAATGGAAAACAGCAGAAGAAGTGGCTGCTCTGGTTAGATCATTGCCTGTTGAAGAACAACCAAAGCAAATCATTGTGACACGTAAAGGAATGTTGGATCCTTTGGAAGTCCATTTACTTGATTTTCCTAACATTGTGATCAAGGGAAGTGAGTTGCAATTACCATTTCAGGCCTGCTTGAAAATTGAGAAATTTGGGGACCTAATTCTGAAGGCCACTGAACCGCAGATGGTTCTGTTCAACATTTATGATGATTGGTTGAAGAGTATATCATCGTACACTGCTTTCTCTCGTCTCATTTTGATCTTACGTGCTCTTCATGTGAACAATGAGAAGGCAAAAATGTTACTGAAGCCGAGTAAATCTGTCATCACGGAACCACATCACATCTGGCCTTCACTCAATGATGATCAGTGGATGAGGGTATATGTTGTCTAGCAAATGGCCTAGTTAACAATTATGTTCTTGTGCTTTTATGAAGGTTTTAATGTTTCTTTCTTGTTGCAGGTGGAGGTTGCTCTTAGGGATCTCATACTTTCAGATTATGCTAAAAAGAATAATGTCAACACTTCAGCATTGACCCAATCTGAGATCCGTGATATCATTCTTGGGGCAGAGATAACTCCACCTTCACAGCAGAGGCAACAAATTGCTGAAATTGAGAAACAGGTTTCCAATTCTTCTCCTCTGCATATGCTTTCCTCCTATTTCTCTTTCTTAGTTGCTTTAGTCCCTACTAGTCAAGAGCTTCTCTAATAAATCTTATGCTGCAGGCTAAGGAAGCAAGCCAACTTACTGCAGTCACAACAAGGACAACAAATGTTCATGGTGATGAGCTCATTGTTACCACCACTAGCCCATACGAGCAGGCTGCTTTTGGCTCCAAGACAGATTGGCGGGTGAGGGCAATATCTGCAACAAATCTTTATCTTCGAGTCAACCATATCTACGTCAATTCAGAGGATATTAAGGTAAACATTTGTTGACCTCCCATGGAGCTTTCAGTTTTCCATTGTCTTCAGTCTTAAAATTTTAAGTTGGAATTTTGAGTGACTTAACTGTGTTTACTTGATAATAACAGGAAACGGGCTATACATACATCATGCCGAAGAACATATTGAAGAAGTTCATTTGTATAGCAGATCTTCGGACTCAAATTGCAGGCTACCTATATGGCGTAAGCCCTCCTGACAATCCTCAAGTCAAGGAAATTAGGTGTATAGGCATGCCACCACAATGGGGAACTCATCAGCAGGTTCATCTTCCTGCTGCTCTTCCGGAGCACGAATTCTTGAACGACCTTGAGCCTTTGGGTTGGATGCATACACAACCGAATGAGCTTCCTCAATTATCGCCTCAGGTTGGTTGATTTAGCTTCTTGTTTCAATATACCTGGAGCTGTTATGTTGCTAAAGATGGACTGAATTTCTATTGCTATGTCATTGCAGGATCTTACCTCACATGCTCGCATTTTGGAGAACAACAAGCAGTGGGATGGCGAGAAATGCATCATTCTTACTTGCAGTTTCACCCCTGGCTCTTGTTCCTTAACTGCCTATAAGCTCACTCCAACCGGTTATGAATGGGGTCGGGTGAACAAGGATACAGGAAGCAATCCCCATGGCTATCTACCAACCCATTATGAGAAGGTTCAGATGCTTCTCAGTGACCGCTTCCTTGGGTTCTACATGGTAACAAACCAAACTTAAAAGACTCGTGCATTTGTAACGTTTCGACTATGACTGGTTCTCATGATATTTCAGTTTCTTTATTTTATATTTTTAGTGTGAAATTAAGTATATTTTGCTTTGCATCATTACAGATTCCGGATAACGGTCCTTGGAATTATAATTTCATGGGGGTGAAGCACACCGTGAGCATGAGGTATGGTGTAAAGCTTGGGACACCTCGAGACTACTATCACGAGGATCATCGGCCTACTCATTTTCTAGAATTCAGTAACTTGGAGGAGGGTGATATTGCCCAAGGGGATCGGGAGGATACTTTCTCTTAGAAGCCTATGTTTTTTGGTCATGCGGCCAGGAGCATCTCCCATTTCATGACCTGTGTATTTGGAAATTGTGTGCCAGTAGAAACTTGTATAAAGGCATTTAGAATCGACATACCCTTCTTCCTACGGAAGTCTTTGTTGTACCTCTAAGAGATAAAATAGAAAAAGCCCTGTACATATATGCCTTACCAAGTTGTGTACTTTTTGTTAGATATTTTTGTTAAGGTTGAATTTTTGGGAAGCAGTAAGGATTCTCCTCCATCACTCCTCGCTGGGCATCCTCACAGACGTCGACTTTGTTGCATCGTGCATCCGCAACCTAAGCACCCTTCTCGACCTTAGCATGCTCACGGTTCTGTTCATGAATCACGATGCAGTCATATGTTTTGATGTTCATTTCAGTGCTCCCGCCAGTTAATGACTTCCATTTCCAGTAACAGCAAGTCGGCAATACGTAGTTATGTTAAAACTTAAACATTAAAGTTAAAATACTAGTTAAAGTTCGGTTAATAGAGTTCGTATCTGTGTCGGATGTGGAATCGATTTCTACGATACTTGGGCCAGAAATTTGACGGTCCTGACGCTGTAATGGTTATGCGGGGAGGCGGGGAGGGGTATGTCCGATTGGGTTCGTCTAGCTAAGGGATCATGATGAAAAAACATACAACTTATTAAAACTACGACGCTACCCGCATATGAATTATACATGGTTGTCCTACCTTAATTTGGTAATGCGTGCTCTATGGCTTCAGCTGATCCATCTTTCCAGACCGGAAGAGAATTATATAGCCTCTCACTGTGAGCGTCGGACAGAACTGTACAGGGCCAACGGAGAACGTCCGGCCGTGCTTTCAATATATTCCGGTGTTTTTCTCTCTTCCGTTTCGAGGCGGCAGCTGCACAGAGTCAAACAATAACAACTCTTCAATGGTTGCGTGCGAGGCGTTGCCGCCGCGGCTCGAAGCAGCTGCTCCTGACGAAGAATCCAGTCTGCGTGTGTTAGTTGAAGAGGATCCAGGGAACTTTAACGCTTGGACAGCTCTTATCGCAGAAATCGAGAAAACATCACCGGTTCGTGGTGTTACAATTTTAATCTCGATTACATATACCACTGCTGCCGCATATTTGCTTTCATAATTTGTCTCCTTCTACAACGTTTTTTTTTATATTTGTCTCCATTTATCTGTCGAAATGATTGAATTAACAAACTGTTATTCATTTGAGTTAATGCAGAATGACATTCAGAGGATATCTTCTGTTTATGATTCTTTCTTGGTTGAGTTCCCTTTGTGTTACGGTTATTGGAAGAAGTATGCCGAGCACACGGCACGAATATGCTCCGTCGAGGAGGCTGTTGAAATCTACGAACGAGGGGTACAGTCAGCCACCTATTCGGTTGGTCTCTGGGCCAGTTACTGTAGCTTCTGTGTGCTATCATTTGAAGACCCCGTTGACGTTCGGAGGTAATTCTTCGTCGTTGCTATTATTTCAAAACTTACATCTCAAGTACACGCAACAAAATGGCCACGATACTTTATACACTTTTATTTGCTTACAAAGTATTTTTGATAGCCGGGAGTGCAGGTTGGCGAATTGCTGATAGGCTTATTCATCAGAAAGATAGTTATAGCAGCTAGAGCTTAAAAGTGCGAATTATGGGTGTGGTAATTTGTGATTAGGGCTCTTAGGCATCTATAGAGTTGACTGGGGATTTACATGTCTGGCACTATTGGGCCAAGGGGAAGTGTTCGGAGGAGGAGAGGTAGTCCGTGCACTGGAGGTAGAGGTACTCCATGCATTCAGGATGAGTGGTAGTTCATATGGGTTGGCCAAAGTGAAGATACTAAGGGTATGGGGGCTTCTTCTCTTGTGCTATTTAAAGAAACGTCCTTTCTCGAAAACAAAAAAGTCACTATAAGTGAAAAAAAGGACAGGAGTACGTAAATCCCTTTTATCCTTAGCTCTCTAGAATTTCCTAATTATTCCCCAGAATAAACTAAAAACTGAACAATTTGACAACTCTACAATAAGAAGCATACTCCTGCACTAGGACAATCTAATAAGAGCGACACAACTAAAATGCCCTCATTTCATACGTTTCAACTAGCATCTTTAAAAAGTTGTCATTGTCTGTTTCGTGATTCAAAGACTGCACCATTTTATCCAATTCATATCAAGTTCTGATAGTTGTAATAAAGCCGTTTGTGCAACTGTCTGGCAGGTTATTAGAAAGAGGGTTGTCATATGTAGGGAAGGATTATCTATGCCACCTACTATGGGATAGATATCTAGAATTTGAGTATTCTCAGAAGGAATGGGCTCGTGTAGCCTACATCTATATCAGGATCCTGAGATTTCCAATAAAAAAATTAGGCAGCTATTATGAGAGGTATGGCTTAATTCTTACACCCTGAAACTTAACTGTTATTTTTTTTTTTGTTTGTGATTAATATCTACCGACTTAAAAATATTTGAAACTGCTGATGAACTTGTGCTCTCAAATTCCCCAGTTTCAAGAGATTGGTTTCTATGTGGGAAGAAGAGATAAAATTTGTTGATAATAGTTCATCAGAGTTGCACTCTGAGGCACTGCCTGATGGGGATACCAAAGAAATTGTGGCGTATCAAGAGCAGGAGATTCTAAATGTAATCAAGGACCTAATGGATCCACCAGTTGGCTCACTCTGGAAAAGTTCATTGAAGAAATACTTATGTATTGGTGAATACTTCTATGAGAAATCAAGTAATTTGAATGTAAAAATCTCTTGCTTTGAGGGTTGTATACGGAGGCCATATTTCCATGTGAAACTTCTAGATGACAGTCAGATTCAGAATTGGCATGAGTATCTTGACTTTGTTGAGACACAGGAAGACTTTGATTGGGTATATTTGTCTTTTCTTTTCTCCTTTATTCTCTGAATATAGATGGATCACATTACTGTGGTCTGTAGAACTATTGTTTGCACTGTTAATATCTGAAAGCACCTGCTTTTTGAATCCAGACTGTAAAACTTTATGAAAGATGTTTAATTCCCTGTGCTAACTATCCCGAGTTTTGGATACGTTATGTGGAACTGATGGAAGAAAAAGGTGGAAGAGAATTGGCAAACCTTGCACTTGCTCGAGCGACACAAACTTTTATCAAGGTAATGCTTAACAAAACATTGATCTTTCAAGGAACATATCACAATTAAGCATTTTTAATGCATAGACTCTTCTTACAACCTGTCTGATGTTTATCTTGATACAAAAACGCCTGGAAACAGGCAGTTCCAGGGATACATCTCTTCTGTGCAAGGTATAAGGAGCGGATTGGAGATATCATTGGTGCTCGTGCTGCATTTCAGAGATGCAATTCTGATATAGCTTCTCAGTTCATTGAAAATGTTAAAAGACAGGCTAACATGGAAAGAAGACAGGTAATCCTCATAGTTTTGTTTTCTACTTTTTAATTCCTAATAATTTTTGAGAGATCAATGGATTTGTTTGATCTGGAACCAGAACTTCTCAGCATGTGAGTTGGCTTCATGAAATATGACTACGCAGTTTCCCATACTTACGTTACCCTCTAAGCCTGTGAAGCATGGCTAGTCCCTTGCACTCCGGGTTTTGTAGCTTTATTTATGTTTTTAATTTTTTAACTATTGCTTTTTCCATAGTTTCTCTTTCTTTCTCTTCTTTATCACTTTTTGGGTTTTTTTCTTTTTTACTTTCTCTTTCTTAAGAAACTCAGCCTAGAAAAATTAATCACAGTAATAGATCTCACAAAATGACTTTTGATTGGTTTGCCGAAATCCATCACACAAGAAAAAATAAATCAGTGCAGAAGAACCATTCTCGGACTGAATACTACACTAGTTGATCCTTTGAGAATCTTTAAACTTTTCAGTTGACTCTCTAAACCCTTTAGGAGTATGTTTGTTGTTTCAATACTTATAACTAGACAGTTTTTATAGGTCGAGTAGGGTCTGTTGCTTTACACTTGGAAAATGAGTATGCATTGTAATGTTCTAGAGAGATCACCATTGTCAATTTCAGGGAAGAAGCATGCAAAAGAGGGGAATGAGAGAAACAAACGAGAGAAGAGAGGATGTTTGTACATTTACCATGGGTAAAGATTAAATATAACATGCTATTAAAAATAAACTTTTGAGAAAGAAAACTACAGTAGGACAGTAAATAAGAGTTTTGAGAAAGAATTCCTCCTTCACATGCCTCCTTTACGGACAAATTTTCCTTGTTTTATTTGTATTGCACGCATTTTTAAGATTTGTCTTCATGAGGTCTGTGTTAAGGCTCTTGAATCTGATCTAGTAAGCAAGCAGTAAGGGGTATTTTGGCCAGGTAGCTCTAGTCTTGATAAGTTTATACGCCTAGGACAATTTATTATACTTTCAGCTTCTTACTTTCAAAAGAACTAAACAAATTGGCGGGGAATATGATATTTAAGAGATTTCTTTTGTTTTATAAAAAATATTGGTTTCTCTTTCTGGTTGCATGGAATTTGATTTTTCTGTTTCCTGTTTTCTTTACGTTTACTTTCTGAACTTTCTGAACTTAAAATCTTATTATATGGCCAATGTGAGCTTGTGAGAATGCAACATATGTTTTTTTTTTTAAAAAGGGTAATAACTTTAGAACTTTATTCAAAAAGAGCAAACTAGAGGACTTCAAAACTATAAGCAAATGAATTGGAACAAGTTATGTTGAGCCTGATTTTAGTTCAACTGCTCGGATTGGAGAGAAGAGAATCATCGTTATCAAAATCTTAAGTGGGGGCTGGCTCTACCTTGCATACTTTTGGTCTGCTCAGATTGTGAAGCTGGCTAGTATATTGAGTTGTCTCTTGATTGTTAATCTTGGTTGAACAGTTTGGTCAGCCTCAGCTTAGGAATTTTTGTTCATGTTCTTTGTTTTCAGGGGAATGTTGAAGCAGCTTTAGATATATACAAGAAAGCAATTGGAAGGGCAAAAGAGATGCATAATTCGCATGCTGTCTCTGTTCTTTATGTGCAATTTTTTCAATTTACTTACATGGTAGTCTCTGTTCTCTTCTTTTAATTCACATACTTAGCTTTTGTGGACAGGCTACTGTCAATTATTTCTCCTGCCAACTGCAATGAGAGATCTCACTGTTTAAATTACCTGTTGTTTCTTTTGTTTATTTTTTTCTTGGCTAATCCATGTAATAGTTTTTGGGATATTCGGGCACAATCTATGGCAATGAACAGTTTACAAGATGCTACTTGTGAGTAAAGAAAAATTGTTTTTGGAAGAGAAGAGAGAAGAGATGGCGGAGAAAGGTAAAAGTGTGCAAGGCTCTACATGTTCAACTTAAGTCAATGAAAAAAGACTAAATTATTACAGTAAGCCTTTGACACATAAAACATTCTAAAACAAAAGCTACCCTGGAAATGAAAGAGACCAAAACACCTCTAAAAATGAGTCAAGGAAAAACAAGGTTTAGAACTTGTCCAAGAGTAAACTTATCAAGCTATCCTGGAAATCAAACATATTTCATTTTCTCCTTTAGGCTAATATACTAGTTTTTGTTCTTGATCCAGATGGTCAGATTTCCAAGCTTAATAAGGACATCTTCAAGTGTTTGTCCTGTATAAATATCCACAGAAGAACCCCTGACAATATCTTTGACCCTTTCAAATAGTGTTAACATTTACCTTTCCTTCTGAAATTGTATTTGCTTTCCAGCTGTGTTTGTACTAGCCAATAGTTCATATGAACGGAATAAAAAGACATGTAACGATGCCTAAAAAAATCTCAAGTGCTATTGTATTCAAAACCATTGCTGAAAGGCATCACTGAGATATTTGAGGACATTTTCTATCCTGATCCACTTTGTAGACTAGCCTACTAGGAAATCCACTACTTAAGAATAATAGCATAATGAAGTTTGAGCTAATATCTACTTTGAGCTAACATAATAGGAAATGCCTACTGATTAATGTCAATCTTTTGTAGGTGACCGGTGATGCTGATTCTGCAAGAGATGTTTTAATCAGTGGTCTTCATTATTTGCCTCAGAGTAAACTACTTTTAGAGGTACCATGACCATTGTTTGTTTGACTTGGGTGTAATGTGAAATTGAACTTGAACAGAATTTAGTTTTCTTTCATGAGAAAGTTGAACTTCAAGTTTTGGTAGGTGCCTATCAACTGCAGATGGAGATACAAAGGAAAAGCTAATACACTGTATTTAAATTACTTTCACTATATTTTCCTCAAAAAAATTACTTTCACTATATGCTTTTGGTGTATGTGTAGACAATATAACTTTGTTCGTGGGTCTCATACAAGAACTGAGAGTTAAATGTACTCTGAAGAAAGAAGGGAGTTTATTGGTTTTTTATCCTTTATTTGACTTAAAAAGATTGAAATCAGTTCCATCCTGAAATAACTAGGTACTTAGGAGGCCTATTGCTCAATCTTATAAGTCATTAACCTTTCATAACATTTTATGGACCTTCCCATTCGACTTTCCATTCATCTGGGCTTCTGCGTTATGGGCCTGAGATGTGTACAAACTCTAAGCAGAGCATACAGCATAGATATAATTAGTCTCAGACTTCATCGAGTCCAAGACACACATAATATGGGGAGTACAAGTTAGGCCTCGGCCCACACACTCAACCCACTCTCATGTCATGTTAAGAGCGAGCCCAATTCTATCCTAAAATGCCTGGTCGTTAAGACACGTATTGTTCGAGAATTTAATCCATTAGCCTTTTTTCAGTACTTTTTTCAATGTTGGACTTCTTTCCTTTTAATGATTGTGTTGAAAATTTTGAATTCAGTTTTAAAAATGAATTGCATGGCATCATGTTTTTCCATCTTCTCTTAATGTTACAAGTAAAAACTGATCTTTAAATTCGTTATGACAACTATTATCAGGAATTAATTCATTTTGAGAAACTGCATGGGAGGTCTAGAAAGTTACATGTGGTAGATTCTATTATAGCACAAGCAACAGCTCCAGGGTCAACTATACCTGAACAATTAAGTGTCAAGGATCGCGAGCAGATATCTAGTTTATTTTTGGAGGTAAAGTGTTTTATGATCCCTTATCTTCTTCAAATAGAAATTTGGGATTGATAACAGTACACACTGGATATGTTACTTATAGATCCATTCTTAAACCAGCTTGTCGATCTTTGTGGGACTATCCATGAGATTAAGAAGGCTTGGGATCGTCACCAAAAGTTATTTCCCCATTTATTGTGGCCTGCTTCTATCTGTAAGAATACTTCAGGGGGTGATTCATTAGACAAATCTGAGGTCTGTACACCACAAAATGTTGTTCCTCATGATTCTGATAACAAAGGCCCCATCCTTCATGATTTGAACCAGAATAACACTACTCATCATGAGCCCCTTCAGGATGTAACTTGTCAAATTCCATCAAAAGTAAGCAACAATTGCTCGAATGATAGATTGGATGAGGTAGGGCTTGAGTTAGTTGAACAAGAACATCCTAAATTAGATATGACTGAAGAAAGGGAACCAGCTTTTGATCAGATCCATGAACAATGTACCGATCCCCAAACTTTGCAGTCTTCAAGAGAAATCTTACAGAGTGTAAGCCTGGATGATAGTGACCCTCCAGATAAAGCAAGGCCACCTCCCTTGGAGACTCTCACAATAAACTCCCCAGATGATGAGAGTTCCAAATCTGAATCTGTCTATGCTTCTTATTACGACAATGGAAATCCAGAGGTGGCTTCTTCGACAAACGCAAATTTAAATACGGATACTGATGCTACCTCTAATGTAGTATCCATGCCCCCTGAAATCCCCTCTCAGTCTCCAGCCCAGCCAAATTCTGGATCTCCTCATCCAGCTAGGGATCTTAGTCCTTCAAAAGGTGAAGCCCCAGAGCATCAACAGCGAATAAGTTCCTCAAGTAGAATGCTGTCTCATGAAACTACCATCATGGACAATTGGCATCAAGCGAGTTTTCCTGCACAGGCTCCAGAGAATCAAGGATCCCAGGGGCATGCTCAAGCTCCTGTACAACACCCACAGCCTCAATGGCAGGTCTCTCCAGCCCAACATTTTGCTCAAGCTGAAGTGCAATCTCAAACAGTTATGTGCAACAGCTATCCTTATCAACAGCCACAGACTTGGCAAGATTCACAAACACAACAAACTCACTCAATGCAGAACCAATATCCTATGGGTCCCGCTCAGGCTTATCCAGGTGGAGTGTTTGTCCCGCCTTCCCAGAGTATGCAACAACCAGTGGGAACTACACCTCAATCCATAACAAGTGGCCAATCTTCTGGTCCGGTTCAAGCTCCTGCATATCAGTATCCCATGCAGCATAAAGAGCAGTTTCTACAGATGCACAGTAACCATGGATATAGCCCTCAGTTGTGGCAATACTACCAACAACAACAGCAGCTACTTCTTCAGCAACAACATCTACTTCCGCAACAGCAACAACAGCAACAACAACAGCAACAGCTATTGATGATTCAACAGCAGCAGCAGCTGCTACTGATGCAGGTGCAGCAGCAACAACAGCAACAGTCGCAGATGGCTCTAATGCATCAGCAGCAGCAGCTATTGCAACAACAACAGCATCAACCACACCCACAAATTGCACCACAACAACAGCAAACGCCACCCCAACAACAGCAGATGACCCTCTCCCACGTTCCAGCATGGAACAGCTATAATTCTCAGGTAAAAATTCTTTACTTGAATGATTAGATGAGATGAAATGAGATTGGCAAATTATCCCACTGACATGTTTGCTCTAGGTGCAGCAAACTCTTCCTGTCCAGCATTACACAAGCACCCAGCACAGACAAGAATACATGCAGCAGGCTGTTGGAGTTCAATCTCAGGTAAGAAGCAGAGGCTGATATGTGATGAATGATGTTCATTCTATTTTCTCTTGGCCATAACAAGGTTCATTTACACTTCATGCCTTGGACTTGTCATTGGGAATGATACCTAACTTTTTCTGTAGCATATTTCTGTTGTTGTTATGGGGCCTTGATAGCCTTTTCTGTATAATTTTGATACTTTTCTTGGGTAAGGTTTCTAGGCTTGGGGAGAGTAGTTTCATCATTTCATAATGTACTTAAAAGTGATACATTTTTATGTGAGATCCACCAAGTTGCCAGCCGGAGGCTTTAAATCAGTACTAGACAGGTTGGTTTCATCCCCGGCTATAACCAATTGAAACCTTATTGAGCAACTGTGGTTTTGACCCATTATAAGCTGAGTTGGTCCACATTCTTGTTCCTTCTCATTTCCCTCATCACGCGGGCCCTTCTGTTTCTGGTGGAAACCTTTTGCATGGCAGTGAGAGTGGTGAGGCCCAAAGCCATACCTCCGCCAAAAAAAAAAAAGAAAGAAAAGGATCAATAAGTCCTGCTCCTTAGGATTTCTCTGTTATGAGGAGATTGGCCCCAGTATCCGTGCCATTTTTTAGGGATATGAAGAAAGCCCTCTCCCTCTCCAATCCAGAAAGAAAGAGGATTGAGGGTTGAGCTCTCCATGTTACTTCCGTAGAGACATGGGAGTTTATGATATCATCTGTCATGACCAACAAGCCAACCTATTTGACACGGTGTGCTAGACTCAGTTACCGTCCTTAGTTGAGTTTGAGAACATTGTTGTAGACCCTAATTTTTTTTAACGACTTAATGGATGCTCAAGTGGGAGTCATATTTGAGTCACTTAAATTCGTTTCTATTGTTTCCTTTGTTCCATTTCTCAACTTTGAAGTGCAGAAGGCAGAATTCCACAAAGTAACCGGATTCCTTGACCAGGGTTGCATTAGATTCTGGCTAAGAGGGTACACTGTGTAGTTGGTTCTCGTGTCTTGTATCAGCTTCTATCACATTACAGTCTAGAGCATGCCTCCTATTATCTTATGATGTTTTTATATTCTTGAACTTGGATATCATGAGCCATAATTAAAGTCTGTTCAGTTATTCCACATATATATATATAAATTTTTTATTATTATTAATTTATTTTTTATTTTTTAGTGGTTGTCTTGGATGGTTCATTTCGTGAAAGTAGTACATGAGTAGTTCATGAAAATTGGTTGCGAACTCTTATGACTTTTTTTGCAGGTTCAAGCTACGATAGCAGACAGTGGTGCAGCATCCACACCTGTCTATCAACAACAGCAAACACCCTTCATTCAGTGAATTTTAGATATCTTGAGTTAGACCAGCCAGACCTACATCCTCGCCGTTTTGTTATGAACAGTGATAAGCTGGTCTGGAGTGAGAATTTTCTTCTGGCCACAAATTTTTGGGGTAAGAGCCGGCTTCAAGTTTGGATAAAAGGACCGCAGAAAGGATGGTACAGAGTACCCATAATCGGTTTTGGGTCGTCTGGAAACATTCCTAAATGCAAAGGATACTTGACATGGATGATGTCGTTCCTCAAACATTGACACCAACTTTCACCATGGGAACTAAATGAGGACGTTGCCATTATGCCATACCCTTTTTACATGGAAGCCATCAAGCCAGTGAGCCAGACATGTGCCAAATATCCTTTCATCTCTTGCTTCGTCTTATCAAACAATTTCAGGGCACATGGAAGATCCATTATCTAATCACTGAAAGCACCGTGAAAGAAGGCATGAAGAGAGGACAGCCGCAGGACACTTCTCCTCTCTCTCATCTATCAAATGGATAGTGATAAAACCCCTTCTTATCCCACCTTATCTTTCGTCCCCCTTTATTTGGTTGTGCCATGCTACATACTTCTTCACAGTGATTGTCATTACAATCTTATCGTTCCCCTCATTTATGTTACGCGCATACGGCGCACGATCCCTATACCAATTATGGTTTCTCTCAGTCTCACTCCCCGTCACAGTGCAGTATTTTAAGAAATATCTATTTATGATCATTACAGTGAGGGGAGAGTGGCCGAACAAATTTTGCAGCGCGCATGGCATATAATTTTACAGCCTGGACTTGGGGGTTTTGTAAAACCATTGGCTCCATTTCTGAAACAAGGTAGCACAAGGCCAAGCTACATTATTTTGCCGTTATCTATCTTGTTCGTATTTATCGCACATGAGCACAAGTACCCATATTTATGTATCTGTTTCTTTCATTAGATGCTATGCTATCACGCAAGAGGAAACGAAGAGGCAGAAAAGGCCAGCAAGCTATTTTCTATTTTGTATCACTTGTTCACTGTCCATCTCGTGACCTTACCGACAGTTGACTTAAAACTGAAAATACTCAGCCTTTCGCTGCCTTCTTGTACAGATTTCCGTTCTCGGACCGTCAACAATCGAGTTAATAAAATGGATGAGGTGCAATGCGAGCCGAAAGAACGCGTTTCTGAACTGGGTTGTCCTAAGACAGATTTGTTCATTGCCTTATGTAAGCCCCTTCCTCTTTGATGTTTGTGATGGAGATATGACCGATAAGAGCTCGTTACGGCTGCAAATCCAAGATGTTGGAAGTGGAGACTATGAAAATAGAAAATATTAAAGACTTCTTGATAGCAACCACTCGCTAAAATCGCTAATGGGAATCTAATTGCAAATTCTCTTGTGGAGCTCGGCAGCTGGCTTTAGTACAATCGTTTCTATGAAACTTAAATTCGTTCCTGGCAGTCTATGATAATCGAATGGCCCCATAGATTCTGAAAAAGCGTCGTCTCCTTCTGAAACTGGGTTTTTAACCTTGATTGATCTGAAACCGATGCTGACAAGAAGAAAATTGACTGGGATGTAAGCCGGGAAGCGAGTGAGCTCCTACCGAGAAGGCTAGAGACTGGAAGGAAGCACCGTACTACAGGCTAACATCAAGGAGCTGACTCCTTGGTCCTTGCCTCAGTCCACCTCTGAGGCCCTGCCATGAAATCTCAACCATATCAGAGTTTCTTATTGAACTCTCTGCAGCGCCATCGTTATCGGTCATTAAAACCTTCGTTTACGTCTTGAAGTCGGTTTAAGGGCATTTAGGTCGTTGGAAAGGAAATAAACCGGGAAACGAAACGTCCTAAATTTATAATCCCGGCTTGAAATTCAAAACCAGGATCCCGCCAGATGAGAACACATTGATCACCGATTCAAGACGGAGTTAATGAATAATGACCTTCAGACAAGAAGTACCTCTTCCCCCCAAAATTCAAACCCTAGAAATGGGTCAACTACTATGCGCGTTGTTATTACCGGCCTGTACAAATGTTTCTCTTTTACAAAATCTTCAATCTCAAGATCATATAGTTGCATGTCTCATGGATTGTCTCAGGTTCTTCTCCTCAACAACGTCGTGGAAAGGTCAAAAGGAACAAGTCCGGGGCAGGGCACCAGCTTTCCGGTGAGGTTTAGGTGAGTCCCCCAATCATGGACGCTGAAAGATCGTTTCTTTTATCTTACACTCACATTTTTCACAGAGGAGAAGCAGGGTTTAGTTGGGGGAGACTGGCGAGATCGAACGAATATTTCAAACAGAGGCAGAAGCGGTGCTGCCATGAAAAAGTCTAGAATATTGAGGAGGCCCCATTTTCAAGAGTCTAAAACGTCTATCCATGCTGGGTGGTCACCTACACACTAACCTAACCAGGGCTTGGAAGGAAGAAAATAGCGGAAGTATGTTGTGGCCGCAGTTAATGCAGGCGGTGTGGAAACCAAATTGCCCGGTCAACCTCCTCCCTGTCTTTTCTTACAATATTCCCCAAACCTTATATCTTCTCCTCCATAGCCACCCTCACTACTCACTCAAAAACCTTGTACCTGGAGAACTCACCGCCATCAGCATCCCAGAAGAATATAGAGAGAGGGTAGAGAGATACAGAGAGAGATCTAGAAAGGGGGGGAGGCATCAAATATGGAGTTCCAAATGGTTTTGTTCAAGCTGGCAAATTGGGTTTTGTACCAATTTCTGGCCAACTCCTGTTACAGGGCGATTAAGAAGATTACTAACTACGGTTTCATCTTCAGAAGTTCCTCTCTCAGGTCGTATCAAGGTACGGTGTATCCAAGTGTCAGCAAGTGTCCGGTGGAGGGCAGGGAGAAACAGACACTGGTCTGTGACATCCATGGATCACTCTTGAGGTCCAATTCTTTCTTCCCCTACTTCATGCTGGTTGCCTTCGAGGGCGGTGGCCTATTCAGGGCATTTCTGTTGCTTCTCTCGTGTCCCCTGTTGTGGGTCTTGGGCCCTGAACAGGGGTTGAAGGTGATGACCCTTTTCACCTTCTGTGGACTCGGCGAGAAGCGTATGGAGAGCGTGGGGAGAACGGTTTTGCCCAAGTTCTTTCTGGAGAACCTCCATCTTCAGGCTTATCAAGTCCTGAGTTCTGCAGGGAAGAGAGTGGTTGTCACCAGCGTGCCCAGAGTCATGGTTGAAGGATTCCTCAAGGAATATTTGAAGGTGGACTACGTGATAGGAACGGAATTGCAGGTGGTGAAGGGATACTTCACTGGTTTCTTCACTGATTCAACTGGGGTCCTTGTGAAGCACAAGGCTCTGAAGGAGTTCTTTGGAGACGCCAAACCTGATATTGGTCTTGGGGGTCGCCACCACCATGACAATCTCTTCCTCTCTCTCTGCAAGGTAAGCTAAAAGCAGCCTCAATCGTCACTCCCACTACTCGCTCGTATGGTAATTAATAACAGCAAAAAGGCAGCAGAACAAGCATACATAGATTCTACATGACAGTGATTGAAGCCTTCTCTGTTTCATCTACTAATAGCTAACCACCTCCTCTGTTTCGTAATTCTCATGCACACACACCCGCAACCCCACTAAAAATACACTTTTTTTTCTATTCTAATCATGGGTAATGAGATAAACAATTGTCAATTAAATCACGTTCATTTGATCGATATCTCTACAGGAAGCTTATTCGGTGAACAAGGAGGACTGCAAGAGCCCAACAAGGTCAGTGATGCCAAGAGACAAGTACCCAAAGCCTCTGGTCTTCCATGATGGTCGCCTCGCTTTCTTACCGACACCCTCAGCCACCCTCTGCATGTTCATGTGGCTCCCACTGGGGATTCTCCTGGCCATCTTGAGACTCCTTGTGGGGATTCTCCTCCCGTACAAAATCAGCATTGTGGTGGGTCAGTTCAGCGGGGTGAGGATCAGGGTAAAGGGCCTATGCAATACATCAAAGTCCAAAAACAAGAGAGGGGTCCTCTACGTCTGCTCTCACAGGACCCTCCTGGACCCGATCTTTTTGTGTACGGCTCTGGGTAAGTCGGTCACCGCATTGACATACAGCCTGAGCAAAATGTCGGAGCTCATCGCCCCCATTAAAACGGTGAGGCTGAGGAGAGACAGGAAGAGGGACGGGGAGACGATGCAGAGGCTTCTAAACGAGGGGGACCTGGTGGTGTGCCCAGAAGGAACCACATGCAGGGAGCCGTATCTGTTGAGGTTCAGCTCTCTGTTTGCGGAGTTAGCCGACGAGATCGTCCCCGTGGCCATGGACACCCATGTGGGCATGTTCTATGGAACCACCGCGAGTGGGCTCAAATGCCTGGACCCCATTTTCTTCCTGATGAACCCTGCTCCGTGCTACTCTGTCGAGTTCCTAGAAAAGCTGCCGAGGGAGCTAACCTGCGCCGGGGGGAGGAGTTCCTGCGAGGTGGCGAACTACATACAGGGACAGCTGGGTGAGGCATTGGGCTTCGAGTGCACTAGCCTTACGAGGAGAGACAAGTACTTGATGCTAGCGGGGAACGAAGGGTTGGTGCAGGATAAGAAATAATAAATAAAAAATAAGAAAGCGTAACCTGTTAAGTATCGATCGAGTTCTCTGTCTCTCTGCAATTCGCAGCTTTGACGAGGCAAAGAAGACCCATTTAATCTTGTATGATTTTTTGCCATTTTTCCCCCATCTCGCTGCTGTCATTGCCAATTTGCCATTTTTTCCTCAGATATTTCTTGTTTCGTAAGAGATCATTATAGATAAGAAAACGACTTCGCTTGAAGTTATTGCAAAACGTACGATCATGGAAGCAAACACCCACGTCACAGTACTCCTTCACAGATTTTTTTGTTTTTTTGTTTTTTTCTTTGTTTTCCTTAATATGGTTGGAGTGAGTCCAGAGTCCAGAGGGTAATTCTGATGCACGTCCACGTACGTACAGCTCGGGAAGAGAACCAAAGAAGGAAGGAAAAATTACCCTTTTCGATTTTCCTGGAAGGAGCATCTGTCGTTCCCTTGTGCTCCCTCGTTTCGCTTTCTATTCCCGTGCATAGTGATGCGTGGGGTTGAATTGAAACTAGGCCAAGGCATTGAATGGTAACGTTTAAATGCATGCAGTTAATGATCTTCCACTCGTCTCGCTCTGGAATAATGCTCTGCATGAGACTTCAGATCACTGACCCTCACGCCTCTCTCTTCTCTCTCTCTGCATGAGTCAAGATTGGTCCCGATACAATAGTCCAGCTAGCATTAATGCTTCCATATCTAATGCTTCTCTTGTCCCGCGAACGTTGTCGACGGTAGCCATTAAAAACTCCGCAGAGGTTGAAGGCTTGAAGGCTTGAAGCCCATACGCCTCAAGTTGGTCCGTCTGAGACTCTGACGGAAGATATTCTCCTCAACCAAAGATTCGACGCATGAACACCGAGTAACCTCTAACAAATCTAATGTCTCGGATGCTAGCTAGCTGCTGTTAGTGTAATATGTGTACATATATTGTTAGTGTAATATGTGTACATATATTGTTAGTGTAATATGTGTACATATATTGTTAGTGTAATATGTGTACATATATTGTTAGTGTAATATATGTACATATATTGTTAGTGTAATATGTGTACATATCTTGTTATTGTAATATGTGTACATATATTGTTATTGTAATATGTGTACATATATTGTTAGTGTAATATGTGTACATATATTGTTAGTGTAATATGTGTACATATTATGTGTACATATATAGAAGCAATGTAGTCATTCTGTATATGTGTAACCCATGTATATAAAAACTTGTACAGCATAATAAAAATTAATCCGTTTTTTAAAAGTTTACAGCTGCTATAGATGGCTACAAAAATTGGGTTCCTTCCTCGTCACCTTTAACAGATTCGAAAGAACAGCAAAGCTATGCATCGCAAAAGAAACAAAGACGAACCCAAATCAACCCTCCCCTACCAACCCAGACCTCCACACAAGTTGTCACAGTAGTCGAATATTAATGAAATTCAAGGCACATCTCGGCACAAATTAATATCTTCAGCTTATTTTTATGAACGGTATCATTACTCAATGTACATTTGATCAAATCAAAACAATAATAAATAGGTCAAAGGGTGATAAATTGGCAATGGCGCCACACTAGCTAGCCTGCAACTATGTAAGCTCTAGATGCTTTCATGTACGTACAAAATGCTTCTTACTTGATGTCCTATTCCTATAATTAAATAACCTAATGTCTTATGCCTATTATTGAATAGACAACTCTATTAGATTTTTTCGCACATTATTAAAATTGGACTAGTAAACTAGTACATAATGATGTTCAGGTGAAATTAATGACCAACACTTCCCTGTGATTGGTCAGTTCTGATTGTGGACTCATGGAGAAATGGCATTTAAGGAAACCCCAAGGGACATTTCTAGTGAATAATTTAGGTGACTGGAAGCTGTTGCAACAAATTGTTTCCCTTGTGTATATATATATATATGTATGTATGTTTCTATGGTGTGTGGCAGATATTTATACTTGTGCTTCGACAAAATAGACAAATTTTACTTAGGAATAGTAACGGATTGGAATCATTGATCATATACATGTGTTATTAAAGGGAGTTTCATGGTGTTTTCATGTCGAGGTTTAATGAGCTCGCATGGCGGTCATTTCAGTTTTATGAGGCACATGCTTATGTCCCTTTCATATATCAATGTTAATGCTCCTCATCAATATTTCTTTTTTTTTTTTTTTTTTTTTTTTTTTTAAGCAGAATTATATGTATGGTCATGAAGGATGCCATATGATAATTAGTGTTTTATATTTCGTCCATGAACGTATGTATAAATTATGATAATGTTTTATACATTCATATAATTAATGTATGGAGTAATGTAAAAACTGTACGGCTGGAGCTAAACAGGCAGCTTCTATGATAAAAACACTGTGTTTAGGGACAATCACTGATTATTCTCTCAAGTACGTGTCAGATAAAAACACTTTTTTCTATTTTTTTCGTATGCTGCTTTTTAAAATATCATTCCATGCACCAATGTTTAAGTTATTAAATTAGTCTATGTACAGTATAATCGCAGAGGGCAATGTACATAAGAAACAGGGCATTTATTTCTGGAAGGAGCGAACCACAATCAAGCAGCCTGAAGTAGTCCCAAAACTGCTTTTCTGTCGGGCATGCTTGGAATTGCTCCCTTCACTTGAACGCAGAGAGAAGCAGCAGCAGCTGCAATCGCCAAATCCTGGTAATAAGACCAAATGCCCAGACGTGCAAAAATGGTGGTTAAAGAAAAGAGATGTGATAAAAGCTTACCAGCAAACTTCAAGCATTCCTTTTTGGACTTCCCCTCTACAAGTGCTACAGCAAAAGCTGCAGTAAAAGTATCGCCAGCTCCCGTTGTATCAATGACCTTCGGAGCTGAGATAATGGGTTGTAGAATTGGTTTCTCCCCCTCCAAAAATAAAGCGGATCCTTTGTCCCCAAGCTTTACAAGGACTTGCTTCACACCCTGAAATATGCAGTTTATAGAATTTTTTAACAAAGATTCACTGCAAGAGAAGATTTTGATGCAGCTCATGCACTAATGTCTTTCACATGCAAAGACTTTGATTGATGTCAATGTAACTAGGGGCAAGCAAAACACCGTTCCAAAACTGAAGCAGAGTGACAGGATTAGAGTAATTGGCTGAAAGAGTTAGAACTGTTGACAGAGTTGACAACAATTTTCCAACAGTACTCGTGATGCATTTTTTTAAAATTGACGAATAATTCCTTTGAATTTAAGAGGAGGATTCTCTCACTTCATTAGTCACCAGTCTTTTAGTATTCAAAGCCAGTCCAAAAAAAGACATGTTATTTTGCGACTTTTTACTGGAGTAGTGAGGCAAATAGCAAACACCTGATTAGTATGAATGACAAACATATAACTCGGGTCATGTCAAGAGTTGTGCCTGAACCCAAACTCACCATTTCATGGCACTTCTTAGCAGCTGCACTGATCTGCTCAAAATTAGCTGTTGGCAATCCAGTCAGTCGGCTCAATTCAGTTTCATTTGGGCTCAGTATATCCACAAACATTAGAAGTTCCTTTGGGATGTCTCCCTCCATTCCACCAGCATCCATAATGACTGGAACACCAGCACTTTTTGCTGCCTGCATGGAACAAAATCCAAACTTAACTGGCATCTCAAAAAATATCACAAAAAACTACACTTTTGGATCAAGGAAGAAACTTTTCAAGTCGGATCACAGAGCAAGCATGTTAAACACTTAAAAAGGTTGATCACCTTTAAACCCCTAAAATATGACACAACTACCTACACACCATTATGCTTCAAAAGAATACCCACACTCTCTGATAATATCACCAATAAAGTATGAACACTATATACCAGTAGATCTCATTAACTCTTAACTGCAGAAAAAAAAAGATCAGAACACCTATATCAAACAGCTCTCAGGCCTTGAGTATCTCTCAAAATGCAATAACATAGTTGTCACCAGTCAAATACAACATTCTTAGATTTCATTTCCATAAGCCTGCAATTACCTAGAGATAAATAGGACTATAAGTCATAATGACACTCAAATAGTACGGAAGTACTATAAACATTTTGTGTTTTACCATACAGGCATTCAAGTACTGGTATAAAACAAAACGGCAATAAGATTTTAATGATAATTTCAGGGGGAATGTAGGCTACTAGGCCTACCAAAAAATCACAGTAAAAAAAACTTGAATCTAGCAGGAAAAGAACCAAAGCATAACAGCACTTGGCACAAGAAAATTGCCTAAATAAGGAGGGAAAGACTCTGAAAGTCCTGACATCATTGATGCACCTAACGTTTTAATGGTAATCATAGTATCCCTTGCTTCATCAAATTGCGTTGAAATGTAAAATAAATAAATGTATAAACTTATATTGATCGACCATGAGATAGGAAAAGAAAAAACGTGTAATACATGAATTTAGCCGTCTGACTTAAATCATTAAGGTCCAAACTTAAAAGACGAAAACACTTTTCCTCAAGTCAATAGGAAAATAAAAGTGCTCTTTTACTTCATAGATTTGGGATATAAGATAAAAAAATGTAACCTCGTTCCATAAAAATAAAAAATAATAAAAAATAATAAATAATAAATAAACAGAAATGTACTAAAACAGAAAGAAACAAAAAAATAAATAAATAAATAAATAAATAAAAACACAGTCTTTCAGTGTCTAAGATCTCACCATAAATTGAAATTCGAATTTAAAGCTAAGTAATTATCTTTAACCATGAACTATCATCCAAGAAATAATATGATTGAGACAATAAGAAGCAAAATTTATTGTTTCCATCGTTTACGAGTAAGTAATACTGACCCTAAAATTAGTGCATATAAGTTATATGAACTGACTCCACCTACCTAATTTTGATAACATAACCCTTGATGCCAGTATGAAATCAACAACTTTTAGATCACATGAATTCGTAATAAAGAATATAGCCCCTCTCATCAAAACAAATGGCACCACGGTAAAGGACCCACATAAAACTGAAACCTGGAATTGAATTTAAGGTGAAAATATGTAAGTCGAGTTAAGTGCATAAACCATCTCACTAAGTGGTATTCTTTAGTAGATATGCTTGACAAAGTACAATCCTGAAGTTCATAAAGGTTGTGAGGCTAAACATCTTAGTCCATGCACTTTATCAGCACAGAAGAGAATGTCTTCTGTTACTATTTCATTTTAGCCACGAGATAAGACAGTCTAATCAATTTCCTCACTTTAAATTCTTGGGTACTACATGACAGTGAAAAACCTAAAAAAGGATTAATTGAAAGTTTTGAAGTTCTTAAAGTTCAAGCACCAGATATCTAAGATTTATTTGAGCATTCCTTTACCTTCACTAAGTCAGTTTCCCTTCTGAGGGTCAAAAGAAGAAATATTTTAGCCACTTGTAACAGTATAAAACAATCAACTTCAAGGCCACATCCCATTGCCCGCCCCATAAACCCATAAACTCTTTTTGCCCCTTTCATTTCATTCGGCATATCCATTTTTCTTCCTCCACAAAATATCTAATTACAATGAAAGCTTCAAGCTGGCATGTCGTCTTCACACTCTTTTGCCTTTGCACCGAGAATTTGCTTCACTTATCCTCGGCCTAGCAATCAAATTGTAGTGTTAATCATTGTTAAATCTTTTCTTATCTGGTTTTTGCATTTGTATTGGATGATTGAGAAAAGAATGTTTGCAGACTGCATTGGAGAACAGAGAGAAGAGAAGTGTTAACAATAACAAATTCTTCTCGCTCAAAACTTTTCATAAATTACAAAAGCAAGAAGTCGAAGAAAAAACAAAATTTTCATTGAAGCGATCAATGTTATAAGCCATAATCCAAAACAGAGAATAATAAAGCAACAAAAGAAACAGAAAAGGAAGATTTTTCTCAATACACTCTCCCTCATTAAACTGCACATGAAATGAAAAAGAAGCAATCCTCAAACCGCATAGAACATTTTCAATGAAGAGAGAGATAGCAAACGAGAGAGAGAGAGAGAGAGAGAGAGAGAGAGAGAGAGAGAGAGAGAGAGAGAGAGAGAGAGAGAGAGAGAGAGAGGGAGAGAGCTAATGAGATGACAAAGAGAGAGGATACGAAGAGAGAGAGAGAGAGAATCGGAAAAATGAAAGACTGACCTTCGCGACATGAATGTTGACACTATCAGGAATCTCTCTCTGCAACAACAAAACTCCAGCTTTATGTACCATTTCCAAGTCCTTTTCAGACAGACTCTGAGGCCAACAATTCATATTAGCCCCGCCCACAATGATGATAGAGTTTTGCCCATCAGCCTGAAGCATCACCACAGCGTGCCCGGTGGGTGCATTGGACAAAACCTTGAGATGATCCAAGCGGACCCCACGGTCCTGCAAAGCCTCAGATATCAACTTCCCATGAGCATCGTCACCAATTTGCCCGACGAAGTAAGTCGGGTAAGAGAGTTTTCCGCCACATGCAGCCTGATTGGCTCCCTTGCCGCCGGCAAGAGTCTGCCCGGACTTGGCAGAGATGGTCTCACCTTCTTTCGGAAGCCTAGTGATTTCCGCATAGATGTCCGCATTGGCGGATCCTACAACTACTAATGGGTTCAGTGGTGGATTGCTTTGGGAGGTCAGGGAAAAGTGGGATACATCATTCTCTCTGCTATCCTTCATGGAGAAGGAGATGATGGTTCTTGGACGCGCATGGCATCGTTGAAGTGGAGAGATTCGGATCGAGTGTTGAGAGGGAGAGCGGAATTTTAGGGACGTCATCTGGATTTGACTTCTGGGAGAAGTTCAGAAAACAGGACGAGCGTCGTTGGAAAAGGGTGAGCTGAACTTTGGAATGTAGAGTCTGCACTCTGTACTCTGTAGACCTTCACAATTACGGCCTCCAGCCCAGACGAACCAGATCGGTTCGTTAACAACGAGGAGAGATTAATAGGAGCTCATATTTGCTCCGCCCTGCTCTCACAGGGGTGAGGGGCCCACATGAGCCACGGGTGGGCCCCACCCTGTTTTACGTATTAATCTAAAAATCAGTAATTAAAGAAAATAATAAAATGATTAAGATTTAACTTTTTAAGTCTTCTTAAGAATCTAAGATAAAGATAAAAGTAAATTTATCCAGCAATTTACTTCAAATTTTTACTTCTCCACCGATTTTTTTTTGTGCCTCTTTTATAAAAATAAAGGAAAAAGTTGGGTCTTTTTAATCTGAAGGAAAAATATTGGTAATGAACTATGATAATGGCTTTAGAACTTAATACTTTTCCTCGGTTCATTTTTTTTTCCTATTAATTATTTTTGAATCAGATCATTTTTTTATTGAATGAATTATACTCCAAAAAATGAGGTCATATCCTATGCCTGAAGCAAGCTGAACGCGACCCATTATAATAAAACTTATTCGCCTCAAAATTGGTAAAAAAATTTCTTTCACCCCAAACTGAACAAATGCATTTTTTAATTTCCAAATTTCTGTGTAAGGGTTTATGAAAGCTTTGATGCGAGCAGTGTGAGGGGCAGCACGGCTCAGCCTCCCCTTCCCGTGGTCGTGCAATTTCCAGGGCCTGGATAGAGAAGGCATTCTCTCACTGTACTATACCCCGCCTCTCCTACCACACTAGTTGGCGTCAAAGGGGGTGAAGGGAGTCTCCTGAGCCATACTTTCAAGTAGCTGCCATTGTAGTCGGTGTTCTCATCAGGACAAGCAATGCAACGAATAACAGAGAAAACAGCTTTTAAGGATAACCAACTTTGTAGATATACTTTCTAACATGGATCAAGTTCATTATTCTTCTCATTCGTGCAAAACAAAGCTGTTGTATCATTATACCGACAGAAGACTTTTGGGGAATCCCCATGAGTTTCTCAACAGTATGCATCCATTACTACCGAGAAAGTTAAGGTGTTCTAGTAGGTTTCATATTTGTAGCGCATCTGCAATGGAGCCTGCAAGACTTAACACTTCAAAAGGAGCCTTGCCCTCAATGGCTTTCACAGTGCGTGGGCAGGAATCGGTAATCCAAAAGTATGTAAATGATTTCTCCGAGTCCTCTGAAAGCAAAACCAGAAATAAGAACACTCCAGAATTGGATTTACTATACAATGAAAAATATGTCGTTGAGACTCTACCCTTATTGTTGTGAGTGAATCTTTCCCATGACTTGTTAGGAAACACACCATGTGTAACATAAGCACTGACTTTAGAAGCACCATGAGCAAACAAAACTTTCTGGAGAGGAAAAGAACATATATAAGAGTAACATAATCCATAGGTGTCTTTTGTCATAGACTATACCTCCCTGGCAACAACTACAAAAGTTCAAGAACTTAAGATGGGTAAGCAAGCAGACAATGTAAGTAGGTTTGTTCATACCATGCATTCGATAAGGGTCCCACCAGATTGCACCAAATCATCAACAATAACAACATGTCGGCCAACAGCACTTCCCTCCTTCAGACGAACAATCCTCTTATCACCTTCACGAACTTTGGTGCAGACAACCTGTCAGCCAATTGAAGACATGAAGTCACAGTAATGGTCAATCAAGTCAAAATTTTATTCAATCATAATAAAACATGTGCCATTTTTTACCATTGGGAAATGTTGTAATTGCTTGTAAAATCGTTTCCATGCACCATCATCAGGAAATGCCACACTTACCTACAATGAACACCCACCCAAAAATTTAGAGACAAAATATTACATACATGATATTAGCGTTTAAACTGTGTTGCAAGCCAGAAACTATTTGGGTTGAACAACTCACATTATCAGCATCAGGAAGCTCATGCAGACGCTGCTTCAGTAAAGGGATTCCAGTTTCAAAACAAGGCAAGACTTGATCTCCAAAATAAAATCTTTCCTGTAAAGAGTCAAATAAAAGAGTTAGAAATAGGTTCATGCAAAAGAGGTAGAAACACACAAGAAGGCCTTTTAAGTTCAATGTATAATATTAAAATTCACTATAAATGTAAAACAGGAACCAGAAGCATGCAGTAGAAACTGATGCAGCATAGACATCATTGAAGTTGAAAAAGCACAACTTCACAGCAAGCAAATCAGTTCATTTTTCTTTCAACACTCACAGATCAGGTAAACAATATGCCAAATCAGGAAATCAACCACATTATTGTTCTGTAATTTCAAGTTTTCAAAATAGAAGGGCAACTGTAATTTACACCAATGAAAGCATAAGCACAAGGGTCAGTTAGCAATTCCGGAGGCTTCTCCATCTTTCAGCAAATAGAATTCACCTCACATGCAATGTTCATTAAATGCAACTCCCAGAAGCACCAGAGGAGACAAGAAGACATGACAAAGTATAGTCCATGATTGGAACCTTCTAAGACGTTACCATATTATACTTCGCTACTTTCCTACCATGTCCAGTCTCCACACAACAGATTTTTTTGCTACCCAGTCAATGGCTGCTCCAGTCAACATTTGCATGTCAAGTTCAGGCTAGTCTTCCGGTATTCAAAACCACAATTAAATTTATATTGATGTAAAAAAGCTTACCCACAGATCTCTTCCACCTAGATAGTTTTCCCTCTTAGGAAAAGCCCAAAGGCTGGACAAGCTGAAACCAAACACACGACTAGAATGATGCCAGGAAATTAACATTAGGTGTCAGTTCTATGCCATCTTCTGTCAGTCCCATCAATCTCACCAACAGGAAGGCAACTCTTAAACTCCCACAAACTACCTTCCTTCCCGATCAACAATATGAAATACAGCATACCAACTCAAATTACAGAACAAACCTGCAAAGCATGTATATCATATATGACAATGCTGGTCGGCCCGCCCCGGGATATGGGTATGTTTGACAATATCCTTGCCATTGTAAAGGCAGTTGCCACATCTCCCTCCTCTTCCATCCGCTCAAAAGAACCCGTAGGAAAGAACGGTAACACCAGAGTAAAGGAAGCAACAAACAGTCTAGGCAGAGCAAAAATGACGGAGAGCTGCTCAAAAATCACGCATGGAGAGCTGAATGCAGCTAGGAATGCCACATGATGGCCTCGGATATCTTTTGCATTGTTAATGAAGAGGTTCGGAAATCCGTCAGGAAAACTCCTGAAATTACACGTAGCAGCAGTTAATTTTACGTTGTGAGATTAAGTAATATGAAATATAGTGAAGATGTATGTGAAAACAGAGAACCAAAGTAACCGTGGAGTAAGCTCCAAAAAATTAAAAATAAGAAAATAAATCGAAAGTAAAACCTCCTCTACTGCCAAATAAATCTGGAAGAAAATAGTTTACAATGTCGAATAACAGCAAAAAGACTTTGAGATCAGAAGCAATTATAAAATCAACAAGAAAGCAGAAAAAGACAAAGAAGAAGATAAACTACAATAAAGGCAAATGTCTCTTATGATTGAACTTGATAAATAGAGAACGTGGTATGGGAGAGGGAAACTAACCATTCCAAAGTGAATAGAAGACTATTAGGGTAAATAAACCGAAGAGAAGAGAACTTCGACAAAAATATTTATCGGATTATGAGCAAGAAATAATCGAGGGAGAAAACCGCCAACGAAACAGACATAAAGAAAACAAGAAGAGGAAAATCGGAGTTCCAGAATCACAACAATATCTATAAAATCATCGATCAAGAACAGTCAGAGGCAGACGGTTGACAAGAAACGGCACCTCCAGTTAATGGACTGAAGCTGAATGCAGTCGGATTGAGCGGCCACTTTTCGAGCAAGATCTTCCGCCTCCACACAATAGAAAAGAAGAATTTGCTTCTGCCTCGGCAACTCCATCGCTTGGCCTAAAGCTGTCGTATCGACTATCGAGTATCCACTATGGAACGACGGAGGGTCGCGAACCCCTTAAAAATGGCCTCCGCTGGCCCTTCCCCTCCTCAGTGACAGCACAGTGGATTTATTACAAAATCCTGAAATCGGCTCTCCGCAACCTTTCGCGCTAAAAGCATTAAATACTCCGTCTACCTCGTCCGAAAGAAAGGGCTTCTTAATAATACGTAAATTAAGTTCGTAACACCAATGCATATGGCGTATCGGCTTAAAACCGGTTTACGATTTACGCCGCGATATTGAGTTGGAAATCGGTACTGCACTAACATAAAAAAACACGAACGATGGGACGAATAACGAATTAGACATGGTCGTGACTCAGGAGTCAAAACCATGGGAGACCGTATCGACCGATACGTATCGGATTTCAGGTTATCATACTAAATTACGCCCCATATCGGCCGATACGTATCGGATTCCAGCTTCTCATACTAAGTTACGCCCCACATCGTGGACGGGATAATTTCCTTAAAATATTCATTACTCCTAAATTAAAAATAATTTGAAGCTAAAATTTTCAGAGTATGAAATTGAATCAGTTCTACACATTTTGCCTATATTTTTACAAATTTTCTTAAATTTTTTTTTATTTTAATTATCTAATATTTTATATTCAACATACATATGACATGTATAAGTAGATTTTTAGCTAATTATTAAGTTATTTTTATAGAGAAATATATGAATATGAAGTAAATAAAGAAAACAAAATTATTGTTTCACCAAAAATCCGCCAGTCTGAGAAGAGGCGCGACCGAGAGAGTAATTCGATTTACGACAGAATATTTGTGTTACAATAGTGTTTGAATATCAAGGAACGTGAGTACAATCTCCTAGTTTCTTCTGATTCGATCTCCGTGTAATTTGATGGAGTTTAAGCTTCTGGCGAGTTGTCGTCGAAATTTGAGTTATGAAACGAGTGTGCACGAACAGTGACGACTTTGGTCGGTCGGACGAAAGTATTTGTGTTCCGCGTGTATCGACTTGTTGACGTTTGCTGGTGACGTGTAGAGCTGCTCCGGTCGAACTGTTGAATTCCGACGAACTGTGAGTCGCTTGAACTCCTACGGCTCGAAAGAGCTTCTGTGCGTGAGAGTTCTTCTCGATGAAGGATTTTTAAGACCTTCGTCTCGAGAGAGCTTTCTATGTCGTGGAAGTGTATTTGGACAAAAAGTTTTTGAACCCCTGTGATAGAGCTTTTTTGGTTATTTGTAGCCGACTCTATGCGGGTATTGAGGGTCGAGCCTTGGAATGGGGATTGTAATCCCTTTTTGGTTGTAGTTGTTGAGATGGGAGGAGGACCAGGAGCTCCTCTATTAACTCCTTTGAATGAGGATCGTGCATCTCCCTTTTTGGCTTCTGTCGTTGGCGACCAAACTTTTAACTGCAGGCTTGAAGGGTAGTGTGACATGGTTGCTAACTGTTGTTGACGCGGCGACTTCTCGCTGATTGGGGCGTCGACGGTATCGATGACATATCGACACGAATGGACTACGGCGAATGACTTTGAAAATCGACAGAGCCTACCCACGACGATCGATTACTGGATCGGTGGGCGTTTGGGCTCATCGCATTTGGGCCATTCACATTTTGGTGCATACAGATTGCCCCCTTCGAGACTTGATCGTTCAGAGAGAACAAACAAGTTTCGAATGTGAAAACGCACGCACACAACACTTTTTTTTTTCGTCGACCCTCTTACTTTTTTAGGGTCATTTATCTTTTTGTGTACGTATCCTTTTCTGTCCTCTTACTCTTTTAGGACAGTGAATATTTTGTACACTTGTATCCTGAATGTGTATTTTTTTTTCTTTCTTTTCGTTTTCTTTTTTTTGGCTTTCTTGCTGTTTTAGAGCTGTTTGCTTTTTCAATTTTTTTTTTGTATACGCGTACATATATAGTATGTACGGTACGGAGAGAGACATAGTACCTGAGCAAAAGTGTTGTTCAGGTTTTAGCGTCGGCACCGAGTTGGAGTCGACTGAGCAGAGGTTGTAGCTTGCTTGGATGCTACGACCAAATGTTGCTTCAGATGAGTTGGTTACACGCTAAAGGGAGCAGTGAACTCGGTGAGATGGTAGAATCCTTCGGCGAATGGTACTTTAGAGAAACTGGTCAAGTGGCTGATCCTCCTGGCAATTGCGATGAATTTCGGTGACTTCGGTTCATTTCGGCAACTTTGTGTGTGTCGCGCTAGAGAGAAGTGTAGTTTTGGTAGCTTGGTCATCGTACCGAAGAGAAGAGCAACTTTCGTTTCGACGAATTGTGGCCTCCTTGACTTTGACGACACCCCTTCACATTGTGTCGAAGGATTGGCACAGGTTGAGTGAAATGCGATGGGCTTCAGTTTAGTCTGCGCGGCTACGTTGCTTCTGTTCACTGCGCCGAAGAGGAAGAGCACGAACTAGAGTGAAACACAATGATTTCGCTCCAATTCGACCCATCTCTTGGTGCGACGAATTGTTTCCCATAGGCCGACGCCGTTGTGCAGATCAAGTTTCGGCTTGCGTCAGAAACTCTCCGCGAATCAAACTTGAAGGTACTGTATGCAAATTTCTTCTCTCCCGACAGTCTCTGGCTGAATTTGAGTCTGTTGGGGTCCCCACTCTCTTTTCTTTCCTCTTCTCTTCCTCCCTCTTTCTTCTTCTTTTTCTCTCCTCTCATTTTCAACTTCTCCCTCGGTCTCTCTCTTTTTTCATGATTTTCCTCTTTTTTTTTTTAATTTTCTCTCTGTTTTCTTTTCTCTTTCTTTTCACTCTCAAATTGTCTCTTTTTCGCAATCCAAGTGTCAGTCAATTTGTCAATGTGATAGACTGACAACCTTTTGCGCGTCATTTGGCCCGAAAGTCGAACACTGTAATTTTGTGTGGCACCTGGCTATGTCGCCAGGTGCTGAAGTTGATTTGAGTCGCACCCGACTGGGTCACCGGGTGCTGCAATTCCGTTTTGGTCGTCGATCGCGAGGCTTTTGTTTTGCGTCCTGCAGGGTCACTGGGCGCTGAATTTTTGTTTCGAGGGAGACTGTGCTTCCACACTGCATCTGGCTTGGTCGTCGAGAACTGCGAGTTTACTTCAGTTGATCCCGGCTCGGTCGACGGGAGTGCAGTTCTTATTTTCAGTCGCGTTCGGCTCGGTCGCCGGGCACAAGGCTTTTGTTTTGCGTCCGGCAGGGTCGCCAGGTGCTGAATTTTGCTTCGAGTGAACCCAGCTAGGTCGTCGGGGTGTTGGATTTCCATGTTGTCGCATCCGGCTTGGTCGTCGGGTACTATTGTCACAACTGACTCAAGCGTCGGGTACGAATTGTTGTGTGATCGCATCCGGCTTGGTCGTCGGATGTTGATTTTTTGTTTCAACTTTGGCCGGCTCGGTCGCCGGGAGGTTGAACTTCTGTTTTGGTCGCCAGGTGCCGAGATTTCAATTCGACTAAGCCCAGATGGTCGTCGGGAGGCAGAATTTCTGTGCTGACGCACCCGGCTTGGTCGCTGGGTGCTGTTGTCGCAACTGACTCGAGCACCGGGTGCGAGCTATTGAGTGGTCGCAGCTGACTTGGTCGCCGACAACATTTTTTCTTTTGCAACTGCTTCTTTTTGTCGCTGCTTTCTTTTTGTTTGGCGACTGCTTCTTTTTGTCGCTGCTCTTTTTTGTTTGGTGACTGCTTCTTGTTGTTGCTGCCCTTCTTTTTTGTTTGGCGACTGCGTCTTTTTGTTGTTGCTCTTTTTTGTTTGGCGACTGCTTCTTTTTGTCGGTACTCTTCTTTTTTGTTTGGCGACTGCTTCATTTTGTCGCTGCTCTTTTTTTGTTTGGCGACTGCTTCTTTTTGTCGCTGCTCTTTTTTTTATTTGGAGAGGAGTTACATACCTGGCTTCGATTGGCTACATTTGGCTCGGTCTCCGGGTGTCGAATTTGGTGATTTGGTCGCGTCCGTCTTGGTTGTCGGGCGCGAAGCTTTTGAACTGTGCTCGGCTCAGTCGCCGGGCACAAGAGTTTGCTGTTTTGATTGCGGTCGGCTTTGTTGATGGTAGCGAAGCTTTGAACTGTGCTCGGCTCGGTCGCCGGGCACAGGAATTTGTTGTTTTGATCGCGGCCGGCTTTGTTGCTAGTCGTGAAGCTATGAACTGTGCTCGGCTCGGTCGTCGGGCACAGGAATTTGTTGTTTTGATCGTGGTCGGCTTTGTTCTTGGTCGCGAAGCTTTGAACTGTGTTCGACTCGATCGCCGGGCACAGTGTTTGCTGTTTTGATCGCGGTCGGCTTTGTTGCTGGTCGCGAGGCTTTGAACTGTGCTCGACTCCGTCGTCGGGCACAGTGTTTGTTGTTTTGATAGCGGCCGGCTTTGTTGCTGGTCGCGAAGCTTTGAACTGTGCTCGGCTCGGTCGTCGGGCACAGTGTTTTAATTTTGCAGCATTCGGCTCCCGTCCAACTCAGTCGCCAGGCACTGAGATCAAATGTGCAGCATCTGGCTCTGTCGCCAGATGTCGAATTCTTTGTTTGGTTGTGTCTGGCTCAGTCACCGGGCGCTGGAGTTTGGCTTTCCTCGCGTCTGGTTTGGTTTTCGACGTGAGGTTGTTGTTTTGGTAGCGTCCAGCTCTGTCGTCGGGCGCGGAGCTTTGAACTGTGCTCGGCTCGGTCGCCAAGCACGATGTATTTGTTTCATCGCGTCCGTCTTTGTTGTTGGTCGCGAAATTTTGAATTGTACTCCGCTCGGCTTGGTCGCCGAGTGTAGTGCTTCTGTTTTGATCGTGCTCGGCTCGGTCGTCGGGCGCATTGCTTTTGGGCTGCATTTGGATTGGTCGTCGGGCACAACGGTTCTGTCTTAGTCGCACTCGGCTTAGTTCCTGAGTGTTGTACTTTTCTTTTGGTCGCGTCTGGCTCGGTCGTCGGGCGCGAAGCCTTTGGATTGTGTTCGGCTTGGTCGTCGGGCACATCAAATTTTCTTTTGTTCGCGGCCGGTCTAACTGTTGGTCGCGAGGATTTTGAATTGTGCTCCGCTCGGCTTGGTCGCCGAGTGCAGTGAAACCTCGTTGATTGCGTTCGGCTCGGTCGTCAGACGCGAAGGTTTGCTTGTCGAACCGTCGAAGAAGATCGGTATGCCTCGTCGGTTTACCCTCTCTCTTTTTTTTGTTTCTCCGTTCTTTTTTTTTTATCAGCGACTGGTCTTTTTTGTCGTCCCTTCTTTTTTTTGCTTGTGTTTTTCTCCTTTTTTTTTTTGTTGCGACCTTGACTTCTCCATCTCTGGTCGCAGGAGGTGCATTTTTTTTTTTCAATTGAGAGAGAATTACGTACCTGACTTTTCCTGTCCTGTCGCAGATGTCTACCACGCCGACCTCTTTCTCCTTCCTTGGTCCGAATATCTCAACCGTGAGGACTCTCGTGAAGGGTGTCCTTCGTCACTGCTTGCGAATTCGTGATTCTAAGGAGGAACAGAAGCCTCTGCTATTGGTTCTCGGGGGACTATCGTCCTACGACGGTTGTGATGTAACTGCGCCCTTTTCCTTTGTTTTTCTTGTTCTTTCTTTTTTTTCTTATCTCCCCTTCTTTTTCTAGGCATCCGCTTTTCGACCCTCGACGAGATTGAGGCTCTTACTGCAGCATGCTGCTTTGGGGCTGTGGGCGAAATTCGTCGAGTCGGATTTACTGCCGACCGACGACCCATGTTCGCCAGAGCTTGTAGCAGACACCCATGTCATTCTCGACCACTTGAGAGGAGGTGGCATTGACACTTCAGTTCTGGAGCAGTGGGTGGAGGACCTTGCCTCAGAGGTGGTCGCTTCCATCAGTTGCGCAACTCCTTGGCCGGTAAGTTCAGTTTGGCTGAACGGTTCGCTGCAGAAGCTGAGCTCAACCGTTCTATCTAGCGAGTGAGCCGTCGGCGCGATGACTTAACGGTGGACTTAGATAGATGTCAGGCAGAGCGCAAAGCTGCTGAGGCTGAGCAAAAAGCTCTCTGCAACCGTTTGGCACTCATATCGGCTCAACTCGACTCCATAAATGTCGAGCTTGCGACCATCCAGAGGGGAATTGACACCAGTGAGGAGGAGGCCTCCACTCTTCAGGGGCAGCTTGCTTCTGTTCGTTCGTGCCCGACTCTCAGTGAGGCCGAGACACGGAAACTGTTCGATGTTCGAGCCGAAGTCATTCGGCTACAGCGACAGGTGGCTGACTTTGAACTCTCGCAGCTTTGATGTGGCTTTTTTTTTGTTTTTTTTTTGAAGCTCTTTTTTTTTTTTTTTGTGTGAGGCTTACTTATTTCCCTTTTTTTTTTTCAATGAGAAACATTGATTCCCTTTATTCGACTTCTTTATTTCTCTTTTTTTTTTGCTGCCCCCTCATGCATAAAAGCGTTTGAGGAATTTACCGTTCGTTATCGGCAACTCCGAACCGTTTGAAGTGACTAGCTTGTAGGCGCCATTGGTATAAGCGTCCTGCACTACGTACGGCCCTTCGGCGCGACCTTGCCCCTGGTTTTGCTCGTAAAGAGCATTGGTTGTCTGACTACTAGCACCAAGTTGTCTTTCTTGAGTGTAGTTGGGGCCTCTTTCTAGACAAACTCGTCGTCTTATTGGTTGTCGTCGACGACGGAGATGTGGTTTACCATCACCGAGTCGTATGTGCGAGCTCGTGCAATGGCTGCTTTCAGAGTGTAGATGACCACCGGGGCATCGCTTTTCTTTTGCGAGCTCTGGTCAATGACAACTTTCGTGTAAATGATCACCGGGGCCGAGGTCGCTTTCTTTTTCGCTAAAGTTTGGCCGACTGAAACTTGGTTGACGTCGGCCAATGTCTTTCTTGTGATTTTGATCGGTTTAGGAGCTCCGTAAATTCGAATTGGCTTCTCCTTCTGGTAGCCAAGACCCAAGCGACCTTGAGTAATTCGACGACCCTCATTTTTTAACTTTTCTTGTTATAGAGTGACAACCGACAAAGCGACGGGTGGCTTCTCGTGGAGCTAGTCTTTTGTGAAATTGCCCCAAGCTCTGGCCATCAGTTGGTATGCGTTCAGGTCGAAGCCTTCGTTCGAGCGGGTAGACAGCAACTGCTCTTGGCTCGAAAATGGTTTTATAATGCTCCTATCCTCCAATTTTGGCAGTGGGAGGGTAACTTTTTCTTCAAAGGGGGTCGACTGGATTTTGTGGCAGACGACCAAGGGAGCTTCTCCCTTCTTTCTTTGCGACTGCGGAATGTACCGTAAGATAGATACATTATGTTGCACCGGCGCTGGAGTTGCTGTAGCCGATTTGTGGCCGTGTGCCGGCTGGTTGTTATGCGTCGGCTGTTTGGGAGACCCGACTTGCATCGAGGTCTGTTTTAGGGACGCGTCTTGCGTCGACTGTTTGGTAGACGTGGCTTGCGTCGGCTGTTTGGGCGATGCAGCTTGCGTCGGAGTGTTCTTGGCATTTGATGCCTGGTTCGGCCAGGGTGACAATTTGACTGTCGGTCTGGTCGTCCGATAGAACTTGGCATCTGTAAATGATGCTTCTGCCTCGGTGAACGGACTTTCGTCAGCGTACACCGTCATTTGCTCGTCGTCCTCCCAGTTCTTGAAGCACTGATGAAGTGTCGATGGCACGACCCCGTTCGAGTGAAGCCATGGTCGACCCAAGAGTAGATTATAAGATGTTCTTGAATCGATGACTTGAAATGGAGTTTCGGCCACCATGTCACCGATGTGCAATTTGAGCGAGATCATGTCGAGCATCCTCTGGCCTTCCTGATTGAAGACTTGGATGAGGAGAGAGCTCGGAGAGAGGTCGCCAGCAGAGAGGCCGACATTCTTCATTGTGCGAATCGGCAGAATGTTGATTGTGGAACCACAATCGACGCGAATGCGATTGACTTTGTGGTCTCTGACGAACAGCGGCCGGTTATGGTTCTTCATTCCTAGCTGCGCGTCCTCTTCTCGAAAGGTAATGCACGATGGACATGAGACGACGAGTGCTTCCTCTGATTTTGCCAGCTGCGAAGAGGAGTGCGCATTTTCTTCCTCTCGGTAAGGTGGAGTTAACCCGACTCTCAGCAAGTAGTTTTTCCTCATGAGCAACATCTCGACTTCGGCTTGGAGTTCCTCGGGTTTGTCGAGGATTCGAATTAGAGCTTGTCTTGACCGAATGGCCAAGTCGAGGTCATCGTCTATCTCGTTAAGCTACGAGATTTGCTTCAGTGAAGTCTCGAGGTCGTCGCATTCGACGACCGGCTGTTTGCCTTTGTCTTTCGATGTTGTTTGCTCGGGAGGAGCTATCGAACAGGTTGCCACCATTGCTGGCGGCGCAAAGAACTCCTTTGGAAAGAACTCCGCCAGTGTGACGGGTCTTCTTTTCTTTTTGTTTGCTCCCCGAACATTGGTCCTGAGAGCTTTCTTTTGGCGCTTTGCGGCTCTTTTGTTTGGCCACTTCGCCTTTGACTTGGTGTTTGCCGGCGCCGGTTCGATTTCCCGAATAGGCTTCTTTCGTTGGGTGACCAGAATCCACCCCTCTGCGTTAGCTGCAGCTGCTTCGCGGGGTGCCGGTTTTGGTGCGACCTTAGCCGGTGGTCATCTATTGTTGTGCGGTTGGTTGGAGGGACCGCATTTTGGACGGTACTCCTTCCTTACGACCTGCTGTTTGTTTGGCCGAGCTCGCCAGTTTGGCTCGGCTTGAATGGAGATGACATGTGAGGAGGTCGTGTTTTCGGCTCCCTCGATTTCGATGCGGCCTTGAGCCACCAGCTCCATGGTCCAGTATTTCAGAACGAAGCACTTCTCTGTTGGATGCCCGACCAAGCGGTGGTATTTGCAAAAATTCGGATCTTTGCTCCTGGACAAGTCGCCGGGTCTTTTAACCTCTGGCAACTTGAATAAATGGTTGTCGAGGAGCTGGTCGAGCATGATAGGGACATCCGTGTCGGCGAATGGATACGTCTTGGCCTGCCTTTCCTCCAGTGAAGGCCTTCGGTACGTGCCCCCAGCTGGCTGCCGTAGAGCATAGACCTTGCTCCCGACCTTGATTGGTTCGAGAGCCTTCGTCGCGAAGGAAGTTTTTGTTTTCTCCTTCGCGTCTTTGGGCGCGGTTACGGCGACCTTCCCTTTCTCGCGAGGATCGGCAGACGACGTAGCTTCTTCTCCTCGCTCCTCTATAAGGTTCTCCATATTATGGGCCTCTGTCGCGAGCTCTTGAAAGTTTGTTGGCCTTCGACTCTGTATGTAGCGCAGGAGCTCCCATTGCAACCCTCGAGAGCACATTTCAATTTCGGCTTCGAGAGATAGATTCGAGCTCTCTTTGCAATTGAGGCTTAGGTTCCTCCACCGGTTGATATAGTCGACAACCTTCTCGCCCTTCTTTTGTTTTAGATTGGCGATCTCGACCAAAGTGACAGTACGCCGAGTGTTGTAGAATCGGCTGAGGAATTCTCGCTCTAATTGTTCCCAGCTGTCGATCGACTCCTGGGGCAGCTCGATGTACCAGTCAAAGACATTTCATTTCAATGACCGTCTGAACTGCTTGAGCAGCAAGTCGTCGTCTGTGCCAGCATTGTTGCATGTTTCAATGAAATGTGCGACATGCTGTTTGGGGTGCCCGTCGCCATTGAACTGCTGGAATTTTGGAGGATGGTAGCCGAGCGGCATTGGGATGTTTTGTATCCTTTGCGTGTACGGCTTTCGATAGGCCACCGACTTGCTTTCGCCGGAGCCGTTTCGCATGGCATGGTTGATGAGTTCAGTCACTGCGTCTAAGGTGAGGGCAGCCGGTTATGCTTCGCTCGACCTCTCTGCGATGGCTATCGGTCGCGGGGCTGCAGCTTCGTCGTCGAGACAATATCTTCTCGTGGTGGTTCAGCCGAACCACCGGTAGTCGTCCGGTTTCGGTCGACCTCTTGAGAAATGCCGCCGGTATTATTCGTGGCCGCACCCATTTCGAGCCGCTCCATGATCCTTGCGATCTGGAGGTCGCGAACTGCGAGTTGCGCGTCTTTGATGCGCAGTTGTTCGCTTTGTTCTTTAATCACAGCTTGGATTTCGGCAAGCTGCTCTTAGATTATTTTGGCCGACGTAGTCATTGCGGCCATCCTAATGGTCGGCGTCAATGGAGTTGTTCCCGACCCAGATCGAAGTGGTGAAATTTTTGTCGGCGACCCCATTGGGGAAAGAGTTGTCGGTGTTTTCGGGTGTGGAGAAGTTGCTGTGGGCGACCGGTCGGGGGAGCCGGCCGCAGTTGGTTGAGCTCGGAAGGTGGCTTTGGTGGGCGACTGGCTTGCGGAAGCAGCCACCGGTGAGATTCGGCAAGATGGAATAGGCGATAGCGCAGCAGGGGAGGTCACCGGTGTCTGTCGGCGAAGTGAGCAGATTGATGGTGAACCGGCTGCTGCAGTGAGCGCGGCCAAGAGATCGTGAGAGATAGTCACGATTGGAGATTTATCTTCGGCCGTCGCTCTCTATACAGAGGAGTCCGATGGCGAATTCATTCTTGCCGCAGAGGAGGAAGTCATGCCCCCACGCTGTTCATATTGTTGCACCATGGCAAGGACGATGGAGCTCCTCTGGGATGGTGGCGACTAAGCCGGGCTGACAGTCGAGCTGCGAGGAGGAGGAGAGGCAGTGACGGCCAAGTATGTCGGCTCGACCATTGCTGGGATTGGTTTGGCAGAGGCCACGACTGACTTGGTGGAGGCCGCGGTAGGCTGTGGCACGAATACGGCGCTTGGGCAACGAGTGTCGCGCATGAAGGGAGCCTGTCCGGTGGACAAGCTCTTGGCCAAGGCCCTGGTCATTGGGCGAGTGGCCAGTGGTGGAGAGGTAGGAGCGCGGAGGTCGGCCGGAGATGCGGCAGCTGGTCCGCGACCTCCTATGGTTGAGCCTGCAGTCGCGATAGGGCTCGGGTGAACAAAGCTCGAGGTGGCAATTTGCTTGCCCTTGTTGTTGTTGTTGTTGTTGTTGTTGCCGTTGTTGGCGTTGTTGGCCATGGCTGAAAGGTTTTCTTTTTTATTTTAACGGAGAAGGAGATGAGAGGTAGGAAAGGTCCCACCAGGCGTGCCAAATCTGTTTCACCGAAAATCCGCCGGTCTACGAAGAGGCGCGACCGAGAGAGTAATTCGATTTACGATAGAATATTTGTGTTACAATTGTGTTTGAATATCAAGGAATGCGAGTACAATCTCCTAGTCTTCCTCTGATTCGATCTCCGTGTAATTTGATGGAGTTTAAGCTTCTGGCGAGTTGTCGTCGAAATTCGAGTTATGGAACGAGTGTGCACGAACGGTGACGGCTTTGGTCGGTCGGACGGAAGTATTTGTGTTTCGTGTGTATCGACTTGTTGACGTTTGCCGGCGAATGTGTAGAGCTGCTCGAGTCGAACTGTTGAATTCCGACGAACTGTGAGTCGCTTGAACTCATTCGGCTCGAAAGAGCTTATGTGCGTGAGAGTTCTTCTCGATGAACGATTTTTCAGACCTTCGTCTCGAGAGAGCTTTCTGTCCGTGGAAGTGTATTTGGACAAAAAGTTTTCGAACCCCTGTGACAGAGCTTTTCTGGCTATTTGTAGCCGACTCTATGCGGGTATTGAGGGTCGAGCCTTAGAATGGGGATCGTGATCCCTTTTTGGCTGTAGTTGTAGAGATGGGAGGAGGACCAAGAGCTCCTTTGAATGAGGATCGTGCATCTCCCTTTTTGGCTTCTGTCGTTGGCGACCGGACTTTTAATTGCTGGCTTGAATGGCAGTGTGACATGGTTGCTGACTGTAGCTGACGCAGCGACTTCTTGCTGACTGGGGCGTCAACTGTATCGATGACGTAGCGACACGAATGGGATACGGCGAAGGACTTTGAAAATTGATAGAGCCTACCCACGACGATCGATTACTAGATCGGTGGGCGTTTGGACTCATCGCATTTGGGCCGTTCATATTTTGGTGCATACAATTATAAATATATATATGTATATATTTTTTAATTTTTTTATTTTTTTTATTTACCCGAATCGACCTATAACATTTTATTTTACATTACACGGCCGATACGGCCAATATGTATCCCCGATACATCCAATATGTATTGGATTTTGAGATTTGGATTTTGAGATTTGGAAATTTTAAAATGCATTTATTTATAAAGTATATTTTACGGTGCTTTAAAATTCGAACTGTCGGTACAATCTAGTTGAACCGAAATTGGAGGCCAGTCTGGTTGTTATTGGCTCGGTGTGGTTAATTGTAACCCACACTATTTCTACCTTTTTTTTTTATAGAAATATAAAATATATGTAAAGTATAGTGTATAATTGTATGCACCAAAATGTGCACACCCCAAATTCGATGAGTCCATCAACCCACCGATCCATCTAACAACGATCGTGGGTAGGCCCTGTCGATCTTCGAAGTTCGTCGCTGCAGCCCATCGCGAAGTCCAGCCGTGTCGTCGCGTCATCAGCACAGTCGGTGCCCCCGTCAGCAGGAAGCCGCCGCATCAGCCTTAGTCAGCATGCCTCGTCACGTTGCTACACAACTCAGCAACCAACGATCTTGTCTGGCCATCAACGGTAAAGACCAAGGAAAGAGGAGCACGATCCTCATTTGTGGGATCGAGGAGGAGAAATTCTTCAGTCTTCCTCCCCTCTCAAAGGAGGCAGCAGAAAGGGGATCGTGATCCCCTTTCCAAGGAAGAAGGACAGGCTACAAAAGGCCAAAGAATTCCCTGTCGCAGGGGTTGGAGAAATCAAGTTCGGAAAAACAGGAGTTGAAGTGCTCATTCACGCACAAAAGCTCTCTCTCGAGACGAACGTCTGAAAAATCCTTCATCGATAAGAACCATCAGAAGCTCTCTCTCAAAACGAAGGTCTGAAAAATTCTTCATCGAGAAGAACCACCAGAAGCTCTCTCTCAAAACGAAGGTCTGAGAATTCCTTCATCGAGAAGAACTTTCACGCACAGAGGTTGAAAAATTTGAAGTTCGACAGCCTTCTTGCCGAGAAGAAAATACACTCGCGGAAGCTCTCGAACCAGAGAAGTTCAGCCACTCGGAGTCCGTCGTTCAATAGTTCAACCGGAGCAGCTCTACACATTCGCCGGCAACGTCACAAGTCGAAACACATGGAACACAAGCCAAAACTTCAACAATTCACATAGAGATCGAATAAGAGGAAGCATAGGAAAGTGAACTCGCATTCCTAGATACAAAACACACTCTGTAACACAAATTTATTCTAAAGTAATTGAAATATTCTCTCGGTCGCACCTCTTCCCGGACCAACGGATTTTCGGTGAAACAATAATATTCAATTGTTCAGCCCAATCTAATTGGGTTCAACCAAAATCAAACATAACACCGATTGGATGGCCGATTCGGTTTTAAAACATTAATATTTTATATACCAAAGTATTTATTGGTATTGCAATAAGATCTTCAGACCATTAGAACATAAATATATATATATTTATATATATATATATAGCGCTTATACCCTTATTTAATGATCTTTTAAGGATAATAAGGGAACTGTTTAGTGTTTTCTTAATTTCTTGCTACTAACTTTAACAGGGTTTAGTCTTTAGAGAAAATAGAGTTAGAGAATAAAAATTCTTGGAAAATAGAACTTTCTCAAGTTAGTTACAGTAAATTCTCGGTAACTTTCAATTCTCCTGAAAAGTAGGAGAGAAATCAGAGTTTCAGGGATAGAGTAAATTTACGGGGGTTTAGTCGTTAGAGAAAGTGAAGTTAGAGAATATAAATTCCTGGAAAACAGAACTTTCTCAGGTTAGTCATAGTAAATTCCCCATAACTTTCAATTCTCCTGAAAAATAGGAGAAAAAATAGAGTTTCAAGGACAGTGTAAATTTAGAGGCGTTCTGAGAATTCCATTTCTCACCTGAAGACAAGGAATTTTCAACTCCCTCCAATTCTCTACCTCGACAACCTTCTAAAATTAGGGGAGAAGGTACAAAAATAAAAAAAATCTTCTTATAAATTTAAAATTAATTTTTTCCTTTTAATTCTTTTTAAAAAATGTAAGTACTTATTCTCAAACTTGTCAAAAACTTTATTTATTTATATTTTAATTTCTTCAAATAAAAATTTAAAATCATTTTAAATATTTATAAGATTACCTCTTTTTATGTTTTGAATTCCCTTTCAATAAAATCATAATTAAAAAACTTATTTTATTTTAAAATATATTTATATAGTCTTTGCATGAGAAAAAAAATAATATAAAAATCGTAGATCCTTTCTTTTTAGGACCTAACTATTACCATTTAAAATATAAAATATTTATAATAAAAAATTATAATAATACTAATTTAAATATTTTATAATATTTTAATTAAAGTGATATATACTAAATTAAATCATTCAAAAGAAAAAAAATATGTTTATAGGTAATAAATGGCTAAATATTTAATAAATTTTGTTAATGATTAAATTAATCAAATAGTAGGATCGTATAAAAAAACATAAAATTATGTTACTAAATAAATATTTATCATCTAGTGCATTATATAAAAATAATTCATATAGAGAAAAGATAAATTCTTTGTATTTATATAAAAATAATAATTGTTTTTTTTTTTTCTATCTAGAACAATTTAACAATAACTTAAAATAAAATAATTATTTATCTATCAGTACAATTCATTAATTACTTTGTCCATATAGCAAAGTCTCCTAAATTCTCAATGTTTTAAATAGACTTAAAACTCTCAGTGTCAACCACTAATAAGAGAAAGTTTTCCCTAGAAGTTCACTTTCAGGGAAATCATTGTCTATGACTTCAAATTCTCCGTAAACATCGAATTCTCTATGCACTAAACCCCCATTAGAAGTGTTTTGAGAATTCTATTTCTCACCTCAAGACATGGAATTTTCAACTCCCTCCAATTCTCTAACGGACAACCTTCTAAAATCAGGGGAGCAGATCAAAAAATCAAAAAGATCTTCTTGCAAATTTGAAATAAATTTATTGTCTTTTTATTATTTTAAAAAAATCATTTACCTACTTATTCTAAAACTTGTCAAAAACTTATTTATTTATATTTTTATTTCTTAAAATAAAAATTTTAAATAGTTTTAAATGTTTATATGATTACCTCTTTTTATGTTCTGAATTCACTTTCAATAAAATCACAGTTAAAAAATTATTTTATTTTAAAATATATAAAATCTTATATAATCTTTGCATGAGAAAAAATAATATAAAAATTATAGATCCTTTCTTTAGGACCTAATTTTTCTATTACCATTTAAAATATAAAATAATTATTATAAGAAATTATAATAAACTTAATTTAAATATTTTATTTAAAGTGATATATACTAAATTAAATCATTCAAAATAAAAAAAAAGTTTACATATAATAAATGACTAAATATTTAATAAATTTGGTTAATGAGTAAATTAATCAAATAGTAGCATCATTGTATAAAAAAGCATGAATTTATGTTTACTAAATAGATATTTATCATCTAATGCATTGTATAAAAATTATTCATATAGAGAAAAGATAAATTCTCTGTATTTATATAAAAATAATAATTTTTAAATTTTTTTCTAGTTGGAATAATTCAACAATGACTTGAAATAAGATAATTATTTATCAATCAGTGGAATTTAGTAATTACTTTGTCCATATAACAAAGTCTTTTAAATTCTCAATGTTTTAAACTAACGATAGACTTGAAACTCTCGGTGTCAACCACTACCAAGAGAAAGTTTTCCCCATAAGTTCACTTTCAGGGAAACCATTGTCTATAACTTCAAATTCTCTATAAACACTAAATTCTCTATGTACTAAACCCCGTAAGTGTTTCCTGACTTAGAGTCGGATTCTAATTTAAAATAAAGTGCAATCAATTCATACTCTTAGAAAACATAATTTTATCTAATATTTTAAAAACCGATAGAATATAATTTTATCCAAATATTCTAAAAACCGAACCAGGCATCAAACCAAGAGTATGTACGGTATTAGTCAAACCGGGTTACAGCAATGATTCAAGTCAACCATTGAATATTTTACTTAATATTTTATATATGTTTAATATTTTTATAAAAAAAACAGAAATAATGCCGATTTTAGTGAACCGAGCTGAGCTGAGTTAATAAGAACCAAATTAGCCTCCAATTCTGGTTCAACCGGATCAGACCGGCCGGTTTGATTCAATTTTTAAAACACTGGTTTTATCCAATATTATAAGTCTGGTTCAGCATACTGAAATAATAATAATAATAATAAATAAATATATTGTTTTAAACATGTCATATTGAAATGGCATAAAACATGCACCGATTTAATAACATTGTTAATTACTTTAAAAATTTTAAATACTTCAATATTGGTTGAAAATTATAATATTTATAGTTATTTAAATTTTAAAATTAACAGCTTCAAAACTATATGCTTTTAAAATTTCTTCCATATTTAAGTAGAATGTTATTTTGTAAATCCAATCGAAACATGAGATTATAGCACTAACTAATATAATAATTTATTATGTTGATCATATACATATATAAAAAAATATTATAAAATTTACTCAATACTATAGACTTAGATTTTAAATAAAAAATCTCTAATAAATTATATATGATGTCTTAACTTTTTTTTTTTTTTTTAAAAAAGGGTTTTCAAAGGATAAATTGATTTATTAAAAACCTTTTAGATAAAATACATATTTTTAAATTATTTCAAAGGCAAAAAAAAATAATAAAATTTCGTAATCTTATATCATTGTGTTAAGTGTTAACTGCTAATTAGAAATAATCTAACAAGAAACTTTGAAATTTAATTAATTTTTTTTATTTAATTGATTAATCTGAACTTTTTATTTTAATTAAGATAATTTAACCTTAGGAAAATGAACAAAATTATAGAGATAAATTTTATTTTAGGAAAGTTTTTACTAGTTTAGAGAGTTGAATTTTTAGGGGGGGTCAAAAGAGTTATTTTAATTTAAAGGGGGTCGAAATGGTGGGTGACCCTCCCTATTATAAGGGGTAAACAAAATTTTAGGGGACTCCCCCCCGACTCCGCCCCTGATGAGTCCCTTGGAATAATAATTAATTGTTATTTTACACATATATAACAAACACAAGTAAAATAGGTACAACAATAAGTATAAAAGATCACCAAGGAAATTTCAGTGATTTTGATCGTTTCTAATATAGAAAGCGAGACCAGACTACTAGGTTGATGAGAGAGACCAACGGAAGCTTCTGTTTCAGACGAAACACTCTAATGTACTTCATCCTGCTGCAGCAAATCCCAGCCACGAACATACATTCCATATACCAGCATTTGGTGGGTCAGATTTTGGTGATCGAAAGTACAGATTTTGATCCATAGAAAAATAGTGCCTTCCACGTGGTGGTATTATGTTGTCACGTTGAACCTTTTGTCTCCCTATTTTGGTTTAGAACTTAGGTGGTGGAACCTTTGGAAGGGTCCGAGCCCACCCGCCGCATGGGACCACCTCCAGGGAGCGATCGCGGAAGCGTTATATGGGTCCCATTAAAAGTCCCGTCTTTCGCTTTTTTTTTAAGGTTTAAAACTTTAAACCCTGATATTAATTTCCAAAAGCCACCCAATCATTGAATTCGAGGCTCCAACTCGCCTCGGGCTCGCAGTGACCCAGACCCGGTCTACTCTTATAGTCATGCCATTAAAATAAATAAAAATAATTGTAACTTGGGTAACTCTTATTATGTTGACGTGGCGACTGGAACTCTTATTGCGGTGACGTGGCGACCCCGTCACTCTCATTGAGTAGAAATGTGACTCGGGGTTAACTCTTGTGAAGTCGAGGCGGTGGTCAGGCGAGTTGACTCGGACCCGAGTCAATACTCGCACGTGAGGTGTCACCGCGTTAGTGGCGGCGACTGGTCCACGACAAATTGGCTTCCTCCAGCTTCCCGCCTCCTCTCTTTCCGCAGCTTCGCACGTGCGGAGGACATCCCATGACGTAGCCGCTCCGGGGGACACGCGGCCGTACTCTACAGGTTGAAATGAACTGCACTGATGAAGATCCCGGCCGTTGGTGGGGATCTTTAGTCGTCGCAGTCGGTTCAAAGGGGGAAGTTAGAAGGCCTGGACTCCGGAGTCGACGCTTTTGGTCATTTTTCTTCTCCCTCTCACCTCTTGCACAGAGGAGAGGAGAGAGGAGAGGAGAGGAGAGGGCGGAGGGGCAGCTGCTGCAGCAGGTGTGTGAACGCTGAAGATTCTTTAGTAGAATTTATCATGCTCCAAAACATGTTTTTTAATTCTTTTTCTCTCGTTTTCTGTTGATTGATTTTCTTCTTTCGAATTTTACTTCCCTCTTCTACGGCGGTTAACTTAACTCTGCTGGTTCTTTTCTGTCGTATCACGGTCTCTTCAGCTGTTCTATATCACTGTTCACCATTCTGTAAGAAGGAAGGTTTACAGGATCTCTCCTAACGGCATCTCAATTATTCGTTTGGGTTTTGTGGGTTTGTTTTTTAATTTTGGAGTTAGATTATTGAGTTTTCCGTTAGCCATTCCAAGTGTTCTTTTTTTTTTCATAATTAATGTTAATAATTGCAACTACAGGTTCGGTGGTTAAATTCTTGTTTAATTATTTCAATAATTTATGTAGTAATTTGGGCGCCTTTTTTTAAAAAATAAAAATAAAAATAAAAATTCTTCTCTGGATAGTTGTTTGATATTGTATATTCTGGCCTCAGGGATTTGCTGCATATTATGCTCAGATTTATGGCTTTGCGATTCTTCTTTGTTACTAACGCTTTTTGAGTTTTGTTTTTCCGAGTCTTATTGTTGTCAAGTAAGAAGCCCTTGTTGGGGGGATGGGGGTGAGGGAAGCGTCTTTGCAACGTATCTTTCGTTCTTTTTTCTTCAGATTATTTTAAGATAATCCAGTTCCTACTCAATTTCGGGTTTGCTACGACTGGATACAGCTCTGATTTCTGATTTCTGATTTCTTCCATCTCAACTAAGGCTGCCGTGTTGGAATCTGAGGCCTTTAGGTGGTTTTGTGGTTGCTATTCCTCATTATGATGGTTAACTTTTTTATTATTGTTTTACTCTATCGTCAAGGAGATTTATTCTGCTTTCATCTTTGTAATTTATGAATATCTGAGATTCTTCTTTTTTTCTTTCTGCCAAGATGTTGGTACTGGATTCATACCCATAACTTACGGGCTTCAAGTTTTGGGTTCTTGTATAATAGTTTTTTTTTTTTTTTTTTTTTGAGTAAAATGTTGTGTTTTTATTGATTGTATGAAAGCTCTAGCACATCATGTTACATAAGGGGGTGCTTCTCTCACTGTATATGATGGGAGATGCACACCCTCTTTAGCAAGAGAGCCTGCCACAGAATTGGCAGCTCTAAGAATACATAGTTAGTCATTAACATACAGTGAAGTAAGAATAAATTTCATCATTAGGAGTCTTTAAATACTCAAAATGGGCTCTTTCTTGGAGTGCAATTTTTAGTGCTAAAATACAAAGTTATCAGCATAAACAAAAATCCACCTTGCTGAACCTTGGTAGTGAGGAAACTCAATAAGGTCCATAAATTGTCTCTGTCTTACATAGGTTTAATGGCCTAAAGCTGTAAGCAATCATAAGTTATGAAAGCTGTTAATTCACAGAAACTGTGCTACCCCTAGATGATCTACATTTTGGGTTACGAACCATAACATAGGATATGCATTGGGACTTCATCTATCTCATCAGGCAGCCGTTTAAGCTCTATGTCATGATATATAGTCCACAAATTTGGGGATCCAATGATTCAGTTGGTTAGTTCTAGTGCTCTGACTATATGCCACAATCCCTTTAGGTCTATTAATTATTTGTTACCTTTTTATTGCTCTGGTAGCATTCCTGATAAAAATAGTCAATATCCTGCATTGTCTTGTCAATTTGAATATTGAAGCTCCCCTTTTTTGTGTTAGCATTTAATTTTTTTTCTTAAAAGAAATTTGTGAATTTGGAATGTCTTGCATGCTCCATTCTCTTATCACTTTTCTCAATTTTATCTTGATTTATAGGTGTTTCTTTCATTTGACATCCTTCAAGGGATTGTGATGATTGTGACCGTTGGGAAATGCCGGCACCTATGAAATCTAAACCAAGCATCAGCTCTTTAAGTGAAGGGCGTGGACTTCATCCTTGTCGTCAGTCCATTAAAATATCCAAAAGCTCACGATTTGATGTGAAAATGTCTCAACAAGCTGTCCTGGAACCTTCAGTCAAGAAACACGAAGATGGTGAGCCAAATATATATCTTATTTCCTGACATAGTTGATACTTCCATCATGGCCTGTCACTCTCACTCACATTCTATGTATTTGTAACATCTTAATCAAGGAGTCTCCTGTATTTTTCTTCTTCTTACTGGATGAGTTCTTTGTATTCTTGATCAGTGTCATGCTGGGACATGGTAAGTGAGGAATTTGATTACGAGGACTTGTTGTCTGGAGCAAATCTTCAATACCAATCACCAATCACATCGTGCGGTTCCTCGTTGGCTGGAAGATCGGTAATTGTTGCGCATTCCACACCTATTACAAATAATGTTGTTTACTGCAGAATTTTCTGCGTGAAATTGCTGCTGGAATGGCCTGCTGTCCTTATTTGGACGAGAAAAGGTTGCAGATCCCCTTGTGTTGTATCCCCCCCACCCACAAAAAAAATAAAAATAAAAAAAAAAGATGCATTTCTGCATATTGAAGGTTTCTCCAAACAGTCTGCAGAACTTCTTCTGGTTATAGTTTCAAAACTAGTTAATGACCTAGCATAACCAAATTTTTTGCATCTGTGAAACATTTCTTTGGGGTACACGCTGCTTGAAGCATTTTCCATTGCTTAAGGAGCAGGAAAAAATATTTCCACTTAGACATGTTGTAAAGTTTGATTTAGTGTACTAAGAATTTTTTTTCACTGGTGTGCAGGGATTGCTATCATCCACTTGCTCACCAATGTTAGAAACTATATTTTCCCCGACACTGGAACTCGATGATGTTCATAGCAAGCCCTTGATTCATAATAATTCAGGTAAAGTCTGAAACATTTTCGATTTATGGTGTGTCATATGTAGTTATGAAGTTATTTGTTTTTCTGCAATATATTTTGAATCTATATGTTGATAAGAGTGTGCTAGTTGTTTTTTCTGTCTCTTTCATTGACAATTATATGTCACAAGACATGTAGTCATGTTACTTTATGTCAGAAATCAAAAGGCCTACGTACAGTATTTAAAGCATGCCCTTGAGTTTGTTGTGTCTCAAGATCGAGGCTGAAGCCTGGATTATTTACATTTTGTCATACACGGCTTTCTGCCATCTCACTGTTGGCAGAAGTGAGATGTTGGATACAGAGAAATCCTTGCAAAGCATTAAATGATGGGTCTTAGTGGCTGTCTGTGTACACCTATATAATGGAAAGTGTATAAATCCAGTTTGTTGGCTGGAAGAAATCAAAACATGTCAGCTCATCTTAGCTGAAACATTGGTTTCTTCTCCGATGTCTGTTCCAGATTGTCTTCAGTGGCCAGAACTAGAAGATATGTTTAAAACGTATCTCTTGACCATCTTTGGGAACTTTGGCGTGGTGGCTACTCAAGATTGTTTTTACTGGTACCCCTAATCAGTCTCTATTGGTTGTTCTATAGTTCTAACTTCTGATTCCAAATAAACTAGGCTTTGCTTTTTTTATTCGACTTTGTTTTAATGATATTTCCTGTTTTGCTATGTCAGATACAAATATTGAACATTTGGATGTGACACACGATGAGAGGGATGATGGTGGCATTACTTCAAGCAATCATCTAACATCCGACATGGCTGACTTTAGCATTTCTGACATAGGGGTTTCTAACCTTGACTTTGATGAGAACTCCGGAAATGGTGATTCAATAGCAGGCACTCACTTCCCAGATTATGAATTTGCGGGTCGTAATGTGGCATTTGAATTGGCTGAAGGATACATGATTCTTCCCTTTCTTGAGGAATCTATGGAAACAAGTCATACACATGATGGTGAATCTGCCGAAGAAGCTGTGGTAAACTCTGATGATGCATGCTTGTACCTGGCGATTCAACAGGTAAAGCCATCTCATGAAAAAATAAATGAAGACTATTGTTCTGGAGAGAGAGATGAAGTGGATGGCTTTGATCCGCATTTGTTTCTCAGAAACTTGCCTGAACTGTCAGAGGTGGTCCCGGCTGTGTGGCCCATGTTGTTACCGAAGGAAACACGGAAAACGAAGCCTGTTACACTTGTGCTTGATCTGGATGGTAAAAAATCTATAACCTGTTCTTTTATTGCTTTTATTTGCTTGCTGTTCAAGATGTCAAAATTAATATGATTTTGTTCACCATTTGTCTGCAGAAACTCTTGTTCATTCTACATTAGATTACTGTGAAGATGCAGATTTCACCTTTTCGGTATATTTCAACATGAAAGAACACACTGTATATGTTCGCCAGAGGCCACATCTGAGGATTTTCTTGGAGAGAGTAGCTGAGTTGTTTGAAGTAATTGTTTTCACTGCTAGTCAGAGCATTTATGCAGCACAACTGCTTGATAAGCTTGATCCAGACAAGCAGCTTATATCTCGTCGTGTTTATCGTGAGTCATGCATATTTTTTGATGGAAGCTATATGAAAGACCTGACTGTCTTGGGACTTGACCTGGCAAAAGTTGCCATAATCGATAATTCCCCACAGGTATGGCTAGACCTTGGTTCCCACTTTTTTCACTTATGTTTCAAACCTACACGTGTAGTAGTTTGTCAATAGTCTCATAATGCTGTTGTTATTTGGATTTTTTTTTTTTTTTCTTTTCTTTCTTCCCTGTAATGCATGATTGTGTCTCTTTAAAGTATTATACCATCTTTTTCAACAAGGAGTTAGTTCATAGTTATTTTAAGATACTAAAATGATCTTGTTGCTTTAGGTTTTCCGATTACAAGTGAACAATGGAATTCCTATTCAAAGTTGGTTCGATGATCCATCTGATTGTGCGTTGATTCAATTGATTCCCTTCCTCGAGACACTCGCCGAGGCTGATGATGTTCGCCCTATCATTGCAAATAGATTCAACAATAACGAGCAGTAGCTGCCCCTAGATCTCTCTCTCATTGACATAGCTTTTCCTACTCCAGAAACTTTGCCGAAACTCGTTAGGAGTGGTTAGATTTGTTATACAATAAGTTGGTCAGTTGATCCTAGTATACTTTTGTTTTTAGTAACGTTGCATAGGTGTGCATATGTAATGTTTATGGTGCTAATGTAGTTTGGTGATAGTTGTATCTTTTGCTTTTCTGTGTTTTTCTTGTAGAATTTTGGTAAGAGATGTACGTTTTCTGTGTATATTAACGGTTCTGCAGTTTAAAAAGAAAGTTGCCACCCTGAGTTATTGTGTTCTTTTTAATTCCAATTTTTTTTTGTGAAATGGAGATGGGCAAGCTTGTGGGCTGTTGCTTGTCTTATTAGTTATGAAGAGAAACTTCTTTTTTCCCCATTTTTTTAGACGGAGAGGAGAAATTCGCTTGCAAATCACTTGTTGAGCATCAACTTCTGAAAGATGAAATCAGTTTATACCGTCAATTTTTACAGTAGCGCCATCAAATGTTAATCTGACAATCTTCTACCTCAGTGTGGACAAGTTTTATAACCCCTCTCCGTCGATTTATCATGGCAACCATAAAGGAGAAGTTGAGACTGTCGAAAATTAATGGTGATTGATGGGAAAACTTTTACACATTGGCGACAAAAAAATTACAAGACAGTGAAGGAGGTATACATGCATGCATGCATCAGCAAAGCGGGAGATCTTTGGGAGGTGGGAGAATGGACTGTGAATCCCCGGGACCGTTCTCAACGACGAAGGCCATGGCCAGACCCCAGGTGGTGTGCGCTTCCAGGTGACAGTGAACGTACCAGACTCCCGGATTATCCGCCTTCAATCGGAGCGCCGCCCATCCCCCGCTCGGAACCGCCACCGTGTTCCTCTCCGGCGGGTCCACCAGGTTGTACCGCGCCGGGTCCCGATCCGCGTCGAAGTTCCCGAACCCGGTTCCGACCACGAAGAAATTGTGGCCGTGGATATGAATCGGGTGGTTCTCCACGTTGATGAACCCCGTGTCCTGCAACACGAACTCCAGGGTGGCGCCGTACGGCACCACCAGAAGCTTGGTCCCAAACTCCGAATTCATGTTCGAATCCAACCCGGGACTTGTGTAGTTAAACGGGTGGAGCGGGTTCTCCGGGAAATCCGACCGTAAGGGGGCCCCGGTCGTGATGTTCCTGTAGTACCCCTGCAAGACGGAAGCTGACGGTAGCGCGAAAGATTGGTTGTTAATGGAGGCGGAGAACCTCTTCCCGTTGAGACCCTTGCAGACCTTCCCTGGTGGACAGTCTTGTAAATTCAGGCTTATAGTGAGAAACACCCGTTTCTCCACTTTCTTGGGGACGTTACAAGGGTAGGCCGATGACGCCAGGCTCCGATGCCTGTTACCAAACTCGGTCGCGAAACGGGTGTCTCTCACTCCGGGCAAGAAACTCAAATCCGGAGGCGTCGTCGGAATTAATGCAGGATGATCATCATGCGATCCCTTTGTCACGTCACGGTACGTTATGAACCCGACGGCGGTGGTGTCGTCGAAGGGGACGAGGGCGGTGGCGTAAGGAGCGACGGCCATGGGGAAGGTGGCTCCGGGTTTGGATGGGCGGTCGGGTGTGAGGAGGACATTGGTGCTCTGTCCCGGGGTGAGCATGATTGAAGTGGTGGTGAAGGGTTTAACGTATGTGGCATCTACTTCGACGACCGTCATCGTGTGGTTGGCGATGGAGAAGAAGAGCTCGTCGTTGAGTGCTGCATTGATTAGTCTGATCATGTATGTCTTCCCGTGCTCCACTGCCTGGACAAAAGTGTCTGTAGATCGAGCCCAGAAAAGAAAGAGAGGACCAAATCAAAAAGATGTATCATTTCAAGCTGTAATTAAGATCAACTGAGTCAAAGAAACTATATATATAAATATACCTTTGACGGAACATGGATACAGGGGTCCGGGTAGGCCATTGATGGTGTAAGCGTCTGAAACATTTGGACCACTCCCATACATAATAGTGTCTGCTACTATTGCTTCCACAGGTCCATTCCACCATTCACCTACGTACGTATATTGGTTAATTTCAAGAACAGCAGAAGTATATACCCTTTATAATTAAGATCATATAGTACGTATTAAGAGATCGATTCAAGAACTGCTTTTCTAATATATAGTACTAGTGTTTGAGGAGTGCTGACCAAATATTATGGGGATTTCTGCTGCGATTGGAGTGGAGAAGGGGTAAGGCATGCGCGGGTAGATGATGAAAGCTCCGTGAACGGAAGCCCTCTGCCATGAGAGATGAGCATGCCACCATAGAGTGCCTCTCTGGTTTATGATCTTGAATCTGTACTTGTAGGAGCGGTTGCTTTGTATGGGGCACTGGGTTATGTACGCGGGTCCATCTGCCCATCCTGTCCTCATTTGCCTCACTCCATGCCTAACAGACCAAAATTAATTAATTAGTCTCACTCTCTCGAGTCTCGTTTATCATCAACAGTTAATTAAAGCTATAAAATATAACAAATGCAACAGCAGCAGAAGCAGAAGCAGCAGCAGCAGCAGCAGCAGCAGAAGAAGAAGAAGAAGAAGAAGAAGAAGAAGCGAGTAACATGCGTGGGGTATTATTAAATGGAAGAAGGTGATTACCGATTAGGTAGGGACAAATATATATAATAATTTATAAGCAGGAGCACATGAACGGCTATAATGCGGACGCGAGGTTGCTTTCTGTGGTGATTAATTAAAGCAGGAATCACGACAAGGGATTCATTCAATATCGGGTTTACGTGGAAGAAAAAGCCATAAAAGATTTTGGATGATTTCCTAAAAGGAGAGTCGGAGACCCACATCGATGATGAAGGTCCCCCCATGTAGTTTCAGCCTCCACCACCACTCTCCACCAATCTATGATGATCCTGTTCAGATGTTCTTCCCTTAATTAATCCTTCTAATGCTACTCCCTGCACATCGTTCTTTCAAGAAAGTTTGCTTCGCCGTCGTACATAACGACGACGACGACGACGACGACGACGACGGAGAATTAAAAGTACTGAATATTGTTTGAACTAATTTGAAGCATGCATATTATCGATCCCAGATGTTGAAATTAGCGAAGAAAACAAGACAGTGAGAATTAAGGGTATACCAGTGGAGGGTGGTGTTGGCGCTAATCCGATTAGTGACCGTGATTTCGACCTCGTCGCCCTCGTAGACGGAGATGGTCGGACCCGGGTACTTCCCGTTCACGGTCAAAATCTTCTTCGTGTGGCAGAGACGAGTCACGGACTTCCATTCCACCTACAACATTAATAAGCCATATATTGTAAAGTTGGGTCCGAGGTCTTTACAGAAATCACTAGCCGAAGTTAGAAAATCTAAACTGAACAACGTACAACATTTGAAACTTTACGAGGATCATGAGTTATAAGCGGTACCTACATTGAAATGAAAGCGTCTGGTGGCTGGGGCGGGGGAGGGCCTTGCTTCGACGACCAGGAAGGCAATCCGTGGACAGAAGAAGGCCAGAATGAAGAAGAAAAAGAGCTTGCAGTGATACATCTCCATTTGCCAAAATATGGTCTGCAGGCGTGCTCACAACCCACAAACACAGCAAATATATTCACGCGGAACGGAATCCGCTGCACAGCAAATAGAGGCAGGCGTAAAGAGTTATGTAGCGACGACTCTTGGCGTTTAGCGGTGCTCCCGCCTTTCTCTATTAATTGGCTGTGCGTATCGTTACGCGCAGCCCTTGTTGGCTGCAGATCCCGACCCTATTCACATTAGCTTATAGTACTTCAGAGCCCCGACACTGGAGATATAATAATCACTTGCTTTGGTTGGATCATTTCTTGTTCCTTGTTTCCTTTTTCTCTCTGTTTTTTTTTTTTTTTTTTTTTTTGAGGTGGGCAGGTAAGTCTTGCTACTTAGAACAGACAAGAGAGAGATCAATTTGTGTCTGCCTCACTTTCTTTGACGTGGGACTTGTAATTTTGTTTAATTTGTAAATAAATTAAGTTTCAACATCTTGGGGAAATTTTTCATTGACTAAGATTAATTTGTAGAGTCGTTTAAGAAAAGTTCAAAGGTCGATCAAGAGAACTTTGTCGTCCAATCGTTTGCCATGTACATTACTTTCAGTTTGCTGCTGCTACATGCATGCTTGCTTGTCCTTTTGAACTAACCCTATTTGTCATTTCTCTGGTAGTGAAGGAGGAGCCAGCCGAAGCAACCCCATTTCTTAATTTTTATTAGCAGATCAACGACCAAGTCCCCAGCTGATTCAGATGGGAACCATATTATATGTACAAATATCTGTTGCAGCTGCATGGTGATGACTGCTAATGGAGCAAGAAAGCTCAGTTTTAATGAAAAAAAAATGAAGATTAGTTACAGGATTTAACAGATAAAAACAGGGGAGACAGAACAAGAACAAGGATCCAGTGTACTACTGCGCCCGCATGATTCAGGGACTTACAAGCGTTCTGGCCTTTAAACATAATCATGCCCGTTGACTGGGTTTTCATGTCCAAACACAAATAGAGTAATGGCCCGGCAACACATGTTTGGCCGTGCCCACATTTCTTATTCATTATTATGCACTTTGCACTCGTGAAAAGGCACTGCATGCATGTACTGAGATATACTGCATGTACCATTATTTAATCCTATCTTCGATCAGCCGGTCTCATGTTGTTGATTATAATTAGAAAGGTTGTATTATAAGTTTTCATGGATTAGTAGCTAGCAGAAGGAAATCATATAATAAACAGGTAGTTAGCTGTAGTTGTGGTATTTAAACAGGTATTTAGCTGTCCTTGTGGTTATTTAAATAGGTTTTTAGCTGTATGCAAGTACTGATACTTCATTATTATTTTCATCAGTAGTACAGAATATTGTATTGAACTACTTGCGTTGTGTTGAATATCAAATAAAGATGGTACTACTAAGATTACTTTGCATATTTAAATGGCCTGACTTAGATGTTCGGATGGGTGTGAGGAGACTCTTAAACTTTTGTTAATCATTGATAACATGTATTCGTTCAGTGGGAAATTAATATGATCACGTTGAATTATAACATAAATAAAAAACTAGTGGATTAAAACTTTTGAGTAAAATAGTTAGTCATTTTAATTAGGATGGAATCGAACTCGATCTTTAACGATATGCGGTATAGATAGATTTTTCCAACTCAAATCGCGATTTTACGACTCAATTGAGAGACCCATTTTTAGTGTCCCAAAATTTTGATTATGTAAATAATTCCTAGGGAAAAACCATGGTTTAAATATGGATTAGAGGGTGTTTCAATGTGGGGAGTCCTTATTAAGCTATACTATGGATGTCAAGGTATTGTTGTATTGTACCATGGCAGAATCAACATATCCAATGCCTACACCACCACATTAGGCGCTGCATCATTAAAAAGTGAAAATTTTCTTGAGAAAATTGATTTGGATCTCAATTGGGCAATGCATGGGCCGAGTGTTGGGTATAGGCCGAGTGCTGGGTATGGGCTGTGTGCTTGGTATTTTGATGGACTGAACGCTGGTTATTAGAATGGGCCGAGTGCTTGTTATTTAGATGGGCTTGAAATTCCCGGTAAAAGCGCTCAGTAGTTTGTAATTGGGTTGTTTGAACTTTGTAGTAGGAGGCAGTCGTCGAGCAATGAGGCGAGCCCTCTATTATGCAAAGCCGGGCAAATGCTTGCAAACGCTACAACGGCACTTCCCGCGCGTTCCTGAACAGGAATTCGGAGGCCTCCGATGATCCAGCGCTCCTGCCTAAGAAACATCACACCAAGTCTTCGTCCACCAGTACCGAGATAGTAAAATGGAATCAGAAAATAAGCGAGCTCATGCGCAATGGCAGATGCGAGTCGGCGCGCCAGATTTTTCAGCGGATGCCCCGAAGAACCACCGTCTCATGGAACGCCATGATCTCTGGGTATTTGAGGAACGGCAGGTCCGATCTTGCTCAACGATTCTTCGAAGAAATGCCCGAAAGAGACTTGGTTTCGTGGAATGTGATGATAACTGGGTATGTCCGGGACAGGAATTTGCAAGCTGCTCGTTTGCTGTTTGATAGAATGCCCCACCGAGACGTAGTCAGTTGGAATTCGATGCTCTCGGGTTATGCTCAATATGGGTATGTAGATGAAGCGAGAGAAATCTTTGATAGAATGCCGGTGAAGAACTCGATATCGTGGAACGGGATACTTGCTGCATATATACAGAATGGACGATTTGAAACTGCTTGTCAGCTGTTTGAGTCTGTCCCACAGTGGGACAAAGTTTCGTGGAATGCAATGATGGCAGGGTACGTCCAGAAGAAACGTTTGGACGATGCTCGGTGTCTGTTTGATCGGATGCCAGAGAGAGACTTGGTTTCTTGGAACACTATGATATCTGGTTATGCACAAATGGGAAAATTGGAAGAGGCAAGGCAGCTTTTTGAGGAGTCGCCTGAACGTGACGTTTTTACATGGACTGCCTTCGTGTCTGGGTATGTGCAAAATGGACTTCTAGACGAGGCAAAAAATGTTTTTGATGAAATGCCAGAGAGGAACTGCGTATCATGGAACGCAATGATAGCTGGATATGTGCAAAACAGAAGGATGGACGAAGCTAAGAAGCTGTTTGATGAAATGCCCTCCAAAAATATCAGTTCTTGGAACACAATGATTACAGGTTATGCCCAAAATGGAGATCTAGACTCTGCTCGGCGCCTCTTTGATGAGATGCCACAAAGGGACTCTGTCTCTTGGGCAGGAATGATTGCTGGTTATGCACAAGGGGGGTGTAGTGAACTGGCTTTGAGTCTATTTGTAGAGATGGAGAGAGTTGGGGAGAGAATGAATAGGTCGAGTTTTACATGTGTTTTAAGTACTTGTGCGGATATTGCTGCGCTGGAGTGTGGAAAGCAAATTCATGGAAGGCTTATGAAAGCAGGTTATGAGATGGGTTGCTATGTGGGGAATGCTCTTCTTGCCATGTATTGCAAGTGTGGAAGCATCGATGAAGCATATGATGTATTCAAGCAAATGGCAGAGAAGGATGTGGTGTCATGGAATACAATGATTACTGGTTATGCAAGACATGGATTTGGGAAAGAAGCACTAAAGATCTTTCAATTGATGGCTTCAGCGGATGCCACACCTGATGATGTGACCATGGTAATATATCTCTTCAGTCTCTTTCATAAAGATAAATTATTATCATTGTAGCTTTATTTAAAGTGATATATAACAGGTAAAATAACGGTTAACTCTTTATTATATTAGTTATTCATAGCTTCTTCATGACTTTGTTTTTCTAGATCCACTCTTCCTTTAAGTATCACACATCAGCATGCATTACTTGATAGCATTTTATGGAGTTGATTTCACTCTCTTTGTTCTGTTTGATGGAATAAATTGCTTAACTATGCCTATATAATTTCATAAGTTTAGTTTTTAGTCTTCCTTTCTTTTTTAATCACGAGCTTACAAAGAAGATTCATGCCTTAATTTTCCTTATAAAATGTTGTCTAGATCTCTCATATAATAATGCTCTGGTCTAGCTGTGCACTTTTCTTATCTTTAATCTTTTATTTTTTTTCTGTTTTAGGTTGGTGTTCTATCTGCATGTAGCCACACTGGCTTAATAGATAAAGGTATCAATACCTTCTACACGATGAAGCAAATGTACAACATTGAACCAAAGGCTGAGCACTGCACTTGCATGATAGATCTGTTGGGCCGAGCAGGTCGCTTAGAAGAAGCATATTCTCTCATGAAAAGTTTACCTTATGAACCTGATGGTACCATGTGGGGTGCATTGCTGGGTGCTAGTAGAATGCATGGGAATACTCATTTGGGAGAGATGGCTGCTGAGAGGATTTTTGAGATGGAACCACAAAATGCTGGTATGTATGTTCTTCTGTCAAATCTATATGCATCCTCCAGAAGATGGAGTGATGTGGATAAGATGAGGCTTTACATGAGAGAAAGAAGGGTGTCAAAAGTCCCTGGTTTTAGCTGGATTGAGGTTAAGAACAAAGTCCATACATTTTCTGTTGGGGATTCTTTACATCCTGATAAGGAGAAGATTTATGCTTTCTTGGAAGAGTTAGATTTACGGTTGAAAAAGGCTGGTTATGTGTCTGCCACAAAAATGGTGTTGCATGATGTGGAAGAAGAAGAGAAGGAGCACATGCTCAGGCACCATAGCGAAAAGCTAGCCGTTGCCTTTGGGATATTAAATATACCTACAGGAAGACCTATCCGAGTGATCAAGAACCTCAGGGTGTGTGAAGATTGTCATAATGCTATAAAGCATATATCCAAGATTGTTGGGAGGTTGATTATATTAAGGGATTCAAATCGATTTCACCATTTTGAAGGTGGTTCTTGTTCTTGTGGGGATTATTGGTGAGAGGAAGAAGAAAACTTCATCCAGGTTGAACTACTGATAAGACAGAACCAGTCAACCGTTCCAGTTATTTCAGGATATTCCACTGGAACATACATAAAAGAAGCAGGTAATCATGGAAAAGAAGGTCATCATAATTGACTTTCACTGTTGTGTTATCAAGATGTTGCTAATTATTCAGAAGACAGCTTAATCTAGGAAGAGGGTCATCTAAGATAATGTCAAGAGGTCGATCAAACTTAGGATCTTCATGAACGCGCAGAAGGTTTGAAGGCCCTGTCAGATTATTGGTTGAGTGGGATAGATATCGGGTGAGTCCTCATTATTGTTTTCATATTGAATTAATTTAGCTGCCAAGATGAGAATAAGATATTTAAAAGGTTGTACTAGGGAGTGGCAGGATACATTTCCTTTTAAGTCAGGAAATGAAAACCTTTGGTGGTGAGAGGTAGCACTGTAAATAAATCTCCTACTATGTTTCATAACCGTGGATGGCATGACGATGGAAATTACCAGATTCATTTTCTTGTACTATTTAATCAAAATGACAGTGTGTACTGGTTACCCTTATTTGAACTGACTAAGAGCATTTCTAAATTATTTACCATGCGTCTTCTATAACATTGAGAAATTCAAAGGAACTGCTACCGATACCTTGGAAATTAGTTCTCTTCTTTGGAGCATATATGTATAACTTTTCTTTTGTTTTTGTGCTTCATGGGATGGTGAGGATTAAGTCTAGAACCTTAAAATGATTGAAGTAGAAACAAACACTATTTCATATAGCTTGGACTTTCTTTCCATATATCTTTAATGACTCCTTAAGAAATCACTAATAGCTTCCGACGTGTTCCCAGAAAATAGGTCTTTCTCATTGCTGAACAGGCCTCTCTCAAGAATCCAATCTTCGATCATGGCTTGAGAGCTAAGCCTCTGATCGGCAGGAACCAGGTGCCCTGCCCCTAAAACCGCAGCATGAGTAAAACTACCCCATCTCTGAACGTACCCACTGAGCACCCCGTTCACTTCCCATACTTTCCTCTCTGCCAGCAGAAACTTCTCCAGTTCCTCCCATTCCATCTGTTCAATCCAAGCCTCGGAAGAAGCCACTCCATCTTGCAGATCGAACTGCCCTTGGTACAGCAAAACCTTGCTCTTCTTCACCAGTTCCTCCACCATATATTTCACACTCATCATCACGTCCTCGCTCAGAGCGTCCCCAACAACACCGCTGCATTCCACAAAAACAATGTCTGTCTTCGCACCCAGAGCTTTCTTCACGTCTTCGCTTTGTAGCAAATCTGTCACCAACTGCGTCTCATAATTCTTCTTCCTCCTGAAGTCAAGCAGTGTAGGCAAACCTGTCATCTCACGAAGCGTATCTAAAACCCTGTTTCGGGCAACCCAAGCTTCCCGCCATTTCTCTTCCCTGGCCAATCTCGCTGCCTCATTTTGAAGCTGCTCGAGTTGGGCCTGCTGTTTCCCGTTGATAAGGCCGGAAAAATAAGCCGTTACCGCATGAACAGTCACCTGGGTGACCGGGTGCGTGAGTCCGTTTCCAATGGCGATCCCCTGTAAATTAATCCGTCGAGAAGGGGGTAGACCAGAATTCTGCTTCAACAGGTAGTACCCAAATGCCGGAACGTATTTTCCGGCGTAGCTCTCGCCGGTTATGTAAATCGGACGCGAACTGAACGTAGGATTTGCAGATAGAAACGATGTGAAAGCTATTAAAAGGTGTTTTGCAACGGTGGACTGGTCTCTGGGGATCTCCTCCGGTGAAGCCGCATAACTGAACCCCGCTCCGATGGGATTATCGACGAAAATCAAACCGAATAGGCGATTCCAAGAGGCTGGATTCGGTACTAATGTCAGGTTATTAGGGCCGTGGGGATCAGATTTGACGAGCCAAGGTCCGATCTCGAAGAAGTTGCCAGTCATGGAGGAGCAGCCGGGGCCTCCTTGGAGCCAGACCACAAGGGGCGTTTGAGTCAAAGGTGAACTGGGTTGCTGGGCTTCGTAGAATGCGAAGAAGATTGCGGAGCCTGAACTGGTGTTTACGGGGAGGTAGCCTGATTTTGTGGGCAGTGCAGCTTTCGGAAAGTGAAAGCCGGCGGCCGCCGAGAAGAAGAGAGGAATGGAGGCACAGAGGAGGATAACGACTGCAGCCACGGAGTCCATCGGAGTAACAGAATGGCAGAACGGATTCGGGACTTTCTTAGCTTCTTACAGCTTAGCTGCTTGTGGTCACTATGGATCAGAAGACGTGGAACTCTGACACGCCATCGGCCTATCGCTCCAATGCAATTTCATCTTCATTTGGTTTGGGAATTCCTTACGACTCGTAAGTGGCTTCCATAACTTTGTACGGTCCTGTATAATCTCAAATGTGGAACTATAGTGAACTACAGATTAACTGGAAATTAACCAGTATAAATTAACTATAATGTATAAGTTACATTAATTTACTTATCATTTGTTACAAATATCCATATGAACTTTATTGTAGCAGATATCCAAGTCTTCAGACCAAAGCTCTCTTGTACTCAACTTCCATTGGAACCACTTTGGTCTGTCTGCCACTTACAGCGAGTGCCGCCGGCAGTGCTTTCTCCCAATGACATAATATATTTCTACCAATCTCGTTGCTATTATTTCGAAAGAAGCTGCGAGAACCTCACACCCATCTTGCAACAGCACCAGACAACAGTCAGTGGTATTCCCCTCTACAACCGTTGAGAGGATCTTCTGAAACTTATGCCTTTTGTCCAGAATCCAATCCTCATGGCTTGGGAACCACCAGTTCAGGAACATGAAGCTGAGATTATATCAATCAATTTCACACTACAGAGAGAAGAGTTTAAGATGACAGTAACTGAATCTGGAGTACTGGTATCAGGTGAAAACAGCACAATATTGTATAGACATCGTTCTCATTGAACATATTTTCTAGTGATACTATAAAAGAAATTGCAGAAACTAGATACCCATTTGCAACAATTCTGGAGCACAAGTGCTGGTCTCAATCTCTGAAACTGTTTGTTAGTGTTCTGAAAATTGATCCTTTGTTCTCACTGCCAAAAGCACCTTGTTCTAGAATCGAGTCACCTATGTTCTCATTGCCAAAAACATCTTTGTCTAGAATCCAGTCTTCTATCATGGCCTGAGAACTCAAGCTCTGATCAGTAGGAACCAGGTGGCCTGCTCCTGAAACCACAGCATGAGTTAAGCCACCCCATCTCTGTACATATCCGCTGAGCAGTCCATTCACTTCCCATACCTTCCGCTCTGCCTCTAGAAACATCTCCAGTTCCTCCCACTCCATCTGTTCAATCCAAGCAAGGGTAGAGACTACTCCATCTTGCAAATCAAACTGCCCCTGATACAGCAAAACTTTGCTCTTCTTCACCAATTGCTCCACCATAAATTTAGAACTCTTCATCACGTCCTCACTCAATGCATCGTCGACAACATCGCTACAAACCTCAAAAACAATATTAGTCTTCGCACCCAAAACTTCCTTCACCTCTTCAATTTGAAGAAATTCGGTCACCATTTCCATCTCATACGGCTTGTTTCTTCTGAAGTCATACAGGGTAGGCAAACCGGTCATGTTGAGCAGTGTATCAAAAACCTTGTTACGGGCTTCTCTCGCCTCCTGCCATTTCTCTTCAGAAGTCAACTTCGCAGCTTCATTTTGGAGGTGCTCGAGTTGGGTTTGCTGTTTCCGGTTGACGAGACCACAGAAATAAGCGTTTACGGCATGCGTGGTCACCTGGGTCACTGGGTGCGTCAGTCCGTCCCCAATCGCGACTCCCTGCAGATTAATCCGTAGAGACGAGGGTAAACGCGAGTTCTGCTCCAAGAGATAGTACCCAAATGCTGGAACGTACTTCCCTGCATAGCTCTCCCCGGTTAGATAAAGGGGACGGGAGCCGAATGTGGGGTTTGCAGTCAGAAATGATCTGAGAGCAATAAACAGGTGTCTTGCAACACTGGTCTGATCTCTGGGAATCTCTTCCGGTGAAGCGGCAACACTGAATCCGGCTCCGATCGGATTGTCGATGAAGATCAAGCCGAATAGACGGTTCCAAGAGCCTGGATTTGGGGCGAGGGTGAGGTTGTTTGGGTGGGTTGGATCGGGTTTGACGAGCCAGGGGCCGAGCTCGTAGAAGTTGCCGAGCATGGAGGAGCAGCCGGGTCCTCCTTGGAGCCAGATGAGAAGCGGAGTGTGGCTCAGGGAGGTACTGGGGTTTTGGGCTTCGTAGAATGTGTAGAAGACGGCGGAGTCTGATGTGGTGTTGACGGGGAGGTAGCCGGATTTCGTGGGCAGCGCATCTTTGGGGAAGAGAACGGTGGAGGCCGCCGGGAAGAAGAGGGGGACGACGGCGCCGAAGAAGAGAGCGAAAGCGGTCAAAGACTCCATCTGAGTTGCCGAGAGCTAAGCCGAATTGATTAGGGACTTTCTTGATCTTCGCCTCTGTACTCTGTGGCTTGAGGGACACCGAACTCGAAAAGATCGAGGCTTTCTTTTTCTGTTTTTTCCTTTTGGAGTTCATAAAGGTCGAGGTGTTATCTTGACGAAGCACGAGCTTCGATTCAATCTCATTTGCATATGATAGTTCTGTCATTGAATTCTCCGTAAATATTATTTTTTTGAAAGAAACTTTTTTTCATTTAAAATTTTATAACACTTATACTTTCCAGGCCCGCCCACTTGAGAGGTCCGTCTACTTGAGAGGCCCGTTTACTTGAGAGGCTTACCCTCATGGCCTACCTAAGAGGCCCGCCCACATGAGAAGCCGCCCACTTGAGAGGCCCTCCCACTTTCGAGGCCCGTTCACATTTAAAGACTCTCTTACTTCTGAGGCCCGCCCACTTGCAATGCCAGCCCACTACAGAGGTCCGCCCAGTTGGGAGGCTCATCCCACATGTGAGGCCTGCCCATTTGAGAGTCTCGCCCACTTCATAGGCCCACCTACTTGAGTGGCCCTCCCACTTCCGAGGCCAGCCCCACTTCCGAGGCCAGCTCACTTGAGTTGCAAGCCCACTGGAAGGGCTTGCCCAATTGTGTGGCCCGCCCACAGGTGAGGCCTGCCCCTTTGCTAGGTCTGCCAACTTCCAAAGCCCACCCTAGTAGGCAGGCCCGCCCAACTAGAGAAGCCCGCTCCACTGGAAATGGCGGTACCACTTGCGTGGCCCGCTCATTTATTGGGCTACTTCGTATGTAGAATGGGTGCTTCTTCGTTGGATATTGGATTGTCGGTTTATCAAAAGACGCCCACTTTCTGTACCTTTGTATAGGTCTCAAATTTGCTCCGCCCAGCGCGTTGCCCTGGGCAACGCCCAAAGAACCACGACGCGACACGTAGCGTCGTGGGACCCACCACAAATTAAATGGAAGACCAGTTAAGGTCCCCCGTTAACAGACCGGTCAACCCCCCCTCCTCCCCTTTTGTATTTTTTTCCAAAATCAATTTTTTTATCTTCCCGCTTGCTTTCTGTCCTCCTGCGACCTGCGATTTCTTCTCCTGCGATTTCTTCTCCTGTGATTTCTTCTCCTGCAATTTCTTCTCCTGCGGCTCGTCCAACCTTCAGCTTCTTCTCCTGCGAGGTCTTCTCCTGCGGCTCGTTCGACCTTCAGCTTCTTCACCTGCTCTTCCACACTCCATTCTCCTTCGTTTTCGACCAAAGGCAAGACAAGCAACCTAAGCTTCAGAGGGATGAAACACCGAGGAGCGACCTCCCTCTCAAACCTCCAAACCCTCTCTCCCAGACCTCCAAACCCTCTCTCCCAGACCTCCAAACCCTCTCTCCCTGACCTCCAAACCCTCTCTCCTAAACCTCCAAACCCTCTCTCCCAGACCTCCAAACCCTCTCTCCCCCGGACCTCCAAACCCTCTCTCCCCGGACCTCCAAACCCTCTCTCCCGGACCTCCAAACCCTCTCTCCCCCGACCTCCAAACCCTCTCTCCCAGACCTCCAAACCCTCTCTCCCAGACCTCCAAACCCTCTCTCCCAGACCTCCAAACCCTCTCTCCCAGACCTCCAAACCCTCTCTCCCAGACCTCCAAACCCTCTCTCCCAGACCTCCAAACCCTCTCTCCCAGACCTCCAAACCCACTCTCCCAGACCTCCAAACCCTCCCTCCCAGACCTTCGACCCCTCTCTCCTGCACAAAAGCCGCACAAAAGCCACTACTTCTTCTCAAGTTTGTGTTATTTTGACAAGTTTGAGTCTTGTTATGTTTTGACGAGATTATCTATGCCTTAGCATGTCGTGTACAATTTTGTATATAACTTTTTGATAAGGTCTATTTACCTTAACACCCATAAGCAATGACTGTCTATGTTTTAATTTTGCATTTTACTGGATGGGTTTGAATTGGATTTTGGAAATTAAGTTTATGTTCAAACTGGTATCCATGTTAATTTTGTGTATTTTTTCTAATTTTTTCCATACTCTTTTATTTTTTTCTTGTTGTAATTCATTGCCTGAGTTGCCCTGATCAACTAGATTGTGTCTCCATTGGTTCTGATGAAGCCTTTGCAAACTGGAAATGTTGCTTGATTCCCTCCAAAAATAATTTTTATTTTTGGTCATATCGTCTTTTATTTTGATAATTTTTTTATTGTATGAAATATGTTATTTTTTCAAGAGTTAGATTCCTTGATTTTATTATTGCCTTGCATATGATTTATTATTATATTCCTCAATTAAATATTTATTCCTTTTGATTTACTTTTTAATTTCATTTTTATTTAATTCTTCTCTTCCTAATGATTTAAATCTTCTCAATCTTTTACTTACAGATGGAGACATTACCCATATCTGTTAGGACCAGGTGTACCCCAGGCCAGTTTGCGAAGTCTATGAAGGAACTAAATTTTAAGCAGGCACACCTAGAGTTAATCAGAAGTATTCCATTTGGCCACTTGTTAGACGTCAAGGAAGCAAACATTGAGGGCATTTTACTGTGCACCCTATGTCAACAGTACAATGTTGGTCAGGTGGCCTTTTTAATTAACAACAGGTGTGTTCGTTTTCAACGGGAAGTTGTATGTCGAGTCTTGGGCCTGGCCAAAGAAGGGGAGCATGTCGATGTTGTTAGAAGTTATATAGATTTCGAACTAGTGATCAAACACTTCGAAAATAAGATCCCTACAAGAGATGACATTTTTCGAAAGCTCACCTCCTTGGTGGGCAAAAGAAATGCGAAGCCGGTTGCACAACTGACAATGTTATTGATTTTTGCGAATATCCTCTTCCCTCAATCGAACAGACATATCCCTTTAAGCCTCTTCAACTACGTAGATGACTTAGAGGGACTTGGCAAGTATACGTAGGGTGATGCTGTATATCGACACATCACCAAGCAATTTGAGTACGCCAAGGACAAGAGAACTTGTTACTTTGGAGGATGTGCACTTGCAGCCACTGTAAGAATTAAAATATTTAAAATTTTTTATTATTTTATTTTATATTAATGTGCACTTACACTTTTTTTTGCAGACATGGTAATCTTTGGTTTTACTAGTAGAGTTGAAAACTGGTATTTTCACATAAAATGTGGTATTTCTGGGCAAGAATGTGGTAATATGTTTGGAGACTTGCTGAGTCAGAACTGGTAATCTGTAAGGAGCTTGGTCGTGTGGTTTACAATTATACCCACTTGCATCATTTGAATTTGATCAACTCAGCTTGCATCATATTGAAAGGTCGGCTTATACATGAAAGACCATCATAACAATATCTCTATCAATTGTTAAACTTGTTTTCTGGTTAAACACATCTCGAAACGAAGCTTTAGTTGTCACTAAATGCAATAAAAAATATAAAAAAAATATGTAATGCAACAATCTGAATTCTTCTCCACATCAATCATTTGCGAAAGACAACTCTTCTCCACATCAAGTTCCCTAACACGAGCACTCACCTGCAAACAGACAATTTATAGAATTAACCAAAAGATCACCTATTTGACTTGTGCAATTGAGTTACACTTTTATAGCAAGTAGGTTAACAACCATATTTTTTTTGAGTGGAGGTTAACAACTATATGAAATATATAAGCTTTTGGTTAAAAATATGCACTCGACTAATAGTGTTCACTTAGACCAATAAAGACCAACAACCAAAAAATAGAATGGAGGAATAACACTTACAAGTTCATATTTTGAGGGGTCATCAAATCCTCAATCAACCACATCACGTAATTGAGGGAACTCTTTCATTGCATATTGTATTGGAGCCGTGATGATTTCCTGGATACATAAGCGCAATGGATAAACTCAGCCTAAGATTGTGAATATTAATCAATTTAATGAAGGGCCAAGTATATCTCCAACTCGACCCAGACTATCAAAGGCACAAGTTGACCTGGCCATAGTACACTCCAATCTGGCCAAGAAACATGGATGAAAGTAAACATAATACAGAGAAGATTTGATATGATACAAACTTACAACAGAAGAATATTTCAATGCACTCCTATGTTAGTGGATTGTTGAGATGATGGTGATTGAGACATACGCACAACCTACAAATAACGCAAAAGACAATTTAAATGTTCAATTCACGAATTTGTAAGAAAACTACAATTCTATCGTAGACTTGTTGTAAACATACATGTAGTAGTTGAGTCATCGATGGTTGTTGGAGGAACCCATGAATAGCTGAAGGAAAACCCTGACAGTGCACAAGAAAGATGTTAGATTTTTTAAAACAAAAGGACAAGTTAAACATTATTTTACCTGCACTGTGTACACCATAGAGGACGAAGAATGCATGAACCGAGTGGATGCATGTTCCACATGTGAATTATCTGCCAATGTCGATCTCCCTTGTCTCGAGCGTAAAGCATGCTCTAGTGCACCCTTTGGTCGCCCTCTCCCTCACCCCCCTCTCTGTCCACGGGATTTTCGTGCAATGGCTCCATGAATTGAATCAACTTGTGTTTGTTGTGTGGATGAGGTTTGGCCATTGACTTCATTGACGTTCTCGCTAGCACCGGATTGGAGGTGCAAGATTTGACATTTCAACCCGTAGACTATTTATCTCATGCATCACTTCCTGTGTCATCCTGATCCCCCTACTATAACAATCCTTGAAGACTTTATCGTGCTCAGGGGCTATATTAGTTACCTTCCCATAGACACATGAGATTGCATACCTTCTTGTCTGTAGTGTTTTTGGGTCCACATCAACGATGTTACCAATGTTATCTACGACTTCCCCCATTTTAGCATCTCTCGTCCATCTTTTCAAAATATATTTTGGGTGCATACAAGAGATTTTTTTCGTGGACATGGACCTTCATCACATGTGCACATTGCACCCTTAAATACTCAAACATGCAACAACTGCATGTGAAATTACCTTCCAATGAATCATACATGATTGTGTGTCATGCAGCCTTACTGGTACCAACCTCATACACCATAATGCACCCTTCATCTCTCTTAAGGGTTAATACTTGAAAGATTGAACTCTCAAACTAATCTTGAAATATACGAAAAATCGTGGGCGCGTACACTGTCACTACAACCTTCAACATTTCACGTTTAACCATAACCTCGGGAGTGCTATTTGTTGTCCTAAAGTCCTCCATCGTCTCAGAATACCGACGATCCTCAACCGCCATCTGGAAGTGTTTTAGGAAATGAATAAGATCTAATCGGGATGTTACATAATGACGAGCAAGCGAATTGAAAGATTCACTACGTTGAGTAGTGTTCATGCCCGCGAAAAAGGTGTGTCTACCATGTTCCATGACCCATTTCTTTCTTTCCCTAAATAAGGATTTAAACCAACGGTTATCCTTTAAGTCATGGTCATTTAACATCTTTTCCCAAGCTTTGCGCAAATCCTCATCATCTTCGTTCTATTGAAGTCTATTTTAAAAGATAATGATCTATTAAAAATGTCGGACAAATATTTTGCCACATTTTGGAAAATATGCGATAAGCATAAACGATGGATACTCTCAGACATTACTGTTACAATTGCCTTTTCCATGACTGCACATTGACCAGTCAAAATGACCACTGATTTTTTCATTGACATGGCTGACAGAAACTTCTGGAATAACCATATATATGATTCGGCAGTCTCATCATACATCAGTGCTGTCCCAAAAATAGTAGTCTGGTTATGATGATTCACACCAAGGAACAAGGCTAATGGTCTCTCATGGTCATTTGTCCTATACGTGGTGTCAAATGTGATCACATCTCCAAAATGACCGTAGTCCGCTATCATCCTTGCATCATCCCAAAAGATATTTGTCATCAAGTCATCAATATCAAACTGAAACGCAAAATAGAATGAAGGATTTTCCACTTTCAGCTTCTAAAAATACTTTGAAATCGCTCTTGCAACTCCCAATTCCATCTTTTTTGTCGCTTTTGACGTAGATAATTCTGCAAGTCCATGTTTATATATCCCAAACTCTCTCATCCACTGGCTTACCTACTTTGAAAATTAACTATCGTCTTTGGTGCTATGCCAACCGCATCCGCAAAATTTGCTTGGGCAACTTGAACCTTTGATAAATTCCGATGGGACCTCAACATATGTGCTTTTCTAGGAGTTATACATTCGTGGGTATGCTCTTCTGTAAAAATTTTTACTTCTACTTTTCGGATGTCATTAAGCCGAACATACATCTTTGCTTCGCATTCACACCTCGTTTGGGCACGAGAAAAAGTGGCATTTGCACGTCGCTTATCATACCATTTTTTGCCTTCTTTTGTACAAACAAATAATTGGTTATCCTTCACACCATCTTTCGTATGAATTCTATCTCTTCGAACACTGAACCCCTTCTTAAATGCATACGAATTATAGAAGTTGAATGCTTCATCAAATGTATCAAATTGCATCCCGGTCATTGGCTCTATTAATTGCTCGTCTGGAGATCTTGGTGACTCAACATTTAGGTCATCCATATCCTGTAACATAACAATGAATCATCTTTCTTACAATAAATAAAAATGTTATCCTTCCTAAAAATACCGTAGCATAATATGAGTTCTCAAATTTATAAAGGAACAAAAAAGTACCTCAAACTGTACATTCTCTGTGTCAACATCCTGTGCCAATATCATAGGGATAGATATAATTATTTTTTTTACAAGGCATATATAAACTAATTTTTAAATTCAACAATTGATTGATTAACTTGTACCTGATTCTCTGTGTTGTGATCACCCATGCTAGTCGATTGATTATTGGAATCCACAAACACAAGATGGAAATCTTAAATGTCCATGCAGAAATATTGCATTAATGACATATGACATTTTACATGAAACTACAATAACTAAGTGTGAATATGAACTTCAAAATCGTTAAATCCACGAATCACATTATACTGTAAGATTTATAAATCACATTAAAACTAACATAACACAAACCTGACAAAAAAACATAAACACCATATACTATGTCACACATAAAAACTAAAATAACACAAACCTGAGAAAAAAACATGACTACTGCATTCTATGTCAAAATACTATTTTTTTTCTAAAAATACTACATCTAATATGAAAATATCATAATTTATAATCAAATTTGCAAAGTAGTCTGTTATTAATACAATATGCTTTCATAAAATAATTAGTACACCACATAGATAATCTCGTCAAAATAGAACAAGACTCAAACTTGTCAAAATAACACAAACCTGAGAAGCAGCAGTGGCTTTTGTGTGGCTTTTGTTCGGGAGAGAGGGGTCGAAGGTCTGGGAGGGAGGGTTTGGAGGTCAGGGAGAGAGGGTTTGGAGGTCTGAGAGGGAGGTCACTCCTCGGTGCTTCAAAATCTCGTCTCCCTCTGAAGCTTAGGTTGTTTGTCTTGCCTGTGGCCGAAAACGAAGGAGAATGGAGCGTGGAAGACCAGGTGAAGAAGCTGAAGGTCGAACGAGCCGCAGGAGAAGAAGCTGAAGGTCGAACGAGCCGCAGGAGAAGAAGCTGAAGGTCGAACGAGCCGCAGGAGAAGAAGCTGAAGGTCGAACGAGCTACAGGAGAAGACCTCACAGGAGAAGAAGTTGAAGGTCGAACGAGCCGCTGGAGAAGAAATCGCAGGTCGCAGGAGAACAGAAAGCAAGCGGGAAGATAAAAAAATTGATTTTGGGAAAAAAATAATGAAAGGGGGGGGGGGGGGTTGGGTTTACGGGGGACCTTAACTGGTCTTCCATTTAATTTTTGGTGGGCCCCACAACGCACGCTACGTGTCACGCCGTTGTTCTTTGGGCGTCGCCGAGGGCGCAAATTTGAGCCCCAAGAGAAACCATGAACCACAATAGAAGAGCTTGCCCCACCCCTGAGTAAATATTTCGTAGTAGCCTCATTAGACCGTACATCTCTCTTGGTTTATTGTATGGGATTAATGGACTTCAGTGCTATTCGATTAAAAGATTATAACCATAATTTTAAAATATAATGATAGATTTATTAATATTTGATTTATTAATTACATAAGGTAAGATTTACAATGGAAATACAAAAATTACGGATAATTTATTTGTTTTTTTTTATAAAATTTCTCAAATAATATGTAAAATATCATTTATGACAATCTTGAAATATTATTAAATAAACCATATTATCACTTTTAAATAAAACATAAAGCAATGAAGTATGCGTTTCACCGAAAATCTGCTGGTCCACGAAGAGGCGTGACCGAGAGAATATGTCGATTACTTTAGAATAAATTTGCGTTTACAATGTGTGTGAGTCGGTAAAAAGCGAGTTCACTTTCCTAAACTTCCTCTGATTCGATCTCCGTTACAATTTTGGTTGAAGTTTCGGCTTCTGCAAACGAACGTCGAAACGAGTGTGCACGAACTGCTTGTGGCTTTTGTCGGTCGGGCGGAAGTATTTGTGTTCCGCGTGTGTCGACTTGTGACGTTGCCGGCGAACGTGTAGAGCTGCTCCGATTGAACTGCTGAGTTGCGACGGAATGCGAGTTGCTTGACTTTTGTGGTTGGAGAGAACTTCTGTGCGTCGAGTTTCTTCTCGGTGAAGGGATTTTCAAACCTTCGTTTCGAGAGAGAAAGAACTTCTGTGCGTGAAGTATTTTCTCGACTAGAATGCTCTCGAACTTGATTTTTTCTCCACCCCTTGTGATTGGGAACTTCTGGCCTTTTGTAACCGAATTTCTCTTCTGGTTGAGGAGTTTTTGCCTCGGAAAGGGGATCACGATCCCCTTTCTGCTGAGGGAGTTGATGGAGGAGGGAGACTAGGATCGTAGTCCCTCCGTCCTCCTTCGGTTAACGACCAGTTCTGGTCATTTGACTGTTGAAGTGATGAAGCATGCTGACTGGTGCTGACTCGACGATTTCTGCTGACGAGGGCGCCAACTGTGCCGATGACGCGGCGGTGCGAATGGACCTTGCGGTGGGCTGCAGCGACGGACTTCGAATTTTTGATAGAGTCTGCCCACGATCGTTGTTTGATGGATCGGTGGGTTGTTGGACTTGTTGAAATTGGGCTATGCACATTTTGTTGCATACAGATTGCCCCCTTCGAGACTTGACCGTTCTGGAGGAATAAGCAAGTTTCGAAACTGAAGAAGAACACACACACACAACACTTTTTCTTTTTTCTTTTTTTTGGACCCTCTTACTCTTTTAGGGTCGTTTATCTTTTGTGTACTGTTCTTTTGTCCTCTTGCTTTTTTAGGACGGTGTATATTTTCTGTACACTGTATATATTTTTTTTTTTTTTTTTTTTGCTCTCTTGCTGTTTTGGAGCTGTTTGTTTTTTTTCAATTTTCTCCCTTTTTTTTTATTTTTTTTTTGTATATGCGTATCTGTAGAGTATGTACGGTATAGAGAGACGATGATGAATACCTGAGCATAAGTGTTGTTCAGGTTTGAGCGTCGACACTGAATTGAAGTCGACTGAACAGAGGTTGTAGCTTACTTGATTGCCGCGGGTGAATGTTGCTTCGAAAAAGTTGGTCGCGCGCCGGAGAGAAAATTGAACTCGACGAGATACTTTAGAGACCACTGGCCCATCATTCTGACGATGGCGATGGATTCTGCTGGCTTCGGCAAGTTTTGGTGACTTGGAGGATCGCACCGGGGAACTACGTCGTGAACTGAAGTGAAGTATGACTGCTCTGCTTCGGTTTGATTGCATTTCGCGACCCGGCGACCCGCTTCTCTTCTGATTTCGAATTGAAAGAAGGTCACAGATGGTGTGGGGGAGTAGGGCCGGTCGCACTGAAGAGAAATGTAGTTTCGGCAACCTGGTTGTCTCGTCGGAGAGAAGGATAGCTCCGTTTCGGTGAATTTTGGCCGATTGAATAGCTTCGGGAGGATCATTGAGACTACTTCGCTAAACTTTTGCTAGACTCGACGACTCTTGGTCGAACGAGGACAAAACACACGCCATAGTGGTCGCAGTGGGTCGCACCTTGGTTGAGATGAGCTTCCCTGCGAGTTGGGGTAATTCCCCCGGTTTGTTTCGTCGAAATTGACTTTATGTCCCTTCGTCGACGGTTTAGCTTCAGCGCGGATCTTAAGAGAGTTGAGGTGAGGGAATGTGAGTCCCACCCAGGCTGGTTTGGAGCCTCTCTCTCTGTGATTTTGGCTGCTTTTTTTGTCTGCGATTTTGGCTGCTCTTTTTGTCTGCGATTTTGGCTGCTCTTTTTGTCTGCGATTTTGGATACTCTTTCAGTCTGCGAATTTGGTTTGGGAGACTGCCAGTGACTGCGAATTTCGCTGCCTGCAAATTTGGCTTCATCTGCGTTTTTGGCTTTGCAATCTCCTTCGAGCCCCGGCTAGTGTCGGAACTCTTCGCGAACCAAGACTTAAAGGTATTGTAAAGAAAAACTTCCCGGCAGTCTCTAGCTGAATTTGAGTCAGCCGGGGTCCCCGCTCTCTTTTCTTTCTTCTTCTCTTCCTCTCTCTTTCTTCTTCTTTTTCTCTCCTCTCATTTTCAACCTCTCCCTCAGTCTCTTTATCTCTCTCTTTTCATGATTTTCATCATTTTTTTTTTCGAATTTTCTCTCTTTCTCACTTCTCTCGAATTGGCTTTCTTATGCACTCCTGGTGTCCGCCAATTTGTCAATGCGACAGACTGACAACCTCTCGCGCGTTATTTGACCCAAAAGTGCACCTGGCTCTGTCGTCGTGTGCCGGAGTTTAATCTGGGTCGCATTCGGCTCGGTTGCCGAATGTTGGATTCTTGTTTTGGCCGCATCCGGCTCGATCGTCGGGTGCGGAAGTTGTGTTCTGGCAGCGTCCGGCTCGGCCGCCGGGATGCAGGAGCTTTTTTTTCTCTTGTTTTTTTGAATCCGGCTCTGTCACCGGGGAGAGTAGGTCGCATCCGGCTTTGTCTCCGGGTGCAAAGTTGTGTTTCGGCAGCATCCGGCTTGGTCGTCGGGACGCGGGAGTCTGTTGTGCGACCTGGCTTAGTTGCGGAGGGGTAGAATTTCTGCGCTAGCGCACCCGGCTTGGACACCGAGTGCGAGTTGTTGTTTGGTCGTTGCCGGCCGGGAGTTGGTCGCCAGTGCGAGTTGTTTTGAGGTCGGGGCCGGCAAGAGTCGCTAGGTGTGAGTATGTGTCGACCTCCTATTTTTCTTGCGACTGTTTCTTTTTGTCGCAGCTCTTTTTTGTTTGATGACGACTTCTTTTTGTCGCGGCTTTTCTTTTGCGACTGCTTCTTTTTGTCGCGGCTTTTCTTTTGCGACGGCTTCTTTTTGTCGCGACTCTTTTTTTTTGGCGACGACTTCTTTTTGTCGCGACTTTTCTTTTACGACGGCTTCTTTTTGTTGCAACCTTTTTTTCTTTTGAAGAGGAGTTACATACCTGACTTCGTCTGCCTGAGTTCGGCTCGGTCGCCGGTCGCAGGAGTTTGCTGCGCGGCACCCGAATCGATCGTCAGGTGTTGCATTTGATAGTTCCTTCATCGCGTTTGGCTTGGTCGCCGGCCACGGATTTTTGTTGCGTCTGGCTATGCCAACAGTCGCGAAGCTTCTTTCCTGCATTCGGTTTGGTCACCGAGTGCATTGCTCCTATTTTGGTAGCCTCCGGCTCAGTCGTCGGGTGATGCATTTCTGTATTGATCGCGTCCGACTCGATTTCCAGGCACATGACTTTTGTCTTGTGTCTAGCTCGGTCATCGGGAGGCTGAATTTCTGTGCTGGCGTACATGGCTTGGTCACCGGGTGTTGCTGTCGCAACTTGCATGAGCGTCGGGTGTGAGCTGCTGAGTGATCACAACCATTTTGGTCGTCGACAACTTCTTTTCTTTTGCGACTGCTTCTTTTTGTCGCTGCATTTTTTTTTTGCTTTTGCGACAGCTTATTTTTGCCACTTGCTTCTTTTTTTTTTTTTTTGAAGAGGGGTTCGCGTGCGATTTGTTCTCATATACGTCCGCCTCGGTCGCCGCCGTCATGGGAGTTTCTGCGATGACAGCACCCGGTTGGGTCGCCGGGTAGTGCCTCTGTATTTTTTTTTTCGCGTCCGTTTTGTTGCTTGCTGCTAGTTTTGAAATGTGCTCGGCTTGGTCGCCGGACACAGGTTTTGATCGCGGCCGACTTTGTTGTTGGTCACGAAGCTTTGAGTTGTGCTTGGCTCGATCACCAGGCATTTGTTTCGATCACGGTCGACTGTTTGGCTGGTCGCGAAGCTTTGAGTTGTGCTCGACTCGGTCGTCGGGCATTTGTTTTGATTGCGGCCGGCTTTGTGGCTGGTCGCGAAGCTTTGAGTTGTGCTCGGCTCGATCGCCGGGCACTGGCTTTGTTGTTTCGATCGCAGCCGGCTGTTTGGCTGGTCGCGAAGCTTTGAGTTGTGCTCGGGTCGGTCGCCGGGCACTGGTTTTGGTCGGGACTGGCTTTGTTGCCGTTCGCGAAGCTTTGAATTGTGCTCGGGTCGGTCGTCGGGCACCTATTTTGGTCGCGCCAGCGGTTTATTGGTCGCTGAAAGCTTCGGCGGGTGCTCAGCTCGGTCGCCGGCACTGCTTTTGGTCACGCCAGCAGTTTGGCTGGTCGCGGAGCTTCGAAGGGTGCTCGGCTCGGTCGCCGGGCACCTGTTTTGGTCGCGGCAAGCAGTTTGGCTGGTCGCGGAGCTTCGAAGGGTGCTCGGCTCGGTCGCCGGGCACCTGTTTTGGTCACGGCCAGCAGTTTGGCTGGTCGCGGAGCTTCGAAGGGTGCTCAGCTCGGTCGCCGAGCACCTGTTTTGGTCACGGCCAGCAGTTTGTCTGGTCGCGGAGGAGGAGGTCATGCCCCCAGTTGTGCATCCTTCTCTCGGAACACAATGTGCGGTGGGCACGAAATGGCGAATGCCTCTTCTGACTTTACCGGCTGCGGGGAGGATTGTGCATCTTCTTCCTCCTTTCGGTAGGGTGGAGTTAACCCGACCTTCGACAAGTCATGCTTTCTCATGAGCAACCTCTCGACTTCAGCTTGGAGTTCCTCTAGTTTGTCGAGGACTCGAATTAAGGCTTGTCTTGACCAAATGACCAAGTCGAGGTCGTCTTCTATCTCGTTGAGTGACGAGATTTGCTTCAATGACGTCTTGAGGTTGTCGCATTCAATGACCGGTCATTTTCCTTTGTCTTTGGCTGTTGCTGGTTCGGGAGGAGCTATCGAACAGGTTGCCACCATTGCTGGAGGCGCGAAAAACTCCTTTGGGAAGAACTCCGCCAAAGTGACGGGTCTCTTCTTCTTCTCGTTTGCCCCCTGGACGTTGGTCCTGGGAGTTTTCTTTTGGCGTTTTGCAGCTCTTTTGTTCGGCCGCTTTGCTTTTGATTTGATGGTCGCCGATGCCGGTTCGATTTCTCGAATAGGCTTCTTTCTCCGGGTGACCAGGATCCACCCCTCTGCGTCGGTTGTAGCTTCTCCGCGGGGTGCCGGTTTTGGTGTGACCTTAGCCGGTGGTCGTCTGTTGTTGTACGGTCGGTTGGAGGGACCGGATTTTGGACGATACTCCTTCCTTGCGACCTGTTGTTTGTTTGGCCGAATTCGCCGGTTTGACTCAGCTTGAACGGAGACGATGTTTGCCGACGATGCTCCTTCTGCTCCGTCGATCGCAATGCGACCTTGCGCCGCAAGATTCATGATTCGATCATTTAAAACGAAACATTGCTCGGTCGGGTGACCAAGCAGACGATGATATTTACAGAAGTTTCGATCCTTTGATTTCGCAAGGTCGCCGAGTCTTTTGATGTCCGACAACTTAATCAAGTTGTTCTCGAGCAGTTGCTCGAGCATGAGAGGAACGTCGGCGTCGATGAAGGGTAGGTCTTTGCTTGCCTCTCCTCCAGCGAGGGTTTCCAATAAGTGCTCCGAAAGGGAGGTCGTGGAGCTTAAGTTTGTTTTTACCTTGCTCCCGACTTTTATTGGTTCGAGCGTTAAAATTCGCGAAAGGATGCTTTAGTTTTCTCCTTCACGTATGTGGGTACGGGTCCGCGGGCGATAGATGATGAAACTTCCTCCCCTCGCTCTCTTCTATGAGGTTCCCCATATTGTGGGCCTCCTCGTTCTGAAGCTCTTGAAAATTTGTCGGCCTTCGGCTTTGAATGTAGCACAGAGCTCCCATTGCATTCCTCGGCGTACATTTCAATTTCGGCTTCGAGATAGATTTGAGCTCTCTTTGCAATTGAGGCTCAAGTTCCTCCACCAGTTGATGTAGTCGACGACCTTCTCGTCCTTCTTCTGCTTTAGATTGGCTATCTCGACCAGAGTGACGGTGCGTCGAGTGCTGTAAAATCGACTGAGGAACTCTCGCTCCAATTGTTCCCAGCTATCGATTGATTCTTGCGGCAATTCGATATACCAATCAAAGGCGTTGCCTTTCAAGGATCGGCTGAATTGCTTGACCAACAGATCGCCGTCTGTGCCGGCGTTGTTGCAGGTTTCAATGAAATGTGCGACATGTTGTTTGGGGTGCCCATCGCCATTGAACTGCTGAAATTTCGGAGGATGGTAGCCGAGCGGCATTGGGATGTTTTGTATCCTCTACGTGTACGGCTTTTCGATAGGCCACCGACTTGCTTTCGCTGGAGCCGTTTTGCATGGCGGGGTTGATGAGTTCAGTCACCGCATCTAAAGTGAGGGTAGCCGGCTCTGCTTCAGCTCGACCTCCGTGGATAGCCGTCGGTACGATGGGCTGCATCTCGTCGTCAGAGACAGGATCCTCTCGCGATGGTTCGGCTGAGCCGCTAGTAGTCGCCTGATTTCGGTCGACCTCTTGCGAAACGCCGGTGTTGTTCGCAGCCGCGCCCATTTTGAGCCGCTCCATCATCCTTGCGATCTGGAGATCACGATCTGAGAGTTGCGCGTCTTTGATGCGCAGTTGTTCACTCTGTTCTTTAAGTTTGGCTTGCATTTCGGCAAGCTGCTCTTCGATTGTTTTGGTCGCCGTCGTCATTGCGGCCATTTTGACGGTCGGCGTCGACGGAGCTGTTCCCGACGCAGATCAAAGTGGAGAATATTTTGTCGGCGACCGCATTGGGGAGACGGTCGTCGGTGTTCTCGGGTGTGGAGAAGTTGTTGTGGGTGACTAGCTTGCGGAGGCAGCCCCCGATGAGATGCGGCTAGGCGGAAAGGGCGATAGCGTAGCCGGGGAGGTCGCCGGTGTCTGTCGGCGAGGCGAGCAAATGGGTGGCGAGCCGGCTGCTGTAGTGAGCGCGGCTAGGAGATCGTGAGAGATGGTCACGATTGGAGATTTGTCTTTGGCCGCTACTGCACGGAAGAGGCTGATGGTGAATTCATCCTTGTCGCTGGAGGAAGAAGTCATGCCCCCACGCCGCCGTATTGCCGCACTGTGGCGTGGACGATGGAACTCCTTCACGATGGTGGCGACCGAAGTCGGGCTGCCACCGGGTTTCAAGGAGAAGGAGAGTCAGGGACGGCCAGATATGTGGGTTTGGCCATTGCTGGAATCGGCCTGGTTGAGGCCGCGGCTGGTTTGGTGGAGGCCGTGGTAGCCTGTGGTAAGAAGACGACGCTCGGGCGATGCGCGTCGCAGATGAAGGGAGCCTGTCCGATGGACAAGCTCCTGGGCAAGGCCCTTGTAATTGGGCGAGTGGCAGGCGGTGGAGAGGTTGGAGTGCGGAGGTTACGCGAAGAGACGACAGTTGGTCCGCGAGCTCCTGCGGTTGAGCTTGCGGTCGCGGCGGGGCGCGGCTGAAGCAGAGCCCGAGGAGGCAGTTTGCTTGCCCCCATTGTTGTTGTTGTTGTTGTTGGCGTTGTTGACGTCGCTGGCCATGGCTGAAGGTTGGAGATTTTTTTTTTTTGAACGGAGAAGGAGATGAGAGGTAGGAAAGGTCCCACCGGGTATGCCAAATCTGTTTCACCGAAAATTTTCCGGTCCGCGAAGAGGCGCGACCGAGAGAATATGTCGATTACTTTAGAATAAATTTGTGTTTACAATGTGTATGAGTCAGGAAAAAGCGAGTTCACTTTCCTAAACTTCCTCTGATTCGATCTCCGTTACAATTTTGGTTGAAGTTTCGGCTTCTGCAAACGAACGTCGAAACGAGTGTGCACGAACTGCTTGTGGCTTTTGTCGGGCGGGCGGAAGTGTTTGTGTTCCGCGTGTGTCGACTTGTGATGTTGCCGGCGAACGTGTAGAGCTGCTCCGATTGAACTGTTGAGTTGCGACGGACTGCGAGTTGCTTGACTTCTGTGGTTGGAGAGAACTTCTGTGCGTCAAGTTTCTTCTCGGTGAAGGGATTTTCAGACCTTCGTTTCGAGAGAGAAAGAACTTCTCTGCGTGAAGTATTTTCTCGACTAGAATGCTCTCGAACTTGATTTTTTCTCCACCCCTTGTGATTGTGATTGGGAACTTCTGGCCTTTTGTAGCCGAATTTCTCTTCTGGTTGAGGAGTTTTTGCCCCTTTCTACTGAGGGAGTTGATGGAGGAGGGAGACTAGGATCGTAGTCCTTCCTTCTTCCTTTGGTTAACGACCAGTTCTGGTTATTTGACTGTTGAAGTGATGAAGCATGTTGACTAGTGCTGACTCAACGATTTCTGCTGATGAGGGCCAACTGTGCCGATGACGCAGCAGTGCGAATGGACCTTGCGGTGGGCTGCAGCGACGGACTTCGAATTTTTGATAGAGTCTGCCCACGATCGTTGTTTGATGGATCGGTGGGTTGTTGGACTCGTTGAAATTGGGCTATGCACATTTTGGTGCATACAGTATGATAAGATACTTAGAAAATTAAAATTAATGTTACTATTTTTAATATTTAATCAATACATTATATAAGTTTAGAATTTAAAGTCGGGATTCAAGTTGAACCCAAACCCAATCCCGGTCCAACCCTTTTTCCTAGAGCATCTCATCAAAGGATCCGATCCAGGAAAGTAGAACCCTAGCGCGTGTAATTACCATTAGGACCTTTCAGTTGCAATAAGATTTAAAACCCTAGCCGCACTTCTTCCTTCTCTTCACGCTCAGGGTTTTCGGAGCTCTTCAGGTCGAGCGGAAGCGGCGAAGGGATTCTCCTGGTGGTAAGTTTCTTAAGTGAATCTTCGCTCAGGCTTATGCATGGCTAGTCTATTTCAATAGTTGCCGACTCTCTTTCAATACCTTGTTTATCTCTTATTTCTTATCATTTGAGTAACATTGTTATCGAGCCATTGTCCGTCTCTTTTAGCTGGAGGTTTGTTGTGGGTTTAAGAATACTTGATTATTTTGTTGCTTGTGACTAGTTATTCAGACGTGTGTCTCTCTTATCCCGTTTTGCAATTTCACTGGTGCTTTTAGTATCATCTAATCATCTGCATGTTCTGGTCTGTTTTCTTTACCCTTTTGTATTTGCTGTCCGCGATGGTGTATGATTTGATTTGAAGTGAAACTCTTGTGGTAGCTTTCGTCAAATTGATGCTTTTATTTACTGGCTTTTCCCCTCTATTTGGATTTGAAGGTGCAATGGCCGTGCCTCTGTTGACTAAGAAGATCGTGAAGAAACGGGTCAAGAAGTTCAAGAGGCCCCAAAGCGACCGGAAAATCTCTGTGAAGGTATTCTTATTTGCTATTAGCTGAACTTTTACGACTTCTTGATGAGTTATATATGCTGGTTTTAGTCTGTTTTGTCTATGTTTTTTGCTTGGCAATCATGGGGTTTTACAAGATGCTGTTTACTTCATTCGTAGTAGAAAGGGAAATACTTTATATGTCCTACGTTTAAGTACCGATGATAAGACCCATCAACTGGTCTGACCGGTTTGGTTGGAGTCTGAGTAGTGATTGAACCTTTCGGAGGATCATACTCAGCCGTATGCAGCGAATTCACTATGTATATCAGATTACCTGGCTCAAAAATTTCTGTGGTTTAGCAAACAATGTTGATCCTTTTATTGGCCTGTGTCTGCTCTGCTGAGCTCTTGTCTGAGTTTTAATTATAAGTTCCTCAGTTGCCACCTTCTGTTTTCTGGACTTGTGTAATACTTCAGCACTCGTGTCTTTCTACCTCATTTTGACATATACTGTTTTATTTTAATATGCAAATACTTTTGGAGGCATTACTATACCTTAGCATCTTCGTTCTTCTCTTACGGTGAGATGTCCTGATTCTATTTGAATCAATTGTGTAGGAGAACTGGCGGAGACCAAAGGGTATTGATTCTCGCGTTAGGAGAAAGTTCAAGGGATGCACACTTATGCCTAACATTGGGTATGGCTCAAACAAGAAGACCCGCCATTACCTGCCAAATGGCTTTAAGAAGTTCGTGGTCCACAGTGTCCAGGAGCTTGAGCTGTTGATGATGCATAACAGGTGTGTAATTCAGTCATCTCTATTTCTTTGTGAATGAAGTTTATGCTTCCATTTGACATCATGTTTTCATTGTTATTGCAAGTGAAATATGATTGTATCTAATAGTTTTATTTGCATCTCGTAATCATCAGGACTTACTGTGCTGAAATTGCACACAACGTGTCTACCCAGAAGAGAAAGGCAATTGTTGAGCGTGCTGCACAACTAGATGTTGTAGTCACCAACAAATTGGCTAGGCTGCGCAGCCAGGAGGATGAGTGAGCGGGATTTTGGGTTGTATTGCGTGTTTAGGAGAGCTTATTTAGATTTATCGTTGATACTGAAAAGAAGATTTTGTTTTGTGATTTCCTTTTGTTCTTGAACATGTAGTAGTCGAATGTCATATGTTTTCATTTTGAAGTGTTTGAAATCTACATATGCATATTTCCCGTCACTTATTAATCACATGGATTTCTGTGTATCTGGAATGAATCATAGATGCGCTTGTTGTTTATGCCTGCTCTCGGTGATTGCTCATTGCGTGTGCTTCGTTTGGTTGGATGTGAGAGTTCACAATATGTTTTGTAACGATCTCAGCGTAGATTATCTTGGGAGCTTATTGCGTGTTCAAGATGATATACCTCGCCATAGCCTCCTCTTCTGAAGCGCAACTGAGGAAGAGGAACTAATGATATATGTAGCTGTTTTCAGTATTATTAACAAAATGAGTTAAAGAACTGAAATTACAGTTCAGTTATTTTATATTATAGTACAGTGCGTTGATGCTCAATGATAATTGTATTGTGTGTTGATGAAATCGATTTCGAGGCTCGTATTTCACTTCATCGAATTGACTGTAATTTCTCATTGCGCATCGTTCGCCGGGGGGTTGGGTTTGATGGTTTAGAATTAGAGGCAAAATTAATTAATAAAGCATAATCACTTCAGAAATTAAAGCTCCTTATAGTTAAAAGGGGGTCTGATAATACCTCTTTTTTGGTATATTAATTAAAACTAGCTAGCGAATAGACTATATAAAGGCCCTATTACTAACTGACGCTTATTAAAATCGGCACGAGCCCAAGCCCATAATCTAGATATCTCATCGCGTAGTGAGTTGCTATCTACTCGAACTTATCTTCTCTACTCCCCGCAACCAGTGAAAGAGCCGTGATCTTCTTCCGACTCGTAGCCGCGGGAGGGCAAGGATGCGTCACTTCTCGTTCCATGCTTCCCCCACGTCTTTCTCTAGCATTCCCACTCATTCCTGCACTGCCTCTTCATCTATCTTCACAAAACCTCCCGCAATTCAGTCAACTCCATGGATGAAAATGCATTTCAGCTGCTCGCTTCTTTCTCGACGTTCAGTTTCTTCTCCTTTACGGACTACAGCTGGTGAACTTCGCTACCTTTACTTCCATTTGTACTGTATTTGACAAACTTCACTTTTATTTTATCTAAATATTATATTTTTGGATTTGTTCGTTCTCTCAGAACTTCATTCCGTAGTTGAAGGCGAAGGCGCTCCAGAAGAATCTGAATTTATTGAAATTGGTTATATATGTAATGTTCATGGTCTTCAAGGCGAGCTCCGCGTCAAACCCACGACCGACTTTCCCGAACTACGGTTTTCGACGGTATCATCTAAACATGGACATATTTTTCTCTTAATAATACTGATTAGGTTTCATTTCTTTGCCTAGATTTTTTCATTTTTTATTTCTTCCTGAGAATTATCTTCAGTAGCCAGGGAAACGATGGCTCAGAGTACGCATTTTGGGGAAAGAACGGATACAAGAAGTTGAGTTGACCGAGGGAAGAGGCCATCCTGGACAAAAGAATTGGATAATAAGTCTTGGTGGAGTTGATACGGTTGAAACGGTTAGTGCTCTTTTGTACGCTTGACATTATCTCTGTTTAGATGGAGAATTGGTACTCTTTATTAATAGCATCTAGACCATCTGAAAAACGAAAATATAGAAAACTGTCTAGAAAGAATCATCCTATTGTTTTATTACCTTAAAAAGTGTTTGTAGGAACAATGCGTTTTAATCTTTCGTTTTGTTCCTGTGCTTTCCAATGTGTAAAGTAAGCCACTTGTTTCATCTTACCTTTTCCAGGCCAGACAATTTGTGGGGTCTACATTACTTGTAAGAGAGTCTGACCGTCCAGTATTAGAGGAAGGGGAATTCTACATTCCTGACCTTGTCGGCATGAAAGTTATTCTTGAGGTTAGATATGAACAACATGAAATTGTAGGCACTAGCACTGTGAATATCTGTTCCATTGGCATTGGAAAACTGTGATGCATGGAGTTTTTCTTTCTTATGTAGGAGACAGGGAGCCCAGTTGGCACTGTTGTTAATGTTTTCAACTCTGGGGCCAGTGACCTTTTACAAGTGATGCTTAACCCAGCTAAAGAAACAAATGATTTACTTAAGAACGAAGTGACTGGTCCTCTTGTGTGGATCCCATTTGTTGAAGCAATTGTTCCAGATGTTGATATGAACAAAAGACAAATGCGTATTACACCTCCTGAAGGCTTACTTGAGTTGAACATCCGCTCTGATGGGAGATCAAAGAAAGAAAGGCACAAACTGGTTTGCTCTTTTCCTTCATTTTATTTTGGATGTAAATTGCTATTAGACACTACACCTGATGCCACAAAATTCATTGATTACACATTACTGTAGTTTTTCCGTTTTAAAAACATTGAAACAATTCAGGAGTGGAAACAAAGAAAGAAGATGCAACAGCGCCTCGTTGCTGCAAAGAAAAAGCTCAACGAGATTGACCAGCATCATATTCTACAAGGACTTTCATTTGGTGGGAAGGACCAAAAGGCTTCACTTGCTAGTCAGATTGCTTCTGTGAACTTCACGCTGTTACAACAAGCAATGCAAAGTCTGCACAGGCCCCCTAGCAGGTATCATGGAGTAATTGTCCACATTTGGATGTTGTACACTTGGATGCCATTTTCAGCTTTTTATTTTTTATTTTTATTTTTTATCCTCCATTTTCAGCTTACCAGGATGTTTATGACTGATTGGTTGAATAGGTTTTGTATACATTCATCTTCACTTGTCTAACTTGGCTGAGTTAAAACGCAAGTTGGTTCAGTGAATTCTTGTGGGATTGAGTCACCAGATAGTCAATGCTTTGTTGTTAATGTTGAATGATGATGAAATTCAGCTCCTTACATGTCTCTGTTTAATGTTGGGCCAGATATAGTTTGACAGAGTTTGTTAATACTAACTGGACCAGCCTGTCAAAAGGCGCTGTAAGAATAAGTAAGGAATCACTCGCTTGTTATGAAAGTAAGGGGAAACTGGATATAATTGGTGGAAGGGGAGCCCAGCTCATGTCAACAGGGAAAGTTGCCATCGTTCTTGTAATTTCCGATAAGGACGTGGACAGCTGTTCTGAGAACATCTATTCCCAGTTTCAAGCATTTCTTGAAGAGGTAGTGTCTGAGGTACCAATCTTTGCTGCCTGCTCTCTCTCTCTCTCTCTCTCTCTCTCTCTCTCTCTCTCTCTCTCTCTCTCTCTCTCTCTCTCTCTCTCTCTCTCTCTCTCTCTCTCTCTCTCTCTCTCTCTATATCTCTCTCTCTCTCTCTCTCTCTCTCTCTCTCTCTCTCTCTCTCTCTCTCTCTCTCTCTCTCTCTCTCTCTCTCTCTCTCTCTCTCTCTCTCTCTCTCTCTCTCTCTCTCTCTCTCTCTCTCTCTCTCTCTCTCTCTCTAATTTATATCGTGTAACAGGTTAAAGAATGGTGTACCACGTTGCCTCTATTGTTGGTCTGCCCATCTAATAAAATTCAAGATTTTCAACAACTTTTCACAGACCACAGCCACTATGGTTTTGATGCTGAAAAGGTTTGCATGCTACAATCCTGGCTCCTTTTTCTGTACAGTATTATAGCTTTGTCTATGTTATCTTTGCTTTTAGTTGGCTATTTACTAGTTATGCCTGACTTTCCAAAAGGCCTTGCCTACTTGTATTTAAATTGTTCTCTCTGTTGAGCAATGTGAAATGAACTGTTCAAATTAACAGTGAAGGATATACATATTAAGTTTTACTTCTCTCCTGGTACATATTTGTAGGCTGTATTAGTAGGAAAGGTGTAGTAATTTTATTAGAACTTCTGATTGTAGACTTATTTCATGACCACCCATTTAAATAGATAAAATCGTTAAATAATTATGAAACATAATTAAACATTATTATAAACCATATAAAACTTTAATGTATGGGTAACATGTCATCTGACTAAAATCTTTTCGAAAGGATGTTTTATTACTTTCCTATAGTTCAATGGTAATTTGATTTGTTAAAGATCGAGTCTGCTTCCATCCCAAAATGACTAGACATTTAAGAGGCCCATTGCTCAATCTTATCACCCGTTAACATTTCTTCAGCTTTTCAATTTGCAGCTTTTTTCTGGTGCAGACAATAATTGGGCCTCCCCTTGTGAAGCCTACAAACAAACAACTTCCCAACTCATAGATCTCATAAACAAGCTGGTCTCACCTCATGGAGCCCACCCTTGACATAATCTGCTCTAATACCATGTTGAAGTTTGAGCCCAGTGCACAGAGGAGGCGGTTTATTCCTGAATCTTTTATAGCCCATTAGCTTTTCTTAAGATTTTTTAATGGACCTTTCCCCACCCAACATGTTTATTAAGTTGTCAACCGTAAGTATGTCCTTGGAGCGTAGTACTTATCTGCTATATCCTTTGTGATCGATTCCGTTTTGATGTTTTCCCAGGTCTGGTTCTTGGAAGAAGAGAAACTACCTGTTTTCAGCAGCTCATTGACAGGTGGAAACATTCGCAAGATTCTGTTAGGCTCTCCATGGCTTATACTCCAATCGCCTGTGGGATCTGGAGGTGTCGTTAGTCTGCTTAAATCTCATAATATGGTCACCAATCTCTCTGACATGGGAATAGAATATGTGGAGGCAAGTGTTCTGAAAAAAGTGAAGGATTTCTCCTAAGGAGTTCTCCCGGATTTGCTTTATCTCAACTGTTGCCATGTTTAACACGTCCTACCATTTTACAGGTATGCACTTTGGGACGGAGATCTAAATTAGGAAATCCATATTTTTTTGGGCTGGTGGAGTCATGTAATGCTGATGTGGGGCTGAAAATTTTCGATGAAGAAACAGATAATGATGATGCATTCGACATGATATTCTCCATGCCATTTCTGAAGAAGATAACAGACCGAATAGATAATTATGAGTTTTTCCCTGTGCCAGTTGTTAGTTCCTATGTTGAGGTGCAAGGTAAAGAGTGGATTGATGTCAGAGGCACCTCACCTAATTCATACAAGTTGCAGTGCTCCATCAATAGCTTTCTGAAAGCATGCTCGCCTGATAGGATCAGTTTAGTCCAAATTGCAGAATGATGTTCATAACATTGTATTAGACTCAAAAGTATGTGGAACTGATACATGCATTCTGATGTATATAGGAAACTATGATAGAGAGGTTACCCAGTTTTTTGTTGAGTTACCCAGTTTTGACAGATTGAAAGTGGACGACTACAAGTACTGATCTCAAATTGTTCGTGTAGTGCGGAGCAATTGCAATGGTAGATCTCAGGACTCCAGTGGTTTCAATCTTTTGTTGTTAACCAGGATAGCCCTTGAGTACTCTCGAAAGCATTGTCGAATGGATAAGGAACCAATCCAATCCTGATAGATACTCAAGTTTCTTCCCTAGACGGCAAGTTTAGCGGGTTGATCCAACCAGAGTATAACATGCTAGGAGTGCCCCAATGACATCATATACTGGTTCTGTTATGAGGAAAAGGAGAAGGGCGCTCTTGAAACCCTGGTGCTAAATCGGCAGGAGCTGCCGTGGGAATGTTATTTCTGGAACATAGGAGGAATGTGTACTTGTATTGAGTGCCACGTCTTTATTTTTTTTTAAAAACCATCATTATTATTATTTTTAAAAAATCTGAACATCCTTTGACAGCAACAACGTATACGAGAAGGGCCTTTGTCCTGCCATTGAAAAATTAAAAGACTTCATATTCTAGTTTATCAGCCTTTGCTGGTATCTTTGGTCAATGAGGCGAAATTCAACTCGAGAATGTATCAGAAGGGATTGGAAGCACAAATATCTTCCATTTCGCTTGAAAGGGGCTGTTATAAATTTTCACTAGTCTACTTACACGTATGCGAAACAGCGAACTGCTTGATTTTACAGGTGTTTAAGCTCCCCAGAGGATCAAGCGCCGGACACCCTCCACCCGGTAGCAGCAACTCTCCCCGCGAGTCGGTCATTAAGAAAGCCTTTCATCGTGAGAATTGCATCTTTCTAGTACATTCTTGACATCCCAAAGTGAACAGCTCCCACCTTTCTATGAGCAGCAGCTGCCGCAGCCGTAGTGGCAGCAGTTATTCCGCCAAACTGACTCTTGGCTTGCAAAAGGTTAGCTTCAATGGCGATACGGTCCTCGGCTGTCTCCATCTTCGACGCTCGTGAAAGGTAGAAAGGAGAGGCATTCATGTCAATTGCTATGTCAGGCGCCAACTTGGGAGGCAGGTGTGGCGGTTTCGGGTGAGACAATAGGTCACTTTCACACTCTGTATCCCTGTCTGGCTTTGTTGAAGGATTCCTTCGAAAACAGTAGGGAGGAGGAACACCTTGAGGTGGTACAATGGCATTCCGTATCATTCTCCTTGGATCGTATGCGTCCTTGATGCTTCCATTTTCATAAGGTACAACTGGTCCGACCACTTTCCCAGGTTTCGCTGAAATAGAAACTCCGTTTTAGCATGTTTTCCACAGCTGACGAAAGACGACATAATATCAACACAAAAGTTGTTTCTATGTTATCGCACATACCGAGGGGGATTCTTTGGGGTATCACAGAAGACCTCGACAAATTTGATGCCCCATCTGTTTCTCGGGAAATTTTGCACGCTTCTTCCACCACTAGTCGATCTCTGCCTACTGGTAGGTCCTTGGGAGGAATTGTATTTGAATGAACAACAGTAGATCTGCAAATTTAACGCCCATCGCAATACTACTATCAAATTCTCCAAAAAAATAAAAAAAATCACAAATCAAATCGAATAAACTTAGTCATGGTACTGTTCCTTCTAATCGCTTATCTGGTCTGCTGATTGGGATAGGGTCCAGGAAGTGGAAAAACACTAATCAGATATCTCCAGCGTAACCAAATTCTCCATATAATAAGATTGCAAAACTTGGGCAAAAAAAAGTGAAAATGCACCAGGGTAGTACACAAATAATTTGACGGTATTCACACTAGACTACAGGAAACATGAGTCGGATAATATCCACTAAAAATCCTGTTTCACGTTCTTTTCCAATTCCATTTTATCTTTTTAAAGAATTTATAAACAGTTTTAATCCGTGTAGCAGTAACCACATTTCATACAAACCATGAAGTGAGGTTATGGTCGAAAGGTTATTTCTAAGAGCACAAGCATGTCACTTGCAAAAACGTACCAAAACCTTTTGGAATCTTTCCAGATGGAGTATGACGAGAAAACATGTGCAAGCAACAGCTCCAAACATTTCCAAACAGGTCAAAACATGTAACCGTGACACTGAAATAAGCTGAGTATCAAGAATTACCTTGGAAGGGATACGTGTTTCCTCTCCAAAGGAATTACAGGTCCACTTTTACCACCATTTTCCTCAAGATGAGCAAATTGCTTCCTGAACTGATCAATGGCACTGCAAAAGAAAAAGAAAGACAAAAAAGTCAGCAAAACAGTGTCAACCATCTGTTTCACCAACGAGTAAAGAAAAATATCATCAGGATATTAAATGCATAATTTTTCAACCTTGGATAAAGAAAATTTGTCCTTTCAGTTCCATTCAGATAGTCCTTTAATAACTGTGGGTGATACTCCAATATTTCTCGAAAAATAAGTTCACGTATGTCTTCCTTCGTTACCCTCCGCCTCTCAAACTCAAATTCCATTTTTGTGATTGGTTGGCAAGAAGGCTCTCTCTCCACTTTGCCCAGGCCTTTGAAGTATGGATCAGCAAGCGCCTAGCCAAACATATGAAAGCATTGGATTATAGATACACTGATTGCCCTATACAAAAACTTGAAAACAGAAAAAAACAAAAAAATATAATCGGGTATGCGTATACACATACCTCCTCTGCAGTGGGCCGATCCTTTGGGTCAAAAGCTAAAAGCCTTTCTAACAATTTTAGGGCTAAAGGATCTGCATTTGGAAACTTCTGTGAAAATGGAACTGGCTGCTTCTTTCTCATACTGCTTAGGTATCTTCTTGCCTTCTCATTCCGGACCTGGTTTCAGAAAACACTCTTACACATATGTCACTCTAAAGATCAGTTAAAGACAACAATTGATGATTTCTAATAGGCCATAATATACCCGAGAGATGGTGTCCATGGATGGTGTGCCAAGAAGATCCGTCATCAGATCCAATTGGTGAACAACATTTTTACCCGGAAAAAGAGGTTTCCCAGTTAATACTTCAGCAAAGATGCATCCAATACTCCAGATATCAATTGCCGGGGTGTACTGCAAAATCAAGGAACCATCACCATCAAAATCAGATCACAGTTTTATTAAAATCCATTTGTGCACTCTAAAAATGGTTCGTGAATGATATCACCAGAGCTAGCACAATATACCTGCATGGTATAGATATCTTAAACTTGCAGGAGAAATCATAGTCCTCCTTGAACAAGGCATTTATTCTTCAATTACTATGAATTAGAGCTTCATAAACTCTCCCCAATACCTAAGAACATATTTAATTAAGAGGACATGATTTCTCAACAAATTTCCACAAGAAATTCTAAGGAACCATCTTGTAATACTGAAACGAATTAATCTATCCAGAACAAATATTCCAGTACACTTCAGTCAACAGTTTTTCAGGACTGATGATTGATCCATGCTACCTCCTAGACTTCTAATTTCCCACATCAAGCAGCTCTGTTTTTCAAGAACACAACCATCCTAGACTTTCCACAAAAGTAGAGATTATGTGATTTTTGAGCTTAGACAGAAACTATCAATAGTCCTCCCCCTTCTTCAAGTAGCATTATTATCCTATTTCAAAATTATTCTTCCTCCTAAAGACTTATAGTTAGTAAAGATCAATAACATATCTTATTATCCATTGAGCATAAGCTAATAAGAGTGGTTGTCACACCTCTTAGACAACTACTCACTAAGGAGGTTGTGAATTAAAAGTAAAGTGAGTTCCTCTTTTATAAAAAAAAAAAAAAAAAAGAAAAAAAAAAAGAGAAAAGCAAGCATACTTTTGAGAAAAAAGATCCACACAGCTCTGGAGCTCTGTACCATCTTGTTGCAACATAGTCCTGCACATGCCATTCAAACAGGAATTAATATTTCTATTGCCCCAATTCTGCACATACATAAACAACTATTAAGGACAAGTCGCTATTAGAGAGATAGAGATAAAGAGATAGAGTGTGGAAGAGAGAGAGAGAGAGAGAGAGAGAGACGGAGAGGCAGAGGGAGTGGGAGTTCCTTTACTAACTGCCTCTGGATTTTCACCAAAAGTTAGAAAGGTTCCTCCTCAAATTCAAACATTTATTTCAAATTTATAAATCAAATGCACCATACACTATATAAGTTCAACAAATAAATACATAAGCTTGTGCTGATTTCTGTGGCATACCGTCCAAAATATGGTAGTTGGGGTGTCAGTGAAAGCGACTCTTGCTAACCCGAAATCACAAATTTTGAGTTTGCAATTAGCATTTGCCAGTATATTCTTCGGCTTTAGATCTCGATGATAAACATTTGCTGCAGTCAAGTAGATCTAACATTAGAATAAAGTACATCCACATGAACAAGAAAATGTAGCTAATATAATATGATTGATCTTTGCATCAAAAGGCCCCAGTAACAATGCACTGATGAAGTAGTTCATTCTTGAATTCTTTACCTTAAAATGGTCTAAGACAAAAAGTTTATCTTTTACACAGTGAATGCAGAATGCTTACCAGTGTGAATGTACTTTAATGCCCGAAGAAGTTGATATAGAAAAAATTGATAGTGTTCTCTTGTCAAGTCATCATTGGCCTTAATCACTTGGTGAAGATCAGACTCCATGAGCTCAAAGACAACATAAATATCTTTAAAGTCTCTTCTTGATGGAGGTAGCATGATGTGCTTTATTTCAACAATATCAGGATGGCGCAAAAGCCTAAGTAGCTTTATCTCTCGCAATATTCGTGCAGCATCAGAAATGTGTTCAAAAATGTCATGGATCTTTTTTATGGCAACTTTTTCTCCAGTATGGGTATCAATTGCCGAGCAAACAACACCATAGCTTCCTTTCCCAATGACCTCCTGGATTTTGTATCTATTGGCATCGCCATATTCGGTGAAGAAATCCACCTCTGTTTGACCCTATCAAAATGAAACCATTTATAGTGGCAAAGCTTTAGATACTCATGATTCACACAAAGTAAGTCAATTATGTCCGACAATGCAAAAATTTTTCAACTAAGAGCAAATGACCAGCAGAGCTAGGAAGATGAAACCTCAATGGGAACATCAGAGTGGGATAAACTAAATACTCATCATGAATTAGTTTAAATAAATACAAGAAAAGAACCTTCCAAAGTGCAAAGCATAAAAATCAGAAATAATTAGCTTTCTTTATGAGCTGAATAATGTTGAGAAAAAAATCAGATGATAATTTTGATGCCTTCCTACCCTTTGTTTTGTGCTAAATAAAGAATATACCCAACAAAATTTCAATGTCATGCTACAAAATAATGGGCCACAACTAATGGAACTCTAAAAGTTAAAAATAATTCTGCATGAAAACATGTTCCAATTCAAATTCAAATTCAAAAAAAAAAAAAAAAAAAAAAAAAAAAAAGGGCATGCTGGGACACACAGAAGAATTCAGAAAAACACCAGAACCAAAAAAGAGAAGTCTGAAACTAAAGTATGATGCACAAGCAGCAAAGTGAGGACTTTCGTCAAGCACACTAAGATGGTGGGTTCAGTGAGAATTGGCCAAAAATATTTTATTAACAAAGACCTGCCTTAACCAAGAATCAATCCAACCCCATGAATAGCGACACTGAAAATAGAAAAGGCACTTTCAGAGACTAATTAATTTTTCTTCAGTTCCAAGGTGGTAAATTATGAATTGCCAAATAAATCCAGTTAAAGAAAAACACTTGAGGACTTTCCAGAATGCCTCCCAACATAGCAGCTGGACAAAAATAGAGTGAAACACTTCAAATAGTAATTCCACGATCCGATTGCCACTGGATTTATATAAGATGAGAATAAAAAAGAAAAGGCTCGTATGTCACCATCCTAGACCAATTACGCTAGTCATTGTGCATAAGAAGTACGACAGTTGCGACTTTTAGAAAAAGAATCAGGTTCTTGCGGAAATGTCAGTGATGTAATAATGCGTAAAGATAAAGCCGGCACACAGAATCTAAGAGCCCCTGATCAGGCATAGCACTTCCTTGCCGCTCTAAAGATCATATTCAAAACCTAAGAGCAATAAGAAGAACTGCAGAGGATTCAAATCCCCAGATACTGAGAAAATAAATTCATAACAAAAATATCTGAGGGAAAGACCAGAAATTTTCAAGATAAGGTAAAGAACAGCTGAGGAAAATGAGAAAAACGCAAGCGGGAATGCAAAATTGCGGTTCCAGAAACTAACGGCAAGCATAAAAATTCCAAAATCAGATCTTTAACAAACAGCCAGCTGGAAGCAAATACAGCTGAGAAAAGGGTTCGTAAAGAGAAATAGACCAATTCAAAATTTCCGGCGCAACTGGATACATACAGATCCCCACATCTCAAGATTCTCAATCAAATCGAAAAGACGAAGGGAAAGATTCACAAACCCTAACCTTCTTTCGCTGGTCTTGCTGCATTTTCACTTCAATATCTTACTCCAATTGAATCTTGGAAGACAGATAATAAATTATCAAACGTCCACGTAAATAAGACAGCAGAAATTACAAGAGAGCTTGTCACAGTCGTTCAAGAAATCAACCACATTTCCCCCATCTACCCCTGCTCCGGATCACAAAGCCGCAATCTCGCCTCACTCTCTTGGAATTCTGCACGAAACATAGAAAACAGACCAGATCCCTCATGCACTTCTGTTCACGCCAATCCCAATGAACGGAAACAACGGTTTCGCCGACGATCATAGAGAGAGCCGCTGCCTCCGCGAACACTGCATCGCCGAACCCGCCGGCCGATAAGTTAACGACATAGAACAGATCAGAGCCTAGAAGCAAAAGATTCTTTCCGTTAAACTCTTAATGCCGTCCAACGGCACACAGGCGGAGAGATCTGGCGAGAGAGTTACGAATCACAATTGAGAAAACAAATAATGACGGGGAGATAGCAGACGAGCGCTCGCAGATCGAAACCCTAGTTGTCCTCCTCCTCCCCTTGGGGATCGCTGGAGAGAAGTGGAAGGAACCGGAGGAAGGGAGAGATGAGGAGAGGCAAGAGCTGAGAAGAAAACAAAGGTTGAGGCCTCGAATCTAGGGCGTTTTGTACTTGGGTATCGGATGTAAAAATACAGCCGGGTTGTACGGTTACGGCAGTGGCAAGAGGGGATAATTTAAGGCCTCTTCCAGGGGCGGTTCTGGCGAACGAAGCAAAGAGTCGGGGCGAGGAAACGAAAGAGATTCTTTGCGTGAGCGCGGTTTTTTAGCCGTTGGGGTTGGTGCCGTGTCCGACCACCGACACCCGCGGCTTAGATTAGGTTTCTTCCGATACGGATAAGAGGGCGGGTATCCTGTACCGCATGCCTCCATCGCGTTTACCCTTATACCCTTCAAAATAAGTTAAAAACCGTTATTTATAAAACATTAAAAACCAACCAAAAAAAAAAAAAAAAAAAAAAACCAAGTGCCTCACTGCGGCACTGCCAACTGGCATTGCTGTAAAATTGTCCTTGTGGATAAGGTTCTCAGGCTTACAATCCCTTTAGGAAGGAGGAGGGGCTTGGGTCTCTCGAGTCATTAAGACTTGGGTCTGGTCCAATTTAGGTGGGGTTGGGTCGATGCTCACAAAATAAGATTAATTTTCTTTACGTCGTCATGGCCTCATGGAGTGGGTGGGTGGGAGGGAAACTGGGAAAGGGTCTGGGTTTCCATAACCCGGTGGGGCCCTGTTATATAGATAGCCTACCCGTAGGTCCCGCGTGGGATGGCAAACGAGGAAAATGATTAGCGTTAAAAGTAGATAGGGGGGTATTAATGGGAAGAAAAAAGATGATTAGGGGAAGGTTGTTGGAAAACGTGCGGCTAATGAAGTAGCAGGGAAGGGGGTCCCTGCCCAAAAAAGTTAATTTTTTTCATTTTTATCTCTTCGATCCTCAACAACTGCGGCTGGCTCACGCGCGCAACTCCCGTTTTCACGTGCGGCCGACTTAATTACTCGGTCCGGCCCACGGCGGGCGTAATCATCCTGCGCGCGTACTCCCCCGAAGATGACGTGCGGTACACTTGTAGTTCTACTTCTACCTCATGCCTAGGAATGTACGTATTTCTAAATTAAGCGCCATTTTTGACGCTCTGATAAAGACGAACGGATTGAGTTTGGACTGCGGAAGGAGTCTTTTGCTATTCTCTTCCAGCGTTTTGTTTGTCGGCCAAAGCACGAGCAGACGAGACAAAAAGAAGAGAATAAATCAATCGAGACGTTGGCTACGTACGTATATCTTCCATTTTCTCATATAATGTTTTCTGCTATATACCGAAATGGACTACTCAGTTCATGGCCACATTATCAATCACAAATTCACTTTCTTCGTCTTGATACTAATTAGTGATAGATCAGATAAGATGTTATTAATTAGTCTATAAATGAAGGATATATATATATATATTTGAATCTGAAGCGGCTTGATTTAAAGAATTTGACTGCGTTTTCTTTTCTTTGGTCAACAGAAATTGATCTCTCTTAATTCAACATTCGTGCAAGAAGCGGCCCTGATGTGTTCGTTCAAAAAGCACTGACGGGGACGACTCAATTTCGTTGTATGAGATTCGTGGTATACGAATATTGAACGGGAAAATGTCAGAGATCGAGTTCGTCTTCTATTTTACATCATCGAAGAGTCCCAGTTGGAGGTAGACCAAGCAGCTAGCCTCCGGCATTTGAATCCAGTGATTTCTACCCGAAAACAGAAACAATCAAGATTGGCCACCAGAACTAGTGATCTTGTGGCAGCAGCCCTTTTAAAAGAGGTGTGACGAATGACCTTCGCCATTTGGCAACATCTGCTACCCTGGTGAAGACCAATAACTGTTCGAAGAAATGATGTGTCGTGTCCAGAGTCCAGAACTCAACAGGTTACGAAATAAAGAATATAGCGATGAATCGGTATATATATATGCCTGCCATATTCTTTAACGCATGCCCCATCTGTTTTTTCTGCCCCCCACAAAAGCTTTCTAAGCCATGGACTGCATTGGGTACTGCATTATAAATTTAGTTGTGAATTATCGATCGGGCATCACTACCTGAAATCTGATATACGTGTAATCCATAGTGCGGCCAGTGCTGGTCCACGCAGCTTCTACTCGCGCGCGCCATTGAAGCCACTTGCGTAAAGATTGACGAATCTCGGATACAGGTCACTGGCGGGGATCCGTATCATTATTCTACACAGTTACGAAGACGAAAACCCCTTGGAGGAAAAGGAATCCACAATTTTCAGAATTAGGCATGCAGAGGCAGAAGAGAAGAGAGAGAGAGAGAGAGAGAGAGAGAGAGAGAGAGAGAGAGAGAGAGAGAGAGAAAAAGGGCAAATGCGCAAGTGGAAGCGAACGGAAGAAAGGGATCGGAGAAAAGCAAATAAAAAAAAAGGGGGTTTGAGGGAGGGTGAAGATGGTGGGGTGGTGAGGTAAAGAAGTCAGCTGTCCGTTGTCACGATTCATGCAGCGTAAAGGCAGTGCAGTGCGCGGAGGGGAGAATAGAATTAGAAAGAAACAAGCGCATAAGGACAGGCGGGCGATCTGGCTTTGAGGGGAGCACCTGCACGTGGACTGCCCGAGTTCCCAGTCTGCAACGCCGTGTGCCTTTTCCTAATTCCTAGTCGGCAGCAACGCAGACGCAGATGAATCGCGGAACCCAATTCAATCCTTTACCCAAGTTGCAACACTTCCTTTTCAGGTCCGATTGATTTCACACGTACGGTCCCAATTCTTTCCCAGTTGCAACGGAGGACGCACAGTAGACTCCAGGAAAAAGACCCTTCCCTGATCCTATGCCCCATTCGCCAACACAAATCTGCTCCATTTATGAAACCCGGCCCCTGTCCCGGACCCATTCCAAATAAATTCCCTTCCCCCTGATTGCAATTCATTAAAACGGAGTACGTACGTCAACGATCCGTATTTATGATTCAGTCCCCCACCTAGCTTGCTTCTGATTAATTAATTAATTAATTAATCACAATTTTTGCCCGTTATAATTAAATCGAAAACTGCAGAACCCCCCCATACATATATAATAATAGTATACGACAAACAAGAGAAAGTAACATCCAGCGAATGATTCTAGCCGGAACGCTGCCGAGAGTACTCCTCAAGATTCCCGGACACGGCTCTCTTTATCCGCTGCCCCAAACGGACCCGGCCGTCTTACTAATTTAGCCCCGTCTGTATAAACGTAGAGTACGTATATCTACTAGCTCTCGTATATACATATAATATCGAATCTTCTTCGGTTGTTCCCTCGTTTAAAGCGCACGTAACGCGGTGAATTAAGGGGCGCGCGCGTGAGAGTTTCTTAGTTTATATCAAGAACCGGAATTGCACAGCTACATACATACAACCCCGTTGGAATCTTGAAATCAGAGATGGAGGGCGGAGCGGCGGAGGTCTCCCATTTACTCCAGTCTACGCACGCCGTGTTGTGTAATAATCTATACGTTGCTGCTGTCTGTGTGAGAAGAGAAAAAGAGAGAGAGAGGGGGCGAAAGAACGGGTAAAAAGTTGTGGGTCGGTTGAAGAAGAAAGGGGGGTAGTCCGTAGTCCACATTCCACAATGGCCTGGTCACCTAACCGAGGGCGAGGTGGCTGCGTCCGCGTAGTTGGGAAACCGCCACCTCACCCAACAGGGAGCTGGGTCAAGCAGAAATATACAGATGGAGTTGCGTCACATGATAGGACACTCAACTGCAGGCGTTGAGTTTCCCTCGACGCCGGGGCAATCGAAGAAGACGAGGCCGACCCGGCACAAGGGCCCGCGCGTCTCAAACACAGCACTATACTACAAACGCAGAGCTCAACTCGATAAAAAGAAGATCAAAAGAAGAAAGAGGAAGAAGAAGAAGAAGAAGCGGGGCGGCGCAGGGCGGGGAGCGATCGACCACTTTCATAGAGAGAATAGATTAATCAAAGGGAGTCGCGGGTCCTACCCAATAACTTTCACGATTGATTCTTCTTGTCCTCATTCCTCCAACACCACCATACAAAAGCGAAATATGACTTACTCTCCAACGATTGGAAAAACACCATTATCCGCCACTTGAAAGAAATTTCAGCCCAACAAAAAATAAAAAATTAAAACATGTGGCGGGTGGCCGTCTCGCCGCTGCTCCTCTCCTTTTCAGTTCAATCACCACTCTCTTCCGATCAACTCAGGATTCCAAATCCCCGTCACTACTTTCGATTACTCATTTATCCTTAATCTACCGTGTAGTATTATGTATATCATAATTTGGTATTATTAATACCTGTTTCTTTCTTCTGTTTTCGGGGAATAAGAAAGAAGGCTTTATGATCCACCCTCGCCTAGGCACCGACGGAGGGAAGGGCGATGTCCGACGGCCGATGGGGAGTCAAATAATTGTTCAGCCGTCACGTTCTTAAGGTAGCAGTTACGTGTCACTAATTTATTTATTTAATAGGGTAGTAAGCACGTCAATCTACTCCACCAGATACGACGTCTTAACCGACGTACGTACATGGCACGCGGGGGGCGGCCTACCGGCTAGCGTGACGGATGGACCATGGATGTTACAGCCTTAATGGGCCAAAAGATCGTGGGCCAGTTACAGTCTATCCCAGTCGTGGATGGAGGCCCATTTGTTATCCTTTATACAAAAAATAGGAATGGGCCTCGGGCAGTTACCTCGCCATTGTCTGATAAAAAGGAAATTATGGCATTAAACATGTCCCCCGGCATGAAAACACGGCGAGATTCTAGCATGGTACATATTTCGAATTTTGGATCACACCCCAAAATAGTTACTTGATTGGATACCCTATCCTGGTTTCTGATAATATATAGTGTGGAGCTAAACGAAATCTTAGAAAGTTTATTGTCATTGAGAGAAAGGCAAAGGGATTTTGCTTGGTGGTCATATTCATACTATATATATGGTCCGATTGGCACATGCATGGTTGAGAAGAACATTAATCAAGGTAATAATTACAAGACAACAGCTTGATTTGGCAATAGATTAGAGAACGATGGGTTCATCCTATAATGGAATAGGAATATGTTACCTTCCATTCGACATTCAAGCTAAACTGTTCACTCGCAGTGCTGAAATGAGGAATGGAGGTTGTTGTCATTTTTAAAAGTGCATCTTCTGAAAATCAGGAACCGAGTGACCTCTTGCAGCAACCATTTTGTGCGGAGATTCGATGCTTTTTTATACCATATTGTTTCACCGAAAATCCACCGGTCCGCGAAGAGGCGCGATCGAGTGAATAAATCGATTAATTCAGAATAAATTTTGTGTTACAGGGTGTGTTTCGTTTCAAGGAATGCAAGTACAATTTCCTGGGCTTCCTCTGATTCGATCTCCGTGTGAATTGTCGAAGTTTCGGCTTCTGGCGAGAACGTCGAAGTTTTGAGTTCTAGGAACGAGTGTGCACGATCTGATATGGCTTTAGTCGGACGGACGGAGGTATTTGTGCTCCGTGTGTTTCGACTTGTGACATTGTCGGCGAATGTGTAGAGCTGCTCCGGTTGAACTGTTGAACGACGAACTGCGAGTAACTGAACTTCTCTGGTTCGAGAGCTTCTGCGAATAGAGTTTCGTCTCGGCAAGAAGGTTTTAGAACTTGAAATTTTCCAACCCTTGGGACAGGGGACTTCTGGCTTTTTTTAGCCTTCCTGTGTGACTATTGAAAGACGTTGCCTGGGAAAGGGGATCGTGATCATTTTTCTGCCGGTGAAGTTGAGGAAGAAGAGGGGAAGAGGAAGACCAGGATCGTGACCTCCTTTTCCTCCTTTGGTTAACGACCAGGACTGGTCGTTAACTGCTGAATTTCGGTGACGAACTGACGAGGCGTGCTGACCGATGCTGACTATGACGAAATTATGCTGATTGTGTTGCCGACTGTGCCGATGACGCGACGACACAGCTGGACTTTGCAATGGGCTGCAGCGACGAACTTTGAAATCGACAGAGCCTGCCCATGATCGTTGTTTGATGGATCGGTGGGTCACTGGACTCGTCGAAATTGGGCTATGCACATTTTGGTGCATACACATATATACTTTTCTAAATAAATTTTAAACACTGATTTCTTCAATGTTCTAAAAACCGAACCGACGTTATGTCCAATTTTGGTTGAACCCGGTTAGATTAGGTTGGACCGTTGAATATTAAACACAATATGTTATATATATTTAATATTTCTATACGAAAAGAGGCAAAAATAATGTCGGTTATAATGAACCGCGCTGAGTCAATATGAACTGGTTTGGCCTCCAATTCTGGTTTAACTGGGTGGAACCAACCGGTTCAGTTCGGTTTATAAAGCACTGAATTTCTTATAAAAGTAAAAGTTTTTGGTAAAATTTTGTCGTAATATTACTGCATGCGGGGGGACGGGATCAGCTGCCCAATTGGACATGGTTTTAGGGTTTAGGGTTTAGGGTCCTTTTCACACGTGTTGCGTGCATGGGCACCGTCAAGACAACCATGCCCATTGACCAACTGACCCGAACTCACCAAAGCATCAATCGGGTAAATCCGGTTGTCCCTTACAACCTTAAACATTGAGACCGGATCCAATAGCCAAAATGCAGTGTGGCCAAAGTGAATCACGGGGGCTTGGGGGCAGTGGCGGAGCCAAGAAAAATTTCTTGCGGGGCCAAAAATAAAATGTAAAAAATATATAATAAAATATATCATATATTATATATTATATGTATTCTCTCTCCCTCCTTTTCTTTTCCTCTCTCCATCTCTTCCACTCTCTCCCTTTGGATCTCTCACTCTCTCTCTCTCTCTCTTTCTCTCTCTTTCTCTCACTCTTTCTCTCACTCTTTTTCTCTCTCTCTCAACTCTCCTCTCTCTCTCACTGTCTCTCCTTCTCCTCTCCTTCTCCCTCTCTCTCATTCTCTCTTTCTCTCTCTTTCCCTCTCTTCCTTTCTCTCTTTCCCTCTCTTTCTTTCTCTCTTTACCTCTCTTTCTTTCTCTCTTTCCCTCTCTTTCTTTCTCTCTTTCCCTCTCTTTCTTTCTCTCTTTCCTTCTCTCTTTCCTTCTCTATATATATAATATTATATTTTAAAGTGGGTGGGGGCCTTATTGCCTAACCCTATATAAGGGTTTAGGAAATTTTTGGGGGGGCCATGGCGCAGTATTTTGGACAGCGGATCTAGGCTCTTAAACATTGTAGTGATTGACGTGCTTCGGTTAACTTCAAAGCTTGATTAAGATTTCTTAAAAGATGATTAGCCATAAATGAGAGGCCATGCATAAATGGGGCACTACGGGTCCATTTATTAACCTACAAATCTTATTTCCTTGCTACAAGAATATGCACCAGTATATATATGATCTCAACTTTATCAATGTCACAATGAATTAACATCCATAACAGAGAAATAATGCACCATTGATCTAAGCTTTATTAATGTAACACTGAATTAACATCAATAACAGAGAAATTAATACAAAATTCCTACTAATTAAGCCTAAAACTAGCCGGGCCAAACCCAGTTATACATACAAGAACAGAAATATGAACATATCTAGGCAAAAATCTCTCAGAATAATATTCATCAACTAGTCGGAGATCCAAAATTCCTAAAAAAAAAAAAAGCTGAATCAATCCTATCCATTATCCAACACCTAGTATGACAAAAATCACACACTAAGGTTGCAAAAAAAAAACCAAGTTCCTTGCTATTTATTAGATATAGGTAGTATGTGAATGCTATGGCTAACTGATCTTCCAAGTCTTCAACTTCAAATGAGTGTCACTAACTCCCTGAATTTTTCCAATCTCCAACCGCTGTAGTTCAACGCAATAAAGTCTTCAATCCTCCTTGTTAGTTCACTGTCTTGATCCTCCTCCTCTTCTCCATCTTCATCTTCACTCTCGTCTTCATCATCTTCATCGTAACCGTCATCCTCGGAGTCCATGGCATGCCTTCTACCTCCATCCTCCTCTTGATCATCATCAACATCTTCTTCTTCATCATCTTCAACTTCTTCTTCTTCTTCTTCTTCATCATCATCATCATCATCATAACATTTGACTTCTCCTCCTCCCTTGTCATCTTCATAGCAGACATGCTTCGAACCTAGAATTACCTCATGCTCTCGAGACGAAGATGGTGAAGGTCTGGAGCTCCTCACAAGCAGTAGAATGATCAAATTACAGACAAGGAACACGAAACCAGAGCCGTAATTGGCCTTGGATATAATCACGCGGGAAGAAGAAAGAAGATTATAGATGAAGGGGAAAACGTAAAGGACGAGAGTGGTCGCCAGGACGGCAACCACCACAACCGTGAAAACACTAAACAATGGGGAAACCTTCATCATTTCGAAGTACTCTCCAATACCCGTTTTGTGAGATTATCAGATTAACGAAGCGCAGAGTCCCAATTAAAGCTTCTTCTTCTTCTTATACATATATATATTACAGGGACCTGCAATTATTCATAGAAGGTTTTCTTGGAGTGTCACACAAGAACACAAGTGCACAAGTTTTTCGTAGAAAGTTACCAAAGTCACTCAATAGGACGTTTATACGGAAGCGATCGTCTCTCACAAGACTTTTAAAAAATGGGCTTAAGAAAATTCCAGGAAGAGATGAGAGGAATGATTTTCGGTGTAATTAGAACGAGTCATATACTACCTAACATTGTTTATATTAACATGAGTAACGATCACTTTCCATAGTACGCGTGGCCTTATTTTTTTCTTTTTCAGAATATTCCATCACCCGTAATGGCTTCCTTAAATATATATATATATATATTCATCGAGAGGGTAATCAGCGAGAGGGTATGGGAACAAGTTTCCTGCTTCTTTAATGGAGAAAAGATGGAGAAGATGATGCAGGGTTTCTGGGAACAGGGTCTGTCGCTGCCTCAATAATTTCAGGGTAAGTTACTGAAACAAGGAAGACCGGAGATTAACTTTCATGGCTCTATGCCTTATATATAAGGACTTTCTTTCTTTTTCCTATATATCATCAATCAAGCTTATTTTCTTTATCTTTAATTTGATCTTACCCAGAAACGTAACTATCTGACACGATCTTAATTGGAAAGAAATATAAAAGTAAATGGGAACCAATTAATCACACCGGATTCTGGTTTTATTCTACTTAATTTCCCTGGATTACGGAGATTGATTAGCAAGTTGGAAGGAAATTAATATTGAAAGAGGTAGCCCTGCTCTTGGGTTTTCTGAGTTTCCGGATTCGTGTCTTAGAATGAGATTTGAGTTAAAATTAAAGGAGGAACAATTGGGTTTTTCATTTATGTGGGGTCTCATCTGAATTCAATTGCACCAGTTCTATCCTAAGCTTAATTATATGTAGGTTAGAAAATCATAAATCATTTATATGTTGTAAATTTTTAGCCATGTAATGTAAGTAGTTTTAGAAAAACACAGGAAAAAAAAAAAAAAAAAAAAAAAATCCAGAAAATTAATTAATAATTTTTAATTTTTTTTACTACCATACTTTTATTTATTTATTTTTATTATTTTTAAATAAATTAAAGCAGTCCACAAAACAGGAGTTAAAGATAATGGGTGGGCGTCTTTTTTGAATAATGGCCCAAGGCCTATTATTTCTATCAGGATACAGATAATGGGCATGGGCCCGTTCAGTATCCCGGTTTCCGTTGTCGTCCCTGAAATTAGTGGGAGACTCGGATCACGTAAGACCGAGTTCCGAGACTCGGCGGGAGTCGCTGGTCGTAACGAGGTCGAGTCTGGCCCAACCCGAGTCGACCGGGTTGAGTCGTCAAAAGTCGCGAAATCAAAATCTGTTTTCTTCTCTAACATCATCGCTCTCATGCATCCGTCCATCTAATCGAGTCCAAGACGACGACGACGACGACGAGCATCATCGATCGCTACATGCCAGGAAGATAAAGCCGCGCTTTTCCCTTTCCGATTAAACTTTCGATGGGCACAAACAAAAAAATCAAAAGAAAGTCGAGAATAGCAAGCAAAGCAGGATGATGCTAATTAACGTAGCACACAGAAAGCTTCTTCCCTGCTAATGGGCGGAATCAATCTGTCATTTCCTCCTCTTATTCCATGTCAATATGTGGATTTGGTACTTGGTCTATCATCTCCTTCTGGGAACAATGGTCAACATCTTTGACTTTGACCCTGGATTAGTTCGATCATTAATTAGTAGTTTTAATCCGGTTCCTTAATTAATCATCTTGTTCCCAACCAAATTCACAATTTACAAAAGGTAATATTAGTCACTTCCCCCCCATAAGCATGAGATCAACTCAGCATCATCCACAGCAAAACAAGATTTGGAACCTGCAAAAATCTCTTATAGAAAAGCAACCCTGAAGATTGATGATCAGAAGATGAGCAAGAGGAGGAAGGAGAGGCTTCGCTGTTGCCAAACTGGGGAGCATCTCAACCCCCCCCTCAAAGACCACACACCATAGGACCCCTGGCTGCTAAACCATGATGCATAGACCATATTTTATGGAGAAAAAAAATAATAATGTATATATATGTACAAGCACATGGCTAAGCCAAACTTTATTTCCAGTCCTTTCATGAATACTTAAAAATATGAACGTCCTTTTTTGTGGCTGTCTTTTCTGCCACTGGCTCCTTTGTGCCTAAGGTTTCTTCTTCTTCTTCTTCTTCTTCTTCTTTTTTTTTTTTTTTTTTTTTTTTTTTTTTTTTTTCAGGAGTACTTTAGTGATTTGGTTACATTGATATGTTGAGACTTGAGAGAGAGCCAGAGAGAGAGAGAGAGAGAAAGAGAAGGAGGCTTTTGTTGTTTACTTTAACATTTGTTTGATCTGCAGCACATGCACTCCATTTCCTTCTCCTCTCTCTCGTTTATCCACTCTGCTTTTCTAGATTAGGTCACCCCTGAAGCATTAATGATTAAACTAATCCATAAAAGCAAAAGCAAGTTTAGGACTAAATTATTGAGAGAAAATGCAGCAGATTCGCTGCCAAGTTGATCGAAACTTGACAGTAACAGATGGTCAATCGCCACAACATATATTCTAACGTTTTTGTTAAATCTCTGTTTTTTTAAGCTTCCGGGTTTCTTTAATGGAAGAAAACTCGGTACAGTTCACAGTGTTCAAGGATGATATGGACGGATTTCAAAAGGTAAAGAAGAAGGCTGTTTGGTAATCAAACAGGCTGATATAATCATGGGTACGTACGTTACAAATCGACCAATCTCATAATTAATTTATTTACTCGATCGGTCGACATGGAGCCATAATAATTCTTGTATCATGTATCGATTTGTTGTCATTTGCAGTGAGATCGATCCAAATGATGAGCTCCCCCGTCCGTTAACATGATCTGGGCTCTGCCGATTTTATCAATGGAGACAAATCGATATCCGAAACGGAGGCTGCCATGGATATTTACGGCGAGAAGAACGTCAGAAACGGGTGGAAGGGAGGGAGGGAGGGAGAGAGAGAGAGAGAGAGAGAGAGAGAGTAGTCCTTGTGGATGATAATGGAGGTTAAAGGGGTTTTGTTGGGTTTCAGATTGTTGGTTTCTGGGCGCGGTCGGGGTGTGACGGCAATCTGTTGATCTGTAACTTCCTGTGAATGAATGATAAAGCGAGACATATATGCAATGAATCTCGGTTTATTTATCCGTTTCGATTTAATCATCGCAGAGTCATATCAGGCTCTCGTCTCAAGCTATTGCAATAATTGGCGAAGCAGAGCATTTCGATTCCGGAAAAGTAAAAACACAGGGGGATGTGATTGAACCCTGAAGTTGCATCGTCTGGGCAAGCAAATTAATATGCGACCATCAATAATTCCTAACATTTTTTATTTTATTTTTTTTCTTTCCTTTCTTCCTCGCCTCGGCGACCCTGCAAAAGCGAAATATATATACCAGGAAAAGCGGTCATTTCTCTCTCAGGTCATTTCTCTCTCAGGTCATTCCCAGTCTGGACCCGTTTGCAGAAACAAACCTCCGCCCTGCTCGAGTGCTCGACATGGGCGTAGAAACTACAGAGCGTTCGACGAAATTACCGAATGAGAGACGAGAAACATTTTTGGTCGGGGTGATGTAGTAGCCCGCGTTGGAGCTACCGACATCGTAAAAGATAAGAGTTCTCTGTGTGTAAAATCACGTATGGGTGGTAGCAGAGATCACTATCAAGACTCAAACTGATGCTTCTTTGCAGCTGGAAAAATTGGGGTTTTTTTGAGTCTTATGACTGCGTCCGAACAAACGACAAGGATGACGACGATGACGATGTAGTTATCGCTTATCTGTCCCTCTCCAACTTTGGTCCAAAGGTTGAAGCCTCACAGAGAGTTGAAGAAAGAAAAAAAAAGAAAAAGAAATCGGCCATTTCCGTGGGAATAAGTATAACTCCAAAAAGAGAGTCAAATACAACATGGTAAAGAGAGTCGGCCATGTGCTTCCTTCCCTGGGTCCTCTCTCATTCCTTGCTCCCAACTTTTTGTTGAAAACCAGAAAACCAAACTTCGTAATCGAGATTAATCTGCTTCAAATCTTTGTGTATTTTTTCATATATGAAAAAGCGTCCAAATAGCTTAGGCAAAGTGGAGTCCAACGAGGAAGGTGTTAAAATGTGGGCAATTATTGATTCGTATGTTGGTTTAATTACTACTTAATTGGGGTCAGATGTCTTCAAATCCAAACCCAAATCCCCAGAGATGCTGTGAAGACAGCGAGATGATCGGTGACCCTTCCTAGTTCTTTTTCTTTTGGGCTAATCTTTTTTAACGGAATAATTAACGTGAAATTAGAATAATGAAGGTAATAATTCATTAGTAAACCAATGGAAAATTGTAAAGAAAGGGTGCACCCCGGAGTGGGGGCCATGGTCATTGTCGGCTCGTGGTACAGACACAAAGGCGGTGGGGGCCAGACTCTTTTGTCGTTGGCTGCCTTTGCCTACACCCCCCACACACACCCATGTGAGGCGACCTATATTATATATTAACTCGTTCGGGGGTGACTCGTGAGTCACGAGTCACCGAGACTCACCACCCACCCCAACCGAACCCCCAGCCGGCTTTTTGGAAGTAAACAAATACAACAAGGAATAATGATAATGATGATTGAAGGGTAGAGGCATATAGAGCGGGCTCCTCGGTCTACGAGTCTATATTGAGACATATACTAATATAGTAATATCACTCGATTATAAATTTCTAAATTTCTAATCGACCCCTCGTGATGATAATGATGATGATTGACGACTTCCCCTGTTTTTTTTTTTTTTTTTTTTTTTTTTTTTTAATGATAGGTAATTAGGCCAATTACGTGTCTTACAAGTCCAAATACGAACATGCGTCACCTACTCCCTTCTATTCCCTACACTTTCCGACCTTGAATTTTAATAATTAAACGAAATTAGTTTTTAAGTAAAGGGAGGGTGAAAAGAGGCGCGGAGGGGGCATTTGGGGTTTTGATTGGAGAGGAAAAGGGTGAAGGAGGGGGTCCCACGCGCACTTCCCGTAGTGGCGAGCTCAGGTAGGCGTATTTAATGCGGAATCATGTGACCACCACGGCCCTTGTGACTTTAAGCGTTAGCGATAGAGCGATAGCCCATAGCCCGCTCGCACTCTTTTTTTTTTTTTTTTTAAAAAAAATTATTTATTTATATATTTATATATTTATAATAATAATAAATATTATTTTCTCGTGTTTTGTTTGGATGTTCTTCTTCGGGTTTTTAAGTGTCTTATAAATACTCGGAGCAAGTCTTCGATTTCAATTTTCAGCATTTGACGTCGTCGTCGCTTTGGTTGGGCGCATTCCTCCTCGCCTCGCGATCGCGGGTTCGGTAAAGCTTCGTCGCGCCCCCGTTGGGGAGTTACAGAACGGGAAACGGCCTCCGTTGCGGGAATGTCCGTCGACACCGTTCCGGCCGGGAAGGGCGGCCCCACCATGGAGAAACCCCCGCAGACCAAGTGGAGAACCCCGGCTCAGGAGAAGATCTACGGACAGAAACTGCTGGAGGCGATCAGGACGGCGAGGGACGCATCGCAGCCGTCCAGGCCGTGCCCCTCCCGGGCAATCAAGGACGCCGCCGACTCCGCCCTCGCCCACGCCGCCTGGGGACAGTCGCGGTGGAGCAGGGCCATCTTGTCCAGGCAGTGGCGGAAGCGCAAGCTCCTCCTCAAGATGGGCGGCAAGATTCGGCGCTCCGCTGCCGCCGCCGCCCGGAGACGGACCGAAAAATCCGTCCCTTTCCCGACAGTCGTCGTGCCCCCCGGCGAGAAGGAAGAGAAGTTCAGGGAGAGATTGATGGTGCTTTCCCGATTGGTTCCCGGGTGTCGAAAGCTCTCGACGCCAACGCTTCTGGAAGAGGCGGCGGATTACGTGGCGGCGCTGCAGATGCAAGTGAAGGCGATGAGGCTGTTGGCCGATCGACTCTCCGCCGCCGCTCTTACTCAAGACCAGAGCTGAGACGGGGAGAGACCTACTCTTTTTTTCTTTTCCAATCTCTCTGTCTTTCTTCTTCTTTTTCCTTTTTTTTTTTTTTTTTTTTTTTTTTTTTTCCCCCCCCCCAATTCTCTCATCTTTCTTCCTTCTGTTTATTTCACTGGTGGGAATTTGTTAATTACGTGAGTTTATTGTAAATTCTTGACTTGTATATGTTTTAAATTTGACACGATTTCAGTTGGGTTGTGTCTCGTTGCTGCATCCGCGTTCCGAAAAGGAGTTTTTTTTTTTGCCAGTTGCCTCCCTCATCAATATCTCTCTCATTAATTAGTCATTTACAGACCTCTCTCTTCTTCCTCTTTCTCTCTGTCACTTGTGTGTTTCAAGACAAAAACCTGCGTAGTTTATCTAGTTTATCTATCTATCATTAACTGAATCAAATTGCGAGGAATTTGACCCTATATTAGATATCTGAGAAGACTCGAGCTTGAAGATTCCTTTGCCATATTTTGTAATCCTTATCTTGTCAACTCAGTTGGCCTGGGCACTTTTCTTTTCTTCCACCTCTGATTACCTTGTACCAGTCGACATTTCCCTGTTTTCTCATTGTCCCCTTCATTCTCTATCTCGGCCTCGGTGGATGTCGGATATCTCTCCAGTGCCTACCCGGCGGGGCAACCGCGGCAGCTCCCTTACCTTCTCTCGTTTCTCATTATTTACGGTAATATCGATCTTCAATCAGTGTTCCTCCTGAGATTTGCTCGCCCCCGCGTTTGTTATTAATGTTAACCGTATTAATTATTACAGTTTCGTTCCTCTTATTGTGCCTTGTTTGGATGAAAACGAAACGACGGGTTTCACGAGAAAGCAAATCGACCCATCCATTTGCGGCCAATCCGCGTTTTTTATAACTGCAACCTCCATGTTCTTATCTCCCGGGTCTCTCCTTCCCAGAAAAATAAAATAAAGGCAGATCGTGGAAGAGAACGCAGACACCAACATCGAACTGTTGTGATAATAATTCTACAAATCCCGATTACAGTTCACAAGGGGAAGGGGAACAAGTACTGGGGGTGGGGGTGAAGAACTGAAGATGTTAAAAATAATTGCGGGAGGACAAATATGTAGTTTGGAGCCGCCTTGCCCCACCTATCTTAGGAAGAACAACATGAATGCCTCCGCGTCGAGGGTTCTGAATCCTACGCTGTACAGTGTACAGGTACGAGTCCACAATCAATCGCGCATTCATCCCCCCATGTGAGTCGTCCGACCGACGACTCGGACCGCCGGACGAGGCAGAGACGAGCTAGGGTCGTTCTTGAAACTGGGAACTGGGAACTGGGAAGGCTAGCTCAGCTGCTCAGGGCTGGACCAGACCCAGGCTTGTTCACATCATTTTTGTCGAGAGTGCGGACACGTGGGGTTGGCCGGAACCGAAGTGGTGTGCCCCCCGCGTAACACTTTCCATTGCGACAATAGACATGTTCGTCGTAGTAACGCAAAAATGTGTATTATGTAGTCGACGAGGGATTGGAATTTAGAGAGGGGTGTGTTTTTGGGCTTTGGCGAGACAAGGACGTCGACGTCGGATGCCTTTCCCGGCCACTTTCATCCCTAATCTTCTAGTCTTCTACACTCCACTACGTCTACTTTCAGCACCTGGCGCGTCCTCCCCCACCCACGCTCGACCCGCCCCGCCCGCCATTTGCCCGACCCAATATTTGTATTTATATTTTTATAATTAAAAGGGTCAAGGGTCAAGGACCCCACTTTTATGGTGTGCCACATGTCTACCATCATTTGGACAACCTAGCTAGCGAGAGAGGACTCAGAGGAGGGTGGAATGGGGAATGGAGGTCTGGCAGGGGTGACCCTGATACTACATGATATCTCCTATCTGTCTTTCGGCCTTTTGGTCATCTCCTTTTCAGTTAAAAACATACGGATTATTTTGACTGGTGACTTAGATGGGTGAGTGGAAGTCCCCCGTCCCCACGCTCTGGAGTCTGGACTGGAGGGGAGCTTGCGTTGCGCCCTTGTCGTCGCCTGCCCTCACAAAAAAAAACCTGCTCATGTGCCCTTTACAGGGGCCGGATGTCACCAAATGATGAAGTACGACGGACACTGCTAATATTCCATTAGCGAAACAGAGTAAACCACACACACACACACACACACATACACAGAGAGACACTGAATTCAACAAGTTGTCTCCCTTCTCTGGGTATTTAGTTTCATTAGCGTATGATCGATTCATAACGATCTTCTTGTTTTGGCTCTGATATATTCGGACAGGGAAGAGAAAGATCAATTAATGACGTTATGTATAAATGTCAACTGTAATGAATTAATGACTACAAGTCAGTACTTCCGACACGAGTTACGTTGCTGTCAACCCCAGTTCTCCGATGGCTGCTCCAGAGGAGACTTGCTGCGTGGATGGAGCGAGGTTAATAATGGTGATGCTTCTAACTAGATTTTACAGAAGCCCGCAGATGTTTTATGTGTTTTGAGCACCTGGCTACATTTCAATTTCCAAGTGGGAATGATATCAGATAGGAAGATTTTCGAGCAAAATTGAAGGGAAAGAAAGAAGATATATAATACGGGGAGGGGGGGATCATCAGACTGAGAAGATATATT